>CM077653.1:34037802-34751552 GCA_039707465.1 Rhabdophis nuchalis
AGAGTGGGGCGGTTTATAAATTTAATGAATTGAATTGAATCATCCAGATCACTCTAAAGCAGCAACTACGACTGAAATCCAGAAATAAGTCTTAACAGCTCTGCTGAAAGGGACAAAAAACGGTTTATTTTTTATTTTTTGGAAGAAAACTTTATTGAAAATTCAAAACATTAAAATACCAATACCTTTAAAAATAATTTTGTATGAGTTACAATCCTTTTTGACAGTCCTAACATAACCATTTGTTATTCAAACAGACTTTGATACATTCCTAAATATTCCTATATTTGTACATCTATGGTTCTAAGCTGTGCACTTCATGGTCCTATTATTTATCCATGGATATCAGTTTTCCCAAACTGTGTAATATTATTCAGAGTCTTCCAGGGACAACATGGCTGTTTAAAGCAGCCGCCTCTCTTCCTGGGGCTGCCAGAACCTGGAAAAGGAGGCGTTGGCTTTAAAGGCTTGCTTGGAAGGGCTCCGTGGGCGTCCATCCCCCTTACCCATCTGCTCCATCTTCCTCGTGAGGGATCTTGGAACATGACAAATGCAACTTCTGGCCATTTAATCGCTTGGTTGGATTCTTTAGGTGAAGCCTTAGCAGGTTGGCTTCATATAACTTCAGAAGCTTGTGCTGGAGATCCGCACTTACTACACTGGGCAGAGTCTCGGTGGCCCCTACCCCGAGCCCCAGTGAATGCTCCAAGGGACTTCAGGCCAGGGAAGGGAGCCTGTGGCAGCTGCCTTAAGCCACACTCACAAAGGGGCAGCTCTCTTGAGGTTTTACCCACCCTGCTTTTGCCAGGAGGTGGGAGAAAAAGAAAGTAATGTTTCCCTTTTTTAAATTTCAAGGTATCGTCCTGGACTCTGGCGACGGTGTCACTCACAACGTCCCCATTTACGAAGGCTATGCTCTGCCTCACGCAATTATGCGCCTGGATCTGGCTGGCCGGGACCTCACGGACTACCTCATGAAGATCCTCACGGAGCGAGGCTACTCTTTCGTCACCACCGGTAAGGTGGAACTGGGCTCTTGGGCAGGGACAGGGACGGAAAACCCCCCAGTGGTGGAGCGCCTATGACTTCTGGTGGCAAGGAGTTCCACTGGTTAATGGTCCCCACTGTTCGGAAGTTTCTCCTTAATTCCAGGTTGCTCCTCTCCTTGATTAGCTTCCGTCCATTGTTTCTTCTCCTGCCCTCCGTTGCATTTGAGGCGTGGATTAGTGCAGGACACACTGCAACTCAGAGGAGTCCATGTCTGTCCGTGCATGCCTTACGCCTGCATGTTCCGGGCCCCGATGTGGGCTGCGGTGGGTGCAACCGGCCTGTCTCTTCCACAGCTGAAAGAGAAATTGTGCGGGACATCAAGGAGAAGTTGTGCTACGTCGCCCTGGACTTTGAGAACGAGATGGCCACAGCAGCTTCCTCTTCAACCCTGGAGAAAAGCTACGAGCTGCCTGACGGACAGGTCATCACCATCGGCAACGAGCGCTTCCGTTGCCCCGAAACCCTCTTCCAGCCCTCCTTCATAGGTGAGTCTCTCCTGGGGGGCATCATGGGGAAAACATCTCCTTCTGGGTCAAGAACGAACAGGAAGCCATGGATTCCTCTGCAAGGAAACCAGAGTGGGATTCAGCAGGTTCTGACCGGTTCTGGAGAACCAATAGCAGAAATGTTGAGTAGTTTGGAGAACCGGCAAATGCCACCTCTGGCTGGCCCCGCCCCCATCTGTTCTCTGCCTCCTGAGTCCCAGCTGATTGGGGGGAAATAGGGATTTTAATGTAACCTTCTCCTGCCATGCCCACCAAGCCATGCCACCCCCACCAAGCCACACCCACAGAACTGGGAGTAAAAAAAAAAGAATCCTACCACTGAGTGAAACTGTAGGGAACCCTAAAGTTACGGTTTCAGTGAAGCTAGCAATTCCACACCAGCTAGCAATAGCAAATAGTTTTTGTTTTTCTGTTGTACACGGTGGTCAAAAAAGTCAACGTGGCAGCCACAACGGTGTAATCAAAGCCCAGCCTCTTTTTATATGCGTTGCAAAGGCCCTCGGCCATTACTACCTGAACAGCAGTGCTGGAAACGGGTGGGGGGCCCCCCCATCTTTCCCAAAGATGTTCTGTGGAAAGAAATTGTGCCCAATGGTAGCGTTTAGGGTAGTGATGGTGATAAACCAAAGAGAACTTTGATGCCAAAATCATCCTTCAGCTGCAGAGGGAATTCTAGGTCAGTGCTGAATCCTCACTGGATCTGTGATCTTGCGCTCTCTCCCCAGGCATGGAATCGGCTGGCATCCACGAGACGACCTACAATTCCATCATGAAATGTGACATCGACATCCGCAAGGACCTCTATGCCAACAATGTTCTTTCCGGAGGCACCACCATGTATCCTGGCATCGCAGACAGAATGCAGAAGGAAATCACCGCCTTGGCTCCCAGCACAATGAAGATAAAGGCAAGTCTGCTGACTTTTGGGGTCCCCCCAACCCCCGGCTCCTGCGCTCCCTTCAGAACTGGGCTGCAGGAGCGGCAGGCAAGCACACCCAGCTCCGTTTGCGCGAGTGGCGGGCTGGTCCACCGCTCATACAGACGCCGTGCGCACAAGGGCCCCCTGCTTGAGCAAATGGAGCCTTTGCGCTGGAGCACACACCCACCTGCCACTCACACTCAGTCATTTCTTCTCCCCTCCCGCCGGTCTGCAAAGCTGGGAAGGTTGGGGGCACTGGTTTAGCACACCAGCAATCCATGGAGGTTGTGCGACCTTAGAGAAGCGAAATCAGTGCTCGCTTCGGCAGCACGTAGACTAAAATTGGAACGATAGAGAGAAGATTAGCATGGCCCCTGCGCAAGGAGGACACAAAATTCGTGAAGCGTTCCATGTTTTTCACAAGAGAAAGCCTCTGTCCTAAAAGGCAGCGTTGGGGGTCATCAATTACGGTCAGGCTTGAAAGAACGACTACCGATTAAATTTGTTTTCACCTCCCCCCCCCCCCCCCCAAAAAAAAGAGAGAGAGAGAGAAGCGAAATCAGTTCTGTGTATTTGGGGCAACCAGCAGCAGCAGCCGCAGCTGTGGCAGGGGGCCATCCAGGAGGATCATATGGGGGAGTTTAATTGGGAGCCCCCCTCCCCCTCCCCCGGGTTGGTCGAAAGATGGGCAGCTCTATAAATGTTTGAAA
The DNA here is from genome assembly GCA_039707465.1 of Rhabdophis nuchalis. Classification (NCBI taxonomy): domain Eukaryota; kingdom Metazoa; phylum Chordata; class Lepidosauria; order Squamata; family Natricidae; genus Rhabdophis; species Rhabdophis nuchalis. Next base: position 34,040,988 of record CM077653.1, read on the forward strand.
TAGATAAAATAAGTCAACAAAAACGTCTCCTTCCTGCGAACAGATGGTTGGTGCAGCTCTGCTGAATGTAGGATGTGGATTTTAGGATTGTGCACATTTAGGAGAAATCAAACACAGCATCTCTAACATATGAACATTGGGCACATTGGGTTACATAATACACATGGAGCAAGCCTTCTGTTTGGGGTGGGGGGAGCTTTATAGCTGTTCAAGTTAGAATTGTTTTTGCTGATTCCCGCCTCTTTCCGATTCTGCTAACAACTATAAACCAAGCTAGGGTTAAGCTGGAAGAGAAGAATCTAGTCCAAAAGCTTCTTTCTTTCTTTCTTTCTTTCTTTCTTTCTTTCTTTCTTTCTTTCTTTCTTTCTTTCTTTCTTTTTTTCTTTTTTCTTTTTTTCTTTCTTTTTTTCTTTCTTCCTTCCTTCCTTCCTTCCTTTCACCTCTTTCACATGCAATTCATACCTTTTGTAGGACAGCTGTTCTTATGGCTCTGGGTTTCTGTACCTCTGAAACGTGAGCTGTGCATCTCTCTTCCTCACTTGTAACCATTTTGGAAATCTTTCCACAGATCATTGCTCCCCCTGAGCGCAAGTATTCGGTTTGGATTGGAGGCTCCATTCTGGCCTCCCTCTCCACCTTCCAGCAAATGTGGATAAGCAAACCAGAATATGACGAAGCCGGCCCTTCAATTGTACACCGGAAGTGCTTCTAAAGACCCAAATTCTCAAGCCAGAAGTCTCCTTCCTTTTTTCCTTCCTTCCTTCCTTCTTTCTCTGCATTGAGTTCTGAATCTTGCAAGTTGCATTAAACACTGTTTTTCAAGCCATGCAGTCTCTGTATTTTAACAGATTAAAAGAGTTGGAAGGGACCTTGCAGGTCATCTAGTCCAACCCCCTGCCCAAGCAGGAGACCCTACATCTGTCTCTACCTAGGATCGAACTCACAACCTCCTGCTTGTGAGGCAAGAGCGCCCCCTCTAGGCCACAGCAGCTTTCTGTGCCATTTTTATTTTAGCTGCTTTCAATCAGTATCTTAGTGCTTTATCATACACCGGTAGTCCTCAACATACAACCAGTGGTGGGATTCAGCCAATTCGCACCACTTTGGGAGAACCGGATGTTAACTTTCTGGGCCGTTTGGTGAAGTGGCTGTTGGAAGAAATCACGAGGGCAGAGAACCATAATTGTTAAATTATTTGACTCCCACCACTGTGTACAACCACAACGGAGTCCAAACTTTTCTGTCGTTAAGTGAGACATTTGCCTAGTGTATTTTGCCTGATTTATGACCTTTCATGCCACCGTTGTTAAGTGAAACAAGCAGTTGTTAAATTAGAGACACGGTTGTTCAGCAAATTTGGCTTCCTCGTTAATGTTCCTTGTCAGAAGGTCGCAAAAGGGGATCCCCTGACCCTGGGACATTGCAACCGTCATAAATATGAGTCAGTCAGTAAATAGGTGGTTTCCCATCTTCCCCAGGCCAGGGCAAAGATAAATCTGTGATTCCTTTCCCAATTTGACGCTTGGCTGGAGGAGGAGGAGGAGTGTTGGTGGCTGGAATGCAGGGTGGGGCCCCTTCTCCCATTTGGCCCCTGGCCTCCCTCTGGAGGGGTCAACCCAGGAGAGGCCTTGGCGGGGCAGGGCGTCCCTTTCGGCCCCCAGGTGCTGGCTGAGCTTTGGTGTGTGTGTCCCCCCCTCCCCCTCCCCCCCCTCTCAATTTGGAACACAAAGAAGGAGGGATTCTCCGAAAAAGTTGATTCAATGTCAACTTGTCATAAATTATTTATTAAATTATTAACAACGGCTTCAATGTGAAACTTAAATTATCATCATATAAACTGGTAAAAACAACCTGGCAAATACTTATTAAATTAGTAATAAATATTACATTAAATATTCACACGCACAAACACACACACAGAGTTTGTATCTCGGTACGGAGACTTTCCGGCCGAAGAAAAAGTCCCCGACAATGGGGACAGCACGGGTGGCTTTGCCTGGCCGAGATGCCTCGCAAAGTCTGGCGCAGGGCAGTCTTCTCTTCACTCTCTGCTGAGGCTGTAATCCACAATCCTCTGGCCTCCCACCTGCTGGGTCACGGCCACGGCCTCCTCAGACTGGGTGGACGTGCAGATGTACCATCCCGGGCACTGGGCTGATTCGAACCTGATGTGCTTCCCGATTTCAATTTTGTAGAAAAGGAAGCGTCCCAGCTGAGATTTGTCAAAGTCCCCTTGGATGGTGGCTTCCTGCAGGGGGGGGGAAACCTGGGTTAATTCTTGGAATGCAGGCTGGGAGGAGCGGATGGTCTTCCCTTGGGCCTATAGCGAGGGCAGTGGGCTTGCTTTAGCCCAGGGGTCTCCAACCTTGGCAACTTTAAGCCTGGCAGACTTCAACTCCCACAATTCCCCAGCCAGCTTTGCTGGGATGGGGAGGGGCCTCCAAGCACCCGCTGGCCATTCAGAGAAAGAGGGAAGAAGAGCTGAAATGGGCCCCCTCCACCCTGGTCAGGCTAAGCCTGCTTGGATTTAAGCCCCATTTTAAGTCCCCAGAAGACCCCCAAGGTCGTCTCTTCCAACTCTGCTATTCTGCCCCATGGATGCGCTTCAAAAAACCCCGATGGAGCCACTGACCTCCAACTGCAGCACTGGCGCCTGTCCCTCTTTCTTGTCGCAAGAGATATAAAGCTTCCCCTTCTGGATGCTCAAAGCCACAGGGACCTTTGGAGTTCCAGCCTCGGCTTTTGGACGATATATGGACATCTTTAATTTCACTGAGAAAATAAAAGCAGTGGTGAAAATCATTGTTAAGACCGAGAAGATGGAAGGCAAAGGCTGGGTTGCCCCCTGCTTCATGCTGGCAAGGGAGAGGCGGCAGCTGTGGGCTTCACCTGCTTGCTCAATGTTGGGCCCCTGGAGATGCATGGCGACCAATTGCGTGGGCTCCTTGAAGATGAAGGACTTGTGGTCAGAGTCCTTGATGTTGTAGACGATGTTCTTCCAGAACTGATAGGTGGAACTGGTGGCTTCTGTGCGTCCGCAGATGTCAAAAGTGACCGGTTCTGAAAAGGAAAAAAATACATTCTCACTTGAGTTGTTCATTCCCCCCTTAAGGCAACTGTTGATGCTGCCACCACCGAATCACCCACAAGTTCAGCCAACTGGCCCCTCTCCAACCGCAGCTGAGCCTGCTAGCCTAAAACTGTTAGTAAGGCGACGGAGAGGAGACGTTTGGGGAAAGCTCCTAATTCACTCTCATAATTTAAATAGAATTATTTCTCCACAAGAACAAAACCCTAAACATTCAGCTGTCAGATACCTTTTTCCTAACATTCACTCGTTTTACAAGTTGAATCTAGGTGGTCCAGGGTAACTATCGTTAAAGTCGTTGATAACTTTGTTCCTTGATAACTATGTTCCAGCCTGCAGTTTCTAGGGCTGTGATGGTGAATCTGTGGCACGTGTACCAGAGGTGGCATGCAGAGCCCTCTTTATGGGCTTGTGCGCTGCTCTTCATGGGTGCCGGAGTGCCAGAAAATGGCCTGAAAACGCCCCCCAAAATGGCCAAAAAACCAGGCTGTTTTTCAGGCCATATTCTGGGCTGTTTCCCGGGCTGAAAAATGGCTTGAAAATGGCCTCAAAAATAGCCAAAAAACCAGGCTGTTTTTCAGGCCAAAAATGGCTTGGAAAACAGCCTGTAAATACCCTGCAAAATGCCCCCCCAAAACACCCCCCCCAAAACACCCCAACAACAGGGATGCCCACGCCAGCCAGTTGGTCTTTGGGTTTCCAGCACTCTGGCACACGCACACACGCACACACATGCACGCATGTTCCAGTTTGGGCACCCGGTGCCGAACATTTTTCCCAGCCCTGTTCTAGGCCTTTCTGCTCTTTGGTGTAGGAGCACAGGAGGAAGGCAGCACGAGCTTCTCCCTGTTTGTCCTGCCGCTGGTTGGCCCTGAGAAACAAGGTCCTGCTGGGAGGGATTTCTTACAGCCCGAAAGCCCAAGGGAGGCCCTTGAGGCTGCAAACTCTACCTAAGATTGTGCTCAGAATGTCCATCAGGTCCTCATCCGAGAAGAGCCTGGCGGGAGGCTTCTTCAGGCTCTCGCTCGCAATGACGATCAGCACGGCCTTCCTGAAGCTCTTCCTGGGCTCATTCTTGGCCAGGGCCACCTGGACATCCATCTCACTGACCTGGAAGGAGTTCTGGGGCAAAAGAGAAACGAGCAGAAGGTTTTTATCAACGTTTGCTCCCTTAAAAAGTGCACATCACGAAGGAACAGAGGAGCAACTTCATTTCCCATCCTTCCTTCCTTCAAACGTTCATCCCAGGAAGACAAAATACAGCTGTCGTTTTTATAAACATGGTGAGCTATAACTAACACACACACACACACACGCACCACGCACATTAAGGTACCTGTTCACAGATAGTAAATATGGCAGCAGGTTAAAACAAAGAAAGATCATTGCTGAAAAGTCCCTCAGCTGAAGCCTGGCAACCCAAATCCAGCATGCTGCAAATTCACACTTCCAGAAAGTCAGATCCCTGATTGTGATGGGTTGTGGTTTTCAGCAATTAGACATGATGGCTGACGTGGCCACAAGGAATAGGATGCCATGAGTGGCTTCCATATAGTAGGACCTAGAATCATTTGCATTATTTATTTATTTTTTTGCAAGTTATCACGATTCCAGTGAGGGAGGAATTTTGACAATACTGAGAATGTGAAAAGTTCCCAAGATGCTGAGTCTAATCCTGGCCTGGGGGCTTTCCTCCTCCCCATTCTTCAGGGACAGGGAGAGGCTGGGAAAGAGGAATGGCAGCTCCGTCAGGCTGAAGAGCTTCAGCTGAGCTCCAGATACTCCTTGGAGCACAAGATGGCTTGGAAATGCCCAGGTTTGAAGCTCCAGCCGAATGCTGATGAAGGAGGTGCCAAAAGTCCTTGTCTGACCAGAGGAGCCCTGTTCCAGAAGAAGCATCTTACCTTGGCCAGGTACTGCTGGTCCGCTGCACAGAACTGCATCCTGCTGGTGCTGTGAGGCACAGAAAATGAAAGTGAGTCAGATCTTTTCCCTTATTTCTGACAGTCAATTTGTCACAATTAGAGCCGAAGGACTCCTGGAGTCAGAGATCACACACACACACACAGAGTTTATTAAAGTGTGTCTCTTCAGATAAGACTTTTGCTTTCTTATCTAGAGCAAACATGAAAAGTCAAACACAGAGACAGATCATTCATTCAAACTTCGTACCTGGAGAAAACAGCTGTCAGGCTTCTTCTTGATCCTCTGATCCGATCCTCTCTAGATTGGCCTCCACCCTCCCTGGGAAGTCCTTATATCCGCTGTGGCTGCTGGGGAGGAGGAACAAAGTTTTGCATAAAAGAACTCCCCTTCCAGCAACTTCTAAGAACAGGATGCGGTCGATTGTGAAAATGGAGAAATCCTTAAAAACAACAATACCTTGCATAAAAGTTTGACATCTGGGAAATTATTGAAAGCGATGATGTGTGCTTGGATGTTCGGGGTGAAGCTGCTCGTGAAGGATGTCTTCATAGCCCAGGGTGGAATTCCTTGCCACACCCCTGCTGAGTCTTGCCAGTTCAGCAGAGTCGAGAGGTGCCTCTGGGCAAGCAGCAGAGCAGGGCCTCCAGCCCAGGGGCTTCTGCCTAGACTCTTCCATTGCCGGAGATGGCCTGTTGGAGAGGCTCAGTTGCAGGTCTGGCGACTGCAGCCAATGAACAGTTCCCCGGCCTTGGGCCCTGTGACATCATCCATACCCCCCCCCCCCCCCGAAAGAGCTGCGTTGACTGCCAAGGTGCTGCCATTGTGTTATAGCCTCATCATGTTGGGGTCAAGCAAACCCAGATGGCCTTAAAGCTGCTAGACTTGCAATCGTAGGTAGAAGCTGCCTTGGGTGAGCCTCCCACAGCAGAATTTAGCTTTGCATGAATTAGAAGGAAGTGGGTTGGGTTTTTTTCTTCTCCTGGCCCCGTTCCTGGAATTCCTCACGGAAATGAAACCTGCTCCCAACGGAGTACAATGCTCCTAGATTACTGGCCAGGTCGTAGCATCCTCTGCGGACTCCTAGGAGAAATACAGGTGGGACTGTAGTTGGATTCATCGGCCAAGACCGGATGGAGGAACCTGAAGTCCAATCCCAGATTATAACTTTGGTAGCTGTCCCATCTATCCTCTAATAAGAGTAATTAGATTGTGGTGAAATTGCACTACCAGGTCCCACTGATTGAGGGTTTTTCCTACAAATTCCTGTGTGGGAGTCAAGAGCACAACTTGCTTGTTTATCTTTCAGTTCAGAAGTGTGGAAGATAAACAAGCAAGGAAACAAACAGACGAAAGTCAGAAGGACAGGAAGAGCCACAACGAGACCGACTGGAATAGCAGGCTCCGAGGAGCTCCGTGTTGAGGCCTATTTTCTATGGGGAAAAACCTGAACTCTAAATTCATGCAAGTAGCCAACAGAGGGAGGAGGAGGAGGAGGAGGAGGAGGCAGGGCAGCCCCCGGCACCTGTTGGAGTCCCTCAGGGCTGGTGCTGCGGCCTGGGAGACTTTCACTGCTGATTCACAGCTGCCCTCCTGTCCTCAGGCTCTCCCGGTCAAAGGTCTCAATGGCAGGAGCTGAGCTTGGGGCGTGAAGCTGTCAGCGGGGCCGGCATCACCATTGGGCATTTCCAGGCTGCGTCTGGTGGTTGCGTCAGTCACTTGTGGTTTCGATAGGAAGAGGATTTCTGCTCTGAGTCACTGTTGTTGCTTGTCTTCCTTCCTGGGTGGTTTTCCTCTTCCCAGGCGCCCTGCAACGTTGGCTCCAGGTGCTTCTGATCCAGAAAAGGCCTCAGGTGTCAGGCCCATCCCTTCCCCATGCTCCCTTAAGTACACCTGGCTTGTCAGTCTGAGGGAATGCCCCTCCCTCCCTCCCTCCCTCTTTCTCTCCTCCCCACCCCTGTGTCTACATGACGTGGGTAAAAGAGGAAGAGGAAGTGTGCATGTGAGCGAATGCACACTTTTTACTATGAATTACCACCCTATGAATAATGGCCTTTGCTTCTCAACATTCTTTCATCATCAAATTTCCCAGCGTAATAACCGGAATTTAGAAATATTCTCATCCTCTCTCCAAACCAAAGGCAGATAGAAAGATTAACCAAACTTCTCTCTCTCACACACACACACACGAGAGGGTTCCTTCTCTTCAGAGTCCTTGGCCTTCAAAACTGACCCAAGGACTGAGATGAGGGAAAAGGAGAGGAACTCATTAAATTTTCAGACGACACCAAGCTGGCCGGAATAGGCAGCCCCTATTAAGGGAGCCTTAAGGTACCGATGGATCTTGGCAGACAAGAACACCGGCCCTGTCTAAGAAAAGGAAATTCAGTGGAGAGAAAAGCAAGGTTTTATATTTGCACCTCCTGTCAGAACCAACCCTTCCCCCCCTCCTCCCCCCTATCCAGGCAGAACTGATGAAGCTTCTCGGATGAGAAACAACACGTCTTCTTCCTCAAGGAAAAAACATCGTCCGGTTGCCTCTTGAAAAAGCACCTTTGAGACAACCATGACCTGGATGACCGAGAATCTCCACAGAGGTCCCAAAGGCGCTTTTTCAAGAGGCAACTGGGCTTTGCTTTGAAGACGTCTCACTTCTCATCCAAGAAGCTTCTTCAGCTCTGACTGGATGGTGGGGAAGGGAAGGATTTATTTACCTTGCAGACAGCTGGTCCTTTGCCTCCTTTTAGCCTTTAGCCTTTAGGCTTCAAAGAAGAAAACCCAGAAAGCCCAGTTGCTCCTTGAAAAAAGCACCTTTGGGACAACCAGGGCCTGGATGGCGGAGACTCTCTGTAGAAGCCCTTGGATGTTTATCTGTGACCTCCAGGTGGATGCAATTGACCAGCTGCCTGCAGGGAATGTAAATCCTTCCATTCCTCATCACCCAGTCAGAGCTGAAGAAGCGAAACGTCTTCAAAGAGAAGCCAAGGAAGTCCAGTTGCCCCTTGAAAAAGCCCCTCTGGATGACAGAGAAGCTCCATAGCTCCATTACGCTTAGGCAAGAAAAGCCAAAGGCACAGGTGTAGAATTGGTGCTACCTGGCTCAATAGCGGTAATTGTGAGGGGGATCTAGGGATCCTAATGGACAACCACTTAGATATGAGCCAGCCGTGTGCTGCAGCTGCCAAAAAGGATCTTGCAGTCTTGCATGGCATCAACAGAGGGACAGAATCAGGATCACAAGAAGTCACAGTAACACTTTGCACTGCACTGGGGAGGCCACCCTTGGAACGCAGCAGTCAGGTTTACACACCACAATGCAAAAAAAAAAAAAAGGACGTGGAGACCCTCGAAAGAGTGCAGAGAAGAGCAACAAAGGGGATTGGGGGACCGGAGGCTAAAAAACACGACGAAGGGCTGCAGGAAGTGGGTCTATCCAGTCTAATGAAGAGAAGGGGGAGAGGTGGACATGACAGCCCCCTTCCGAAGCTTGAGGGACTGTCACTAGAGGACTCTCCAAAGCCCCCGAGGGCAGGACAAGAAGCAACGGCTGGAAGCTTATCAAAGAGAGAAGCAGCCCAGAACTAAGGAGAAATGTCTTGCCTGCCGGGGCGGCTGGTGCTCCATCGACAGAGAAAAGATTGGGCAGCACCTGGACATTGGTGGCATAAGGTCTCCTGCCTTGAGGAGGGGGTCGCACTAGGAGTCCCCTTCCGATCCTGTCAGTCTTTGAATGGCCAATGAAGTCTTTTTCATGATTTGTTGCTGATGGGGAAAATAATGCCAGACTATCTAAAGGCAGCTGGCCTAAATAGGAGACCAAAGGAAAGTTATAAGATGTGACGGGAAAACAAAGATGCTGGAAGGCAAATGTAGGTTGTGGTTAAGTGTAAACATACAGTAAACTGAAAGAAAAAATCAAGATATGATCCCTGGGGAGTAACGTGGACCTATATAAAAACTCCAACTCATAGTTTTTAGGATTATTGCAGCCTAGGTCTGTGTAGGAGTACTTTCTTTTCTCTTCTCTTCTCTTCTTTTTTTAGTCTTCCAGGAAGCTTTGCCTTCTTGTAGGGCTCCGTTTCTGGAAGTGGTTTCTTCCTAGTGCTGGGGGGGGGGGGCTGCCCCAACGTCCCCAGCTGTTCTTGGGATTGAGGCATGACCAGAAACTGAGGAGCTCTGAACTAGTAGACCAGAGTGGCTGTTTCTGGAGGTAGCAGCCTTTTGCTCCAAGGATGGGATGGGTTGATTGGGTAGACACAACCCTGGCTTTTCCTGATGAGGCTGGAATTCATAGCGGTTGTGTGTGGGGCAGGTGTGGGGGCCATTAGATAGAGACAGCAATCCTATGGAGCCCCTCATCTCTCTTTCTCTCTCTCTCTCTCTCTCTCACACACACACACACAAACACACACACACACACACACGATCAAAGCCCAAAGAAGTACAAAAAGTGCAAATTTGTGCTTATTATTTTTGTGACGAATCTAATTAAAATTATTATAAGATAAAAATATGGGGGGGAAAGTTAGAAGACTAAAAGAAAGAAAGAAAGAAAATAGTTAATAAAGGAGAATACAATATCTTTTATTTTACATTTCTCAGCATTTCAAGTCATTTTTATAATAACAATTATTCTAATAACATTAGAATGGTGTTAATAACATTAATTATCTATAGGATATAGAATGTTATTATAATAGATTAATATAATATAGAATGTTAATAACATTCTATAACAAAATGATTCCATGGTGGCGCAGTGGTTAGAGCGCAGTATTTATTGCAGGCAAATTCTGCTGACTGCCTGCAATTTGGCAATCTGAATCTCACCAGGCTCAAGGTTGACTCAGCCTTCCTTCCTTCCGAAGTGGGTCAAATGAAGACCAGATTGTTGGGGGCAAGAGGCTGACTCTGTAAACTGCTTAGAGAGGGCTGTAAAACATCGTTAAGTAATATAAGTCTAAGGGCTGTTGCTAATCATCAAAACCTAAAATCAATGTCTCCCCCCCCCCCCCAAGAGTGTTTGTAGAGGCCTTCCAGCAAGAGAGGTAGATGATTCCTCCCATCTGAAGGATAACTTTAGGCAGATGGGATGCCCCTCCCGACAGCTCCAGGCCGAGGTGTAGGAGTTATGACAAGCATGAAGGCGTTTGTGAATTTTGGAGAAGACTGGAGGTCCTAGGCAGGAGGCGGTTGTGGCCAGATGAAAGAAGCGAAGAAAAAGTGGGAGAGGAAGTAATTCTAGAAACCGTCCCTGCAGCCGTACCCGAGGGAGGTTTTGGGTGCAAGAACACAACTGGGTTGGGTCGAAGGCCAGGCAAATTGGCTGAAGTGGCTGCCAAACGCTTGGAGGCCACCAGAAGGGGAGATGCGGTGGGAGCCTCTTAGGAAAGAGAGGTTCTCTTACTAAAGCAGCAATGAGTGATGAGCACAGCTGGCTGGGGGATTCTGGGAGTTGAAGTCCACAGGACTTAAAGTCACCAAGGTTGAGAAACACTGGACTAAAGGAAGCTGGTGGCAGTAAAAGCCAGGTGAGATCGAAGGGGGGAAGGGAAGAAGGCAGAGTGGCAAGAGAAAGGAATGGCAATGGTATATACCAGTGGTGTCCAAACTTTTTTCAAAGAGGGCCAGATTGGATGAAGTGAACATGGTGGAGGGCCGAACATTTTTCTGAACATTCTTTGAACCATTACAATTAAATGCAAATAAATTATTTTATGCCAAGTTAATTGCAAATGACATACTTTCATTTCATAACATTAAGATTAACTGACAGTTGAGTTTTCACAATGTATTGAAAATAAATTTTAAAAAAACTTACCTACCTCTTTCTCTCTTTCTCTCTTTCTTCCTCTCTCTCTCTCCATTTCTCTCGCTCTTTCTCTCTTTCTTTCTCTCTCTCTCTTTTTCTCTTTCTTTCTGTCTCTCTTTCTTTCTCTCTCTCTCTCTTTCTTCCTCTCTCTCTCTCTCTCCATTTCTCTCTCTCTCTTTCTTTTTCTCTCTCTCTTTTTCTCTTTCTTTCTGTCTCCCTTTCTCTCTCTCTCTCTCTCTCTCTTTCTTCCTCTATTTCTCTCTCCATTTCTCTCTCTTTCTCTCTCTCTCTCTCTCTCTTTCTTTCTGTCTCTCTTTCTCTCTCTCTCTCTTTCTTCCTCTCTCTCTCTCCATTTCTCTCTCTCTCTTTCTCTCTCTCTCTCTTTTTCTCTTTCTTTCTGTCTCCCTTTCTCTCTCACTCTCTCTCTCTCTTTCTCTCTCTTTCTTCCTCTCTCTCTCTCTCTCCATTTCTCTCTCTTTCTCTCTTTCTCTCTCTCTCTCTCTTTCTCTTTCTTTCTGTCTCTCTTTCTTTCTTTCTCTCTCTCTCTTTCGCTCTTTCTTTCTTTCCCTTTCTCTCTCTCTCTCTCTCTCTTTTTCTCTTTCTTTCTGTCTCTCTTTCTGTCTCTTTCTTTCTCTCTCTCTCTTTCTCTTTCTTTCTCTTTCTCTTTCTTTCTTTCTTTCTCTTTCTCTTTCTCTTTCTCTCTTTCTCTCTGTCACTCTGTGTGTCTGTCTGTCTGTCTGTCTGTCTCTCACTCACTTAATCAGTCTCTCTCCGTCTCTCTCCCTCCCTCTCCGGCAGGGGCGTCAGGCAGGGAAGCCAGTCGCGTCTCCATCGCGGCTCCCTCCGGCGGGCACCACGGCTTACATTCTGTGGCCGCGCGTTCACCTCCCTCCCAGTCACGCAGCCCCAGAATGTAAGCCGTGGTGCCCGCCGGAGGGAGTTGCGATGGAGACGCGACCGGCTTCCCTGCCTGACGCAGGCAGGGAAGCCGGTCGCGGCTCCATCGCGGCTCCCTCCGGCAGGCACCAAGCAGACATTCTGGGGCCACGCGTTCACCTCCCTCCCACCTTCGCAGCCCCAGAACGTGCAGCAATGGAGGCGCAACCGGCTTTCCTGCCTGACGCCCCTGCCGGGCGACAGCCTCAGTGGTGCTTAAGATGACGGTAGCCTTGGGTGCTCACCCCGCCTGCTCCCTCGCCCGCTGCGGGAGGAGGCGTCCGTAACCTCCGTCCACCTCCCTCCCAGCCACACAGCCCCAGAGACAGAGGGAGGAAGGGAGGGCCACATTTACACAGAGCAGGGAGGGCTGTTGGAGGGCCGTATTAAACCGACCCCCGGGCCGCAAATGGCCCGCGGGCCGGACTTTGGACATGCCTGGTATATACTATAGGTCAGTGATGGCTAACCTTTTTTGTCTCGCGTGCCAAAAGCGGGGGGGGGAGCACGGGCGTGCCACACCCATAACGCTATATGAGGGACCCCCTGCTTTTGGCACACTTTCTTCACCCTCCCCAGGCTCCAGAGGCTTCCAAGGAGCCTGGGGAGGGTGAAAACTGCCTTCCTTCCCCACCTCCAGAGGCTTCAGGAGCTTCTCCGAAGCCTCCAGAGGGTGACAAATGGCCTCAAAAGAAGGCCTAAATCAGCTGGCCAAGCGCACACATGCGCCCAAGTGCTGACAAGGCAACGCCTCGCCTGCCCTAAGAAGTGGTTCCGCGTGCCACCTGGGGCCCCTGTGCCATAGGTTCGCCATCCCTGCTATAGGTCCTGGTGGGAGATGCCCAATCTGAGCTTCCAGTGCTTCGAATGTATTTATTTTTTGCTACCTCTGGGAGGACAATTTATTTTACCGATGAATTTTTATATCTGTCTCTGAGGTGTCTCCTTTGGATTGCTCGCTCAGTGGCTCATCCTTTTCATGTACATAAAACCGAAGCCTTTCCTTCATCTTTCTATTGTAGGAAGTGAGCGCCCAGCCCTCTCCTAGAAAAAGGAAATATCCTGGGAAATATTATATTTCCCTGGATGTGAAAATGGAGAAGCAGACCTGACATAGGGACTTTCAGGCTGTCCACCCTTAAACCATCTTTCCAAGCAGCCTCCGTGTTTCCAGTGTCTTTTATCCTCACTTGGAACTGAACCCAGATGGACGTTTCTTCCAACACTTGGACACATGTAAGTTTTGTGTGAAGCATTAGAGGGAGCTCCAATATAAGGAATCTTTATTGAAGCCTGAACTCCGTGTTTGGTCCCTTTCATGTCCTATTGAGCAGTGAGGAGAAGCTCTGTAGCTGAGGGTAGAACTGTGGAGAGAACCACCAAGGGGTCCCAGGGGGCCACTGACTCACTGAATATCCTCTCATCTGGTCCTCTAAATATTCCTAATGCCATAATTTGCTTTGTTTTTGTTTTAGGAACAGGAATTCTAGGCCTGAACCTGCTTAGCGTTTTCCCAGAATGAGGAGGAGGAACCAGTGCAGAAAAAGCCCAGCCTGATTCATTCCCTCCAAGAATTTCTTATGGAAGACAATCTCTCTAAATCAGGGCTGTCCAAACTTGGGAACTTTAAGACTTGTGGACTTCAACTCTCAGCACAGCTGGCTGGGGAATTCTGGGAGTTGAAGTCCACTAGTCTTAAAGTTCCCAAGTTTGGACACCCTTGGTCCAAATGGACTCACCAAGATCTGGAAATAAAAACTGAGCCTGTGGAGGCTGGTTGTGATGACCAAGTAAACAATGATCAACTCAAGTAAAATGTCAGAGCAAATGTGGTTTGGTCTATGTTAAATTTTATTTTCTAAACCAACCTCTTTGCTCAGATGCCATGGACTCTTCTGTTATTTATTGAAAACATTTCAAACATGCTCTTCAGCCAGAGAGGCTCCTCCAACAGCTTCTGGATCAATAAAAAGAGATAGTGCTCATTCCCAGGCATGAAAAATAAAAATAAAAAATCAAATGGAAAAGATAAAAAGAAAAGACATCTCTGGTGCCAATTTGTGATACTTTATGGATCATTGAGCGCAGAGTCAGTGAGGTAAGGGTTGCCTTGTGGCTGGAAATCATCTTCCCGCAGCTGGAAGTGATTCAGAGCAGCCGAGCTGTATGGCTTCCCTGTTGAGACAATGGATCCACCATTGGCTTCCCTGCCTGAGCTTCCTGGAGCTCCCTTGCAGCTGAAAATGGGTCTCTCAGGAGCTTTGCTTGTTCTTCTGATTGGCCAATCAATGGAAGAAGTCATAGAATGCAGCACCGTGGGAGACAGAGCAGAAATGCAGGTCAAAATAGGCAAGAAAATGGTAGCTTTTCAAAGTTTCAAGTTTTGAGATGAGTTCAAATCACCGGGACCTGCTGGATTACACCCCAAGGTTCTGAAGGAGCTGGCAGGTGTGATCTCAGAACCCCTGAATAACAGAGCTGAAGGGACTTATGCCATTCTGGACAAATGGCGGCCCAATCTCCTTCCAGAAACCTCAAGTGATGGGCACCCACCTCCTCTGAAGCCAAGAGGCTCCATGGGGTCAAATGCCCACCACCTGTCAGGAAATGTTACCTTTGTTCTAGGACTTCAACTTCTCTTCTGTTCTCTTTTGCAGCTCATCTTGGCATTGCCCTCTGGATATAGTTTGTAATCCATGTATGTATTGAAGATGACAGATGAATACAATTTGGAAAGTAAAACAAAATCTCAGCTTAAAAGAGAAAAAAATAGTATCTCAGCTGAGGGTAAAAAAATATGAAATGTCAGCTTGTTGTTAGTGTAAAAAAAAAAAAAGAGATTATCCTATTTTCCCCCAGGGGGAGGACTTGTAGACAGGCCTTTCATGGCTATGGACGGGCGTAAAAGTCTTAAATGCTTGTATACAAATCCTCAAAGCTTGGGGAACAAACAGGGCGAACTAGAAGCCATGGTATTCCAATACCCAGAAATGGTAGTGCCACTTTACACCACATTGATGAGGCCACCTTTGAAATCCTGCATCCTCCAGTTGTGGTCGCTACAATAGAATAACAGATGTTGAGACTCTGGAAAGAGTGTCAAGAAGAACAACCAAGACAATGAGGGGGATGGAGGTTAAAACATACAAAGAATGAGTATGTCTACTCTAACGAAACGAAGGACTGGGAGAAACATGATAGCAGTATTCCAATACACGAGGGGCTCCTACAAAGATGAAGGGGTCAAACGATTTTCCAGAGCACCAAAAGGCAAGCAAGAAAAAATGGATGGAAACTAAGCAAGGAGAGAAGCAACCTGGAACTAAGGAGAAATTCCCTAATGGTGAGAGCAATCAACCAATGGGACAGCTTGCCTTCAGAGGTTGTGGGTGCTCCATCACTGGAGGCTTTCATAAACAGTCGGGACCATCCTTTACTTGAACCTGTGTGGGAGGATTTCCTGCTGGAGCAGAGGGTTGGACTAGAGCAGGGGTCCCCAACCTTTGCAACTTTAAGTCTGAAGGACTTCAGCTCCCAGAATTCTCCAGCCAGCAAAGCTGGCTGGAGAATTCTGGGAGCTGAAGTCCTTCAGACTTAAAGTTGCAAAGGTTGGGGACCCCTGGACTAGAGGACTCCCAAGCCCCTTCCAAGTCTATGACTCTATGATTCCCCTGCCAATTACTATTTTTTTATTTTATTTTAAAGAAATACTTAGTATATCCCAGAAGGTAGGGAGGAAAAAGAGAGGCAACTATGTTAGTCTATGTTCTTTGGGTTTCCTGCCCTTTCTCTAAAGCATGGTTTGTGTTTTGGATTATAAAACTGTTTTGTGTTCTTGTAGTTTTGTCCTTTTGAACTCCCCCCACCACCCAAAGCAAATGAAAGTATCTGTTGTCTTCTTCGTTGGCTTCTGAGCGGCTTTCCAAAGGCTCTTGAGGACAGGCTGCTTGGCCTTTCCTTTTCTGCTGGATGAATGCATTGTCCTTAATGCAGGACTATTGAAATGAGCCACTCAGGGAGTGATTCTATGCAGTCTTCCCCTCTCCCATCACTACTGCATTAACGTATTTGCCATTTTGCTTTAAGAGGAATCTCTGGGCTCAGAGATTAGGTGGGGGGACCGTGGTTTTCTGCTTAAAGCAGGGGTGTCCAAACTTGGGAACTTTAAGACTTGTGGACTTCAACTCCCAGAAGTCCACAAGTCTTAAAATTCCCAAGTTTGGAGAATTCTGAGTGTTGAAGTCCACAAGTCTTAAAGTTCCCAAGTTTGGACACACTTGGCTTAAAGCATAATTTTAGAACCAATTAATAGAGGAGGGAAATGAAGCTGAGAAGCTTTCCTCTGCATGGTGACATTGACCAGATGGCATTTCAAGACAGAGGAAAGAATGTCATTTTTCAGGATACCTGATAAGGAATCAGGTGGTGGCACCTGCTGTGTGGAATGAGGAGCCTTGGATCTCTCTTCCCAGGAGCCTCCAGGATCTGCCTGTTCTCCTGTTTGCATTCCTTTTAGATTTGTTTTGCAATGTGTTATTAGCCGGATTCCAGAGGGGGGATTCAGCAGGTTCGGACTAGTTCTGGAGAACGGGTAACAGAAACGTTGAGTAGTTCAGAGAACCGGCAAATGCCACCTCTGGCTGGCCCCACCCCCGTCTATTCTCAGCCTCCCGAGTCCCAGCTGATGGGGAGGGAATGGGGATTTTGCAGTCTCCTTCCCCTGCCACGCCCACCATGCCACGCTGGCAGAACCGGTAGTAAAAAAACCTTGAATCCCACCACTGTATGGATTCACCATCACTTCTCTTTTTATCATTTCACTATATAGTTCACGTTCTGTTTTTGCTTACCTTTATTATATACACCTGGAGTTATAGGAGGGCTCCTGAATTGAATGAATAAAATCAGATTAAATTAAAACGCTAGGCTCTCCAGCAGAGGCAAGCAAGTCCGCCTTGCATCCCGTGGCAGCAAGAACTCTCTCTGGGGAGGCTTTTCTAGGGGTTTGGCCGATGAACACAGGACCTGCAGGGGCCACACCGAGAAGGATGCCCGCCCATGTCTGGCAGGGTCCTTTTGGAGCCCAGGAGCTGCCCATCCATCGCAGAGACTCCTGTGGCTGCTCCAGAATGAAAGGCCAGAGTTACTGTATCTCGGTAAATGCAACTCCAGAGCTCCGAAAGCCCCAACGCGCCCACCCACTCATGTATGTCCCGCTCGTGCCAATAGGAAGGAGGAGGAGCAGAGGCCCCCCCCCCACCTCCACTTCATTTGCGGCCCCAGAGAGCGGCTCCTGTTTGCTAATCCAGGATGTGAAGCTGATGAAAGACCCTTCATTCAATTTCGACACAGAAATTGATTAATGGGCGAGATTAAAACAAGTCCCTGGAGCCCCAGGTCTCTGCTAAGAGCGCTGGTTCCACTTGGCCCCCCTGCGCCCCCCTCCTCTCCTCCCTGCGATGCGGCAAAAGGAAAGCCAATTGCGAGGATGAGGTGGAGGGGGGAAGATTACCCTTGATGACCAGACATTTTCCCTTTAATTAGCTTAATTTACTCGCGCTCTCAGGGGAGATGCCGACTTCTCTCTTAACCCTTCCCCCACCTGTTTGCACTGGATTTTTAGTATATCAGTTCCCCCCAATTTACAGGGGAAGGATTCCGTTTTAGCAGCCGGTCTAAGGCCAGATCCAGGGGTCTGTCCATCCCTGGTGACACAAGGAAACTGGGAGTCTCTTCGTGGGACCCCATTTCCAGTCCTTCTGGTTCAGTGACAAATTTGCTGCCTCCCCCACAACGGAGCCATCCAGTCAGCAAAAGAGCCACTGGCACTTTTATTTTTTTTAAATAGTTTTTAACTAAACGTTCTAACCTTTAAAAACAGAAAACAACAACAGCAACTAATACAGAAAAAAGAAGACACACAAAATAATTTTTAAAAGTTTTACATCCTCCTGTATCGGCTTACATATTTAGCTTTTATAGTTTTCTATTCTACATTGCCTTCCTATCAGTTTTAACATCTGTAGTAGAG
This sequence comes from Rhabdophis nuchalis, assembly GCA_039707465.1. Classification (NCBI taxonomy): domain Eukaryota; kingdom Metazoa; phylum Chordata; class Lepidosauria; order Squamata; family Natricidae; genus Rhabdophis; species Rhabdophis nuchalis. The sequence goes on from CM077653.1 coordinate 34,058,778, forward strand.
TAATAACAGTTGTGCTCACACAGTTGTAATAATATTAAGCTGTTCATATCATCGTTATATTTACATTATGGTTAATACTTTAAGTTTGATAGTAATGTTGATAGTAATGTTGCCCACCAGGTTACCGCGCATTTCATCAGCCGCGGGCCCTAGGCAGGGGTGGTGGGGTAGCGGTCATTATCAAGGAAGGCCTGGAGCCGAGAGAGACCATTGTGCCGCAGACCTCTGGCTGTGAGTCCCTCTGCATGAAGTGGGGCCTAGGGAGGCAGTTGGGCTTGCTGGTTGTATACCTGGCTCCCCGCTATGTAGCAGCAGCCCTGCCCGAGCTCCTGGAGGTGATCGCTACGGTGGCAGTGGAGACCCCCAGACTTATAGTTATGGGGGACTTTAACCTGCCATCGTTGGGCGAATCATCCGTGGTAGCTCGGGAGTTCATGGCTTCCATGACGGCCATGGACCTGACCCAAGTAATTCATGGCCCCACCCATGAGGGTGGACATACGCCGGACCTCATCTTCGTCTCGGGCCAATGGAAGAGTGATCTGGGTACAGGGGACATAGACATCATACCCTTGTCATGGTCAGACCACTCACTTCTCCGACTCGACTTTCCGACCGCTGCTCCCCTCCGCGGGGAGGCGGAACCAGAGTTACCAATCTGGTACCGCCCCAGGCGCTTGATGGACCCGGATGGGTTCCAGACAGTGCTTGGGCCATTTCCTGTATCCCTGACCCGCGCCCCGATGGAGGACCTCACGGCCGCATGGAATAGTGCGGCCGTGGGAGCCTTGGATCGGGTCGCGCCCTTGCGGCCTCTCTCGCGGCGGCGAACCACCCTGGCTCCTTGGTTTACTGAGGGGCTGCGGGTGATGAAACGCCGCAAGAGATGCCTAGAGAGAAGATGGAGGGCTAGCCGCTCTGAATCTGACCGGACACAGGTAAGAGCCCATTTACGGACTTACATTGTGGCGCTGAGGGTGGCCAAACGTCATCATTGTGCCACCCTCATAGCATCCGCAGAAAACCGCCCTGCCGCCCTGTTTAGGGTGACCCGTTCCCTCCTCCAACAGAGGGAGCGGGAAGCCCCGTTACAGGGTAGGGCAGAGGAATTTGTGATTTTTCTGCAGGAGAAAACCGCCCAGATACAGAGTGAGCTAGCCCCCATTCATGGCCCAGTGGGATGCCACGAGGGAGATCTTGTTTGGGAGGAGTTTGACCCCGTTACTTCCGAGGATATGGACAGGTTACGTGGGCGACTGCGAGCCACCACATGTTCATTGGACCCGTGCCCCTCCTGGCTTGTACTGGCATCCTGGGAGGTGACACGAGGCTGGCTCCAAGAGGTTATCAACGCATCCTTGAGTGAGGGTTCCTTGCCTGCCTCCCTAAAAGAGGCTATGGTGAGGCCCCTCCTCAAGAAGCCCTCCTTGGACCCAGCTATTTTGAACAACTACCGTCCAGTCTCCAACCTTCCCTTCTTGGCGAAGGTTGTTGAGAGTGTGGTGGCACAACAGTTTCCCCGTCACCTGGAGGAAGTTGACTATCTAGATCCGCGCCAGTCCGGCTTTCGGCCCGGGCATAGCACCGAGACGGCATTGGTCGCGTTGGTAGATGATCTCTGGAGGGCCAGAGATGGGGGATGTTCCTCCATCCTGGTCCTATTAGACCTCTCAGCGGCTTTCGATACCATCGACCATGGTATCCTATTGCATCGGCTGGGGGGGTTGGGGGTGGGAGGCACTGTTTTGCGGTGGTTCTCCTCCTACCTCTCTGGCCGATCGCAATTTGTGCGGGCAGGAGAGCAGAGGTCGACCCCGAGACCCCTCACATGCGGGGTGCCTCAGGGGTCGGTCCTCTTGCCTCTCCTGTTTAATGCATATATGAAGCCGTTGGGTGAGATCATCCGTGGTTTTGGGGTAGAGTACCATCTGTACGCTGATGACACCCAGCTGTACATATCTACCCCAAACCACCCCAACGATGCCGTAGCGGTGATGTGCCAGTGCCTGGAAGCCGTGCGGATCTGGATGGGAAGTAACGGACTTAGGCTCAACCCGACCAAGACCGAGTGGCTGTGGTTTCCGGCTGCCCGATTCAACCAGCTTTCTCCAACGCTGGCCATAGGGGGCGAACATCTTGCCCCTGTGGATGGGGCGCGCAATTTGGGTGTCCTCCTGGATACCCGGCTGTCTATGGAAGAGCAAGTGACAGCCGTGGCCAGGAGGGCGTTTTACCAGGTTCGCCTGGTTCGCCAATTGCGCCCCCTATTGGATCGGGACGCCCTTCGCACAGTCACTCATGCCCTCGTGACATCCCGACTGGACTATTGTAACTCTCTCTACATGGGGCTCCCCTTGAGGTGCACCCGGAGGCTTCAGTTAGTTCAGAATGCGGCCGCGCGAGCAATTATGGGCACCTCTAGGTTTGCCCACGTAACACCGCTCTTGCGCGAGCTGCACTGGCTACCTGTCGTCTTCCGGGTGCGCTTCAAGGTGTTAGTTATCATCTTCAAAGCGCTCCATGGCTCGGGACCTAGCTATCTGCGAGATCGGATCCTGCCCCACACATCCTCACGACCGATTCGCTCCCACAGAGAGGGGCTTCTCCGGGTGCCGTCCACTAGACTTTGTCAGCGGGCGACGCCCAGGGGAAGGGCGCTCTCTGTGGCGGGCCCGGCCCTCTGGAACGACCTTCCCCCTGATATTAGAACGACCACCGACCTCCGCTCCTTCCGTGTAAAATTGAAGACCCATCTCTTTCGACTGGCCGGCCTTGAATAGTTCTCTCTGTCTTTTAATTATAAATTTTAAATGGGTTTTTAATTTATGTTTTTAGCACGGGTAGATTTATTTAATTCGATTTTAAGAAATATTTGTATTATTGTATATTGTTTTTAATTATGCCTGTGCACCGCCCCGGGTCCCTGTGGGGAGAGGGTGCGGTTAATAAATCCCAATTTATTATTATTATTATTATTATTACTATCAAAATTACTAGTAAGTTTGATAAAGTAGACCATAACCTACTATTAGATAAAGTAGAAAATTGTGGGTTAGACAGCACCACCACCAAATGGATTCGTAACTGGCTGACCAACCGCACTCAACGTGTAGTCCTCAATGGAACTGCATCTACATGGAAGGAAGTATGCAGTGGAGTCCCCCAAGGCTCTGTTTTAGGCCCAGTACTCTTTAACATCTTCATCAACGATTTGGATGAGGGGATAAATGGGGAACTCATCAAATTCGCAGACGACACCAAGCTGGCAGGAATAGCCAACACTCCAGAAGATAGGCTTAAGATACAGAAGGATCTAGACAAACTTGAACATTGGGCACTGTCTAATAAAATGAAATTCAATTGTGAAAAAAGTAAGGTCCTACATATAGGCAAGAAAAACCAAATGCACAAGTACAGTATAGGTGGTACCTTGCTCAATAGTAGCAACTGTGAGAGGGATCTCGGAATCCTAGTGGACAACCATTTAAATATGAGCCAGCAGTGTGCAGCAGCTGCCAAAAAAGCCAACACAGTTCTAGGCTGCATCAACAGAGGGATAGAATCTAGATCGCGTGAAGTGTTAATGCCACTGTATAGTGCCTTGGTAAGGCCACACTTGGAATACTGCATACAGTTTTGGTCGCCACGATGTAGAAAAGACGTGGAGACTCTGGAAAGAGTGCAAAGAAGAGCAACCAAGATGATTAGAGGACTGGAGACTAAGACATATGAAGAACGGCTGCAGGAACTGGGTATGTCTAGTTTGATGAAGAGAAGGACCAGGGGAGACATGATAGCAGTGTTCCGATATCTCAGAGGGTGCCACAAAGAAGAGGGAGTCAAACTTTTCTCCAAGACACCTGGGGGCAGGACAAGGAGCAATGGGTGGAAACTAACCAAGGAGAGAAGCAACTTAGAACTAAGGAGAAATTTCCTAACAGTAAGAACAATTAACCTCTGGAACAGCTTGCCTCCAGCAGTTGTGAATGCCCCAACCCTGGAAGTCTTTAAAAAGATGTTAGACAGCCATTTGTCTGAAATGGTATAAGATTCCTGCCCATGCAGGGGGTTGGACTAGAAGACCTACAAGGTCCCTTCCAACTCTGCTATTGTATTGTATTGATACTAACTGTGAGTCAATCTTCGAAGTAAAATACGTCCACCGTATCTGGAAAATGTTCTCATGCATTTAGCTGTTTGCCAGAATTTGCTAAATCTTTACTACCACAGTTAAATTGAACTCAGGGGCTTCGTGCCAATTTACAATATTCAAATTCATTAAATTCTTCCACAGCCTCCAGCTCTGAGGACGGGTCCTTCTCTCCTGAGCCGACGTTCGCCTTCTTCCTACTCCTGAGCAAAACGTGATGGGGGGGGGGGGGGCTTGCTTTGGCCTCCTCCTCCTAGTATATCCTGCCAGAGAAGCCTTTGGCTCGGATTCCTGAAGGGTCTTCCTGGAGCTGCAATGGATTCAGAGCAGATTGTTCCCCTCTAATAAATCCCAGCTGCCTGGAATTGGAGGGCTGTGTCCTCTCTCTCTCTCTCTCTCTCTCTCTCTCTCTCTCTCTCTCTCTCTCTCTCTCTCTCTCTCTCTCTCTCTCTCTCTCTCTCTCTCTCTCTCTCTCTCTCTCAGGGCTACCATCTTTCAAGGAATGCTCAGCTCTGTGAAAACACCAGGACCTCAAGGCTGCTGGGAGAGTGATTGGGGGGGGGGGCTCACATAGGCGCTCAGAAGGCTAAGGCAGCACTTTCCTCCTCTGCTGAGTCCGTCAATCAGAACAGAGCAGAACAGGCCAACCTTTTCCGCACCGACTGCCGAAGTGGGAGCATGCCTGCGTGTGGCAGGAAGATGGTTTTCCGGTTTCTGGTCCTCCCACATGCGTGAAGACCAGCTGGTTCACCATCATGGTCCTTTACCATTTTAGACAATTGACAGTCCAGTCTCTTCTTTAAAACCTCCAGTGTTGAATCTCTCACAACTTCTAGTGGCCAGCTGTTCCACTGGTTAATTGTCCTCCCTGTTAGGAGGTTTCTCCTTCATTCCAGGTTGCTTCTCTCCTCGATTAGTTTCCACCCATTTCTTCTTGCCTTGCCCTCTGGTGCTTTGGAGAATAAGTTGACCAATGGTGGGATTCAATTTTTTTTCACTACCCGTTCTGTGGGCGTGGCTTGGCAGGTGTGGCACGTTGGCAGGGTTCCAAATCTTTTCTTGTGGGTCTTAGGCCTGCCACGTGGCTTGGTGGGCGTGGCAGGGGAAGGATGCTGTGAAATCCCCATTCCCTCCCAATCAGCTGGGATGGGGAGGCAGAGAATGGATGGGGGCGAGGCCAGCCAGAGGTGGTATTTGCCACTACCGGTTCTCCACAACTGGTCAGAACCTCTGAGTACCACCTCTGAAATTGACTCCTCCTTCTTTGTGGCAGCCACTCAAGTACTGGAAGGCTGCTATCACGTCCCCCCTAGTCCTTCTTCGCTCTAGACTGGCCAAACCCAAGTCCTGCAGCCGTTCTTCCTATGTCTTTGCCTCCAGGCTTTTAATCAGGTGTTCTTCTCCAAAGTCTCGGCCTCTTGTTTTGTCATGTGGAGACCAAAACTGGATGCAGGATTCCAGGTCTGGCCTTACTCAGCCGAGGGACCTGCCCACGTGCCCCCTTGGAAGGTTATTATGGGCTGGTGGAGCCCTGCAGAGATAAGTGGTTGGACTTGTGTTAAAGTCTGGGAAAAGACTATACAGGACTGAAGTCTGTTCCCCTCCCGTCCCGTCCCGTCCCCCCCCCCCCCGTGGCCGGTGAGGGCCTTGACCAGAAGGTCATGCTAAAGGCTTGGAAGGGGTGGGGGGGCAGATGACTGAAAGGATCGCTTCATTGGAAATCCAGCGCTTGACATTCTGGGTCAAAGAGGAGGCAGGGAGCGAAGGAAGGAGGGAGTCGCCCAGACTTGGGGAAGGGGGGACGGAAACGGAAGGTCTTTGAAGGAACTATGGGCTCATTGATCCTTTGGTGGAAATTGGCCCCAGATGCAATTCATTCCCTGAAATGTGGGCGGGGGTGTTAAACACCCCCCCTGTCATTTGGGGAGGCACTTTGCGCCCCAAGGGCACATCTCAGAGGTTGCACAAACCATGGCAAACATTGGAATGGGCTCCTGAACATCTATGCTCCCTATAGAGCAGAGACGTCCAAAGGTGGGAACTTTAAGATTTGTGGACTTCAACTCCCAGAATTCCCCAGCCAGCTGTGCTGAGTTGAAGTCCACAAGTCTTAAAGTTCCCAAGTTTGGACGCCCCTGCTATAGAGCTTACTAGATGATTTAAAAGGAACCTCCTCGCAGCATCTGAATGCCTGCGTGTCTTCCGCTCTCTGTGGAATTAGATTCCTTTGGAAGACCACTGAAGGCAGCCCCTCGCTCGATCCGGCCTTTAAACAAGGACTCAGATCTATTGCTGTGAAAAAACTACTCACAGTTAGACAACCATGGCTGTGAGTGACCCATGCTTTGTCCTCCCCATAGCCCCACTGCCTGGTTGCTCTCTCCCTTTGCTTTACACCTAGTTGATGGGATCAAGGGCCCCATCATGCATCCCCCCACAGCGACCATTACTTAGAGGGGGGGGTGTTCTCCAGCCGAGGCAAGCTATCACCGCCTGCCTCCCTTGTGGCCCTGCTAAGCTGCCTTTCAGACTTACGTGGTGCTTCCTCCTTCCTTTGGAGAGCAGCCAAAGGCAGCCTGGAGGGGTAGCGAATGGTTAGGTTGAGTCTCCCATCACTTGGGAGGCTGTTGGGGTCCAGGGAGGCTGGGAAAGAGGCTGTGAGGCATGAGAAGCAGCAGTGATGGGAGGATGCATTTCATGCTCGTGTTGTCTCCTGCTGACCAAAGGATGGGACCTCTGTGCTGGGAAGGGGCCTTGGTCTCCAGCTGGAAGTGTCCCAGGGCTTCCTGGGCTGGTCTGCTTTTCTGCTGGCAAATAGCCCTTACTATTGGAACGTCTTCTTCCGAAGATCCAGCCAAGCAGCTTCCTTGTAATCCAAGAACATTATTTTTCCTACCCAAAGGAAGATGTTTGTGTTTGTGGCTGCTGAGTGTCTTCTTGCTGGCCCTTAATCAGAACTGAAGGTCTTTCTGAAACTTGATGATGCCCTCAAAGGTTTTCCATCCCTAATAACTTTGTGTCATTTGCAGGCTTAATTATTTCTAACTCTTCAGCCAAGAAATAAGGAAAGGAGGCACATTCAGACCCTTCCATTTGGCAGGAATAATGGGAAACAAAACGATACTTGTTTGACTATTATTACTATTATTATTTTTAAAAAGCAGAGCTACCCATTTCCTCCCTACCCTACTTGCCAGAAATCCCTAAGGCTACTCTTCCTAAACACGAACCTTCCTACACAAACTCTCTCAGAGCTCCTGGAGCACGGGGGAAGTGCCAGAGGACTGGAAAAGAGCTGCTCTTTTCTATTTTATTCCATATTCTATTCATTTTAATGTTCGCTATCTTCCAAAGCATCAGAAGGCAGGACAAGAAACAATGGGTGGAAACTAATCAAGCAGAGAAGCAGCGTAGAACTAAGGAGAAATATCACGACTGTGAGAACGGTCAACCGGTGGAATGGCTTCCCTCCAGAGGTCGTGGGTGCTTCAACACGAGAGGCTTTTTAAAGAAGAGACTGGACAGCCACCGGTCTGGAATGGTACTGTCAGACCTGCCCCGACTGATCCCTTAGGAAAGGAATCGACACTCCATGTGCCTGAAAAGGCCCCATCGCTAGTCTTGGCCTTCCTGGTCCCTCAGCTGGCCAGTGTTGACTTTGCGGTCCACAAGGAAACCAGGTCCTTAATCTGCACCAAAGCTCATTTCATCCTAGTCTAATAGGTCAGGTATCAGGGAAGCGTTAGCTCAACGGCTAAGATGCTGAGCTTGTCCATCAGAAAGGTCAGCAGTGTGGCGGTTCGAATCCCAAGTGCCGTGTAATGGAGTGAGCTCCCGTTACTTGTCCCAGCGTCTGCCAACCTAGCAGATCGAAATCACGTAGAAATGCAAGTAGAAAAATAGGAACCACCTTTGGTGGGAAGGTCACGGGGTTCTGTGCGATTTCAGCATCTAGTCATGCCAGCCACATAACCCTGGAGATGTCTTCGGACAGCGCTGGCTCTTTGGCTTTGAAACGGAGATGTGCAGCGCCCCCTAGAGTCAGGAATGACTAGCACAGATGTGCGAGGGGAACCTTTACCTTAATATGTCAGGAGAAGCAAGCCACTATGACCCAGGGACATGGAAGGGTGACTTCTAGCATAAGGCGCCATTGCGTCTAGTGACTCCTAGAATCTTCTAAGACATCCAAGCATTACTGGCCAGTAGAAGAGACTTTGGTCTCTGGCATGTGGAGTTCCTCCTCCTCCTCCTCTCGGCTTCAAGCGGCAGCCAAACAGGGTGAGGCTCGGCCGTCCCACCAGGTGCCGAGTCTGGTCCCACTTTGGGGGCCAAGAGAGCCCCTGCCCGGATCAAGCCTCCGTCTCCGGAGCTGCCTGCTCTTTCGGGGATCCGCCCACCGTGGCCTGGTGTTTCATCTCCAGCCAAGTAATTGGAATAAATAAGGATTGTAGCGAGTCAAATGTTCAAAGAAATTGTTAATTGCAGCTCCGAGAGAAATGACCAAGAACCTTTGTTCCCAGCCACTCAGGCCCTTTTTCCCAGTCGGTTCCAAGTGGGAAGGTAGAAGAAAGATGCCGCTAAGAGAGAGAAGAGCCATTTCCCTCTTCTCCCCCCAGGGCTGAGGGGGGGAGGGGTTGGCTGGCTTTGGGGCCAAGGGGGGGAGGGGGGCCAGAACTCCCAGGCTCCAGCCTGCTTCCATCAACAGCTGGGTTGTTTCCCCCTTTTGAAGTCCATTTATCTGGTAGGTTCCTAAACTGAAGGCTTCCTGGGTTTGTTCCTCCACCCTCACAGTTTCTGTGTGAATTGCGAAGAAGCTCCGCTCTCTGAAATGGAAATGGAAGAACCTCCATCTGGTTAGATTTGGACTCTGTCTCCAGTTCTAAACACACCACTGCATTTTTATTTTTTCATTTTTTGCTTTGATCCATTTGAAGACAATTCTCCTTTCGGGGGGAAACCAGATGGGCACGGAGGGTCTTTGCCCTTTCCCTGAGTGGCATGACTGCAACAGACTCAAAATCTGATCAAAATCTCAAAATCAGGCTCAGGGTGATGGGCGCAGCCCTCACTATTTGCAGGCACACCTTCCTGGCAATTACGCAGCCCTTCCACTTCCTTGTCAGGCTGAGCTCTGACCTCTTTAGGCTGGAAATGCCCTCCAGGTGAAGGTATGAGGTGCTCCCTTCATGCCCTGGAGTAGCTTCCTATTGGTTAGATGGTCTTACTGAGGTGAACTAGGCAAAGGAAGGGAACTGGGCTTTGAAAGATGCTGATGGTTGCTAATCCCAACATTTGAAATTTGCCTAGTTGTGAAGAATTTTGGATTAATTGTGCTTGGCCAAAATATCACAATGCGTTCTTGGAAAAACACTCATTTCCCAGATACGGAAACTGGCTTGATGAAATGTCGGAGGGCTCCTTGGTGATCTCTCAGCGTGCTTGGTTTTCTTGCAGACCCAAACTGGGGAACATCATCGGTGCTGGTCAGGGTTGGAAGTGCCTGAGCCTCAGACTTCCAGCCAGCTGTTTATTGACAGAGAAAAGGCTGGCAACATTATTCTACATTATCAGAGGTTACTTCGTTGTTTTCTTGATGACGCCGGTTTTTAAGCCAGTGGTTCGTTTCTAAAATCCTTTGCTCCCTCAATAGATGTTGGTCTTTTGTTCGAAATTGAGATGAAAACACCACTCGTGCTCCAAATTCTTAACTTTCTTCCCCAGCTTTTTGTAATCTCTTGTTATTGTTTCTAGATTCATTCTTGTGCCATGAATCCCCACGTGTAGGAGAAAAAAGGGTCAAGTCACCTTCAGCTTCGGCCGTCAGAATAATCTTTTCCACCAAAATTGCACTTAGATTGACCCAGTGGTGGAATTCAATTTTTTTACTATTGGTTCTGTGGGCGTGGTTTGGTGGGCATGGCAGGGGAAGGACACTGCAGAATCCCCATTCCTTCCCCACTCTAGGGCCAGCCTCAGGTGATATTTGCCGGTTGTCCGAACTGCTCAAAATTTCTGCTACCGGTTCTCCAGAGTCAACCTTGAGCCTGCTGGGATTTGAACTGCCAAATTGCAGGCAGCCAGTAGGCAGCAGAAGCAGCCTGCAGTACCGCATTCTGACCACTGTGCCACCGTGGCTCTTAAGAGTTTTGCCTCTCTTGGGGAGCTGGTTGGTCTTCCAGGGGCAAAAGAGCACAACGCAGCTCCTTGAAATGCAGAACCTGCTGCTCTCCCTCCAACCTTGGCAAAAAGAGGCACCACACCTCACACACACACACACACACACACACACACACACACATCAGGCATCCCGTGCCCAGGGACAGATTGCTCCGGAAAGGTGGGAGGTTGCCCTGCAAGTGGGGTCAGGCAATTGTGTACCTTTTCTGTGCCTGTCACAGCCTGGCAGTCAGAATTCACTTCAAGAGGAATTGTTTGCATCAAAGGTGACATTAATAACCGTCTGCAGGGGAGTCTTGCTGAGGAGTGGGAGGCTAAGGACTCTTCGCTGCGCTTGGAGAAGGTCATTCTGGAATAGCATCCAAGGCCTGACGGCTTCCCGACACAAGAACCGCCTTTTGCTTGGAGCGGGGAGGGAAGGAACAATGAACTTAGGTCTCCCTTCTAAGCTTTTAGCATCTTTGCAAAAGACTCCGGTGGCGTGATTAGAAAACACAACAATCCAATTTGCAAGTGATGCAAGGATAGCAAAACCTCGGGCAAGAGTGTTGGGATTCAGGGACAGCCTTGACCGAGAGGCAGTCATGGGGGGAATGGATTTTACGAGGGACACGCAATGAATGCCCGGCATTTGTCCTCTTCACCTTTGGGTGGGAAGAAGCCAAATTGGAAGTCTGGGTGGGCCCCCACCTGGGAACAGGGTCTGCGGGAAGAGCCTGCTGGGTGATGCAGCTGCAGGAAAGGAAAATGCCACCTGGGTTGCCTCAAGGGATGAAGAGTGTCCAGCTGTAGGGAAAGCGCCTCAAAATGTTCCTTCCAGTTCCAGGGACTGAACTTTGGAAAAGGAGGTCAGAGAAGGGAAAGGGGGCCTGGAAGGAAAAGCGATGGGGAGTGGTTGGAGGTATTTAACCTGTGGGAGAGAGCTTTGCACTGACTCTCCTTCAGGTGTCACAGAAGGTGGGGCAGAGCAGTGGTGGGATTCAAAAAATTCTATTACCAGTTCTGTGGGCGTGGCTTTGTGGGCGTGGCTTTGTGGGCACGGCAGGGGAAGGTTACTGGGAAATCCCCATCCCCTCCCCACCCCACTATCCTGCTTTCCAGCTCCGTCCTGCTGTTCAGGGCAACCAAAGAAGATCAGCTGGGAGGCTGGGAGGCAGCAGGGGCGTGGCCAGCTTATTTGCTGGTTCTCCGAACTACTCAAAATTTCCACTACCGGTTCTCCAGAACCGGTCAGAACTGGCTGAATGCCACCTCTGGGATAGAGTCATTCAAGAGGGCAGAAGCAGTGGGTTGAAACTACAAGAACCACATCTGAGCTGGCCATCAGGAAGACTTTCCTAAGATTGCAAGCTTTCCAAGGAGATGCTTGGCTCTCCTTCACCGAAGGTTGGGCAGCCGCCTGTCAGGGGTGTTGCTGGGGCCGCTTGATCTCCCAGACATTCGCTGCTTCACTTAGTCATCGGGCCTGCAAGCCATCTTTCCTTTTTTGGACTTCAGGCCTGCCACACTTTCTAGTATTCTACCATGCATTTTCTATTGTAGGGGAATTGTACAGAGTTAGATGATAGGTAACCATAACAACATTCTTTCTAGAAAGCCAAGGTCATCCTTTGTCTCTGCACCTCTGCACCTGGCTGGAACTGGACGGGTAGAAGCTGCCAGCATGGCAGTGGGAGATTTGACCATGTGAGGGACTTGTGGGTGCGGGGGCAAGATCTTTAACTTTCAACTGGGTGGGAAAACCGGGAACCTTTCAGACATCTGGTGGTTTCCCCAGATGTGCCAACATGGCTCTCTTAATCAATGGGAACTTGGAGGAATCCTTTGCCTCATACTCTGATTTACTTGTGGATGCTGTTTGGGACCCTGACAGGAGCAGTGCCTGCTTCCTCTGGATCCTGGGACAGGGGAGTCTGTCCTCCTTGCTGGACAGGAGCAGCTTCCCTGCCTGAGCCCAGACTGTAGCCAGGCTCTCTCCTGTTGCCCGAGGCAGAATTAGCCCTGGTCCTCAGCCCTCTCCCAGCAGCCGCCTTCTCCAGGGCCTGGCAGAAGGCTAGATGCTGGTCCTTTGGATGATGTCCTTCTGGAGCTCCCCAAGGAGGAGGGCCCCCACCCGGCCTGCCCCTCTTCGATCTCTCAGCAGCTTCCTCCCACTGGAAGCTTCCTTGGCCGGGTGGGCTGAGCCGTTGATCCGGAGGGCGCTCCAACCAGGTCAGTCCTGCTCATCTTTCCAGCTCCCTGCAATTACGATCATTCAGGGAAAGGTGGAGGGGAAGGAGGGGAAAGGAAGAATGGGACTCTTTTAGCAGGACATTTTTCTCTGCTTGCTAATTGCAGGTTTTTAAAAAGTCAGATCCCACGAATGTTGGTAATGACGGGGAAAGAAACCATTGAAGTGCCAAGCTCAAAATAACACTCTGAAAATTAGTCTTTTTTTATAGGAATCTATCAGCCAGCTAGATAATAGTAGCCTGGGCCAGGCCTGAAATATATATCCCACCCCCCAGGCATCGTGATGCAGTTGCAGTCGGAGAAGAGATTTCTTCTGCCCCTTTCTGAGAACAAACCCCCCCCCCCGCCTCTCTCTGATTCTCTGCCTTCCCAACGGGGATTTTGGGGGGAGCTTCAAGGAGGAAATAGGAAGCTATGAATGTCAACTCCACGAAGACACCGTCAGCCTCTCTCTCTGGTCTCCATTTTGGGAGCAGCCTCAGCTGCTGCGAGAAAGCCCAACGCCTCTCAAAGTCCAGGAGAAGGAAAGAGGACCATTCAGGGTGCAGGTTCAAAGTGAGACCTGCAACTTTCTCATGTTCTCCTGGGCCAAATGATTTCCTACGAGCTCAAGGGTCCTCCTCTGGAGCCAGGAAAGCCCCCCCCCCCCCCCCGGCAGCTGCTTCCCCTGCCCTGTGGCTACCTGTGAGGACAAATCCCAAGGGGGCTTTTCATGTAGACCAGTGTTTCGGAACCTTGTCAACTTGAAGATGTCTGGACTTCAACTCCCAGAATTCCCCAGCCAGCGAATGCTCCAAAGCACCTGAGCGAATGCTGGCTGGGGAATTCTGGGAGTTGAAGTCCAGACGTCTTCAAGTGGCCACGGTTGAGAAACACTGATGCAGACTGATTTCCCTTTGCAAATCGGGGTTGGGGACTTTCCTCCCCAGTCGCCAAGCTGAGCACCTGGGGGGGGGGGGGGAGGGAAGGGAGCCCAGCATCTCTTGCCCTTCTCAAAGTGACCCATTGGCACCCCCAGGTCCCCTACCCTGACATGGACATTAGACGTTCATCCCTTGGCTGGTTCAATCACAAGAATGGGAAAAAATGCTTTAAATTGCCAATCAACTCACACCTTTAAGAAACGGAACCTCCTGCCAATTATTATTATTATTATTTATTGAATTTATATAACCGCACCCTCTCCCCGAAGGGACCCGGGGCGGTGCACAGGAAATTAAAACAGACAATATCACAATATAAATAATTAATTGTCTTATCCCCCCCATCATTCACTTCCCGTAATGAAAGAATGAAGAATGGGAGGCTTCCATAAATTCTCGGATTTCTTCAATTCCTACATGCTGCTCTCCTTCCATTCAAATGGGCATTGGTGGGCTGTCAGGTGCAGGGTGAAAAGGGGACACAGTTTCGGGTTTCAATAAGCTGCAGTGGAAGAGATCCTTAGCCAACTCCAGTTGCAGAGCGACTGGCTTATTTACTTTAGCAATGGGGAATGGGCCCACCTCAGGGGTGAAATCCAGCAGGTTCTGACAGGTTCTGGAGAACCGGTGGCAGAAATTTTGAGTAGTTCGGAGAACCGGCCAATGCCGTCTCTGGCTGGCCCCAGGAGTGTGGAGGGAATGTGGATTTTGCAGTGTCCTTCCCCTGTCACGCCCACCAAGCCACGGCCACAGAACCGGTAGTAAATAAAAAAAATTAAATTTCACCGCCGGCCCACGTATTTAGGACCTGGCTTCTTTGGCTGCTGGGTGGACTGTAAATATTTTGTGGAGAGTAAAGACCCATCACCTGCTTTAAATCTTCTGGCCTTATGCGCTTTTCTTGGCTTCTTTCTTATGTGCCTATGCGCCTCCTCCCGCGTCTCACGGGCCACTGGCCAAGTGCCCTGGAGCTGTGCGAAGGAGCTGTGCATTTCAGGGGTCTCTTGAGGCAGCTCTGGCGTAGTTACAAAACCTTGACTGGAGACGGCCTTACATGGGCTCAACCCTGCACTGCTATGCCCAGAATCGTTCTAGGCAACCTGTTCGGGGAGCTGGCTGACAGCCCCGTTTACTTATTCATTTATTCGGCCTCACCCGCTGCTCATTTCAGGACTGAGCGGCCCAGCTTGCCAAATGTTAAAATTGTTTGCAGTAGTTTATTATCCTCTTAATGTTTTATATTTAGGACTGTGCTATAAAACTCTTATTATTATTATTATTAGTATTCTTTTATGGGGTCACGTGTAGCCCAAGCTATCCAAGGGAAGCACTACTAAAATCAATGAGGAATTGTAATTATAGCCAGTGCTACTTCTAATAGATACCATGGGCCTTTACGAAGGCATGACATAGATTTAAAGAAAAACACAATAGTTGCAAAACGCTGTCCAATAATTCATAAGAAAGTAAACAACCAGAGAACCAATCAGTAGAAAGAAAACAAATGGGAGGTAACTGTCAGGCCTGTCCCAGCTAGGTCCCTGGGAAAGAAAAACCCTTGACTCCATTTGGCTGAAGTGATAGGTCTTCCCCTTAAAGCACCTGGAGTCCAGTATCTCCTTGCTCTCCTCGTGTTTCTCCCATCCCCCCCCCCCAGCAGCTGGTTTCGGGAGGGTCTTTTCCAAGGAGTTCTGTCTTCTCATTTGATGGCAAAGCATTTGAGCTGCAGCTTCAGTCTCTGTCCTTCCAAAGGACGGTCAGGGTTGGTTTCCTTTAGGATGGACTGACTGGATCTCCCTTCAGCCCAAGCTGCACTCCAAAGTCTCCTTCCAACAGTTCGAAAACACCCCTTCTTCAGCCCTCAGCTTTCCTCACGGTCCGACTCTGGCAGCTGTACATTTCCACTGGAAAAACCATCGCTTTGACTAAAGTAACGGCACATTTTCTCTTTATGGTGAATTTGGGTTTTCGCAATGATTTTATTAAGAATTATATTACATATAAAACTAGCAACCCTAATAGAAGAATTATTTCATCCCCTCCCCCCCAACATTATAACTTCCTAGATTCGTGGAAAGAATGTGATGAATATCAAGGCCAACCTCCCCCCCCCCCCGAATAACTGGCAATTATGACTTCATGTTTTTGTGAACAGATCTTCATCATCCCCATCATCATCATCATCGTCCTCCTCCCCTCCAAAGGAACCTTGTGTGGGGGGGGGGGCTCTGAGTGCTCACTGAGGTCTCCCTCCCTCCATTCTCCCATCCCCCTTTGGACCTCTCCAACTGCTCTCCCCGGTGATCCTCCCTCTCTGCCAACTGGCAGAGTTTGGCATCTCGGCTCTGGCATCCAGCTGGTGCCAGGAGACAGTTGCGAACGTATCCAGGTCATATTTGGGTCGCCTGTAATCACTACCACACGTCTCCTTGTAGCATAATAGAGATATTCACTGCTCAAAAATGGCAGCCTGCATTAATTACACACCACCAGACCTAAACACCAGATTTGTTTACTGATATTAAATTCAGCAGATTTTTTCCGTCTTGTTAAACTTAAATCAAAAGCAAATCCAAATGGATTATAATCAATTAATTTCAATTAATGGGAGCCAAGAGGAGAATAAAAAATGCCAAACTCGAGGTGGGTTTGGAAGCAGCTGGAAAGGGTTAATCCCGAGGAATTACTCAGGAAAACATTTTTTTAAAAGTGCAAAATTGTGCACGCACCAAACCAGCAGCAATGCAACCCACCCCTGCTACCAGGCCTCTTCTCATTCTGGTACTTTCCCCCTCCTGGATAGGCTCTAGTTTTGCCCATGCCTTTCCTAAAATGCGAAGCTCAAAACTGGATGCATTCCTAAGGGAAGCTCCTTACAAAGGGTGGGGAGGGAAAGGCGGTTGCATGCGTCGAATTCAACAGGAGGGCTAAGGGATCATCAGAATGCAAGGCTCACTCTTTTAGTGGGGGGGATCCCTTAATCGTCCTGCTGATTGTGACACAGGCACAGGCCATGCAGGGACGCCACCAAGAATCGGTGTGGCTTGACCAAAGAAGAAGAAAGGAGAACTCTGGTCTTTCCATCCTTTCCCTTCAGCTGAGCCCTTCCTGCCTTCCCTGTTGTTTGTAGAAGGATTTTTAAGGAGTGTATTGGGGGGAGGAACTGTGCTACAAATTCCTTGTGTGTCCAACCACACTTGGCCAATAAAGAATGCGCTCTTCTAATATAATATGTCATGTTTAAATGAGCTATTCCAAGCACTTTGTCCATGTTTCCAAATTCCAAGCAAGCAACTTGATTTACTGAGTCTATAAAATTAATTCCAAGAGGCCTTTTCCCATTCATTTCAATAAACTTAATCCCCTTTGCGTAAAATTGTGCAAGGAATGCAGAAGGCGCCATTAGATAAGTGTTGATTTCAGCTGCTTACAACTAGCAGGATGTACAAGTGATGGGTTGTTTGTTTCAGCTCTCAGGAGTTAATCCGGATTCATACTCTCATAATATTTCATCCCTTGAATGTGAAGTGGAGAAGGAACACAGAGAGACACAGAACCCACCCAGGACAACTACACAACCCGGAGTTGGGGCTGCAATCCAGGGCTCTTCCCGCCCAGGGCTGCAGAGGAAGGCTTTGCCAAGGCATCCCAGCCAAGAAGTCCTCTAGCGTGGATGAGTCACTTGCAGAGCCCAACCGTAAACAAAGTGCTTTGAGGGAAACATGGTATCCCAGCAACCAGATTTCTCATTTAATCCTTCCTTTGAGATGCAATTCCTTCAGCATCAGCCGACTCTGCCTTCTTCTCCCAGGCGCAAGAAGGGAAGGGCCTCCCTCTGGTTTTCTTTGCCCTTGTTGGTAAGGCTGACCTTCTGAGGGCACAGCCAGGTAGCCACAGGAAATGCAACCCCACGCCTCATTCCTTAGCCTGCTCTTCCTTCCTTCCTTCCCTTCCTTCCCTCTTTCTTTCCCTTCCTTCCTTCCCCTTTTCCCTATCCCCAAGGACAGAATGCTCAAAAATGTAGGTTTTTCCATCAGCATTTTTTTGCATTTTAACTATTTAAAAATCAATTTGTCTTTGGAGATCTCAAGTATTTATCTCTACTCCTAACAGTTTGACTCTACCAATACCTATCTTCTACTAATACGGCATATTTTGACCTCTTTCCTCCAAGGCAATTGATCAATCATTCAATGCAAGCAAGGCACATAAAGGGCAGAATGGTGAGATAATTCCAAAGACATCCAACATGAGGATAGGATTGGGATTCAGACCACTGGATGGGGCCGAATTTGAAGTGTGGCCCCTCAGAAGGGACATGTCGGTCTGCTGTGTGGATGCTTGGGTGGTTTAGGGACCGGGGGGGGATTTTTGGTGGGGGGTCGGTGGGTGTTAGAGGATTGTCCTGTGTGTTGGGCCTGGTCTCTGGGTGTTATGTGAATTTCCTTGTATGGGTGTATTGTGTATATACGTACAATGACAATAAATAAAAATAAATAAATGAAATTATTTATGAGCATCTGGTGAATATGGTACATCCATTTTTGAGTATGAGAAATGCTGAAAGAAAACCGTCTCTAGAAAATGCACCAACTTGGCATTTAAGAGGGGATTCTGTCTGAAGCAATTTTAGTGCTAAATAACTTCCCAGAATATTCTGAAACTTCTGAGAACACTGAAAAGGAGGAGTGAGGCAAATCTGCAATTTCTGAGAAGTCCGTTGGATGATTTTAATATCTGACAATACGCTAAGAAACTGTCAGGAGGGAGGGAGGGGAGGGGCAGCCTCGGAGTCCCAACGGAGGAAGGAAGATGACCCAGGCAGCAGACGGAAAGAGAGGAGAAGCAGACCAGCCACATTCCAGATGAAATAACTCATCCAGAGACAACAAAGATGAGGCATGAGATATTTTTGGAACTGCATTGACTCCGAAAAGCATTATGAAGGGATCCATTCGGAGTTTGGTGCAACCGTTAGCTTAATCAAAGAAAGAGACAGATTTGCTGAATTGGACAGGGATTGCAGCCGCTCGGCCGCCTCTATGAGCCGATGGAAGGCAGGACAAAGACTTTCCTGAAGGCCGAGGAAGTCAAGACCCCGTTGTGGCGGGAGAGAAAGGACAATTAAAGCCATGGTTTTTGTTTGGATGCCTGTTTTATGTCAGTGAAAGAAAAGTTAAAGGAGAGCATTGTTCAACCACAGATGAAGATGGCTGCACACGGATGGAAGGGGCCCCTTTTACGTGATCTTGGAAGTCTCCCAGTCCAACCCAAGGCAGGATTTCCAAGGCATCCCAAAGAAATGACTGTCCAGTCTTGGCTTGAAGCCCCCAGGGCTGTCCCAGGGCTCAAGGTCAGGAAGGAATTGCTCCTTAGGGTGGATGTTTGTTCCTGCCCTGCCCTCAGGCACCACGGAGGGTAAATCCCCACCTGCTTCTTGGAGACAGCTCTGCCCAAAACACGATTGTGCCTGCCCTGAGCTTGTTCTTCTTTAGGCTTCCTCGAATGACTTTGAATGGGCTGATGGAAACCCCCAGCGTCCTTGGTGCTCTTCTCTGCCCACTTCCTTCTTCCTTCATGTTGCCTCGCATGGGGGCAAGCAGAACTGGACATGGGGCAGCTTCAGGAGATCTCCCACTCCCTGCGATCAGAGGCATCAGGTCATCCCTCGGTCAAAGTGGAAGTTTTGACACTCTTGCTGTCTGCTAGTTCATGCTTCATCTGTGGCCTATTGGACTACACAGCTCCTTCTTACAGGGGTTACTACAGGGCCAGGTGTCATGGCCCCCTCAGAGCCCAGTTAGGAGGAGGAGGAGGAGGAGGAGGAGGAATTGGGATTATGAGCTTTCTTTGTACTACCGGGGCTGTGATTGGGAGATGGAGGTGCAAGCAAGCAAGGCATTTGATGAAGTAATACAATGCAATAGCAGAGTTGGAAGGGACCTTGGAGGTCTTCTTCTAGTCCAGCCCTCTGCCTAGGCAGGAAGCCCTACACTGTTTTAGACAAATGGCTATCCAGCATCCTCTTAAAGACTTCCAGTGTTGGGGCATTCACAACTTCTCCAGGCAACTTCTGTTCCACTGACTAATTGTTCTAGACCACAACCAACATCTTGGTAAAATAGAACACTATAGAATAGACAATATTCCTACCAGATGGATTTGCAATTGGCCTACCAATTGCCTTCAATGTATAGTTCCCCAATGGAACTGAATCTAAATAGCCATCGATGATTGGCGGTCCTGGGCCGTCTCTCTAGGGACTCCTGGCTCCCCCTGGGTGCCCCATGCCCGGTTCTCCTCCCCAGCCTGCTCAGGCATCTGGTTTTCTGCTTACGATGCCTTTCAGGCTTGTGGTTTGGATTAACAAACGGAATTCTGATAGTGATCTAAGAGATTTTGCACACTGGCAGTTCTCTGGGCTTCCATGAAAAGAAATGCATCTGTTTTAGTTTTTCAATTCTTGGGAATCGGGGGCTGTCATGGGTTTTTTCTCTAGCCCACAGGGATGCGAGCGTGACAGAGGTCCCGGCATCAGCTGCTGCTTACCTGAAACGTGGGCCATGCTGCACATTCTGGAGAGAGCCACATATGTCCACGCCTCCACGGCTAACCCAAAATAGACCCAAGGCTGAGACAGCAGAAACTAATAATTCGGTGAAACTTAGGTCTCTCTCGAAGGGGCCTAACCAGTGAACTACACAGCCATGGAGGTGTGGGGTTCTTCGAATACCCATCGAGGACTCCAGAGTCACCTTTGGTGAGCCCAGGGGTGGGAGTGGGGTGGGGGCTAAATCTGATGAATAAACCAAGGCCACTTCCATCCTTAGGGCTGCAGTCACCTTCCAGTAAAGCGCCCCAGTGGCAAAGCAGCTTGGACCGGACCTT
This sequence comes from Rhabdophis nuchalis, assembly GCA_039707465.1. Lineage (NCBI taxonomy): Eukaryota > Metazoa > Chordata > Lepidosauria > Squamata > Natricidae > Rhabdophis > Rhabdophis nuchalis. The sequence continues at coordinate 34,079,151 of CM077653.1, forward strand.
TCTTGGACGGGACCTTCAGACGGCTGGGAGTTTCTCTTCCTCTTCTGACCAGGGAGGTTCCTGGAGCCTTTTGCGAGAGAAGAGGGTCCCGGGACCGGCTGCTTAAGCACACCAGAGAGATGGGAGGGGGGCAAGGGGGCAAACCAGGCTCCTCCCAGCATGCCAGCCCTGCCCCTCGCCCACTCTCTGCCAGCACAACTTCACTGCCATCAAGAGAGAGCCAGCCAGAGCCTTCGGTCCCTTCTCCTCTCCTTGGTTGGATTTCCTAGCCTGGAGAAGGCTAGATTTGAAAAGGCGAAGATGAACGGATGCTGGGAGGGTCTCCAAGAGCTCCTCTATTGGGATAGGAGACTCTCTCAGCTCACCTCCCCCACAGCCCTCTGCTGTCCTGCCCACCCCCTTCACAAAGGATGCCCCCTGTGGCTGGGGCCTCCACTCTGCCCGGAGGACCAGTGAGCACCACGGGACACCTGATGGCTTTCTCAAGAAGCATTTATTGAGATATCTCTTGGGGTCCCATCCTTCAGTGGCCAAAGCAGGGGTGAAATCCAGTAGGTTCTGGAGAACCGTTAGCGGAAATTTTGAGTAGTTTGGAGAACCGGTAAATACCACCTCTGGCTGGCCACGCCCCATCTACTCTCTGCCTCCCGAGTCCCAGCTGGTCAGGAGGGAATGGGGATTTTGCAGGATCCTTCCCATGCTACGCCTGCCATGCCACCCCCACAGAACCGGTAGCAAAAAAATGCTGAATCCCACCACTGGGCCACAGGGCTGCTCTAGTTAAGCTTTAGAAAACTAAACTTTATAATATTCCTATTTCATCTTTTGTTCCTATTTTTAGACATTTTTGGAAAAACAACAACATGAAAGGAAGCAGGAGAAACCCCCAATGGATACGGGTCAGGTGGGATCCTGGCTGTCCTCTCCAGAGGTTTCCCCCCGAGGTGGCCGGACAGTTGTCCCAAAGGACGCCATACCAGGGTAACCTTTCAACAGGGGATCATTTTACCAGAGATTAAAAACCTAGAAAGGAGGATGGAGAGATGGAGACTCAGAAGAATCAGGGGAGCAAGAAGCGCCACTGGACCTGTGGACCACCGTGTGCCTTGTTCCATGGGGCCCAGCTCTGCACCCTCTCCAGCCAGCCAGTCCCGTCTTTTCAAGGCTTCGGCCTACGGGAGGCTACTAGCAGCTTTAGGATCCTCTCACCCACTTCCCCTTTTCCTCAGATGAAGTTCGGGTACTTCTGAGAATCCTCCCGGCTGAAGGGAAACCAGCCCTGTTTTAGGACGTCTTCAAGCAGCCCAAACGGCCTGGGGGAGAGCTGGGGGTGGGGAATGGCTGCCCCTCTGCCCCCCTGCGGAGTAAAAGCAAAGCCTCTCCACAAGGCCTCCAGCTCCACCGAATTGTCCAGCTGAACACCTGGGATCCCTTTTGAACGCTGGTGGTAAACCGGTGGAACTTCAGTCTGTGTTTGGGATCCTTGGGAAGGAGGGAGCCTGCCTTCCCAGTCCAGATTAGCCCTTTACTCAGGGCCTCCACACTCATCCTGGCAATTCCTACACAACGAAGACCGCCTCGCAGAAGCCTCCACAAGAGCTGAGGTGCCTCCTTGGTGGCAGCTCTGCAGAGGGAGGGTCCTGGAGAGGGAGGGGGGTTTGCAAGGCCCCCTCCGACCCATCTGGCGGCAAGTCTTGTTCCAGGCGCCTCCTACATGGCCACATTCACAAAGAAGAGGAGGAGAGCCAAGAGGGTCCCCGTAGAGGAAAGCTGGTTGCCTGACCCTTTGGGGTCCCTTAAGGTCTTCTGCTGTGGCATGAGAGCCGTGGTCAGGGACTTCTGCAAGAGAAAGGGAAAACGAGCTTCAGCCCCAGGACCAGCTTCCTTCCAGCCACGGAGGTTGTGCCCTTCAGAGGATGGATTGGCATCTGTGCTTTTTCTGCAACCCTGGCAGGGGAGGGAGGGGGAAGCTATCCTCATCCATGAATTCACAGCCCATCCTCTGCTCTTCCGTTCCCCAGAGAGGGCCTAAAACCAGGGACTTTCAGCATCTCTCTCTCTTTTCTTCTTCTCTCAACATCTGGAAGCATCTGATCCCCCTTTTCTGCTCAGGAGCTCAAGCCTTGGGATCCTGTCCACCATTAAACCCTCTTTCCAAGCAGCCTCCGTGTCTCCAGTGTCTTTTCCCCCCACTTGCAGCTGAACCCAGGAGGACGTGTCTTCCCACAGTGCCTAAGGCTGCCTCCATGCCACCAGCAGAAGAACATCGTAGCCGTGGCATCGGCATGCTTGTGATTCAGCCCCCTCTGACGGTGGAGAATCAGGCAAGGTCCACTCTCGGTTGTGCCTCTCTCCCTCCACGGCCTTTGGGAGTCCTCCCCTCAAGGATGCTAGTCAAAGATCTGGGGATCTGGCCTCAGGGTCCACGGATGCCTGCCACTTACCTCTGAGAAGCAGAGGCCCTGCTCTTCGGATTGGTCAACCCTCGCTCCGCTCTCCTGGGGAGACAGAAGGAGGCCCACCTTCAGTTTGAACAGCAACGGAGCCCCTGAAGGAGACCTCACTCGTCCGCAGCCTCCCCCTTCCGCTCCTGTGGCGTCACGTGTGTGGGGGTGTGTAGACACGCGTTGTTCTCCTTCCGGCTCACGTGAAATGGAACGAAGCCCCCCGTTCTTCGTTGGCTTCTGAGCGAGACCCTCCACCCGGAATGGGGCTTAGGTCCCGGCCGTGGAGATTGGCCTTACAAGGCCAGATGGTTCTGCCTGGAAATCCCCCCCCCCGCCCCCCGTGGATGGAGACCTCCCAGCGCCTTACCTGGGGGGAGATGCAGGTGACGCTCAGGCTTGTGTTATCGGCAAGGCTGCTGTCATTGGGGCTGACCGGCAGAGGCGAAGTCCTTCCTAGGGAGGGAGGCAGGGTGAGCAGCGGCTGCGGGAGGGCCTTGGTGGGGGAGGCCAGGTCAGAGCCATTGCCAAAGGCCTGGATTGCGTCTCCTGAGGGGAAAGAGAGCGTTACGGAAGGACCCTTCTTAGGGGGGCCTCCCCCACTTGTTTCTCCCACCGCTAGCATCGCTTGCCAAGGCGCCCCAGCCCCCCCCCTCCCGGCCCAGGCACACGGCCGCCCGAGAGCCCTTCTGCCCTGCGGGGGGCACTGGGCAGCGGAGTTGTGGGTCTCCCACAGGCACCAAGAGCAGCTTTGCCAGGTCAACGGATCTGCCCAGCCCCCCCCCCAAAGAAGAGAAGCCCAGGGGCAGCTGGGAACAAGCAGGGCACCCACCACCCAGGAACTGGTGCCAGCCTCGGTTCCATAACATGCCCAGCCCCCCCCCCCCAGCTTCTCAGCTCCCTTTGATGCAAGCAGAAGCAGCTCCCCCAGCCTTCTCTTGCAAGCGCTGGCCACACTGGCCGTCTGCAAGGGGGGGGGTAATCGGGCTATACCCCCCCACACTCCGACAGGGTCACGCTGAGCTCCCCAGGGCACCTGGTGCAGCCAAGCACCTGCCTGCTTGGAGGGACGGGGATGCTCGCGAGAGATCACGACCGCTGGCAACGGCTGCACTCATGGCTCCGAGACCCCCCCTCTCCCCCCTCTCACGGCAAGGCGGTCCCAGCTCTGCCCCTCTCTTCTCTGCTCCTGGCAACAGGAAGGCTCCTTCGTGACATGGGTGTCCTTGGGGCACAGAGGGTGTGTGTGTGTGTGTGTGTGTGTGTGTGTGTGTGTGTGTGTGTGTGAATCAGCTGTGCAAACTCAGCCGATTTACTCCAGGGGAGGATTTTGGCCCTCCGGGAGCTGCCTTTCCTTAGGGCAACCTCTGGTTTTCTTCCCGCCTGATTCCCTGGAGACGTCTAGTCGACAACCAGCGGCCCCACCAGGAGGAACCGGATGAAGAACTAAGAGAAGAACAGTTGGCCTCCCATCACTGGAGGTCCTCCAGAAAAGACGGGGCAGCCATTTGTCCGGAACAGTATAGGGCTTGAGCAGGGGGTTGGACTAGAAGACCTCCAAGGTCCCTTCCAGCTCTGTCATTCTATGATGACCGTGAGTGCAGTTTCCTTGGCTTGGCCAAGGGTTTCCCGAGGGCTTGGCCATTGCCTCCTTCCCAGGACTGAGAGGAAGTGACTGGCCCAGGATCCCCCAGCTGGCTTCCTGCCCAAGGCGGGATTAGAACTCACCATCTCTTCACCAGGCAGCACCAAACTAAGACCCGAGACTGGACAGGGCAGCCGGTCGAGATGGAACCGGCTCCCCTCATGACGGCCTCGGGAGGGGGCTTTAAACTGGGATCCAGGCAGAGGAAGAGGCCGGGCCCCTCCTCTCTCTGCTCCACCCCCCCCCCCCGCATACAACCTCCCACACACACACACAACCCCTGGCCAGATGGGCGGTGGGGGAGGGAATATTCCTCCTGGAGCCAAGGAACCTTGGCTGACCCACCAGAAGGCCAGGAATGGCTCAAAGGAGGGAGGCCCCCTCCCCTCCCCCACCAGGGAAGGGCCTCTGCTTCGGATGGGCCCCCGGAGCCCCCGGAGGCTTACGGAGACAAGCGTTTTCGGTGAAGTCCTTCAGGAATTTCTCACAGTCCTCCTCCATGTTGCCACTCCCTTGGCAGGAGCACCACAGGGAGATCACCAGGTGGCTAACGTTTGCATCCACGTAGTTGGGGGTCAGGTCCAAACCTGTCGCAAAGGAGGAATGAGGGTCTCCAGGGCGCTCTGCACCCCCCTCCCCCCCTCGCCCAGAGTCTTTGGCCCTTTGGCCCTCTCTCTTCAGTGCCACTCAGGGGGACCACAAGCAAAAACTCCGAAATAACCCGTGGTTGCTAAATTCACTTTTAGTTAGAATAATTAATGCAAGATAAGCAATAGAGCAATTGTGTCACTCCTAGCCTTCTCCTGCTCCTGCTTACTTTAAATAATAAGTGGCTAAAGGCTACACCCACACATTTATACCACTAACATCTCTATTTTTAGTGTGGAACAAAAATCTTATTTGAGAGGTAGGCGGCATTATAGCAGACATCATATATGATTCCAACGTTGACGTAACTTATTTTAATGCCTAGCTCTCCATTCATGCTTCAGTATTGCTGGTTCTTCCTTCTCTGTTTACGTCTTTCTGGGTTGTTGAAAGATTCGTCAGAGAGAAGAGAAGGAGGAGAAGGAAGGGAAAATAAAGGGACACAGGCTGGACATTCAAGCTGGACAGGTTCATCACGGAGGTGAATCAGGAAATACCTGCAGAAAGTTAAGAGCGGCTGAGCCCCACTCGGACCTTCTGCAGACAAGGACACCCGAGAGGCCTTGGATGACTCGGCCAGCAAAAGAGGACAGAAAAGTGGGGGGGTGTCTCTGAGAGACGCTGGCCAGCCATGGGGACAAGAAAGAGCCCCTTGCTTTGTCTCAGGCTCCTCCGTCACGGAGGGGACACTGGACCCCTAATGGAAGTAGCCTCAGAGGGAGGAGAACCACTCCCAGCCCTCCACAGTGGCCCAAGGACCCCAGAAGTGATGGTTCTGAAGGCCTCCAAGAGATCGGAGGGCCAGGGTGGACGCGATGCCCCTGGAGTCACTGACAAGCGAAACCAAAGATGTCTCCGCATTGTCTCTCAGTCGGACTCCAGCTGCTCCAGGCCCTCCTGAAGCCGGAGGCTGACTGTCTTCTCGGAAACCGTCCCTCCCAGGCGGAGATTGGTGATGGGATGCAAATGGTCCAGACCGGCTGGGCCCAAGGATGGGCTCAGGAGCAACGTCCTTCCTTGACCCTCTCCTGGTCTGTGAGACTCACCTATCAGGCCAGCGTAGGAGTCCAGGCACGGCTGGTAGCTCTCCCTGGAGCAGCTGGTGAGGAAGGCTTGGCAGTTGGTGTGGAAATCTGCCAGTCTTGACCTGTTTACAGAAGAAGAACCCGTAAGAATGGCCAAAAGGGGGGCACTGACAGCATCCGCCTCTGGGGAGGAAGTTGGGATCCCCCCCCCCTGCGAGGAACATGGCAGGTTTGCAATGGTCAAGGTTAGATGGAGCCCAACACTCTAGCAGGGCTTGACTCTGAGTCCTTTCTCTGCCCATTTCTCCTTCCTTCCCCCTCGTGCCATTTTTTCTATTTTTTTAAATAATTAATCTACTTTTTGAAAGAGGAAAGTAAAAAGGAAATGAAAAATACAAAGAAAGAAAGAGAGAATAGAAATGTTTTTGTGCCTATAAAAATCTTGCAGCCAGTGGATAAGAAGAGGCTGGACTTCTTGGCTGGAAAGTTGGCAGCCCAGATTCGAGTCCCGAGCTCCATGTGACAAAGAGAGCTCCCGTCGCCAACCCCAGCTTCTAGCAGTTCGAAAGCCTGCAAACTCCTTGCTCAACCCCAACTCTTCAGAGTAATTGAACCGCAAGGAGTCCTTTCCGTAATTGAATGCATCTCCTTAGGACGCTTAAAGGCAGTTTTTGGCAACCAAGGCAAGGAGTCTCAGGAGAGGAGAGAGCTTGGAGGGTGGCCACCTCCATTCAGCTGATGCGCTGGGAAGCCGACTTCTTTCTCCTCTGCTCCAAGTAACGACCTGCCTTCCTTCAAATGCAGCTCAAAACACACCTAGTTTTCCTTCCAACAATTTCCAAACGTTTTTTTTTTTTTAATTCTGGGATTTGCCACCGCAGCGGCCACACGCCTGGAGGAGTTAAAGGGACATTCAGCCAATTTATCAGAATATGGACACAATAACCTAAGTGCATGTATATTCCATACAGTTGCATATAAATCTAGAGTGTCTTTTGGGGGCAAACCTGGGGGAGGGAGCCCCATAGAGCCCAGGAGGAAGGGGCACCTGGCCTGACACCCATTCAAAACCCCAGTGGGGCAGACCCAGGGGCCTGGGAGGCAGTGGGAGGCCTAATAAATAACCACGGAGGCCACCTCTACCCCCCTGCCTAGACCGGCTCACCAGGAGGATCCACAAATGCACAACAGATGAAAACAGACAAGGGAGGTTGCCCCTTCCCTGCCTGGCAGTCTTTGTGCCTCCCTTAGAGGCTTTCAAAGGAATTGATCTTCCACCAAAATTCCGGGGGATGGAATGAAATCTGCTTCTGGAATGCCACCAAGGGCACCTCTAAGTGGCCTTGGGAGCCCCCAGAAGGCGTTTGTGGGGTTACAAGGGAGCCTGGTTTGTGTGAAGTAGCAGCACAGGAACTTCAACCACCCCCACCTCAAAAACCCTGGATTTTTACCAAAAAAGGGTAAATTTCTCACTTGGGACAACTCTGGATAAATCCCACTTAGAATTATCTGCCCTGGTGCCTGACTTCCAAAAGAGGGTTCTTTGCCAAGTTTCCAACAGGAAGATGGATTAAATTATCAATGATTATTTGCTTAAAACCACCGGCCATCGCAAACTGAAGGATGTATGGAATAAATCAACAAGATTCCAGATGGAGCAAGGAATCCTCTGCTACCAATTATAGAATCCACTGCAGGAGCCCCATCCATCCATTCATCCCACAGGCAGGGAGCTAAGCGCCAGCGGCCTCTGCTTCCCCACCTCCACAGCAGTGATTGGGGGGGGGGGGGGGTTGCGAGTCCAAGGACCTGCCAGCTGCCATGACCCTCCAAAGGGATCCGCCTGATGAGCCTCCATGGCCGCCACTCTTCCACTGCTCATCCCATCCAAGCCACCTCCTGTTGCTTTCCCACTGAGCCCCACAAAGGCAAAGCTTTGGCTGCCAGGCGCATCACCCTCTGCGGCTCTCTGGGAGTTGTGGAGGGGGCAGAGGGGGCCGAGCAAGGGGGGAGCCGGGCTTTAAAGGGAGAAGACGGGAGGGAGGCCAGCAAGGCCGAAGGGGAGAGGGGAAGTCGGACTGCATTCAGACAGGAATAGAAGCAGATGCAGGGAAGCCCCTCAGGAGGGAGATGGGCCCGTTTTTCCTCTTTGATGCTCCTCCCCTTTGAAGGCTTCAGCCCCCTGGTTTGCCCCACACTCTCAGCCGTTCTGTTCCGTTCTTCGTGGGAAGAGCATAAGTTTGCAAAGCTTCCTCTCCAGGAACACACACACACACATCTGGCTAAGGTGGGGATGCAACGTTGCCTCTGGGTTGCAGAATCTAAGCAGAACACGGCGGGGGGGCATTAGCTCCTGCAGTCAAGGAAGGAGAAGCCGTCCTTGCCCAGAAGGGCGACTGGAAGCCTGAGAAAAGAAGTCCCAGGGCCGGTGGGAGAATTCAATGCAGGTCACGTGTTGTTCAATGCCTGCTCTGGGATGAAAAACGGGCACGCACTATATTATCATGTGATTTATTTCGCTAGTTATTCGTATGTTAGCCTATCTATTTGCTTCACCTCTTTTAAGTTTCGGTGGTCATTGCCCAAATAAATATGATTTTATTCTTGATGGGTGTGTGACCCAAGAGGCTAAGGAAGCTAAGCCCTCCTTGGAGCAGGGCTGGTTCCTGGCCTCCCCACATTTGAAAATCCCTGCCTGATTGGCACCGCTGTGATTTTTTTATCTTTGTTGGGGGGAAAAAAGATACTCTGAGGCATCCTGGCCATTGCTTTGATATATCTAATTTGGAAGGGATAATTTGATCATTATTGCTAAAACTGGTTGTTGATTTAATTAGGTCGTATCCCTGGACTGTATGGAATTAGCAGCCAGCAAATTACTCAAACTGGACTCCATCCAGCCCCCCCCCTCCCCCCCACAGCCCTGCCCAGGCTCTCCGCAGAGAGAATCCATGCCTGGATTGATTTGGAGGGGGGCCCACCCAGAGTTTCAGAAACAGCAACAGCAAGGCGGCTGATCCAGCAGGTGGAGGGCCCTCCCTAAGGAAGGAAGCCTCCTTGGGGGGCCACAGGCATTGTCCCTCCCCCACGAGGCAGACCTTCAGGGGCTTCCCAGAGGGCATCTCTCGGGAGGAGGCAGTTCCAGAGACCGGCACGCTGCTTCCCAAGTCCCAAGAGCGGCTCCTGTTCAACTGAAGGCCAAGGGAGGAGATCGGGATTTCCCTCAAGGGTGGCGGCTGGAGGAGGGCCTGGCCATCACCTGGCTGGGCCCCCAGGAGGGAAACGTCCCTCTGCGTCAGGAGCAGTGAAGGCAAAACCCAAGCAGCCCCTCAGAAGCTGAGCCTTCAACCCCTGCCTACCCCTCAGCCACAGGACAAGCACTGAATGACACACCCAAAGTGCCCGGTGCCACATAGCAACCCTACGGAGGGAGAGAGCCCCACCTTCCCCAGGAGCTGCTGCTTTCAGATTTAAGCATCATCTGCGCCTCCAATCTCATCACGCCTTGTTTGAGGGACCCAGTGCGAAATCTGCCCCTCTCTGCCCTATGTGGGAATGGATCGCTGTAGGGTCCCCCCAGATGGAGAGTCACGGAATGTGGGATTTCCTAAAGTGTGAAATCAGTGGAGCAAATGCAGTGGGGGAGGAAGGCTCCCTGGTGCCCTGGGCACTGACAAACCTTGGTGCCCCCCTCCTTGGCATCCCTGTACAAACCTTCGTTGGTTTTTCTTTCTCTCTCAACTCTGTGGTGCCCCTTTGGGTCTAGTGCCTAAGCAGGAGCTTAGTCTGCTTAAGGGTTCAGACCCCACTGGGACCAACCCATTTCCCAGGCAGGATCCTTCCCTCTTTATCGGGCTCTGCGCAGAATGCGGAGAAGGGGAATTCGACAAAATGCCAGAAAGGCAACACAGCTTGTGAGGCAATCGAGCCACTTCCTGTGAGCCCCCGGGGCTTTCTGGCTTAGAGTGAAGCAGTGGGACCACAGGTGGGAAGGAAGCAGAATAAAAGGGCTAATTTAAGGCCATTTGGAAATGCAACCTAAAATTACATTTGTTTATTTCACAGCCATGCTGATTGCAAGGCGAGGAATTGGCATTGAGCTTTCATCTTTGAACAGGAAAGCCGTAGAGATCCTGAATAATTAATAAGTAATTAATAAATCACCATAAACAGGAGATCAGAGCAGTCGCTCCCCACCCCACCCGATTCCCAGCAGGCGGACAAATAAATCTCGCCTGGACAACCAACCAGGGGGCCTGCGGTGGCCCGTTCAAAGCCAAGAGACAACCCTCAACCAGAGCATCCTCTACCTGGGTGGGCTGAGGGGTCAGTTTCTCATGTTCGGGGAGGGGCGTAAGGGGAGGGTCCCTCACAGCAAAGGCCTCAACCTGCCACAGCCCCCTACAAGGGTGCCCCACCTGCACACACACCCCCTCCCCAGAAGCCAGCAGGCCTTACCGGCAGAACGGCTCCGCTCGGCACTGGCTGCGTAGAGCCAGGCAGTTGGGCTTCTCCCTCTCCTGGTAGGAGCAGTCGGGGACGATGGTTTGCCGGCGGCGCTCCGCACAGGCCTGGTTCTTGCAGGGGCAGAAGAGCAGCCGGTAGCTGTATATGCTGGGCACCCGGTCAAAGAAATGGCGCAGGGCTTTGCGGCACTTCCGCCGGCTGCAGAGCTCGGTGGCCGAGACCGGTTTGTTGCAGGTGGAGATGTAGGCCGAGCGCAGCTTCTTGCAGTTGCTGTTCAGGTTGCAGGCTTTGGCCGCGTCCAGGCAGGGGTTGTTCCTGGAGGCGGCTGCGGAGTCTGTCCCTGCTGGGGAAGGAGGAGAGTCACGGAGGGCGGAGGGGATGAGCTGGGACAGGCGCCCGGACAGCCCTTCTCTAGCTAACAGGGGGCTTGGGGGGCAGGGAGGACGTTGAGTCCCCTTCGTGAAGGTGACCCTGCCTGGATCAGGTCACCCGAAGACCGGACTTGATCGCTTCCTATACATTTCATAACAATTAAAAATATCTTGATATGTGAGCTTGTCAGCTGGAAACCTACCAGCCCTGGTTCGAGACCCAAGTGCCATGCGATGGGGTGAGCTCCGGTTCCTCATGCCAGCTCCTGCCCACCATGTGGTTCAAAAGCATGCAAATTTGAGTAGATAAATAGGTACCACTTTGTTGGGAAGTGGTTGGGAAGGTGACAGCGTTCTGTGCACTTTGGGGTCTACCCAAGATGGCTACTTGACCATAGGAAATGCCTTCGGTCAACGCTGGCTCCCTTGGTCAAGAAACAGGGAAGAGAACCGTCGTCTCTTGCAAATTGTGTCCAGAGTCGGAGATGACCGGCCAGGGGAAATCTTTACCTTTGGCTGCAAGAGTAGAAAGGAAGCCTCTGCCCAAGATGACCATTGGGTGTCAAAGGGCACCAATTCCAACGTCAGGCAAAACCTTTCAGGGTTGGCCAAAGCAGACAACTAACTCATGTGGAATTGAGGGGGGGGGGAATGAGAACAACCTTTAAAAGGTTGCGAGATTAAAAAAAAAAAATCAACCTTGCATTTTCTGGCCTCTAATTGCTTGATCATTCTGCCTGCCTTGGATAAGAGACTAGAATAAATCCCCAAATAAACAGAATATAAATCATAAAAGGAGTCAATTTAGCCACTGGACTTCATAGGTATTTTTCGTATAAAGAAGTAAAAGGAAAAATAATTTGAAAGGATGCATCATTAGACAAAGCTGGATTAAAATGTGGAATCCTTTAGAAACAAGGCAAACTCCAGCAATTTCTCCATTAGCTTTGCCATCCAATGACTTCTACCCTAAGGACAACTATAATAAGAAGGTTTAGTCCCGTACCCCCAGTGCATCCTGACTTTTAAAAAGGCTAAATATTCAGCAAGAACTGCTCAGCTAACCCTGTGAATGTCTCTTGCAAATTGCTAGAAGAATAAGAAGTGATCTCAAGAAAAAAGGAGGAACTTTGAGAACAAGGATAGAATTTGCAACGTTTATACAGAAACCAGACAAAACCTAGTCAGACAGATAGGTAATTAGATCTCACATTAAAATATGACACAGAAATAGTACAAATTAAAAAATGAGTAACAATAAAGTGCATGGAGAATTCGAAGGAAATCATCACAATAGAATTTACTACAAGTTACAGTTGTAGTATAAGATTGGTATTAAATGTTTAACAGATGGGATATAACTATGTCAATAATTACCAAATCATAGAGCAATAAATTTTGGAAATGCCATAACAAAGAAGGAAAGCTATTTATACGTTGTGGTTATTTTTAAAAGACCCTCAAACGACTTGGAAAGAAATACATCCAAATATTCAAAAATGTCTAAAAATAAAATTTGAACAGTAAGAAATTGGTATTAGTTATAATTATTAGTTGTGAAATGATATTATTATTATTATTCCAGAAAACCTAAGGGAAAAATATCACAATTATATTAAGATGTATGTCGTGAGCTGTCAGAAGAAACTGCTTAGCTCATTATTTGCATCTGCCTTCACACAAAAGGGAAAATAGTCCAACCTACCCAAAATAGGACCGTAGGAGACAGAACAATACGATAAGAATACGATAAGAATACGACAATACGATAAGAAAACACCTGTCCACTTCAGGCAAATTCAAATCCCTAGGACCACCTGGGTTATACACCATAGCCCAGAGTTCTGAAGGAGCTAGTAGCCACGATCTCTTTCAAAGCCCTTGAAGCACGGGGGAAATACCAGGAAACCAGGAAAGAGCTGATGTGGGATCCCATCTTCAAAAAATAATGGGGCGGTGGGGGAGTGGATTCGGGAAGCTACAGATCTTTTAAATCTGACATCAGCACCTAAGAATATCCTGGGGGAAATGGAGAGTTGATCAAGGGGCAAATCTGCGAGCACCTAGAAATGAACAAAGCTATTACTAGAGGCCCACTTGGGTTTGTGAAAAACAGATCAGGTCAGACAATTCTATTGCCTTTTCTGACAAAGGGACCAGATGCTGTGGACGTACATTGGACTGCTTGGGCTTCAGGGAGGCGTTTGACTAAACAGGTCACAACCTATTACTAGGCAAGATAGGAAAATGGGAGATGGAAAGCATCACCACCAGAAGGATTCACAACTGCCTGACCTAGTGATAAAAGTAGCTCTTTTAAAAAAGAAAGAGATCTTGAGGTCTTGAAGAGATCCCTGAACTCCGGACCATCACCGACCTCCGCCTCTTCCGCAAATGTTTAAAGACATATTTTTTCCATCAAGCCGGCCTAGCCTAACCTCCCATGGGGACTTTTAGAAAAGTTTTAAATTGGGTTTTTAATAATTGGTTTTTAGCACAGGATTGGGGATTATTTAATATATATTTTAAATTATTTGTCTATCTTCTATTGTGTATGTTTTTTAAATTTCCTGTGCGCCGCCCTGGGTCCTCTGTGGAGAAGGGCGGGATATAAATGTAATAAAATGAAATGAAATGAAAATGAGGATGTATTGAATAGCAGTTAATAAAAGTAGCTGGAACAAAAGCCATTTGGTGTGGTGGAATGTAATCTGGATTTCCAGGAGGGAAGGGCTGCTTACCGGAGGGCAAAGAGGCAGTGGAGCATGGAACGGCTGGCAGGCAGGAAATGGGGCTCTTCCCTAGCATTTCCCAGTGAATGTCTATAGTTATGCAAATAATTGCTTTAATCTAGCTAGATTCTGATCGGTGAAGAACAGTAAAGAAAATGACTCATAACTAACTCCATGTATTGTTCTTGGGACCTGACATTCCACAATGATTTTAAACTGGTTTAGTTTCCAAATATTGACTATAATTAGCCCCAATCTGGGATGCAGTGGCTGAGTGGCTAAAGACACTGAGCTTGTCAATTACAAAGGTCGGCAGTTCAGCAGTTCAAATCCCTAGTGCTGCATAACGGAGTGAGCTCTTGTTCCTTGTCCCAGCTTCTGCAAACCTAGCAATTCGAAAGCACATAAAAATGCAAGTAGAAAAATAGGAACACCTTTGGTGGGAAGGGAACAGCGTTCTGTGCGCCTTCAGCCTTGAGTCATGCCACATGACCATGGAGCCGTCTTCGGACAGCGCTGGCTCTTCGGCTTTGAAATGGAGATGAGCACACACACACCCCTAGAATCGGGAATGACTAGCACCTATGTGCAAGGGGAACCTTTACCTTTATCTTTAGCCCCAATCTGTTCAATATTGATTCAATCCAGTCTCAAATGCTGAAGTGACTTCTGGGCACCTCCAGGATTCATAGAACTGCAAAGGGCCCCGAGCAGAATCCAAAGACCAGAGCCAAAGTGGTCCAGTCACTGAAAGAGAAGAGCCTAACTCAAGAAGCAGAGCCTGTGCTGGGCTGTAGGAAATAGAATATGAGAATAGAATATGGCGAATGAAGGCAAACAGACACACTTCTATTTCCCATTGAACGTTTCTTTGTTTTTAAGTATTTCCCCTTCATTAAAGTTCAGCCTAGGACCTGACAGCCTTCAAAACTTTGATAGAGAGGTTGCAGAAGACCTTGTGAGACCTGCCATTGGGGTTTCAGAAGACAAAAACCAGGTCTGAAATTATTTGGATGTTGAGAAGAGGACTGAATAAACAAAATGAAGAAGAGAAATAAAATGGAACAGGTTAAAAGAAATGCAAAAATTTTCACTTTAGGAAAAACAAATTAGACACACAATGGATTTGGTCATAACATTTGTGAACAAGGAAATACAGCAAAATTAATTGTGGGTCAGCAGTGAGATCATGTTACTAAAAATACTATCATGCCCTCGACCAACAGAAATATAATTCCCAAACGATAGGAATTATGAAATCATTCTGCTTTTTTCTGCATTATTCAAACCCCACTGATGCTTCCAAAATGATTTAGATGAACAAATTCAGAAAAGGAAGAAGGATGACTAGAATTGAAGGCCTATGAGGAGAGAGCAAAGGAACCAGAAATGTTCTTCAAAGGCCCAAAAGGGGCTAAACAGAACTCTAAGGCCAGAACAAGAACAGGAAGGAAGGAAGGAAGGGAGGGAGGGAGGGAGGGAGGGAGGAAGGAAGGAAGGAAGGAAGGAAGGAAGGAAGGAAGGAAGGAAGGAAGGAAGGAAGGCACCTCCCAGCCGAACAACTTCCCAACAGCAAGATTAGAGGAATGGTAGAGTTGAGGGTCTCCAAGAGACTGCAAGGAACCGGTTGAGGATGATCTAATTTGGGATACCTACACTGAAGTCTTCTTGGCCTCAATGGCTCCTGGGACCATCCTAGTATTAACTTCTCCTGTATCTTTTTGCAGAGCTCTTTGTTGATGTTTGGACCATACAAACGTCTAGCAACCTTTTGTAGAGTCGGTTGTAATCTTGTGCAGTTCCAGCCACTTCAGAATCCCAGGACTCTCCCAGGGCTTCTCGGGATGAATATCACCTAATCTGCACCCACTTAGCATTAAAATAAAATAAAAAGCCTAAAGGCACATTCCAGACATGTTCCCAAGAAAAAGGAAACCTATCAGATTAGCAAATGTAGAGAAGCTTAAAAAAAAAGAGAGCAAGAAACCCACCATTCCCGAAACTCCCAAGAAAGACCCCCCTGGTGGGCCCTGTCCCTCTTCCCACCCAGCCCTAGAGTCTCCTGCTTCCCCTTGATGGGCGAATCATCCTGATGCCACACAAAGAAAGGGTCCCTCCTTGCTTTGCCATCTGCCTCGCCAGGGCTGAGACCAATGCATGCGTTCCTTCCCCCTTCCAGCAGCCCAGCGGTCAGGAAAGGGTCTCCTAGAGTCAGACTTAGCGCTCTGACCACTGCTGGAGGAGGAGGAGGAGTTTTTGAGATGTAAATAGCTTTCCACATCTCCTCTGGATCCAACCTGGCTAATCTATTACATCCCAAATGCAACTGGGAAAGTGACTCTCCCCGTTAGCATTTGGTATTGTTTCCTCCCAGAGGAAGCCCCCACAGTCTCAGCCCCCCTTCCTGAAAACCTCTCATTGTTAAGGCCAGAATCCAAGCGCGGAAGGCTGCTCAGTGTGGCATCCGTCCTATTTTCCACCAGCTAAATAGTTTAAGGGTGGCAATTTAATTCAAAGTGGAAAAAGAAATCTATTGTTAGCTGGAATCTAAGCCTAGCATTTCTTGGAGGAGACTTCGGCCGATCGGTCTTCTAACGTCAAGCCAGATGTCCTCGTGTCCCTAGAATTGCCACACAGGGACTCCCACCGATGCCCCCAGGACCACCAGCGGCACTTCCAACCTCAGGTGCTTCAAAATTAGAGAAGTGCTATTCTTTCTAATTAAAAATATGTATCTCCCACTGTTGAACTAAGACTTCCATAATGTACTTTTAAAACAATGAAGCAATTTGATATGATAAAGCACAGAGTCGCCTTCCAGGCGAGAGTGTATAAGTTTAATAAATAAAAAATTGAAAACCTCCCAAAAATTATGCCAAGGGTTACATAAATAAATAAATAAAAAATGTCATGCCAATGAAACATAAAAGTGGCCCCTAAAGATGGAAAAGTGCCTATTAAACTTTCAACTACCGGCTTCTAAAGCCTTCCCAAAATAAAAGCTTTACACTCAAGTAACAGCCGTTTGCCAGCCAAAAACTCTCCCTGCAATGGGCCCCAGGTATGCCAGGGCTGAGCAGACCCAGAACCTGCCTCTGCCCTCGCATCTATTCTGCTTTGGGATCTGATGGGGCCACCCCATGGCCTGCTTCCACCCCAGGTGCCATTCCTGCTCAGAGCAATCTCCCAATCAAATCAACTGGAATCCCCCCCCCCCCGAGGAAGGATAGGCCACAAAATGGTGCCCCCACCCCCTGATCCTGCCTCCGGCTGCTGTGCTTGATGGCATTGAAAGAGTGGTGAAATTCATCTTTGTTTACTACCGGTTCTGTGGGCGTGGCTTGGTGGGCGTGGCAGGGGAAGGATCCTGCAAAATCCCCATTTCCTCCCAATCAGCTGGGACTCGGGAGGCAGAGAATGGATGGGGGCGGGGCCAGCCAAAGGTGGCATTTGCCGATTCTCCAAACTACTCAAAAATTCTGCTACCGGCTCTCCAGAACCGGTCAGAAGCTGCTGAATTTCACTCCTGCACTGAAAGTGTCCAAGAGGTTGAGAAGCATAGAATGACGCCTCCCCCCACCCCAGGCCCTCGCCAAGCCCAACGAAAGCTGCCTCAATACTGAATCCCAGGCTGAGGCCCAAATGGATCCAGTTAATCCGTTTCCTCTCGGGTCCTCATCAACTGCAGCCTGACCGCCCTCTGAACAACCTTCCCCAAAGAGGGAAAGTTGGAAACTGCTCAACAGTTATTGAAAATGTGCCCTTGGGGAAGGGACCCCCCACTACCTCTTCCAAGCTGGGGGCCCCACCCCCTCCACCAAAGAGGCCAATGGCAGGTCTCTTTCCTGGATGCTTTCATGGCCCAGATGGGCTCCAGGCAGCCATGTTGACAGCACAGTGGTTTCCTCAGCAGTCGCAAGCTCAAACTCATCTCCAGATCCCTCCACCCAGTTGTAAACCAGGTACCTCAGCCTGCTCTGCCCAGTCAAGAGTAAATCCAAGCAACTTCATCCACCGGATCGCTTAATTGATCTTCCCTATCTAACAGAGACCAGATCACCTCAGCAGGACCAGCAGGTTCTGACCAGTTCTGGAGAACCGTCAGCAGAAATTCTGAGTAATTCAGAGAGCCAGTAAATACCACCACTGGTTGGCTCCGCCCCCATCTATTCTCTGCCTCCCGAGTCCCAGCTGATCGGGAGGGAATGGGGATTTTTTCCCTTCCCCTGCCCACCAAGCCCACCACAGAACCGGTAGTAAAACATTTTGGATCCCACCACTGAACAGGATTGTTGGACAGCTGTCAGCAGATGCCATAAAAGCAGAGGGCTGCCATGAGGTGACCCCTGGGGGGTTACAAGCTTCCCCTTGAATGAGGCCCCCTATCCCTGAATGAAGGGGTCAGAGGACAAAGGGGGCGCCTGGCTTTTGAGGGTTCTGCATGGGTGTGAATTGGAGGGAGGGGGAGGAAGCACCTGCTCCCGTTCTTTACCTGAAGTACCTGAGACAATGGAAGCCAGCCTGGAGGCGTTGGAGAGAGGAGGGCGGATGGGCTCGTAGGGCGAAGCTTCGTAAAATTCTTCCCCTGCAGGCAGAGAAGGGAAAAATCAACACCTGGAGTAAATGCAGGAGGCCAGCGGGCAGGTAGGGAAGGGGGCTCCTCTGAAGTGGGGAGCTGAGGCAGCCTGGGGTGCCCCGTTCCTTCAGCTGCCCTGCCCACGGAGCCCAGGCGGTGGGGCTGGGCCTCTCGCCCCAAGAGCTTAAGGGGCCTGTGGGTGGGGCCTTGCCTGGATGGCCACCTGGAGCCTCAAACCCTGAATTTCCCTAACAGAAAGAAGCCCCCATCTAGGCCCTCCCCCCTTCAGACCTCTGGGAGTACAGACCCCATCATCCCCAGCAACTGTTGTCAATGGAAAGCATAGGCTCAGTGCCCTTGGGGAGTGAGTGGCAGCAAATCAGGCTGGGTGAGGCCACCACACCTTCTGCCCAGGGCTGCTGGCTGCTCTGGCCAGGTATTTTGTTCTACCCCAAAGACGGGGGGAGGGGGGTGTTTCCCTCCTGCAGCCCCTCTGGCTGGGCTTGTCATGGCCACAGCAGCCGAGGGAGGGAGGGGCCCTCCCAGCTTAGATTTTAGATTTTAGATTTTAGCTTAGACTTTAGCTTAGATTTTAGACTAGAAATAATTTAACTGTATTTGGTAGGGGATTTTAAAAGTTTTTAGTTATATTTTAGCACAGGCTAGTTAATGTAATTTCATTTTAACACTGGATTGTATTTATTGTATTGTTTTATATTTGCCTGTGAGCTGCCCTGAGTCCCTTCGGGGATTTAAATCCAAATAAACTGAAACTGAAACTGAAACAGCCTCCCTGGAGCCAAAGCCCTGAGATGCCTTCTTGTAGGCTGCCAGGGGGGAGCTTGGGCTTTGCTGACCCTCCGAGGGAGGCCTGACTCCATGGGGAAGGCTTGATTGGGGTGGGGGGTGGGGCTTGAAGAGGAAAGCTGTCTGGGGGCAGCTGAGAAGGGAGAAGTAACATGGGAGCCAAGCCTTCCGCATTCCAAGGGGGCCTGACTTGTGGGACAGACCTTCCCCTTCATCATGCCCAGATCCAGCCTTGCAAGGGACCTCCCACCCTGGGGTCTTCCAGGAGCCGCTGCTGTCCCAACAGTGAGGGGCTTGGGTCTTTCTCATGCAACTCTAGTGAAATAAGAAGGAAAGGAGCGCCCTCCACCACCAGCTAGGGCCAGGGGCTTCCCCAGTGCCATCCAGGTCCAGCCCCTCCATCTCCTCAGCAATGCCTTGGCCGAGTCAACTGACCCTGGGGGGGGGAGGAATGGAGCTTGACCTGCCTTGAGTCCATCAAGCAGCAGGTAGGAAGGAGCCCCCTGAGCAGGAGGGCCCAGAGGGCATGGCTGGCAGGAGAAGAAGCTCAGCAGTGGCACCAGCCCCAGATCTGGCCTTGTCTTTGGGTCATGGCCATTGCACAACTGCAGAGCCATCATAAGGGAAACATCCTCCAGCTCACAACTGGGGCAAAGCTCCCCCCCCCCCTGGTTTGGGGGTCTGCATAGCTCACATGTTGTGTTTCCCCCCGTTCCCCCCACTGCCCAGCCCCCAGGAGACCCCGGCAGTGGGCTCACCCCCGGCCGAGCCCAGGTGGAGGCTCCAGTAGATCTGCAGGCAGGAGAGCTCCTTCTTCATCCTGCGCCTGCAGCGGCAGCCGTGCAGAGGGCTTCCCTGCAGCACCTCCAGGGCCAGCCGGCACTCCTTGTTGCCCAGCAGGGTGTTGTGGTCTCGGCCGGCCAGGCACTGGCGCAAAGTGCGGAAACTCGAGCTGCAGCCGGGCTCAGCGGCACAGAGCTCGTTGGCACGGACACAGTCCACGGGGCTCAGCCAATCGTGCCCATCCAGGGTGGCCGGCGGGGGCAGCTCAGCCCAGGCCTGGAGCACTCGGCCTGGAGACAGAGAATCCGCAGGTCAGGAACAGCTGGGCCCATCCCCTCCCCTCCTCCCCCAGCATCCAGCACCCCCCCAAGACCCTCCCTCTGAGCCTGGCCCACAGCCTGGCAGGAAGGGGCAGATCAGGACTCCGGCAGGCCCTTCCCCCCAACCGCTTCCTTTGGCCCAGAGGCTCCTGGAGCAGCTAACCCCCCCGCCCCCCACCCAGAAGGCCCAGCTTCCCTCTGCCTTCCTCCAGCCCTCTTTGGCTGCCTTCCCAGGCCGGGGCTGCTGCAGTCAGCCAGAAAACGGCTCCTTCTTGGCAGCCTGGAGAATGGCCCGTCCTGGCATAAGCAGGCAGCCCCAGCAGGTGGTTGGAGAGGGGGCTCCCGGCCCAGCCCTCCCAGCCCGGCCGCTGCGTGGGCATCAGGAAGGCTGGCAGCTGAGGGCACACTGCGGTGGCCTAGAGAGGCGTGGCTTCCTCTGTCAGTGGCATCTGGGGCAGACGGAATTCTCTGGCCAAGCAACCAATAATAATTGTGGAATTATTCCTTTCAGAAATGCCTGGAGCGCCTGTCCCCAGGAGGAGGACGGTGGGGGCTTCCGACAGCAGTGAAAACCCCAGGAGCCCAAACCAGCCCCTCGGCCGCCTCCTCCCAGGCGGAAGCCTCGAGAGCCGGGCTCCTTCAGAGGGCCAGTCCCAAAGCTGCCCACGGAGCCACCCTGGCTGGGGCGTAGAGCCTGGAAGCTCCGCCCTGAAGGCCACATCCCAGGGCCAATCTGAGAGGGGGACCCCAAGGGGGCCAAAGCGGTAGCCCAGCGTATGGGGGGGCTCTTCAGGCCGGCTTGGGGGAGCAAGAGGCAACGGGGCAGCCAAGCCACAGGCGTCACAGGATGCTTCCTGGGAACAGAGTCTTCCCAGCCCCACAAGTGGGAGGGCTAACCCAGCACAGAAGGACTGCGAGCGCTTGATGGACCTTTGGCTGTGGCAGAAGAAGAGCTCGGTGCCACTGAGAGCACAATCCCCCCTGGAAAGCCCCCCCCCCCAACTGCAGCGTCATTGCCTTACACAAGCACGGGAGGGTCGCCTGTCCCAATCCTTGGCCAGAGCAGGAACCCAGGGCCCAGAGCCCCCCCAGCGGCTGTTTACTGCCAACAGAAAGCCCCCACCACACCCCCTCCTCCTCCTCCTCTGATATTTGCCTGATGTCCAGCAGAGCCCTCTTGCCCATACATTAAGTCTCCCCTTGCCCTCCTCTTTCCCACCGCAACTTCTCTTGTGCAACCTCGACCCTTCCAGGAGCTCCAATGGCTTCCCTTCAGTTTCCCTTCCAAGCCTTCCTCAAACGCCCTCCGGCCTCCCAGCGTCTCTTTTGCAACGCGGCGCCGGAGCTGGAGGCAGCAGCCCAGGGCCAAAGGCGGAGGGAGCCTAACGGAGGCGATCCCAAATCTTTGCTGCCGCTCAGGGACCGCAGAGCCCAGCAGAGCAAACGTCCCTTCCTGACCCGGAGCCCGGCCAGAAGAAGAGGAAGAGGGGGGGGGGGCTTTCTGCCCTCCTGCTGCAGCCCATGGCCGGAGAGGCGACTTGTACGGACGATGCAGCTCTGAGGTCCGAATGGCCGGACCTCTGGGACGCCTCGTGCCCACCTGCTCCCCAAGCAGAGAAGCCTGGGGGGGATCAGACTGGCGCCCTGGACCCTCCACCACCCCCCCACCTGCCAGTCCGAGGAAGGGGCCGAGCAACTGGGCATCGCAGGTCTCGGCTGCCAGGGAGGGCCCGGCCCAGGCGGAGGAGGGGCCCGGGAGCATCTCCCCCTTTCCCTGCTCAACCCGAGGCCGGAGCTGGATCCCCCTGACCTCCCCCTCCCTCCCCCCGCCATCCTTCGGTCGAGGCAGCCGGAGCGGGGAGCCTTCCTGCAAGCGGAGCGATGGGAGCCCGGGGCTCTTCCCCCTCCTCTCCTCCTTCCTTCCTTGCCTTCCCTTCGCGGGGGGGGGGGGGAGAAGTGGGAGGCTGGACCGAGCCCCCCCTCGCCCTCCCCGCCAGAAGGAGCCGCCGCGGGACGAGCCTCCCTCGGGGATCCTTGGCGGCGCCGCGACCCTCCTCCGCCCAAAGCCGCCAGCTGCTCCCTCCACCCCCCCCCCCCGCCCAGTTCCCAGGAAAGTTTCGGCTGGGCGCTCCAAGGCGCCCCCCCCCCCGCCCTTCGGAGCCCCTGCCGGTGCCGGCGGCCGCTCACCCAGGGCCAGGAGGAGGCGGAGGAGGAGGCCGGCGCGGGCCATGGCGGAGGGTCTCTCGGCGGGGCGTCGGAGGAGCCTCGCTCTGGCTCAGCCGCTGCCAGGCGGAGGCGGCGCCCTCCGGGGCTGTCCGGGCAGCATCGCTGCGACGGGGGCGGACCGACGGGCGGGCGGCTCCGGCGAAGAGGCGCCCGACGGCCGTCCCGAAGAGCGGCGGGATGGGCGGGACAGCCTGGCAGCCCCCGGGCGGCTCCTGCGGGGCTCCGGCTCGGCCCCTGGGCAGGGCGGGCGGGGCGGCCCTTTTGTGGCGGGGGGGGGGAGGGAGGGAGGAGCGAGGCCGGGGGGGGTGCGCGCCGTCCAAGCCCCTCCGCCCCCTGCGCCCTCTGCCGCCCGGGCTCGCGCTCCCAGAGCGGCGGGCGGGGCCAGCCAGAGCCCACGCCCCTGCCCCCCCCCGCCTCCCCCGGCCGCTCTGAGGGGGGGCTGCCCTGGGTCTGGGCCCCTCCCTCCCCCCCGGACCGCGGGGGCTGAGAGGCGCAACCCTCCCTTGGGCCGCTCCGGAGGGGCGTCTGAGCGGCCGGGGGGGTCGCGCGTGGCGGACTCCCTGGGCGCCCCCGGGGAAGGGCAGGAGGGGACGCGGCGAGCCGAAAGGCGGAGGACCCTCCGTTCCCCGCCCGCCTTCTCCTCCTCGTCCTCCCCGCCGACTCAAGGGCTGGGCAGGGGCAGCTCTCCCCGCCGCCCCGAGCGAGCTGCGGTCTACGAGGCAGGAGTTGGGAGGAGGGTTTGAATCCTAGACTCCGAGGGCTGGAAGGGACCTCGAAGGTCCTCTAGTCCAGCCCCCTACTCGGGCAGGAGACCCCACCCAATTCCCCACAAAGGCCCGCCTCCTCTCTCCTTGGAATCCTCCAGGGACGGAGACCCCGCAACCCCTGGAGGGAAGCTGGCTGGGTCTCCCTGACGGGAAAGCCGTCCGTAGTTCCAGGCTGCTTCTCTCCCGGGTTGGCTTCTCCCCGGGGCTTCTCGTCCTGCCTTCGGGCGCTTCGGCTGGGTCCCTCTTCTTTGCCGCAGCCCCTCAAGTTCGGAAGCCTTCTCTTGTGTCAATCAGTAAAGGAGAAGTAAAAATCTCAACCTCCGTGTAGTTAAAGAATAAATGGAAAGATAAATGTGTGTTTATTAAAAAAAACAAAACACCTATGTGTGAGCAGTAACCGAATGAAAGCAAGGTTGTTATATGTGTACAGCTACACTTATGCTCCCATCTGCCACAGGAGAAGATGCGTCTCTATCTACCTCTCTGGCCAGAAGCAGCCCCAGAATAAATAAGTCAGCAAACAGGAGGCTCCTGAAAGTCCTTCTCACTTCTCAACTAGCCAGCAACGAACCTGACCCAGCACTTCTGCATAGACAGCTCAGAGTCTGACTGGATATTATTCCTTTGCCATATTTTACAAAGAAGAATATTCCGATGCTGCCCATTGCATCAGTGACTTTGAGCAGCTCACCAAAAAGTGATAGATGAAAGCAAGAAATATAGAACACTAACATTAAAATAACCAACAGCTCTAACATCAAAACACTCCACCACTTTAAAAGGCCATAAACATTAACTTCTCTCATATTCTAATATTCCGTTGTATATGTCTTTATTAAATGCAAGAGCTGCTCAACTCCGGAGGACTCTGGGAGGTTCAGATGTTGAAAGTAAGAACAATAAAATAAAAAGGAAGTCTTTTGGCGGGAAAATCACACCACCACAAAAAAGAATCTGGCAGGAGCCCAACAACCACCCTCCTCTCAGGCCCGAACAAAGCCAAACTTCCAGAGACTTTCAGAACATCCTCAGGGTGGCAACTGTGGAGACCCCTGGGAGAAAGAAGGCCCCTCTGGGGAGAAGGCCTGGGTCCCAAGAGGCTGCATTGCGGAGCTGGCTGTCGTCCCCCCTCCCTCACTGAACACGCGGGCGTCCGGTGGAGCTGGGTTAGCACCAGCTGTTCTCTCCTAGCCATGCTCTGCAGACAGAGGCCCAACCACGAGCTTGCCAGAAATATAGATATAGGGTTGAATATCAGTATATTGATGGTCATTAGCTTCTAAAAGTAAAGGTCCTTCCAAGCAACTTCACACCCAAAAGAGTTGAAATATTATTGGAGTTCAATTCAATTCATTTCAAATCAATGCTGCTAAACTGCCCAGGCTCCGTACAGCATGTGCTGCTGTTTGTGGGCCTTGGCATGCTTCCTTCCTTCCTTCCTTCCTTCCTTCCTTCCTTCCTTCCTTCCTTCCTTCCTTCCTTCCTTCCTTCCTAAAACCAGGGTGGGGGAGAGAAAGATGCTATGCCACAGGCCAGGCACCACTGCAGAGATCCTATAGGATTTCAGGGCTTGGCAGCTGGAATCTGAAATGGGCCAACTGAATTATTCCCCGTTCCTTGCCCCAAGCAGAAGGGAGACAAGGGGTTGGACTAGAAGACCTTCAAGGACCCTTACAGCCATAAGATTCTATGATTCAGGCTCAGTTTCACAGTTGAGTGAAGAAGGCAAGTCCCATCCCTTGCCTGGTTGGGACTCTCCTCCAGACAGTCCCCCAGATGTGATCCGCCAGGATCCCCCCCACACACAAACACCCCCATTGTCAGCAGCTGAGGGCAAGGGAGAACGTGGCTGGTAAGACGAGAGGCAGACTTTTCATGTTCCCAAGGGAATCCACAGCTTTGGCCACTGTCATTTTGTTAGTCGGGTGTTAATTGCTTTCTTAATCATACTCAGCTGTTCCCACTAAGGAAGATTAATACCCATGGCTGTTTTTTTTGTAATTTGCATTCCTCCATATGCTATATGAATACTAAAACATGCTATTAAACTAAGCATTCACATGAAAAAAAACATAAAACATGCAAAACACTAAAACATGAATAAAAACAAAACATTAAAAAGCTTGCAGGAGAATAAAATGACCTAACATGCTGCAATCATCTCACAGTCGCTGACACGGCTGGAAAAGCCACCTTTCCAGACAGCTAGTGGGATGGGGCTAAAGGGAGCTCAGGTGTCACCTAGTTGCGCCTGGAGACAGCAGAATAGAAGGGAAAGAACTGGAGAAGATAACGAAATATGAAGACCCCCCCCCCCCAAATAGAAAGGGAACCACTGTGGCAAAAGGTGGTTCCAATAGTCGCAGGGGCCTTGGGTAGGATCCCCACACACTGAATCCCATCCCTTGAACACCGTCGGCATTGACAAAATCCCCAAGAGGGATGGGCCTCTGCTCCCCCTCATCCTCATCCAAAGGCTCTGGATTCGACCTCTTGCGCTTCAATTCCTGGCCCTCTCGATTCCTGGTTCTTCTTCCTTGGCAGATAAGAGAAGCCCACCGCATGGAGGCCTTTGGAGAAAGAGGAGGGTTTTTTTAGTTGCCCTCCCCATGACTGGCTGGGCCATTCTTTCTGTTCTGAAACAATCAACCCCTGGGTGGGCTGAGTGAGTCTGCAGAAGCACAGCTGGGAACAGGTTCCGTCTGAGGCCCAGAACTCTTCGATATCTTCATAAGTGGCAGATGGCGGAATAGAAGGGGAACTTATCAAATTTGCAGATGATAGTCAACACCCCAGAAGACAGGCTCAGAATCCAGATGGATCCCGACAGACTTGAACCCTGGCCCTGTCTAACAAAATGAAGTCCCATGTAGAGAAAAGTCTTGCACCTGGGCAAGGAAGAACCAGGGTACAGGTACAGGTGAAACCTGGCTTAACAGCATTTTTGTGTAGCCAGGCAAGGAACCTCCGGCATGAGAATCTGCTGCGGGAAGAAAGAGGTGAAGATGCACACAGGTCCTGAAGAAGGAGGTGCAGAAAGAAAGGGGAGACACCTCCTTCTTCAGGACCTGCATGCATTTTCACCTCTTTCTTCTCGCAGCCAATTCTCATGCCAGGGGTTCCTTGCTATCATGGCTCATAGTTTATTAAAACTTTGATTTACGGGTGTTAGAGATCAGGACATGTGTGAATAAAACATGCTCCGTTTTATTGTTCCTTTTTTCAGCCGGCTCAGGCAAATCGGAGGATCAGGTCCAGGCAGGCCCTGATCCTGTAGCAATGAAGGCAGAGGATCCTTTCTCTCCAGGGCGAGATGGGGCTGCAACACCCCGCAGGGCCTCGGAGCAAAAGAGCAACGTGGCAGTTTGAAAGAAGTGGCTTCCTCTGAAAGGGCCAGGAAGAAAAACAGAGAGCTGAAAAGCTGCCACACATAAAACATGTTTCCTGACTTTTGAGGAAAAGCAGTTGAAGGAAATTTCATTTGTTGTCCTACTAAATGTCAGTTTCATATGGAGTCCAAACATTAATTGGAGACAAAGAGGCTCCCATTAGCTGGGACAAAGCCGAGTCTCCCTTTTGCCTCTGATGCCACAACTGATAAAATGACTCTTTGTGGCTCTCTGATTAATCAGACGATCACTCTGTCTGCTGGAATCTGTCCCCGGGTCCACGTTGCTGCAAGATTTCCCACAGCAGCCACCACAACCCAGTCCTGAGACCAGCACATCATGCAGCTCAAGAGCCTAAAGGGACGAGGGCATCGCAGGGAAGGCTCCTTATGAGCAAAGAGGATTTCATGCCTCTTCTGTATCAAGGCATCCCTTTCCAGACGGATGGCAGAGGATGGGCCCTTGGAGGAGATTATGGTGGGAACTAAAAGGGGCTGATCTGCCACTGGCTCCTCTCTTGGCCTTGGATTCAAAACCTGGGTGGGCATATTTCTAGAGAGGGTGGCATATCCTTCTCCACCCACGTCTCAGAAACGTACAGTGGCTCTGTCTGCTTGTCCACCACCAAATGATGCACGGACATGGTCTTTGGTCCTCCGACAATGCCTCCTTCCTCCACTTGAAACTCTAAACCCCGCCTCCTCTCTCCTTGCTCCTCCTTTCATCAGCTCTTCTGGCGAGACTGATGGGATGCGATTCTCCTTCAACTAAGACTCTAAAGCAGGAAGCCTACAAGAGAGTAGCTAGTTGCATCTGCACAAATCCTGAAGAGTAACAGCGCCGTGGAGAAAGAGGATAGCACTGTGGTGTCCATGGAGGACTCAAATTACACCTGCACCAAATGCAAATTGGTTGGATAGACTGGACAGACCCCCAAAGCAGAGGGACCGAAGGGAGCCCCCGTTTTCTGGGCAGGGTTAGCGGCAAAGGTCGCCCAGTGGTCGCTGCTCCGGAGCGCAACGGTCGCTCGAGGGAGCCGAGGGCCTTTGTCATGCGGGCCACGGCAGGTAGCTCTGGCCGCGAAAGGACGCATCCGTTCAATCCGCGGCTCGCCGGACCCGAGCTGCCCATTCCGGCGCGGTCAGCGGCGTCCTCGGGGAGGCAGCCAGTCGGGCCCGCGCGGAGCTCTCCAAGGTCCCTGCGCCTCTTTGGCTCCGGCTGCGCTGGGATCTTTGCTTTCAAAGTCTGTTTTCATGGCAGTTTGGCCTCAACGCGGATCCTGTTTTGTGGCTCCCATAATCTGTGGGTTTATAAACCTAGCAGAAGCCCTTTCGATCCTCTGGAATGGAGCCTCCCCTCCTGTTCCTTCAAAGTACAGCATATGCCTGATTTCCCTCCCCCAAGTAAGACTGTTGACCACATTGTCCCAAAGGGGCTTTTTCAGGAGGCAACTGGACTTTCTTGGTTTTTTTCTTTTGAAGACGTTTTGCTTCTCTGCCAAGGAGCTTCTTCAGCTCTGACTGGGTGGTGGGGAATGGAAGGATTTAGACTCCTTTCCACACCTCCTGCTGCAGGTCAGATCTTAACTCCCTCCGGGACCTTCATTCTTTGAGCCGGAGGCAGAACGTTCCCCCTTCTCCCATCCGATCCATTCCAGCCCTGCTGAAGCCTGTCTGGATCTTGGTGACTTTTCTCTCCCCCCCCCCCCGCCACCCCCTCCCCGAAACGCTCGCTGCCCCTCCCGGCTTTGTGCTATTTGCAAGCTTAATAAGCGCCCTGTCAATTCCCTGATGCCAGGTTGACAAAAATGCTGTTCTTAGCTGTGTTGAAAGATTGTTTTGACCCACTCTGGTGGAAAGCATGGGGCTTGCATTTCTTCCCCACAGGAGTGCCCGTCAGATGCTGCAGCTGCTGAAGCCGGGAAGGAGGAGGGGGGAGGGGGGCTGCTCTGAAGGGTCCAGGTTCAGGGGAGGGAGAACATCTGCTTCACCCACAGAGGCCCCAGCTTCTGCTCCTGCTTTGAGGTGCTGCTGGCCTTGGGGTCGCCAGGTACCCTGACAAGGCCCCACAGGGCTGCTGCTTGACAGACAGAATAATGGAGTTGGAAGGGGCCTTGGAGGTCTTCTAGTCCAACCCTCTGCTCAAGCAACAGAGCCGGTACTGTGTTCAGTCTCTTCCTAAAAGCCTCCGATGACGCAGCTTCTTAGGGCCACCCAAAGAAGGGGGCCCCTGCTTTGGGATTGAAGGGGTGGCAAACTGAGGAACATGGTAATGGCAAGTCGTAGCCAGCAAGCAAGGGGCACCAAACTTCACCCATCCCACCTGGCACCTTGCTGCAAGAATGTGTCTGCCTGCTCTGGCTAGAAGGAGGGGGCTCCAAAGGGATCTTCCTCCCCTTCTTATCTTTTGAAAGGAAGGCGCTCCAGGCTGTCTCCGGACCAGGCACGGGTCTGACTGCCGAGAGCCCAAAGATGGGAGCGTAGAGGCACAGAGGCTCTGCTTTCCACCAGGGCTGAAAGACGGCTCTCTCCGTTTGCTGCTGCGGGGCAGAAGGGCGAAGGCTGCGGTCAGGCCTGGAATGAAGCTGTGGCTGGGGAAGAAGCAACCTGGTTGCGCTGCAGTGGCGCACATTACTCATCCGCACGGCATCTGGATCGCATTGCTCTCAACACCACACCGCACTGTGGAGGATCATTAGCCCAAAGAATATGTTATGTGTGAAATTAATAATCATTTTCATTCTCCCCAGCTGCTAGCAATTGGCTTCCTTTGCACACAGAAAACGGAGATGCAGGCCCACCAGGATGGCAGCCCTTGCGGAGCTACAATCCAGGTTGGGACGATTAGGTGAAAAGGTGAAACCTGTTGGCCCAGAGAGCATCGGGCTATTGGCTGCTCTCAGATCCAGTGCAGAAAATAAGCAGCAGCCAGAAATCACACCCCTACCCCGAAATCTGGCCATTGCACCAGTCTTGATGGGGCAGAGAGCTAAACCCCATGGGATGAAACTCTCCGGATCAGATGCGTTCCGTTGGTGGGCTCTTTCTGGCTGCGTCCTTCCAGGTCTGGCATCTTGTGAACGTCCGATGATGACCCATCAGAAACCGGCTGAGGTTGCTCCCAAACTCCAAGCACAGTAAATACATCTTGGAAGTCAGGACCATTTTTCTGGCTCAGTCCGCTGTGCTATCCAGATACTATTAAATCCAATCAGCCCAGGAATATGGGGGTGAGTGAGAAGCCCACTTTGCTGTATCGGTCGGGTTTTTATCAGCTTTGCCTAATGGCTTTTGGAAGTCTGAATGTCCAAGCATCGTTTTAAAAGCCTGCTAATGATCCCATCAATGTATTAAAAAGCTAGATAAAAATGGAAATCCATAGGCCATAGACTTGTAGAGCCATAATGTGAAAAGGTTGGAAGGGACCCTGACAAAGGCCCATCCAGACTGGGTTGAAACAACTCTGGCATGGGAGACCCTTCAGGACATCTGCCCTATTCTCAAACATCTTACAGCTGTTTCGGAGGCTGCTGGTCATCCAGAAGGTCAAGGGCTTCCAAGCAGAGGCCAAAGATCTCCAGCATCGGGTTGGAGCCTCTCACCAGCCCCACAATCAAGGAGGATCAGAGAGAAAATGGCTTGGGTGGCAAATGACCCCTCAACCCCAGGACCAGGCAGGCAGGGCTGGCGTTTGGGTGAGGGGAAGGCTTCCATGCACATCCAACCCAAGAGGCTCACTGGCTGAATTTGGAGTAGTCCAACTGCCTTTGTCTCTCGGAGGGACGAAGGGGACGTCTCTCAAGTCCCTGAGTCCCTTTGGGGAGATAGGCGCGGTATAAAAACCAAATCAAATCAAAGAAATAAAAATAAGGGAAGAGCCTAGCTGCCCACTGCAGGGCAGAGGGAGGGGGCTGCTCCCACCCACCCCCGCCCTCCTTGAGTGGGCATTTTCAGCTGCTCTTGGATTCCTCTCTCTGCCCCATTAAGGTCAGACTGATGGCATCGTTAATGGCATTCCCATAACTGAGCAAGGAGCATGGCTGTGCAATATCTTGAGCGCTGAAATGCTCTCCAGGGCTCCATCAGCCGGACTTTAATGCAGTTTATAGTTATTTTAGACTCCATCAAATATTCAGCAGCAGCTGGAGAGGGAAAAAAAGCCTCCAGGCTAACAGGCGGTGAATTTCAGGTCCTCTTAAGCGAAGGAAGCCCAGTTGTGCTCAGCAAAAGCCAGTCCCAGCCGCGCCCCAAAAGGAGCCCAGGGCCATCGGCTGCTTCCTTCCCAGGACCCCAACCTGCAAAGCCCCAAATGGACCTGGTGCCATTATGCCCAGTTCAAGGACAGGAGCCCCCCCGCCCTCCCTTCTCTGTGCCCAGGGCCTGCCAGTCAGGGTACTTCTGAAGACAGACCTCACCTGCTCTTCAAACAGCCCCAGCTCCTGCTCACAAAAGGCACAGCAGGCAGGTTGGTGGCACCTTCAGGCCTGCATCTCTGACAGGCTTCTAACCCCTCCAGCCCCCCCCCTGCCCTCCCCCAACCTTCCCCCCCCCTGTCCTTAAGGAGAGGGGTCAGCTCTGGACTCCTCCATTCCCAGCAGAGAGAGGGAGGGAGGGAGGGAGGGAGGGGGAGAGAAAAGGGCCCTGGGCAAAAGCCCTTTGGTGCCTTTTCTTTGCTGTCCGCCTGGTGACTCCAACCTGCCATCAGATGGCTGGAACCGTCAAGGGGAGAAAAGGCTCCGAGGCCTCAGGCGAGGAAAAGGTCTTCCCTTCGGCTGAGCCTTGCAAGGCGGCTGCGGGGCGTTTCTCTCCAACGGGGCTTTGGCGGGGCTTTCCTGCCTCCCAAACTTTCCCGGGGTCCTCAAACGGGGCGGCGGGCAGCGCAGGCGGGGCTGGGGGGCTTCCGCTCCCGGGGACGGGCAGAAGGCGGCCAGCCAGGGCCGAGCCTCCGCGCCTGCCAAAGCCTCCGGGGCGAGGCGGGCGCGGGAGGCGGAGCGGCAGCGAGGGCCAAGCGGCGTCGCCCGAGCAGGAGCAGCCGTGGGCGCAGCGCTTGAGGCCAGGGGCGCCGGGCGGGGTTGGAGCCGGGCAGCCGCCCTCGGGGCAGGGAGGCCGGAGCTGAAGCAGCCGGGTGAAGCAGCAGCCCAACGCCGCCTCCGCCTCGCCGCCCTTGCGGGGACGGGGCTGCTGGGAGCCGCAGCTGCAGCCGGGGCCCTCGGGGCGCTTCCCCCTGGCCCCACGGACGCCTCCTGGGGAAGGGCTCCCCTGGGCAGCGCTCCGGCCCTTCGGGGCAGCCGCTGGGGAGGGCCAGCGCCTCTCCCGCTGCACCCCAGGGCCCCGGGCGAAAGCCGGCGCAAGGCCCGCGGGGAGCCCAGAAGGGCCCCAAGGGGGGGGGGAGCAGCTGGGAAGGCGGCCGCAGCACCTGTTGCTCTAGGCGAGCCCCCTCCCCTCCCCTCCCCCCTCCAGGACAGGGGAACGGGGGGAGGGTCCCAGGCACAGGCAGCCCCCCCATCAGTCCCCCCAGTTGGCCTCACGGGAGCCCCCCTCCCCCCCCCCGAGCTCTAGCCCCGCCTGGGGAGGGGCTGCCTTGAGCCCCCCTGCGGCTGCTGCCGCTGCCGCTGCCGGGCGAAGGGCGGGACGCCGCTCCCTCGGGCGCGAATGTGCTCGGCAGCTGCGCCCGGTGGCGCCTGAGATGCGCCGGCGGCCGCCGAGATGGTGTGGGAAAGGAGGGGAAGCCTCATCTGACGTGACAGGAGGGGGGGGGGGAGAAGAGGGCTACGCTCAGGCGGGGGGGGTCTTCCTCCCCCCCTCCTCCTGCCTCGGTGCAGCTCCTCCCGCCGAGGGGACCCCCCTCCCTCCCCCCCTCCCGGAGCAGCCCTTGTGAGAAGCCTCGGCTTCCCTTTGGCCCCAGAGGGGGCTCTCGCAGAGGGAGCCCCTGGGCCTCGGGCAAGGCCACCTGGGGCCAGCAGAAGGGTGGTGAGCGCCGGCATTCCTAAGAAAGGCCGCCATAGCAGATAATGCAGTATATGAACCCTTGTTTTCCTTCCTCCCCTTCCGGAGCAAATGCTTTGGGCTGCAAATTGCCCTCCTGCCCCCCCCCCCCTTCCTTTCTCCCAAGGAGCAGCCCTGCTGGATCTCGGCCTTGATTAGCCCCAAATGCATTACTCAGCATAACCCAATGGAGGCAGCCCAAATCCCTAATCGGATTTCCCCCCTTTGCTGAGGGCAGCTGGAGCCTCCGTGGAGCCTCTTCACGGCCAGACTGGCACAGATCCAGAAGCGGATGTCAAACAGCCGAAATTGGGAAAGAAGGTTGCGTTATGACACGTCTCTGGGATTCTTCCCTTTCCCTGCCACTATAAGTGGAACGTGGGAGAGTGGGATCCCTCCAGCCACGCACCCATTTCTATGGCATGGGAGGCCCTCAGGGAAAATGGCAAGCCCCCCCCCCACCCATTAACAGCCCAGGCTGGTGGCTGCAAAAATCCTGGCAACTACACTTGGCATGAATTGAAAGGCCCAACGCCCCCCCTCCGCCCCACCCTCCCACGTGACTGCATTTGGGGGCCTTGGCAATGCATTTGTGGCCGTTTCCAGCTTCCCCTGGGCACACAAGGGCAATTTGCTGCCATGTTTTTTGATAGAACATTTACTTCTGGTGGCTGGCAAAAAATGATCATTGCACCCAATGATGCTTCACTTAATGACCACCTGTCAGACCTGCCCCAATCTGATCCCTTAGGAAAGAAAGACCCTCGACTCCATTTGGTGGAAGCTAAAGGTTCCTTTACTAAGAGGATGTTGGCTGCAGTAAAGTCAGAGTAGCTCTGGGCTTCCCACGCTCAAAAGACACAGACAGCTTTCCCCTCATCCCAGTCCACCACCCCCCGCCCCCCAGTGACCAGTCCGTCTTCAGCCAATCGGAACTCACCAAAGTGTTTGGTGAACATTGAGGTCTTTTCTTTCTCAGGGCGGCTGGCCTTGGATGCCGGGAGAAGCTGGTTCGGAGCTTCCCTGGTCTTTATCATCTGTCATTCCCCCCCTCCCCATTCCCCCACACCCGTCATGTACGCCCACTGATCCAGCCTTTCAGGCAGGGTGCCTCTCAAGCGCCAAGCCGAGCCTGGCAGACCTGACACCACCAACACACACACACACACACACACACACACACACACACACACACACACACACGGTGTCATAAAATCAGGTCCGTCCTGTGATGATCCACTTAACAACTGGCAAGATCTACAACCATAATTCTGGTCTCAGTTCTGGTTATAACTCAAGGCTTCAATTCAAGCGTTAGCAACCAGTTTGGCAAAACAATCCTTTGCTGCCCCCTGGTGGTTATGTGGAGTTTTGCACCCGGATAGTGTAGCCACGATGGGTGAAGACGCCAGATCAGCCAGGCTTCCACAGCGCTGTGGGGTTTCGTGAGGTCTCGTGGGTCTCCCAAGAAGATGAGTCGTTTTGAAAAAAGCCCATGTGGACTCCAGGCGGGGCCAGGGGTTGCACACGTGTGTGAGTAGAGCAGCAGGTGAGAGTCTGCCAGAGAGGCCGCACGGATGGGAGGAAGGCACGGACCATTTGGCTGTTTTTAGACTCCCACATGTGCGAGCAAGCTTTTCCTTTCTTCGCAAGCATCAGACGCAAAGGCAGAAATCGCTGTGATTGGGCTGGAGATGAAATCCGTGTGTGGAATTGAGCCCTTGTGCAGCAAAAGACAAGCTTATGCCTGCTTATGTGCTCCAGGGAAGCTGCAAGACTGGGCTGCATAAAGTCTGGATGGCAGTGTGGAGGGGGAGGGAGGCAGACCCGCCCCTCCCTCCTTACAACCCCTTGTGCCACCGGATTGGAGGAACCTCCCAGGGAATCTCTTCCTGGGCACAGAAGAGCTGACCGGAAATGGGCCCGGGGAGTTGCTCTCGGAGCGGAGAACCACCATGGGTCATGGGGTCTCTTTGAGCCTGCCTGACCCCACCATCCGGATTCTGTACCCCTGTGAAAGGGCCCCTGTGCAGAGATGAATCAAGCTTTTCTTTCCAGGCACCCAAAGAGGGAAACCTTCACCTGCAGGGCTCAGGCCATCGCAAGGGCTCCGAGTTCAGCTGCTGCTGGGATTTCAGGGGTCCCCTGGAGCCCCATCTTGTCCCTGCAGATCTTTAGAGGCCATGCTTTTTCAGGAGGCAACTGGGCTTCCTTCTTTTTTCTTTGAAGGCATTTCACTTCTCATCCAAGAAGCTTCTTCAGCTCTGACAGAATAAAAACAAGAAAGAAAGAAAATCCAGTTGCCTCCTGGATGATGGAGAATCTCTACAGACTCAAATATTGGAATTCCTAATTTCCATTTTAAGAAAAGAACCTTTTAGTTTAGGTTTTAAATTAAGCGCTATTTCATCACGGCATCTACCTCTTCCATATCTGTTGGGTATTTTTAATACAGTGAATCAGGTTCCCGGAAGAGAGTTAAGATTGAAAGGTGATGAACCCCTCCAAAATTCTGATTTCTTCCTCAAGGCTTCCAAAGGGAGGCTGGCTGTCATCCCTCAGAGACGCTATAGGGGCTCCTGCATGGACCATGGGATTAAATTAGATGGTCCGTAAGGGCCCTTCCAGTGGGACGCGTCTGGGGGCTCTGCAGAAGATCCTTTCGGATCCCAGGATATAATCCACATGGCCTTGGAGACTTGTATTAAATTGAAGCAGTTCATTTAGTCTCTCCTAAGATGCAGCTCCCTCCGTCTTTCACTGACAGCTGCAGCCCAATTTTCCTTCTGAAATAAGGCAGGCACCAAATCAGAATTAAGAGCTTCTGTCTCCTGTCAAGCCTTACCAGACGGGCAAACTCTGAAAGAAGAAATACTTCATTCTTTTAATGCAACCAAATCTTGAAAGGTTGCTAAAGCAATTTTTGCAGATTAACTTATACCTAGCATAATGCAGGTAGAATTGTTTAGCTGTCGCTTTGTATCAGAGTTTCCCGAGATGGCTTGTATTCCTCTTTGGTGAAGAATTTCCTACACATTCCACCATTTAAAGACTTTCCCCCCAAATATATCAATTTTAGCGTATCACAGAAACATGGTTCTAAGGATGGGTTAGTCTGATTGCATCTCTCAAAATAGTTTTGTGAAGTTGGAGTTGCAAAATTATACGTTGCTTTTTATAAAGCAAAACTTTATGGGTCGCATGGAATTTCAAAATGTGTATAAAGAGAAAGAAATGGTCAATGCTTTCAGAAATTCAGAAATTCACTCCAACCTCTCCCTCTTCCTGCTCTTCTCTGACAGCTTCTTTTCTTTCATCTGTTCTCAGTTTGCTGATCTCATTTTCCAGCCTGATCTTTTTCCATGGGGGGGGGGGGTGCCCTGTTAGGCTGTTTTTTCTTCTTTGTTGTTTTTGCATCCGAGCTGCGTTGTGCATTGGTTGGTTGGTTTCTTGCAGTGAGCTGGTGCTTATATTTAATAGTACAAGATTGACGTCTTTTAATAGTTGCGCTGTTTCTTTGGAACGAGCTTCAGTGCTGGCTACTTAATGCTGTTAGTTTTGTGGCTGCTCTGTGATTCTTTGTTTCAATTCTTCTGCTTCTTTAGTTGGAAGGCTTTGATCTCTGTGAGACAGGGGAGGTGGGTTCCGAATGAAGACAACCCCATAACTGCACTGGCTTCATCTACCAGATGAGCCGACTCACCACGGCCAACTGTATTGCGTCACTCTACAAGGGAAAAAGGAGGACATCGCTGTAGACCGCCCAACCAAGCAGAATAATGGATGTTTTGCTAATCAATTAACAAATGCATGTAGGAAACACACCACATACTAATGGGGGACTTTAACTACCGTGATAGCAACTGGGAGACAATCTCCGCCAATACCTGCTCGAGCGCAGGACCTCCACTGTGCTGGGCGGGATGGAAAACCACTGACATCAGGATGACAATAAAGCAAAATGGGCCATTAATAATTTAGAAGAAGCTGGAAATGGTTTTTCAAAAATAGCTGAGCTTCTCAAAATGATGCCTCTCCCCACGAATGAGGCTCTCCAGAAACAGGGCTTTGGCCCCGGCCCTCTGAAGTGCCTCCTGCCAGGACACGGGCAGCCCTGGTGGGCCTGGCCTGGGAAGCAGCCTAAAAATAAGGAGAGATTTCCTGTCAGAGAGATCAATCAATCAGGATTCCCTCCAGAGGTTCTGGGAACTCCTTCACTGGAGGCTTTGAAGAAGAGACTGGACAGCCACGTCTGAAATGGGATAGGGTCTCCTGCTGTGCAAGGGGTTGGACTAGAAGACCTCCAAGGTCCCTTCCAACTCTATTCTGACTGATTGATTGAAATGGGCCCAGCATATAAATTTAAGAAATAAGCATAAGAGTTTTGTAGGCAATCTTTACTTTGCCTGACCCTTTCAAGAGAGTCCTATAGTCTGGCTGGAGTCTGGGTAACATGCCTGTGGTTCCCAGCCCCAAACTGCTGACACATTAATCACATTACAGTGTGATAATCACATTATTTTTAATATGTAGAAGCGCAAACAACTTAGTCTCTTGCGATCCCTTCCTCTCCAATCCCTCCACCCTGCAGAGCCAACAGAGAGATTGCCTGTAGACCTCGCTTGAGTTCTTCCCCCACGGAGCAGAGAGGCTGCAGAGGGGATCTCAAGAGAGCAAGGCCAGAAGGCACCTCCGAAGGGCAGGGGAGTCATCGGGAGGCAACAAAAGCTGGAGATGCGGAAACGATAAGCCATGGTCTCTTTCCAGTTGGAAGCACATGGTCACAGTCACAAGGTTTCCCATTTAGCAACTGCTTTGTGCTGCAGCCGGTCCCAATAAGGGTCACTAAGCGAGTCAGGGAAGTGACCTGCCCTGGGTGGGCAACCAACTGGGCCCTGGAGATTGTTGGGCTGAAACTGACAGGCCGCTGCCCCCCTTTTGAGGGGGAGGGGCTTTGCATCTGACGCTATGGGGAGCCTAATAAGGGTAAGCACTAGGCGGCACTGCCTCTCCTACGCTCCCCTGCCAAGAAGCTCCCTTTGAGGAGGAGGTTGTGGGGGGAGGGGCAGCTAATAAAGACCCATGGCTACAGGGGGGAGAGAGGGAGGCTGGCCAGGGATAAGAAGGGGAGCTCATCACCCCTCATCCTCAAAGGAGTCAAAGTAGCAGCTTCACACATCTTCATGGGAAACTCAATGGAGTTAATGATGATTTACAGGAAGAGGAGGAGGAGGAGGAGAGAGGAGGACCAAGAGCAGGAGGGTACTTGGTCTCAGGGCCAGGAGGAAAAAAGGGCTGCAATGCCTTCCATGTCCATTAAAGCAACAGGATATGCAAGATCATCTGAATGTATGTAATCATTAGGAAGCATTAAAATCACCAAGCTCTAAAGTGTGGGGGGGAGGCATAGGGAGCCCCTGGGTAGCCCGGAGGGAGAGCCTCCCTTGGCTCAGGGCCCCTTAAGGCAGCTGAGGCTAATGCTGGCCTCCCTCTGGACTCCGGGGAGAACCTGAGAGCGGGATGGCATGGCAGGCGTTTGTTTCCAATCCGCCAGTGCCGTCTTCTGATGAGGAGCCTGCTTCCAACTGATTCATGAAGCTCAGCAATGAAGACCCCACAGCAATACTCACAATGCTGGTGTACCCTCCCCCCCCCCCCGGGGCTGCTCTTAGCTTCCGTTGAGCTAAACGGTGACTGTACGCCTATCAAGAGACCCCCCCCAACCCCTTCCTCCCATGGCTCTGCTACTGAACGCAGCCCACCCTCCATCCCTCAGGCAAAAACAAAGCTGGGCTAATCCGGTCTCCGACTCTTGGAGGCTGAGGCCAAGCGGAGACCTTCTAGCCCACCCTCTCCTCTCATGATGTGCCCAGGGTGGAAAATAGCCCAGGGCCACAGGGGAAACAGCCACCGTCCCTGGCTTGTGATGGGAGGAGACCTGTGCTCCATTATGAGGGTCTTCTTTTTTTCCTGTTGGAGGTCCAAAATAATACAAGAGAGGCTGGCATATTAACATCAATTTATAATGCAAAATAAAACATCCACAGAAACAGAATTGGAAGAACTGCTCAGGTTTACCAAGGAGAAAGAAATCAAAAGTTTTGCCAAAAGCAGCTCAGACTGCGGAGGCAAACCGGACAGAGCCACCCGTAGAGGAAGCAAGCAGAGCTATGGTGTCATTTTCATTCGATTCAAAATCAGGGGGCCTCCCTGGCTTTTTTTTTTTTTTAAATTGAAAAAGTTTTATTCAAACAGGTTTCCCCCCCTTTTTACCCCCCCCCCCCCACATATAATATAAATCACATAGAAATAGTATACCCCTCCCCTCCCCTCCCCCCATCTTAAAATAAAATTCTCAATCAGATATTAAATATTATACCCCCTCGCCTCCCGACAGACATGATATAAATTTCTCTTAGTATAGTATATATCAATCTCCCATTCTCTGGCTTTTCCATACAGTCCCTTGCAACTCTGTAATTCTGAATTGTATAGAAAATTGGAACATAGGATGGGACACAAAATGTTAGATAGGACACAAAGCGGCACAGATTCTCTAAAAACATGCCTTGTTGAAAGATCTTTTGCAACATTTAGCCCAGTTTTTGAAGGGCTTGTCTCAAGAGAAGCCCTTGGCTCCTCAGAGCTCAGCACTTGGCAGCGGTTCTGGGTGGCGGAGGGTCCCTGCAACCTCCAAGGAAGAGGGGAAGGAGCCACACAGCATCAGGGTAGCAAAGGGAAACCAGAAGTTGGCCCAAGAGCAGGCAGTGTGTCCAAGGGCCCAGAGAGATGGACCAACCGGGCACTGCCATAGAGAGTCCTAGGGTCAGAACTGCTGTGGAGAGAGAGAGAGAGAGAGAGAGAGAGAGAGAGAGAGAGAGGGAGAGAGAGAGAGACTCCTATTAAGGCCACCCATTCCAGAGTTCCAGTTCTGGCAAAAGCTCCGTCCTGCAGGCTCAGCAGTTCCTGCAGCCCAACAGTGAGCAAAGGGCGCCCTCTGGTGGCAGAGAGTGCCTATGGCTTCCCGTCTATGGAGCTTCTCCGTCCTCCTGGTCCTGCTTGTCCCAAAGGTGCTTTTAAGAGGCAGCTGGGGCTTCTGGTTTCTAGAATAGAATAGTTGGAAGGGGCCTTGGAGGTGTTCTAGTCCAGCCCCCTGCCTAGGCAGGAAACCCTACACCACTTCAGACAAATGTCTATCCAACTTCCTCTTAAAAACTTCCAGTGTTGGGGCATTCACAACTTCTGTTCCACTGATTAATTGTCCTCACTGTCAGGAAATTTCTCCTTAGTTCTAAGTTGCTTCTCTCCTTGATTAGTTTCCACCCATTGCTTCTTGTTCTTCCCTCGGGTGCCTTGGAGAATAGCTTGACTCCCTCTTCTTTGGGGCAACCCCTGAGATACTGGAAGACTGCTATCATGTCTCCCCTGGTCCTTCTCATTAAACTAGACATGCCCAGTTCCTGCAACCCTTCTTAGCCTCCAGTCCCCTAATCATCTTTCTTGCTCTGCATGTTTTCTTTGAAGACATTTTGCTTCTCATCCAAGAAGCTTCTTCAGCTCTGAGTGAACATCCCACCATCCTGTCAGTGCTGAAGAAGCTCCTTGGATGAAAAGCGAAACGTCTTCAGAGAAAGACCAGAAAGTCCAGTTGCCTCTTGAAAAAGCACCTTTGGGGCCGTGGCTTCCTGGCTCTTCCGTACTCTGCTCCTTCCAAGCATCCAAATGAGAAGCTGCTGGACTGGGGGGAGGGGGCTCCCACGTGCAACCAGCCTGCCCACCCAATTCTTCAATGCGCCCAACAGAGTCCAGGGGGCCTATCCTGAAAGGGTGGCTGCTTGCTCTGCTGGCCGCCTGTTTCTATGCCAAATCCCTCCTGAATTGTTCCCAATGTCACCAACCTCTGGCTTTGGGAGAGTCTTGAGCAACCCCAGGAGCAGAAAGAGAGCAGAGCTGCTTCCTCCTCTGGGGTGCAGAAGGGGCTCCGAACAATGGAAATCTTCCAGGCTTAGGATTAGCAGCTACCTGATCGAGCCAGAACCCCACAGGTGACAGAAAGGTAGCCGAAGGGCAAACAAGGAGATAAATTGCCATTTATAATCCCAAACTGGGCATCTGGATTGTTAAGTAGTCCTTGATTTACAACAATTGAGAGTAGAATTTCCATTGCTGAGGTTATTAAGCATCACATGATTGCATCTGATTTTATGACTTTTGCCACAATCATTAATCAAATCACTGTGGTCATTACATTTTATTTTTTAGTTTATTTATATTTATATCCCGCCCTTCTCCACAGAGGACCCAGGGCGGTGCACAGGAATTTAAAAACATATAAACAATAAATACATAATTTAAAAACATATTAAATTAATCTAATCCTATGCTAAAACCAATTTTAATTTTTTTTTAAACTTTATGACTTGCAAGTGAGCCTTGCAGTTGGCTTTCATTGTTAAGTGAACTGGCCTGGTCATTAAGTGGACCAAGATACAGTACTGGAGAACAGGGTTGAGGGGAATAATCAGCGTATGTCTAATTTTTATTACTAGTGTACTCTAATGCAAATG
Organism: Rhabdophis nuchalis; assembly: GCA_039707465.1. Taxonomy (NCBI): domain Eukaryota; kingdom Metazoa; phylum Chordata; class Lepidosauria; order Squamata; family Natricidae; genus Rhabdophis; species Rhabdophis nuchalis. Next base: position 34,119,902 of record CM077653.1, read on the forward strand.
GTTCCAAATTTTCTTGGTTTATGTCACTGCATTCCGGGACCTCTGAGTGATGGGAATGCACATCAGTGAAACTATTCTGTTGATGTTATGTAAATATATACTATACCGTCCCTTTTTAGTGGGCATGTTTTTCCTAGACCCTTATGCTTTTGCAAGAGATTAATAAAACACCCACATCCAGAATGCTCCTAAGGAATCTTTTTCTCTCCTTTTAGTATACGGAAATTGTGTCCTAGAGTCAATGTGATGCCCAAACAGGACACAAACGGCACCCGCATGGACTTAGCCCACCCTTGAATTAAGCAAAACATGTGGGAGGGAGGGAGGGAAAGAAGGAAGGATGGAACCCCTATTCAAGCATTAGGCAGCGGTTTTATTTTTTTCTGGATTCAGCTATTGGAAAGTTAAGATACAATAAAAAATAAAATGTCCTTGATTGGCAACAGCCACTAAGGCTATAAAGCTAAGATTGCCCTCCTGTCTGAATAGCATCGTCCAGGCCAGGATGGAGTCAGCGACCTCAATTCCATCGCTTGCAGTTTCCTGTATTCGGTTCTCCTGCCCATAAGGGGGGAAGCGCAAAAAGCAGGCAGGATTTTGCACCCCCCCCCCCGGGTCATCCTCCGAAGAGAAGCCCAACTCCTTCTCTCCTGGGAAGGACAGAAACGCCCAGGGCGCCTTAAGGGAGGCCCCAGCTGGAGGGGCCCAAAGGGCCATCGGGGCTCCCTGGTTTTTTCCTTGGAAGGCCTCTCGCTTCTCCTCCAAGGAGCCTCTTCAGCTCTGACTGCAGGGGGAAAGCCCCCCCCCCATCCAGCCAGAGCCGAGGACGCTCCTTGCAGGAGAAGCGAAACCTCTTCAAAGGGAAACCGGGGAGTCCCGAGGCCTCCGGAGGGAGGGGGGGAGGGAGGGGGGGGGAAGCCCCCGTGGGACAAGGAGGCTCCAGGGAGGGGAAAGAAAACTCCCCGGGGGGGTCGAAGGCTCCCAGGCGACGTCGGAGCTCCCGGCCTCCCCAGGGCCGAATCCCGCCCGTCTCCCTCAGGAGCCGCTTCCAGCCACCGGGCGGGGCTCTGGCAGCCTTTGGAGCCGCCAACAGCGGAGGCGGCAGGAGGGAAGCCGAAGCTCCTCCGTCCCAGCGCCCTTTCAGGCAGCGGCCCCTCGCAGCGAGGCAGCCCCGGGATGCGCTCCGTCTCCCTCGGAGGCCGCCGGCCACGCCGCTCCGCCCGCCTTCCCCCTGTCCGGGCCGCGCAGGCGCGTTCGGGGTCCCCAACGGTCGCGCGGGCCCTTTAAGACGCAGGTAAACACAGCGCGGCTCCTCCCCCTCCCCTCCCCCCGCGCGCCAGTCGACGTCTCTGCCGCGCGACCGGCCCCCTTACGCCGCCGCACTCCGGCCGCGCTATTCTCCAAACGCACGCGACGCAGCGCGCCCGCTGGCGCTGGGGGATCCCTTACGCCGGATGCGTGGGGAGGCCGCCGGACGCGCGCAGGCGCAGGAGCCTTGCCTGGGTCGCCTGCGGGAGGGGGAGGCGGCGGCGGCAGCGGCGGCGGCGGCGGAGCAGAACATGAATGGAGCAAAATGGCGGATCATGTGCAGGTGAGGCGGAGGGGCCCGCGGCGCTGCCCCCCCTCGCCCTCCCTCCGCCGCCCCGGCGCCTCAGAGGCCCGACCGAAGGCCGGCGCGGCGCCCGCTGGAGGGCCGCGGCGTCCCTTGCGAGCCGGGGCGGCCGCCGGTCCCCCGCGGGAAGAAGGCCCGGGCACCGGGGGGGCGCGTGGAGCAGGCCCGGGGCGGCCGTGGCGGGCGCGGGGGCCGATCTCGGGGCCGGGATCCGCCGGGAAGGAGCGGAGGGAGCGCTGGGCACCTTCCTCTGCCGGGCCCGCCGCCTCCTCCGGAGAGGGGTCCCGGCCTCTCCGCCCCCGAGCTCCGTCCCTGGCGCTGCCGCTCGGGAGATCCCACCCCCCGGGGTCGGTCTCGCCGGGAACCCCGGCCTCGGCCTCCCGGCTCCGGACGACGGCAGGTGGGCTCCCCTGACAGACCGTCGGCCTCCCTGCCTCCCCCCACGTGGCCCCGGCTGGCCAGGCGAAGGCAGGGAAGGTCCTCCTCCCCTGGCTGCCCTCCCGGAGCAACAGCTGCCTGGGAAGCGCTGGGGGGTCACCCAGAGGGCATCTGTCCGTCCCTTGGCCTGTAGGAGGACCGAGTCTTGAATGGAGCCTTGGGGAAGCCAGGTTCGCTTAACAACCACAGTGGCAAGAGAGGTCGTAAAATGGGGCAAAATTCACTTAACATGTGTCTCACTTAGCAGCCGAACCTTTGGGCTCCGTTGTGGTCGTAAGTCAAGGACCTTCCTCCACTGGAGCCCACTGCCTCCCCAGGGGGCCCCTTCAAACCCTCTGGCTCTCCTGGTGGCCGCCTTTTCCTTGGGCTGGGAAGGTGGAGGGTCTCCCAGGCCGGGAAGCTCCTCTGCCTACGAGGGTGTCAGAGGCCCTGGGTGAAAATCCCGCCCTGATCCCCACTTGGGGTCTTTGTGCCGGCGGCTCAGACTTGCAACGGTTGTGCTCTTCTCTCTGGGGAAGAGGGTTTATTGGAAGGCTCCAGAATTATGTCCGATTTCTTCCTTAAAAATGTCTCCGTCCTCCAGGCCCTGGTGGTCCCAAGGGGGCTTTTTCAGGAGGCAACTGGACTTTCTTGGTTTTTCGCTTCTCATCCAAGAAGCAGCTAAGTGTAGGAAGCTGTACTAGCAGACGTCACATTTATTTTCTGAGTAAAACTATTTCCTGGGTTATTTTCTTTTAATTTCATTATATTGAAGCAAGTAGTGTCTACGCCAGGTTAGGAAGGCAGACTTTGCAGGACCTCTGTCAGAGAAAATTGCTTGACGCATTGCTGGATGCTGAATGAAACTGTTTCAGGCTCAGCCGTGGGACTAGAATACTATTTGTCATAGTTTGCGATAACTTCTGGCAGGAGCATCATTGTCCAGTCTCTTCTGGAAAACCTCCAGTGATGGAGCATCCCCAGTTGCTGAAGGCAAGCTCTTCCCTTGATTAATAGTTCTCACAGTGAGGACATTTCTCCTTAGTTCTAGATTGGATCCCTTCTTGATAAGTTTCTATCTGATACTTCTTGGTCTGCCTTCAGTTGCTTTGGAGAATCGGTTCACCCACTCTTTTCGGCGGCAGCCCCTCAAATATTGGAAGACTGCTATCATGTCACCTAAAACCTTCTCTTGGCTGCACTAGGCATACCCAGTTCCCGCAACTCTTCATCACATGTTTTATCCTCTAGCCCCCTAATTATCTTTCTTGCTCTTCTCTGCACTCTTTCGTGAGTCTCAACATCTTTTTTGTATTGTGGTGGCCAGAACTGGATGCGGTATTCCAAGTGTGGTCTTACCAAGCCATGGAATAGAATAGAATAGAATAGTTCATCTGTCCAAGTGTGATTAGATACACAAGGAATTTGTTTCTGCTGCAGAAGCTTTCAGTGTCCATGCAAAGCAACAGAATCATCATCTTTATCATAATGCCAATAAAAGGGGGACGGAAGGCAGATAAGCAGGGTAAATGATAATACTGCAGCTATACTGGATGAGGAAATATACATAGACATTAGATAGCACCGTGAGAGTTAGGTGTTCAGCAGATTGATGGCAGGAGGGGGGGGGAAACTCCCCGGGTTTAGTTGTTTTGGCGTGCAATGCCCTGTAGCGCCATCCCGAGGGAAGGAGTTTATATCCAGGGTGTGAGGAGTCACCTTATAGTGGAGATGGGTGCATTAAAATGTAATAAATGACTAAAGAGCGTGGCATCACTTCACGTGATCTTGAAGCTATCCCTTTGTTGATGCAGCTTAGAACTGCATTGGCTATTTTGGCAGCTGCAGCACCACTGCTGGCTCATTCTAAACTGATGGTTATTAGGATACCTAGATCCTTCTCACAGTTACTACAGTTGAGCCACCTAGTCCAGTGATGGCTAACCTTTTTCGGATCGTGTGGCAAAACTGGGGGGAGGGCAGGGGGGGGTCATGCCCGGGCATACCCACACCCATAAAACTATGTGCGTGCGACCCCCCTGCGCACATGACCGGAAGTCCGGGTTGCCCATAGGCCTCCTGAAACCTCCAGAGGGCAAAAAACGGCCCTATGGACAAACCCAGAAGTCACCGTTCCCGAACTTCTGGGTTGCCTGCACAGCCTCCGGAGCCTTAAGGAGGCTTCCCAAACTTCCGGTTTGCGCATTGGGTGCTTTTTTGCCCTCCAGGGGCTTCCCTGAAGGGCGAAAAACGCCCCCCAAAAAAGGCTGAAGTCAGCTGGCCTGTGCACACAAGCGCACTGGAGCTGGCAGGGCAACGCCTTGCATGCCCTAACAAATGGCTCCGTGTGCCACCTGTGACACATGTGCCATAGGTTCGCCATCACGGACCTAGTCTAAATCTCTGCATTTGTTTTTTCTTGCCTAACTGTAAAACCTTACTTTTCTCATATTCTTTTGTTGGATAGGGCCCAATATTCAAGTATCCCCAAATCCTTCTGTATCTTCTGAAGTACTCCCCACCCCCCTGTTGGTAAATTTGATGAGTGCCCCTTCTGTTCCCTCAGCTAAATCATTTATAAAGATGTTGAAGAGTACCAGGCCTAAGGCAAAATCTTCAGGTAGCCCACTGCATGCTTCACTCCATTTAGATTAGTTCCACTGAGGACAACAGATTGAGGGTAGTTGGTCAGCCAGTTTCAAATCCATCTGATGGTGGTGCTGTCTATCACACATGTTTCAACCTTACCAAGAGGTAGGTTGCGGTCTACTTTGTCAAATGCTTTACTGAATTCTAAATAAATTATATTCACAGCATTTCGCTGGTCAATTAATTTTGTCACTTTGTCAAATAAGGCAATAAGATTAGTCTGGCATGATCTGTTTTTGACAAACCCCGTTGACTTCTGGTTTCAACTTTGTTTGCCTCTAGGTGTTCACAGATTCATTGCTTGGTTGTCTTTTCCAGAATCTTTCCGGGCATAGATGTATATGGCTGATAGGTCTGTTAGTTTTCTGGATCCATTTCCCCCCTTGTTTGAAGATGGGAATTATAGCAGTCATTTTCCAGTCCTCTGGTAGCCCTCCCACCCCCAAATGCTCCAGGCTCCTTGAAAGACATGGTTCAATGGTTCCAAGGTTAGGCTTGCCAGCTCATTCAGAATTCTGGGATGCTTTCCCTCTGGTCTCTTAGAGAGGACTGTGAAGCACTGTGAAGCGCTATATACGTCTATGCTATGGTCCTGGCGATTAAAACTCATCTAGGGTGGACAAGTGTTTTCATGCCATATTCTTGGCTATTTTGATTTGTATTCCTAATCTGTCTCCTACACGGTGCTGCTTTTGATAAATTGTATTATATATTTTTTTGCAGAAAGCCAGAATTAAATACTTCTGCTTTCTCCCTGCTACACGTACCCTCCTCGCCATCTTCTCCCATCAGTGGACTGATTGTTTCTAGACTTTTTTCTTGTTTCTTACATGCTGAAAAAACTTTTTATTGTTATTTTTGGCATTTGTTGCAAATCTTAGTTTATTCTGAACCTCTCCTTCCCTGAATTTATTCTTGCAGATTTGGGCTATTTGCTGATATTCTGTTTTAGTTAGGTGTCTCCATTTTTTTAATACTTGCCCTTTTTCTCTCTTAGTTTATCAGAGAGTTCTTTATGCAACCATGCTAGTTTTGTTTCAGTTATCTTACTCTTCCTTCTCAGTGGTATTGTGTTAGATTGGGCTTTAATAATCTAATTTTTCAGAATTTCTCAAGGGTCTTGAGCTGCTTCTCCTTTAGAATTCCATCCATGGAATACTTCCCAAGACTCTACTTTGATTTTGTTCTGCTGCTTCAGCTTGCGCTACGTTGACTTCCAATATAACATGGTCCCTCTCCCCCAAGCTGCCCCACTTCAACCCCATCTATCGTTTCATCTCTGTTAGTGAGAATTACGTCCAATATAGTCCACCCTCCAGTTCCCTCCTCTTCCTTTTGGGAGGCAAAGTTTTCTGCTAGGTTCACCGGGAACCTGTTTGATCTCCCGCTAGGTGCAGAATTTGTCTCGCAATTGATGTCAGGGTAGTTAAAGTTCCCGATTACTCCTGCGTGTAGCTTGTTCCCTGCACACCTTAACTAACTGATTAGCAAACAGAGCATCTATTTCCTGCACTTGGTTGGGTAGTGTGTAATAGATGCCTGCGGCAATGTCATTCCTTTTTCCTTTTCTATTAACCCAAATGTTTTCCGAGTCTCGGTATAAACTCCTGGAGCCTGCAGTTTTCTTGGCAACAATTCAGAAGTGCCCGCTCCCTAGGACTGAGGAAGAATGACTGGTCCAAAGTCGCACAGCTGGTTGTGTTTCCTCAGAATCATCGAATCGTAAGGCTAAAAGGGACCTTAAAAGTTTTCTAAGTCCAACTCCCTGCCCAAGGCAGGAGTCCTTATACCATTCTAGACAAATTGTGGTCTAATCTTTTCTTGAAAATCTCCAGCAATGATTTGCCAACTTATGCAGCATTTGAGATTGCAGTATTTGTAGTACTTCTACAGTGCTAGAACTCACAGTCTCCTGGTTTCTTGCCTGATGCCTTAAACACTATGCAGTTAGCCTTCGCAGAACCGCAATTGAGACACGGGACTCCATTGCTAAACAGCCGGATGATTAGTGAGACATCAGGTGATTTGCGACTTGCGATTTTATTCCCAGCATCTCTATTGACTCTGCTTGTCAATGGGAAGTTGGCTGTGGCAGTCACGTGACCACAGGACCTGGCGATGGTCATAAATGGCCCCTAGTTACAGCCTGATCTTAGTCGTGTGTATGCAAGGACACGGAAATGGTTATAAGTGCGAGGATTGTCATACTTTTTCAGCACTGTGATAACTTTGAATTGCCACTAAACAGGGTAGTTATTAAGCGAGGAGTACAGCAAACTGGGTCTTATGTTTGCCATAATTGTATATAAATTCACGCTGTGACGACATTTCTTTAAATGGACATAACGCCTCATGGCAAGTATTACAGTTACATTAGATTGCGCCAACTTAAGAGCACAAAGCAAGCAACTTAATGGGACCCCAGGGTTTCTGTTAATGCTCTTAGGGTGCCCACCGGCTTCCTTATCCCTTTGACTCGGTTGTTTAAAAATGGTGCCCCAATTGAAACGATACAGAAAGCAGATAAAGTATGCATTTATTTATACTTCGTTTCAATCTGGTAGCCTTCTGAGCTACTACCTTCCCATCAAAATAGTTTGGTGGAACAATTTGATTTTTCTTTTCCTAACTCCGGCTGTAACAAATCTGACCCCATTTTTTTCTGTTTTGGGAGAACGACCACGCTCACGGACTAACATATAATTTCTTTCTCCCATTTCTTTTGCATTGTAAAGTGCCAACATTCTCTTAGTGAGACAAAGCTCAGTTCCAGAGACTTAAGGTCTATTCTGTACTGGATTATCCTTACTCATTTTTCTACTAATTGCTCTTTCTATGGCAATGATTTCCACAACCCTGGTCACTGAGTCAGTGTTGATCTAGCTTTGCGCTGAATTGCTGCTGTTTTCTGCTCATGCTTTGGATATCAGCAAAGACTATTTTAATGGAAAGATGGACGCAGCCACCTACTTCTAAAAGTTGGAAGCTTTTGCCAGTAGCGTGCCAAAGGTATCCGTGTCCTTGATCAGGTAGGTGATGTAAAAGCAGAGAAAACACAATGGCTTATCCTGCTAATGATTGGTCATCGAAGCATACAATATTTGAGGGGACCTGATTCAGCCATGCCACGGAGGACCGCTAGGTGTAATGGAACTTATGGTTTGAACAACCCAAGCGGCTACTATACACTTGGACTTCACCAAACGGAGAACATCGAAACCACATTGACTCCTTGTGATGCCCAAAGAAGCGGAGAGGTTCCATCCTTGCCGTGAAAACGTTTCCTGGGGCAGATTATGGGTCAGATCATAAACTGTTAGATGCCAAGGTAAAGTTCCAATGGGGCAGTTGTCAAACAGCCACCCGGGATTCAGACATTTGACGTGGAGAAGATTCCCGAGGCGAATGCAGTTGAAGTTAAGAATAGATTTCAGCTGCTCAGCATCACAGGAAGACAGCCAGATGAGCTGCGGAAGGAAACAAAATCAACCCTGGCTGAAGTAGCCCATGGAGAACCTCTGGAGCCAAAGCCACTGGGGACAGGGAAGAAAGGCCGAGACTCCACGGAAGGTTCCAGAGAGGCAAGAAAAGGCAAAGCAAAGTCCTGGAAGCAGCCAGGAGAGTTCTACAGGAGACTCCTCTGTCGCTTGATAAGGAGAAGGCCAGAAGGAAAGGCCGGCTGTGGCCGCAGGACATGATGGGCAGGAACTTCATGGCCAACAAGCCATCAGAGCATCTCAGAAGGTTCAACCATGGCAGCCGGAGCAAAGTTGCCACGATTCAGCCTTTGGAGAGGCTTTTGACCTGGATGATCGAGTCTTCATTTACGCGGAGCACTCAGAGAAAGATAGCAGGGAGATGCAGAAGAGCTTTGCACGAACAAGGCCAAGCCATAAGAGGAGAAGCTGACCTACCAGAAATGGAACCAGATATTCTGGAGGAGGAGGAGGAGGAGGAGGAGGAGGAGACGACGGTGTGGACACTCCACTGGTTGCCTAACCGCAAAGCCCCAGCTATTCCTGCAGAGTTGCTGAAGCCCTGGACGTGCTTGGCCAAAGTGTATGGAGGACTGGTCAGTGGCCAAAAGGACGGAGAAGGTTGATATTTGTCCTAATACCAAAGAAAGGGGATACGAAAGACTGTGTGGCCTTCCGGGGGATTTTAAAGTGGCACCAACGCTTCACGTGGCCCTGAGCCTAGTGCTCTCTTCATGTAGCCTGGGATGGCATTGGGGCTTGGGGGCTGCTTCTGCACACGGCTGGTTCACCCTGAAGCGATGGTGCCCTAGGACTCCAAGATCGCCCTCGCAGTTACTGCTACTGAGCCAGGAATGGCTTTTTTGCAGGGCCTCTGCCTGTCTTCCTGCAGCCTGGTGGATTTATTATTTACAGCGTGTTTGAAGGCGTTATTAAAGTTTAAGTGATTTGCCCTCAGGTGGAGTTCATTTATGTTTGGTCTGCGTGTCATTAGTTGAGAATCGCTGGCTAACACAGAGCGTTGTAACCTCGAGAGCGGCTGCTTCATCCCGTGGTTGGAGAGCGAGAGAGAAGAGGTACACAAGGGCATTCGCTGAAATGCAAGTTCAGTGCTGCAGAGTGTTTATTTTCCCCACAGCTGCAGGAGGGCAACGCAGGGCGACCCGTGAGGTTCCAGAGAAGTCAGTCTTTCCAATAGGAGCAGCTCACAGGATGCTCAAAGTGTAGTTCGTACTTCACTCAGCAACTCAGTTGGAGGCTGAAATAAAATGCCTCGTGGCATGCCCTGGTGCGCTCTTGGCCTTCAGCCTTTCAGTTCAGAACTCTTGGTGGAATCAGGGAGTTCATGCTTCATATCAGAGAAACACGTTGGGCACCTTTGCGCCAGGTGGAGGAGAAGGGCCGGCCTGCCTTCCTCTCTTCCTGCCAGGCTCAGTGTGGGCTGCGTCTCCCCTGTGGGGCAGAGGCATAGGGATCAGAGCCCACTCGGGTCCCCACTCAGCCCTGGAGTTCACGGGGCCCCTTTGGGAGGTTGGCTGTGAGGCTTGCAGCTCCTGAGAGCAGAGGGAGCACTGGGGGGGGGGGGCTGCTCTTGTGAGGTGGGAGATTGGGAGATGCATGAAAGGCATAAAACGGACCTCGGAGTAACGATTCTTAGAAGCCCATTTCGGAAAAATCCCAGCCAGCCCATAGGAGTTGCCCATTTTTGAACATATGCCTGTTTTTAATGGGTTATAATTTTAATGTTTTAAATTCTTGTACAGGGTGGTTTAATTCGTTTTTAACTTTGTATGTTTTTGTATGTTTTAGATGTTTTTTTAATTTTTCTGTACACCGCCCCGAGTCCCTCTGGGGAGAGAGGGCGGTTTATACATGTAATAAATTATTATTATTATTATTATTATTATTATTATTATTATTATTATTATTATTATTATTATTATTATTATTATTATTATTATTATTATTATTATTATTAAAATAAAATCCTGAAGAAAGAGAGACGGGACTTGGTGCATTTGGCTGGGAGACGTTCCATTCAGTGCCTTCGGGCTGCTTCATGCCTGCGCCCTTATCTCTCCCGCGCAGGACTTCTTTGCCCAGTCCTGCCTTTATCGTGGCTCCAGGGACGGCCCTTGTCCAGCTGCGCTGAAGGGGACTTCCAGGTCCAAGCCCTTGTCTTCATTGGCTGGCAATTGGGAAATAATAAGCGTACAAACTGATTGGGTGTTTGTTCAGAATTATCTGCATCGCTCTGGCTGAGAGGAAGATGATGGCAGAAGCCCAAAAAAGTTGAATGTTCATATTTGGCTCTCTCTCGAAGCCTTCTTAAAAAAAAATGTTTGAATTGTGGAAGTAAAAAAAATGCTGGAAGTCCGTCTCTTTGCATATCCGTACATTGAATCTAGCTCTCACGTGATCTAATAGACTTCGCATCAACATATTCCTAATAACATAGCAACATATTTTGCTATTTGCCTCTATTCGTTTGATCAGGACTTGGAGATTAAATGCTTGGCTCTCTCTCCTCCATCCAGGCTTAAATAGTGTCCATATTTGTTTGCTCCTGGGCTTTTGGGATGTGGCTTCATTGAACTTTTCCAACGTGGAGTAGCTCTCTTACATTGTCAAAGAGCTTGTCAGTTTCATGTAAAAGTTACAATTGGTTAAACTTGGCAGTGCAGGCAGTCCTTGGATTAAAAACGACCAACCTAAAGACAACCTGATGTAAGATATGAACAGGCTGCCTACTGCTAAAAATGGCTGAGCCCGGAAGCCGCTCATATTTAGCGTACCGCCTCTTTTCAGGGGTTCCTGAAACGGTGTCGCTTCATCGGCTGAAGGAAGGACAATGCTCCCCACCGCTTCTAGTAATGGTCAGTCCGTTTGTAAGCCCGTGTTTTGACTAAAACACCAATTTGGGTTAAAGGCAGAGTTGGGGAATGGAACTACATTTTAATTCAGGGTTGAAAGCCTGTATCAGAGGTTACCAGAATGACACTTTAGTAGGATTTCAGGGGTGATAACACAGAAGCAGAGACTGCATAATAGGCTGTTTTGTCATGATGTGGGTATTGCAGAATGGCAGAGCCACCAACCTGAACTCCATCCTCTTTGGTCTCTTCCAGAGTCTAGCCCAGCTAGAGAATCTGTGCAAGCAACTGTATGAGACGACGGACACCACCACACGGCTCCAGGCAGAGAAGGCCCTGGTGGAATTCACTAATAGCCCGGATTGCTTGAACAAGTGCCAGCTTCTCCTTGAAAGAGGGAGTGTACGTAGACAAGGCCCCCTTTGAAGTGGCCGGATCCTCTTTTGCAACTTTAGGGATGCATCTTGATGCCCCCGGTGTAGGAAAGCCTGGGCAACCGGCAGGTGGCAGTTCTTTAATATGTGGCTATGCTAAATACGTCTGTGGAGATCCCTGGATTGGGTCATCTAATCTAGGATTTAAAGTATTCCGTGAAAGATACTTTTTTATTTTATTTATTTACCGTATTTATTCGAGTATAACGCGCACACGTGTATAACGCGCACCCCCTAATTTTCGATTAAAAATCGGTATAAAATTTTGCTTCACTTTTTCTCGGCTCAGACCAAGCATTGTAAGTGACAAACGTTGTTGAACACGTGCGGCCATGATAAAAATCGTTTATAACACGCACCCAAACTTTGAGTTCTTTTTTTGGTAGAAAATTTTGCGCGTTATACTCGAATAAATACGGTATTACATTTATATGCCACCGATCTCAGGGTCCGAGATTAAATATTGGTTCCCTGCCATCTTGCCAATATGAGGCTCACTAAGGGCCTTCATTCAGCAGAGTCACAGAATTTATCCACCCGTATGAATGATTTGTTTTCTGTGTGTTGGTTTTACAGTCGTCGTATTCCCAATTATTGGCAGCTACATGCCTTACCAAACTGGTGTCACGCACAAGCAACCCTTTGCCCTTGGAACAACGCATCGACATACGTAAGTACAGCAAAGCTGGACAGCTCAGCCCCAAAGTCCCACTTGCCTAGGATCAGATTGGCTATTTGAAAAGTTTAAGGACATTTGCTGGGATAGAAAGTGAAGATTCATAACATTTTCTCTTTTCAGTTACCTGTAGTGTGAGAAAAGGGATGGATTCGCCTTGCGGGTCTTCCTTGTACCTGCCTGCTCCCCTGTTCCTTGGCAACATGTTAAAATTACAATTGGATAAGCTGAGAAATAACTGTTTTGTCACCTACTAAATTGGCCTTTCAAACATCTCCAAAGTATGAAACGGCTGCTTTGGCTGTTCTTGGAACAGTCCTGCCCAGGGCCTCCCCCTCTCAAAACCCCCTCCCTCCCAGATCTGCCTCCAAGGCAGCTTCACTCTAGGTGGGCAGGAGCAGCCTCCCCACGGACTCCCGCTGCCCAGGAGCAGGAGCAGCTCTGGGGTGGGAAATCCAGCTGTTTCCCGGGAGCTCCGTGGAACCCTGCTTGAGCTGTGCTGTCTGTCATGTTGTCAGGCAATCTGGACAGGGCCCCCTGGAAGCCCCTGGGCCAGACCTTGCCTGATGAGGCTGGATGCCCTGTGCTCACTACAGAGCCCCCCCCCCTTGCTTTCTCCTTCCCCACGCAGGGCAGGCGGTGGGTCTTCCATGCAGTAAGTGGCAGGGGCTGTTTTTCTGCCTAGTCCCAGTTGTGCGCGTCTTCACTTCAGGGATGGTGAACTTTTCCCAACTCAAACTTTCCTAAACCCTCGTCTTCATCTGATGCATCTGTTTCAGGGAATTATGTGCTCAATTACCTTGCTACCAGGCCTAAGCTGGCCACGTTTGTTACACAAGCACTGATTCAGCTGTATGCCAGGATCACAAAGCTGGGCTGGTTTGACTGTCAGAAGGATGAATATGTTTTCAGAAACGTCATCACTGACGTCACAAGATTTTTGCAGGTCAGTGTGCTACCTCCGCTCCTTTCCATGTGCACAGAAGTGCTTTGGCTGGTGATTTCTCTCCTTTTTCCCCCTGGATGGTAGGCTCGTTTCACACAACCAGTGTTCATGGGTACTGTTGTGGGTTTCAGGTCAACAAAAAGAAACCTGCAGAGCCAAATGCTGAAATTCTTATCTGCCCCAATCACTAGATCAAAGGCCTCCGCCCTCTAGCTTCCTGGCTCTCAGAGTGCCCAACCAAAAGCTTCCAGGAAGAGGAACTAGAAGTTGCTAAAGTTTAGGTGAGGACCAGTAGTCGTTGGTTGACTCCAAAGCCACCTAATTTAATATCCAGCACCAACAACCACCTCCCCCCCCCCCCAGGCTCCCTAAAACAGTCTCCTTCTGTGACGTTTTTTCTGATGCTTAGCTAAAATTTGTTCTCCTGACTTGGCGTTCCTTCGGGCTGCCTCTTGGAGTGACAGTATTGAAGAGCACAGATTAAGAGGAAGGGGCATGGCAGAATTCTGTTCTGCCTTGAATTGTATAGCAAGCCTTTAGCATATTTCACATGTACAAGGAAAATAAAAATAAAAAGGCAGCACGGCGTCTGCTGGACACAGAGCTGGATTTTGTTCTAGATCTACTCACTATCAAACAGTTACAGGAGAGTCAGTCCTACAAGGGGCACATCATTAGCGACAATTGCAAGTGAATCTCGGCTGCCCGCAACATGTGGTCGGAGGCCTTCCTGAAGCCCAGCAAAGAAAATACTAGTGGGATCCCACTTTGGAGAAGGGGCACACTTGGGACTTGTGGGGGAGGACTGCCAGGCAGCATTATATAACTAACCAATGTAAGCCATAAACTACAACAATAGAGACCGCTCTGCCAGAGGGACCTTTTCTGCTTTTTCCTTCTCTAGGACAGTGTTGAGCACTGCATCATAGGAGTGACAATCTTGTCTCAGCTAACAAATGAAATTAATCAAGTAAGTGCTTCAGCCTTCCTCAGTGAAGTAAGTGTCAACTTTATTCATTCATTTTGCCTTGTGCCGCTTTGTGCCTGTGTGCTGATTAGTTTGTACAGAGATGTGCTGCTCTGGTCAGAAACTGGCACTCCACCGGAGTTTGAAGTTCACCCTCTCTGGCACAATCCCTGAGAAGTGTAGAAGTGGAGCTTTGGATGGAGCCGTGGCCTCCTCTGTTCAGCACCCTTGTGAAGGTTCACGATGAGCTTTCCGTTTTTGTGGCTCCTCCTTTGGAGAGGTCTTTCCTAACCGCTCCTTGCTTCCGTCCTGCATGGTAACCATCAGAGCACTGGTGAAGCTCGGAGGCTGGCGTGTTCCCCACGCCACAGGGTGTGGCCTTATCTTCTTCTGAAGTACAGATGGCAACCCCTGTGCTCCAAATTCTGATAGGTCTGGAGCAGGCCCCTCCTTCAGCAGCCCCAGCCTTCCGCTGTGCTATCTCTACAGAGAAGCTTGAAGGATCTTGACTGACAAGTCCTCCAGAGGGACCGGGGAGATTGCTTTAGACTCTCTGCTTGATCTGCACTGGAGGCTGTTTGGATTCTGAATCTGCAGCTCTCTAGTTATGCCCAGGGAACACAGAGAGCCTCTCCTTCGCGTGGAAGTCCGCTTTTCCACTGTATTGCGGGAAAGTACAGTAGAGTAAAGAGAGTTTAAGAATTGCACTCTTCAATTTTTCCTCCTTAATGGGACAAGAATGTGGCTATATCTTTTTTTCCTAATCCCAAGGCAGCCTGGCTGACTTCTACTAATAAGCATGCAGGCATTTGAAAAGCCTGGCCTGAAAGCGGTAGAACCGAAGGGGGCTTCAGGGGAGACCTGGGGTGGCCTCTGCTGTCGGTTGGAACCAAGAGGAGGCGGATGGCCCAGGGCTTGGGAGCGAGCGCTTGGGAAGCAGGCGGTCCAGTGTGATCGAATCGGGTCAAAGGTCCCCAGGGCCCCCTCTGAGCTAGGGGGTGGGCGGGTGGGGGTCAGAAGGGAGGGAAAGGGCCGGCCCATCTCCTCTCTCCGGGGAAGGTGCCTGTTACTCCTCCCCTGCTGATCCTCCGCAGTCATCGTAGCTGGAGCAGACACGGGCAGCGGGGCTGAAAAGGGTGATGGGCGGCTGTAGTCCAGGAAGATGACAGACCCCCAACTGGTGTAGTGAGGAGATAAAATTCAGACACGGAACCTTGGTGGAACCCTTTGATTGGATGGGTTGATTTGTGCCCCCCCCTCAACAATTCCCAGTTACTACTATGGGTGGCTCATAAGTAAAAACACCATTAAAAATACAGTAAAAAAAAAATAAAAGAAGAAGATGGCCAACATGGCAGAATCAGAGGGAAATGCCACGGAAGGAAGAAACCCACGCCTGGGAGAAGAGCTGGAATTGAAGCCTTTGCAGAAGCACCTGGATCTTGGGGGGAGCCTCATTCCAGTGGGCAGGCCCAGAAGGTGCCCTTCCAGGACACTGGTGGATGACATCGTGCACCAACCCAGCCAGATTGATTGGGCCCAGCAGAGGCCAAAGTCTGCTGCTTAAACAACAATAGATCCTTTACTTTCTATTTAGCATATTTCAATCTTGAGTGATCTTTGCTGTGTCTATGTAGACGGATATACCTTGATTATATACACTACAGTGCTGAGCAATTGGTGTTACTGGGCACTTTAGATTCTACCAGTGTACAGATAAAATCAATCATATCATTTATCCTTTTCTTCAAAAGAGAAATGGAAGCAAATGCTGAAAGCTGAATGGGAAAGTCTTTAGTCCTCTCAGTGTCCAATTTTGGATATATATATATATATATAATTTCTATCCCGCCCTATCTCCCAAAAAGGGACTCATAAAATCTCAAATTTATATAACTACTAAAGACAGACAAAACAATTTGCTTCTCTTGAAAAGCTGTTTGTTTATATAATTCTTTCCCAAATCTTATAGTAAAACTCTCAAAATTCCAAATTTGTCTGGCCCCTTAATTTGTTTATAGCTTTCTTAGATCAAATGATAATTTAGCTTTTTACCATTTATTTACAATTCTTTACATTCTTAAGCCTAAATTTAATTTTTTTTTTTACTTGAAGAATGAAAGTAAACTCACCAGATGGCTTTTCAAACTTCTTGTTCCAAAAGTCTCTAATAGCCTTCAGGTAGTCAAATAGGCAATTTCCAAAGGCCCACCACAGTTGTGAGCATGAAGGCTGTTGAAAGGAACATTTTCCTAGGAGGAGGAGGAGGAGTCACCTGGAGCACACCTGGAAAGTCTCAGGGCCAGCATGCCTCCCCCAGAAATCCTTGTTCTTGTTTTTTTCATGACAATTTAAGATCTAATGGTAACTTGCTTTCTTTTACTCCCTTTCTCAATCTCCAGGCAGACACTACACATCCTTTGACCAAGCACAGGAAAATTGCTTCCTCATTCCGAGACTCGTCATTATTTGATATTTTCACACTCTCCTGCAATTTATTGAAACAGGTAAGAAAACTTGAAACCTTGGTGCTCAGTCTCAACAACTGAGTAAAACAATTACGGAGCATGATTAAGCTTTCTCTCAGAGGTTGTGGGTGCTTCCTCACGGGAGGTTTTTAAGAAGACACTGGACAGTCACTTGTCTGAAATGCTGTAGGGTCTCCTGCTTGAACAGGGAGGGGGTTGGACTAGAAGACCTCCAAGGTCCCTTCCAGCTCTATACTGATTGATTGATTGAAAATGATCAGGCTGTAGATTTAGAGCTCTGGAAATCTCTAACTTCAGTCTGGTAGGGCAGCTTCTGTGCATGTTAAGTAGGATTGTTAGGCTCTGCTGGCAAGAAGCTGGGCAAATGTCTTAAAAATTGTGCCCATTGTGCTTTTCTTTTTTTTAGGCCTCAGGAAAAAACCTGAATTTGAATGACGAAAGTCAGCATGGTCTTCTTATGCAGCTCCTGAAGCTCACACACAATTGCTTGAACTTTGACTTCATTGGTACATCAACAGACGAGTCCTCTGACGACCTCTGCACAGTGCAGATCCCCACCAGCTGGAGATCAGGTAGAGGGCCCAGGCGCTCCGGTTCTTTAAGTTGCATTGAAGGGGTTGCTGTCATAGGCCTCTCTTGCTCATTGCAGGCATAGCTCGAGTCACCTTGTGCTGGCCTTCACCCGTCTTGGGCCTTGGGAGGCCTTGGCCTTTGGGTTGGCACAGCCTATGGAAGGCCTTCTTAGAAACCTACTGCAATTTGGCCACTTTGCCTAAGTGGGTCCACAGAAATAACCATCACAATGCCCGCCAGACGGGGAAAATATGTGCCCACGTATTAGAGAATTGCTGTGGTCACTACAGAGAGAAAATAACATCCTTCAGCTACTGAGAAGCATTTCTGAGTAACCAGATAAGACTCTTTAGATAACTGCCCGTCCCAGTGAGGCGAGAGGTCCTGGATCTGGCCTGATCATCTTTTGCAAGAAAAAGAAAACCTGATCCTGCAAATTGCTTCCATTTGGCCATTGGTCACTAAATGTTATAAGATTCCTGTCTTGCTTTGATCATACTTAACGCTTTGTTTCCTGTGCCCATAGACAGTTGGGGGAAAAACCCCAGCGGTATTATGCATGGTTAATCTTAGTTCCATTTCCTCATAATATGGGATATCAGCTAAGTGCCTTAGTGGCCTTTGGGGAGGTTGGCATAAATGGGGAGGCAGTAAGAGAGGCAGAGTTTCCTGCTTCTAATAAGCAGGTTCTAAAAAGGGTGTTTTGGAGCAAATGAGGGGCGAAGGAAAGGTTTTCCTTTATGCTCCCCAAAGAGAGAGAGAGAGACCATCTTCCACACAGAGCAGTCGTTTTTGCCCTGGCCAGAAACCTCATTGGACCCAGAAGATAATAAATGGTGATGTTCCTGAGGAATTGGACTCTTTTTCTACGTGTTTGACTTGTCAGTAAGTCTTACATAGTTCAGCTTCCTAATGCACAGGGAGAAAAAACAAGAGCCCGTTTGTTCAGTAGAAGGTGGTATAATTCAGTCAGCAGAGAGAATAATTGGCTGCAAATATATTTAGTCATCCATAATGGCTGTGTAGAATTTCCAGATAAAACATACCATTTGTCATTGATTTGTCATAGAATGGCCCAGGTGTAATTACGTATGCTCACCTACAGTTCAGGCCATGCATGCGTTTTAAAAGGTTTCTGCTGATTGAAAATACAATAATATTTTCAAGCATACTCCTCCACATCTGTATGCAGTGAATGGATGTAGGAGCCTTTTCTGAAACACCTCTTGAAAAGGACTTCTGGGCATCTTTTCAGCATAATTGCCTTGTGGTTTAAACTCAGCAGAAAGCCTTCTGCCACTGGGTGAGGGCCAAACTCATTGCCACGGCCATCCCAAAGGTGGCAGTTGTAGTGGGGGGAAAGGGCATCAAACACCTTCCAAACAATACACAGAATCTCTGGTTTTAAAAGCCGTCTGGGGAGGACAGGAGGTGGGCAGTGAGGTGGACGAGAGAAGCACCGAACAACGAAGGCAGACATGAGGAGGATAAGCACGGGCAAAGTAGGCTTGGATTTCAGGAAGGATTTTGAAAAAGTAGACCACAACCTTCTTCTCGGAATCTAGAAAGATGTGCTATAGATAGCATCACCCCTACATGGATGTGTTACTGGCTGACAAAGCCCACACATGTAATCTTTACTGGAGGGGTGTCCAAACTTGGAATCTTTAAGACTTTTGGACTTCAATTCCCAGAATTCCCCGGCTGGCTGGGGAATTCTGGGAGTTGAAGTCCACAAGTCTTAAAGATCCCAAGTTTGGACACCCCTGCCTTAATGGCACTACACCTACATGGAGGGAAGGAAGCAGTGAGGTACCCCAGAGTTCTGTTTTAGGCTCAGTACCCTTCAACATCTTCCTAAACAATTTAGGAGAGGGAAGAGAAGGGGAATTGGTGAAATTTATGCTAAACTGGCAGGAATAGCCAAGACCCAGAGGACCCATGGGGACCTCCGCATTGGCCTGAAGGACGTTTGCAATGGGCTGTCTCCAGCCGGTCCTGAAATGACGCCTCTCTCTCTTTCAGCCTTTCTCGATTCCTCCACCCTGCAGTTGTTCTTCGATCTGTACCATTCCATTCCTCCCACTTTTTCACCCCTGGTAAGTATCTCCCTGCCTCACAGAGTTCCCCTGGAAAGGGGTCAGAGGGCGGGTGGGACCCCATCTGGGCCCAGCTACATCCAAAGCCAGGGAGGGGGAAATGCTTTGCTCTTCCTCCCCTCCCACCAGAGGAGGACCACTAACGCTTGCCTCTTCACGGCCTCGTTCACACTGCCCGTGTTTTTGTTCCTTCTCCGGCTTAGGTCTTGTCATGTCTAGTGCAAATTGCTTCCGTCCGGCGGTCCCTATTTAATAATGCCGAAAGAGCCAAGTTCCTGTCACACCTGGTGGACGGGGTCAAGCGCATACTGGAGAATCCCCAAGTAAGTCAGAATGTGTGAACGTGGCCATGTTCTCTGAAGCCTCAGGTGGGTGTCTGGAAGCTCTTCCCAGGGGCTCTCTGTCCAGCAAAGCCCGGGGAATAAGGAGGGGCCATTCAGAGGGCGGGCGGGCGGGCGGAATCCTTAAGCTGGGCTCTTGGCATATCCCGTGCCAAGGAGGATGAGAGGGTGTAAAACGGGTGTCCAAACTCGGGAACTTTAAGACTTGTGGACATCAGCCTGGCTGGGGAATTCTGGGAGTTGAAGTCCACAAGTCTTAAAGTTCTTCTTCCAGGGCCAAGATCTGGTGGAACTGCAGCCATCTTAGAATCCCATGGCTGGAAGGGACCTCAGAGGTCTTCTAGTCAAACCCCTGGGCAGGAGTCCTTACACCATCCCAGTCAAATGGCTGTCCAGTCTGTTCTTGAAAACCTCCAGTGGTGGAGCCCCACTCTAGGGGGCAAGCTCTTCCATTGTCTTCGTAGTTCTCACGCTGGGGGAAATCTCTCTCTCTCTCTCTCTCTCTCTCTCACACACACACACACACACACACGAGCCCCCTGCTTTCTTGCCCTGACATCGGTTGCTATGGAGAGTCGATTGACCCCCTCTTCCCCCTGACAGCCCTTCAAGAGCCGGCCTCCCCTAGCCCTCTCTTGGATAGGCCGCTTCTCTCAGCCCTTCCATCGGGCGTTTTAGCCCCCAGGCCCCTAAACACTTTTGCTGCTCTTCTCGGCATTCCTTTGAGGGCTCCAGCCTCTTCTGGGTGTGGTGGTCCAGAACTGGACCGGGCAGTCCCAGGGTAGCCGAATGCTGGGCGCTTTGAGTTGGGTGCAACGGGATGGTCTCCGTCGGTCTCAGGGTGCTTGAAGGGCTTCGTGGTTCTCGTGGATGCCGAACGGACGAGTCTCAGTCTTCCCTTTTTCTTTCCCAGAGCTTGTCCGACCCAAACAACTACCACGAATTCTGTCGGCTTTTAGCTCGCCTGAAAAGCAACTATCAGCTGGGGGAGCTGGTAAAGGTGGAAAACTACCCTGAGGTCATCCGACTCATCGCCAACTTCACGGTCACCAGCTTGCAGGTGGGACCCCCGTGTGGCTTCTTGTGGCTGGAGCGAATCTGCAGGTGGGAGGGGGAGGCCAGAGGCAGCGCCCGTCCCTTCATGTCCCCCAGCCCCTGTTTCCTCACCATGGGAGGCCTTTGGAAGTCACACGGGCCGGGAAGGGCGTGGCTTTTCTTAGGACACCAGCCTTGAGAACAGGGGTCTCCAACCTTGGCAACTTCAAGACTTGTGGACTTCAACTCCCAGAGTTCCTCAGCCAGCTTTACTGGCTGAGGAATTATGGGAGTCAAAGACCACAAGTCTTAAAGTTGACACAGTTGGAGACCTGATCTAAGTGGAGAGATGGCAGAGGAAGGGATTACAAGAGAGTAAGTGATGCTGGCTGGGGAATTCTGGGAGTTGAAGTCCACAAGTCTTCAAGTGGCCAAGGCTGGAGACCCCTGCTTTGGAACATAGAACTGACCGCTTGTCTTGCCAATAGCTTGAACTGGCCTCTTCCCCTCAGCAGAAAGAGCTGGCAGGCAGGCTGGCCGATTGCATTCACCGCCTTCCTTCCTTTCGGTAGCACTGGGAGTTTGCGCCCAACAGCGTCCACTATCTCCTCAGTCTGTGGCAGCGGCTGGCAGCCTCTGTTCCCTACGTGAAGGCCACCGAGCCCCACATGCTGGAGACGTACACGCCAGAGGTTACCAAAGCCTACATCACCTCCAGGCTGGAGTCCATCCACATCATACTGAGGTAAGAGGCGGTGGTGGCGGCCGGTCCTCCCAATCTTTGCCTGGGAACATCTGAAAGTTATACGGCCGCAGGAGAAGGACCCTTTCCCTCACACCGACTGCAGCCGGGAGGGAAGGGAGCCCGGCTGCCTTCACGGTTCTCACCGTAGACCCGCAGGCCTCCGGAGCGGATCCCCCAGGGCCCCCCTGTCCTTGCGGAGGGGCGTCTGGCGGAGACTGCTTCCCTTCCCAATTGGTCGCTTTGTCTGCCCACAGAGATGGCCTCGAAGACCCCCTGGATGACACAGGGCTGGTGCAGCAGCAGCTCGACCAGCTCTCCACCATTGGGCGCTGCGAATACGAGAAGACATGTGCCCTCCTGGTGCAGCTGTTTGACCAGTCCGCCCAGTCCTACCAGGAGCTGCTGCAGAGCGCCACGGCCATCCCCATGGATGTGGCCGTCCAAGAAGGTGAGCGAGCAGGAGGCTCCTGGCTTGGCTTGGCTGGCTTCACAGGGCAGGGGTCTCAAACTCAAGACCCAGGGACCGAATCCGGCCCTCGGGGTGCCCAAATCTGGCCTGAGGGGAACTAGCAAAGGAGCAGCCTGCAGTCCCTCTGGCAGCCAAAAGCGTTGGGGCCAGAACTGCTCCCCGTTTTCAGCCTGGAGGGACTCCTGCAACACCCTGCTGGCCAAAAGGGGGTCCTGTTTTGGCCGACAGGATGCTGCAGGAGACATCCGTCTTGTCTCTCCTCCCCTGGCCGGCCCAAGCAGCAGAACCACAATGCCGATCTGGTCCTCGAAGGAATCCCGATTGACACCCCTGTCTTAGGGGAAGGCTTGGGATGCCGGAGCTCCTTTGCGAAGGGGATTTCCCTTGCAGCGTTTCCCTCGCCCAGCGAAGCAACACAGGTCGGACTGCAGGTCTTTGAATGCAGAGGGGAAGTTATGTGAGAGTTGGGAGAGGCCTCCTCTGTCTTCCTTTGGAACTCTGCTTGCTTCTAAGCCCCAGAGGGCCTTGGCACACACACACACACACACACTCGCACAAGCACACACGGAAAGCCTGAAATCTTAAAACGTTCCTGCCCAGGACTTTGGCTGAGAAT
The DNA here is from genome assembly GCA_039707465.1 of Rhabdophis nuchalis. Classification (NCBI taxonomy): domain Eukaryota; kingdom Metazoa; phylum Chordata; class Lepidosauria; order Squamata; family Natricidae; genus Rhabdophis; species Rhabdophis nuchalis. The sequence goes on from CM077653.1 coordinate 34,142,319, forward strand.
AAAAATAAATGTATTGTTCAAGACATTTCAAGTGGCACCACTCAAGTGGTCCCAGATATACAACTGCAGGATCAGCAAAGAACAATTCATAGATTTATGTGAAATCTGTGGGGGGGGGGGGGGACGAGACTTAGGATTCCAGATCTAAGAGTTTTAAGAGAGGTGGACCACTTTTCCAGCTTTGCCTGCTGACTGCCCAGGGTGGCGTGCTAAGAGGGGCAGCCTTCTCGGGCCAACTCGGGAAGGTGTGTGGGGAGAAGGCAGGTTTGCGAATTAGCTCTGCTCCTTCTTCCGGCTTCAGGACGCCTCACCTGGCTTGTCTACATCATTGGGGCCGTGATTGGCGGGCGAGTATCCTTTGCCAGTACAGACGAGCAAGATGCCATGGATGGCGAACTGGTCTGTCGGTAAGAGCCTGCCCCAGTACCTCTAGCGCCGTCACAGAGAAGGCCCAAAGGCTTCCCTGTTACTCTGGGGCCAGCCTCTGCCTCCCACGGGTGGATTAAAATGCCAGGTCCAGTCTGAGCATCTGGCTGGCTGCAATGACCCGTAATAAGAAAACCAACCCTCTTGAACAAACGGGTGGAGGAGCAATTGGAGCGGAGCTGCCTTCATCCCTTCCCTTCCTGCCTTTCCAGGGTTCTGCAGCTCATGAACTTGACCGACTCCCGTCTTGCTCAGGCGGGCAATGAGAAGCTGGAGCTGGCCATGCTGAGCTTCTTTGAGCAGTTCCGAAAGATTTACATAGGAGACCAGGTGCAGAAATCCTCCAAGGTAAAAAAGGCTTCTCCATGCCGAACTTTTCACCACCGGCCTTATCCAAACTCTCCGCCTGCAGGGGGCTCTCGGTCAATGTGGGGCTTCAGGGTTTAGGGACCGCGGTCTGCAGAACAGACTTCCAAAGGTTTTGCCAGCCCCTCTGGCTGCCCCCTTCAGAAGCAGAGTGGCCCTGGGGTCCTTAGAGGGGCCCAGCTCAGGGCGGAGGGGGAACTCCCAGGAGTCACCTGAGCTGAAATTGGTTCTCCACTCCTAGCTGTATCGCCGGCTCTCAGAAGTCCTGGGGCTGAACGATGAGACCATGGTGCTGAGCGTCTTCATAGGAAAAATGTAAGTCCTCCTGCTGACCCCCTGAGCCTTGGCCGCACCCTGCAGCCTGGGTCTGTGTGTGGAAGGTTTCTGCCTGGGATGTCTCGTCCTGTGGGAAGACCCCGCTGTGGCTGCGAGTAGTTGGCCCTACAGGCAGCGCCCCCTCCCAACCCTGGACCCTGCAGCTTCAGGGCAGCAGAGATGAGTGGATAGTGGAGTGGTTCCATCCCGGCCTCCCTTTCTGCTGACGGGGTCTTTGGCGGGGGGGGGGGGGGGGGGAGGCGGAAGCAGCAGCCTCTGGACGGTCTGCCTTTCCTCTCTCTGCAGAATCACCAACCTGAAGTACTGGGGACGGTGTGAACCCATCACCTCCAAGACGCTGCAGCTTCTCAATGACCTCTCCATTGGATATCCTTTTCTGCCGGCCTCCCTGGGCTCGGACGGGCGCTCCAGGCACCCTGGGTTCTCCCTCTGGTGAGGCCAGGACTGGGCGGAAGCCGACCCCTCCCCTCGAAAGCTCCTAGGGCTGTTCCAGTCCTTTACCAAAATATTATCTGGTCCTCTCCAATAGTCTCAGCAGTGATGACCACAATTAGGGAAACGTACATGATGGTCAGTAGTCCTCATTCAGCGACCGCTGGCAGGCACTGTAATGGCCTAGGAGACAGCAGGAAGAACCCAGCTGGGTCAGAGAAAAACCTTCAGCTCTTCCTAGTTTCTTGGGCTGCAAAGGTGGCAGGGCAGAAATAGACTTTCAGACCAGCAAGAATCTCTTCCTGTAACCTCACACGAAGTAGAGTTCCTTGGCCTGGGCCCACTTCCTGCTGGACCGTCTCGCAAGGTGGATGGTAACAGTGGTGCTGCAGGAGGGGACTTAGATGGTTCTCATGGTTGCGACCATTGCTGTGCCCAGTTACTATTGTTAAGGGAAGGCTACCTGTCCAAGCAGATAGTGGCAGACAAACATTGTTGCATGTGCAGCTTTAGCCGTCTCTGGTCAAACTGTGTTTCAGTGAATTCTTCAGTAAACAGAAACTGAAAGTTAAAAGTGACCTCCCTCTGCCAATTTGCATGCCTGTGTTTATGTACCAAGTGTTTACAGATTCAGAATTAAGAAAAGAGTAGTGGATGCAATTCCACCAGGGATGCCTAAACTTTTTCATACAGCTATACCTGGAGGAAGGGAGAGATCAGGTGATATATCCTTCTGATGCTTTGGTTCCCCACCACACCATTCGGCTGATCCAGTGGCAGTCTGTTGGAGGGCTGGTTGACCTAACATCTGTACACACCGCTGCATGATAGGTTTCTTAGTTGCCATGGGAGGGGAAATACGAGTTAGTGTGAGATTTAGACCTTCCTGTTATGCCTATGAAATTGTCTAACCAGGACGATGTCTTGTTGTTTCCTTAACCTCACTTTTACCTACAGCAGCGTTAGGAAACTGGTGAAACTGAGCGCTGTGCAGTTCATGCTGAACAATCACACGGTTAGTTGTCAAGGTCTTTTTGCCAATCCTTATCGGCAGGGTTGCCTTCCAAAGACTGACAGCAGGGGGTCTCCTCTGAAGGATTCCTCTTTTCAGACCATGGCTCAGAAGTAGCCAAAGAAACAACAACATCCACACCGATTGGCATCACCTAAACTGGTATTTAAAGGCCAGGGCTCTGACAGACGAGCCCAATTCAGAGTGCACTGACGAGGTCTCCTCCAATGGTGATGAAATGTTTGCAACCACGTTGCCAAGCTTGGAGCTCAGAACAAGAGCCCGATTCCGTTTTCCTTATAGAGGAAGCAGAACCGAAGCTGCAGCTACATTGGGAAGCAGCTTGAAATGCAGATTTTGCCATGCAAAGAATCCCAGAGAACGCTCCTGCCAGTCCTGCCCTTCTTGGACAAAGCAAAGCCTGGTGTCTCCTAGCAAGGCTTTCCCGCAGCAGTCCGGTCACGGAGCAGAGCAGGGCTCTGACTGGTTGGAAGCTCTCTTGATGGACCTGGGCAAGAAGGACACGTGATGCCAGCCTGTAGGCGTTCTGCCCATTCCCATTGCAGTTGACCGTGTGCCATTCATGTTCTAGTTGGCAAAAGCTTTCCAGCGTGGAAAGGTCCTTTGTCCAACTGCCTGCTCAAGAAGGAGACCCTCCGTCCTCTCAGGCAACTGACCTGCCCCGTCTCTTCTGGAAAGCCTGCCGAGACGGAGCCCTCCCAGCCCCTGAAGGCAGCTTCTCCTTCCGTGGGTTGGTTGCTCCGACTCCTTAGTTCCAGGTTGCTTCCCTCCTTGGTTAAGTTTCCATCCATTGTGACACATGACAGTAGAGAGTTGTTTCAGGGCAGATTCAGTGGCCTGCATTGGATTGGAGGGAAAACGCCCCGGTTTGCAATGATGGTAGCTCCTTGGCAAGTACCAAGGCAAGGAAGGCGCTTGCAACCAGCCTTTCCAGGGTGCCCGTCTGCCAAGCAGGCATCTTACAATACAATACAATAGCAGAGTTGGAAGGGACCTTGTAGGTCTTCTAGTCCAACCCCCTGCGTGGGCAGGAACCTTATACCATTTCAGACAAATGGCTATCTAACATCTTTTTAAAGACTTCCAGGGTTGGGGCATCTTGTTTCTGAACAATTACACCTCGCTAATAATATGATTTTTGTTCTTCAACAGAGTGAGCACTTTTCCTTCCTGGGTATTAACAATCAATCCAACCTGAGTGACATGAGATGTCGGACCACTTTCTATACGGCACTTGGGCGCCTCCTCATGGTGGACCTCGGTACTGTAACCCATTCCTGTGCTCCCGAACACACAGCCCCCTCAGCCCTCCCCCACGCCCGAGTTCTTTGTCCTTCTAATCCTAACTAATGAGATGGGAACTTTCTCTAAAGAGGAAACCGTCCACCTGGTTACCTTGCTCCAAGTATTGTCCCTTGCAAGTGCAGCTCTGGGTCTCCTGGAGGATCAAAGCCTCCCAAGGTTCCCCAGGTGGATCTAGAAATGACGTGGATGTTTAGCCTGGATCCCAAAGCAGAGGATGGTTGACGGTGACTGTCTTTCGATCTCTCTTCCAGGGGAGGATGAAGATCAGTATGAGCAATTCATGCTACCCCTCACTGCTGCCTTTGAAACCGTGGCCCAGATGTTCAGCACCAACTCCTTCAATGAGCAGGAGGCGAAGGTAGGGAAGGGGCAGGAAGCTCCTCAGCCTCTTTGCGGGTCAGGTGACGGCCGCCGGGAACCTTCCAGACTCAAAAGAGGACAGTTCCCCTCTTCTGTTAGGGTTGAAGCCCCAAATGTTTGGGTCAGGGTCTTCCTAAACGCCCCCAGGGCAGGAGCGGTCTGGATATCTGGCTCTTCCTCCCAGTCCACGTGGCTCTCCAGACGGCCATTCTCCGACATAAGTGGGGAGGGTCCTCCTTGGATCAGGCAATGCAGTGGGCTTGGAGGGAGGTTGTGACAGGGAGGAGATGAAGCGGGGCCTCTTTCCCTCCTCCAGAGGACGCTGGTGGGCCTTGTGAGGGACCTGAGGGGCATTGCCTTTGCCTTCAACGCCAAGACTAGCTTCATGATGCTCTTCGAGTGGATGTATCCTTGACTCTTGTGCCTGTCGGGGGGATGAGACTGACGACCGGATTCTGGAGCCTCCCGTTCTCTCCCAGGACTCACCTGCCAAGGGCTGCCCAACATGGCTGGCACCTGATCTGTAGAATTCTGCTTCCGACATTTATGAGCAGGCGGCTGAGATCATGTAGACGTGGGCAGGCGGCAGGAGGAGGCTTAACACGTCCTGACTCCTACCTGAAGTGACCCAGTAGATCACTTGTCTTTCCCTCAAGTCCTTTACCTGCCAACTGAGTCCACCGTGGCCAGCTGTGCAGTAATCAGGCCATCTCGGCTATTCTGGGCTGAAGAAGGAATGCCCGAGTTGATTCTGGAAGTAGTCACTAGGTGGTCCTTAACGTCAGCCTTACAGCTACCCGGCCTACATGCCAATCTTGCAGCGGGCGGTGGAGCTCTGGTACCATGACCCGGCCTGCACCACCCCTGTGCTCAAACTGATGGCTGAGCTGGTGCACAACAGGTAAGTGGACTCCGAGTGGCCCCCCTGGGTACCTGAAGGAAGGCTGCCCTACAAGGAGGGCCAGGAGAGGAGAGAGGTGGGATGAGGAGCAGAAGCTGCAATTATTCGCTCTAGAAAACCCACATATTGATCTTACTTGAAAGGGCTGGGATGCATTTCCAGCCCTTTAGACTGTTTCTGAAGAACTACTAGGCTTCTAGCAGGTGGTAAAACCACTTTGGAGCCCACAAAAGATAGGCGGGCAGACAGGAGCAGCCCAAAGGGGGGCCAGGCTGGGGCCTGCGAGGTTCCATGGCCAGAGTCCACAAAGGCAGGGACCTTTCCTGGACCCTTCCTCCGTGGTGAGGGGAAGGCAGACCGAGACCTTCCTCTGGTTACAGCATTCCGTGAGGGAGGTGGAAACAGCCACTAAAGGCGATGGAAGAGGGCTGAAGCTTCCCCACAAGGAGCCCTTGTTCAGAACTCGGGGCTTGGGCTGCCCACTCAGAGGGCGCATCTCAGCCAAGGCCCCTCCCTCCCTCCCTCCCTCTCAGGTCCCAGAGGCTGCAGTTCGACGTCTCCTCCCCCAACGGCATCCTGCTCTTCCGGGAGACAAGTAAAATGATAACGACCTACGGTGGGTACCTCTCCCTTCATGGCCGTTGGGCCGGGTCAGATTGGGAGGGAGCTTCGCCCAGCCCCACTGGCTGCCACCGCTCTGGATGGGCGCAGCATGGGGGGGGGGGCAATGGGGGGGCAGCCTGCGCAGTCCTCTTCCCAAAGCGCACCTGTTTTGGGAAGGTCTTCAACAGCAAAGGAGAAAGGCAGCTAGGCCAGGAGCTGCTCCCCCTGAAGCCTTTCCCAGTTCAGCCCAACTGGGCCTTTGCTTTGCTGAGGTGGGGCAGGGCTTAGAAGGCAGCATTGACTCTGCCCACTGCCAGGAGTTCGATCCTGGCGGGCTCAAGGTTGGCTCAGCCTCCCATCCTTCCGAGATTGGTGAAATGAGGACCCAGATTGCTTCAGGGAACATGCTGGCATTTGTAAACCACTTAGTTGTAAAGTCTGAGAGCTGTTGCTGTCTGCCCCTGTGCCCCAGTGACGTGGCTTTGATTAGACTCGACCAAAGGCTCTAAGCCACCTTCTCTGAAGACCCTCTCTTGGCTTTTTCGCCTCCATTGTCTCCAGGAGCCGCACAAGGAAACTCTCCTTTAAGGAGGGACGTTTTTGAGGTCTCTGTTTTTTTGCAGGAAACCGTATCCTGACTTTGGGGGAAGTCCCGAAAGACCAGGTCTACGCCTTGAAGCTCAAAGGGGTTTCCATCTGCTTCTCCATGCTGAAAGCCGCCCTGAGTGGCAGCTACGTCAACTTCGGGGTCTTCCGCCTCTATGGAGACGATGCCCTGGACAATGCCTTGCAGACCTTCATCAAGCTGCTTCTCTCCATCCCACACAGCGACCTGCTGGTAAGAATGCAGAGCGGCTCCTGTCCCCCCCCGAACCCCCCCCTCCTCTTCCACCTTTGACCTTTCTGGGGTTGTTCAGCCCTGTGGCTGGTCCGAGTGAGCCTCACAGCTGGAGAACGTGTTTGTGTGTGTGTTGAAATCCGGACTCTTTCATAATGGTAGCTTCATAATTTGGCCTCGCTCGTAACGGGATGACAGCTGGGCCACACATGGATCTTTGCCTATTCTGGCACAAGGTTGCTTCTCGTGAAAGTAGCTGTGGCCTGGCTGAGGGACCGAGTGGGGGCCCGATTCCATCCCATTCGCCCTTTGCACTGAGGATGGACCACTTGGGGCATAAGGTCAAAGGCAAAGCAGAGGGTTGGTTTCTCACCCTCCCTTCTGGCAAGAAAGAGCCGGGAGGCGCAGGGCTTAAGAGTGCAGGATTGCAGGCTACTTCTGCTGACTGCTGTTTGGCAGTTCAACTCTCCCCAGGCTCCAAGTTGACTCAGCCTTCCAAGGTGGGTAAAACGAGGACCCGGGTTGACCAGGCCTGAGTGACTGAGCACACGAATTCATGGTCCAGGAAAGGGCACAACTGGCACACAACGCAAAGTTGCACAAAGGCTCTCCAAGCCACAATTGCGACTTTACATGTCCAGGCTATTGTCAAAACCTTTAATAATGAGATTGAAAGAGTTCTGCGTTAAACAGTCACCTGATATAAAGCCACAGGAAAATATATATATATATAACCTAGCTCCAGATAATTGGCCAATAAATTGGAAGCTGTGCCTTCACTGCTCATAAAAGTAAAAAGTTTTGAAAATCGTTGCTTCTGAAAGTGAGACTGCGTGGGGGTGGGAATATGTCTGAATGGTCCCCAAACCGAAACCACACATCCTGGGCCCACAAAACCCCTTTGAAAGCTCTCCTGATTCCTTTCTTTTATCTTCTTTCAGGATTACCCTAAGCTCAGCCAGTCCTACTATTCATTACTGGAAGTTCTTACTCAAGACCACATGAACTTTATAGCTAGCCTGGAGCCACATGTGATCATGTACATTCTGTCTTCCATTTCAGAAGGTCTCACAGCACTAGGTGAGTGCAGCAGCCGTTCCTGGGAAGTTTGAGGAAGGGCCGCGAAAGTCTTTCAGCTGCCTGTGGTTTCGTTGTTCTCCAGCAGCATCAAAGGGATGTAGACGCCCATTCTACCTGGCTTAGATACAATACCCAGTAGAACATCTAAGTCTTTCCTTAATTCCCTCGTAGTTCCTCCTTTGGTGCCTTCATTTTGGCAGAGATTGGCCTTCAGGAAAGACGGCCATTTCCTTAATCTCTCGTGGGCAGAGTGGGTGACCGAGTGATCCCAAGCGATCGGATCTTTATTCCCTCCATTTGCTTTCTCGGGAAGATTTGGCAGCCTCAACTGGCTGATCATCAGCCCTTCAGGAGTAGGGCTTCACCCTGGTCATTTGGGTGGGTTTTCAGCTGGTGGAGCCATCCCTGATTCTCCATGATGGCCTTGCCAGATTTGACCATAGAAATGTTTTAATGAGACTTCCACAACGCCCGAGACCAATTCTCAAAGAGTCCTACATACACCTTGACAAATGTATCTGTACGTACGATGAAACTCAAGACAAGGAATGCTTTGCCTTAAGTTACGACATACGATCCATCCCAGGACCGGAAGGCTTTGAGAAACTCTGCCAAGAGAAGAGGAGTCCACCACGGTCACATCTTGCTTGGTCGGCCCGAGGCTGCTTTTGCTGGCCAAGGAGATGATGCAGCGCCTTGAACAGGAGGTTTTGACCCGACCTCACTTACTCTTTGCCCCTTCTCTTTCCCTGGCAGATACCATGGTTTGCACTGGATGCTGCTCCTGCTTAGACCACATTGTCACTTACCTCTTCAAGCAGCTGTCCCGCAGCACCAAAAAGAGGCCTGCCCCATTGACCCAGGAAAGCGACCGGTTCCTCCACATCATGCAGCAGCACCCCGAGATGATTCAACAGGTCAGGACAAGGAGGGCAGGACTTGGGGGGGGGGGGGTGTATTTCTGAAGTCAGCTCCAGGGTCATAGCCCTTTAGTTGAGTAACGTAGGTAAGCCCTTGGCCGGAATATTTGCCCACACGGGTCACAAGAAGCGATTCTTCTGTCCCCAGGAAAGGCCTGCAGAACTCTCCATCTCCTCGTTTCCAATATTTGCTTGAGAAAATGCTGAGCTGCCTTTGACTCTTCCTGGCCCAGAGAGGCCCACAGGGTCGCCTGTCACTACCTGTAAGCATGTGTCCCTGGTCCCGATGACAGTGCCCAGCAGTCAGCGTCTCCTTTCAGGAAGGCCTTCCTCTGAGGCACTGACGTCCACGTTCCAAGGGTTTTTAATGCTTCCAGTGAGTGGTGCGGCTTTGCTCCAACTATTTGTTCTTCTGGCAGTTCAAGACCCTCCCCTTGCTTCAGTTCAAAGGGCTCGGTTCTTCTCTGCTCATCCTATCAGTAGCCCAACTTCCATGGTCATCTGCTGTGACCGGGAGATTCCTCGGAATATTTCTTCCAACAATCTTAATGTCAATTTTCTCTCTCTCAATCTAGCTCTTCTCAAAATACGTTTGACATCTCCATGGAGTAGGTAGCAGAAAGCATGCTTGGTATTCTTCCTTTGAAGCAGTTGGTTACTCTCTAGTCTGTTGTAGTCATTCCTTCCTGGTCAGCATACAGGTTCTCTAGTTTGCAAATGAGGTGGTCCAGTACGCCCATCTTTTGAAGAACTGTAGCCCCTGCGGTCTACATAGCCAAAAGTCATAGAATAATCACAATCAGTGGAACTCTTTACTTACTAAGTACTTACTAATATTGACTCCCCTTTCCAAGGTTAGTAAAATGAGAAGCCAGACTGTTGGGGGCCGTAGGCTGACTCTGCAAACAGGCTGCAAAGTGGTATAGAAGTCTAAGTGCTCTTGCCATTTCCGTATCCGTTGGACTGGTGGAGAGAGTGGTCTTGGTGCTTCTTTCTCTGGAAACCGGCTCCAGCCACTCGGATATTGGAAGACGGCTACCGTGTCACCCTTGGCCCTTCTCTTAGTTAGACTAGGCGTTCTCCATTCCCCCATCCCAATTCCTCACGCTTCTTTCTTTGGATGCTTTGAATTGCTTCCCCCCAAACCTCTTCCCACCTGGCCCCATTGCTGTCCACGAGAGTAGCTGTCCTGTGTCTCGCCCACTGCTCCTTCCCTTCTTTCCCCATCATCCCCGGCAGTGCCCCAGCATGGGCTCGGTAGTCCTCTGCCGTTGACTGGGCTGTGCTTGATCCTTCCAGATGCTCTCCACAGTGTTGAACATCATCATCTTTGAAGACTGCAGGAACCAGTGGTCCATGTCCCGGCCTCTGCTTGGCTTGATACTCCTCAATGAAAAGGTCAGGCCCCCGATCAGGGCGTTGGGCGAACTTGTGGGCTGCCACATGGCCCTGGGTGGCTTACCGTGGGAACTTTTCCTTTGCAGTATTTTTCAGACTTAAGGAATAGCATAGTAAACAGCCAGCCCCCCGAGAAGCAACAGGCTATGCACCTCTGCTTCGAAAACCTCATGGAAGGCATCGAGCGCAATTTGCTGACAAAGAATCGTGATAGGTCAGTATCTTCACAAAATGCCGCCAGCAGAACGGCCAAAGTCCCGCGTTCTTATTAGTTTCGTTCTGAGGAAGACGTCCCACCCAAACTCCAGGAGAAAAGCGCCCAGTAGGCCCAGGACCAGGTGCCGCCTGCCAAGGTGGCTCCACCCTCTCCTCCGACCCACTGCGAGAGACGCTGTGCCAGCAAAAGAGCCCCCTGTGATGAGGCTACAGATCCCCTCTCAAAACGATAAAAGGCCTCTGGCTCAGAGGATCCCCCCCTCCCTCCTTTGAGTAGCCCACCCAGCCTGGTGCAGCCCTTCCCCATTACTTTCCCCTCTCCGAGGAAGACAAGACCTGCCCCCACTCAAATCCTGCAGGAGACCTCTCCTTCCTGACGCCTTCGCTCCCTGGGCCGAAGGAAGCTACCTGGCTCCTTTCCAAAGGTACAAAAGTAGCTTTTAACACCTTACTTGTGTTCAAATTCCAAGTTTCCAAGAAAACGGAAGGAAAAATGGGGAGCAGCTGAAGGAGGATCAGGTTTGCCCCTCACTTGCGCCCGTGTTTTCAGAGCCTTAGAAAACGCGGCTTTTGCCGGAAGCTGGGTTTGGCCGATTCTCATGCGATTCCCCGAGAACCAGTGCAGCTCCGTCCGATGCCATCCAGCTGTTGGGCCAAAAGGCTGGTCCGTCCGCCCCCATCCTAACGCCTGTTTCCTTTGCCAGGTTTACACAGAATCTTTCTGCGTTTCGTCGAGAAGTCAACGATTCCATGAAAAATTCCACCTACGGGGTAAACAGCAACGACATGATGAGCTGACGTCTCGCCAGGAGCTGCTCTCTGGGCCAAGGAGGTTAACTTTTCCGATGGAAAGAGACACGGGCCCTTCCGATCCCTGCCGGTCCTCCTTGGGGCTTAGGCTGCAGGAGGGGAGGGGGGCGTAAAAGGTTCATTCGGAGAGGGGTTTTTTCCTTGGGGAGGCCCAAGCGGCACCTCCCTGCGTGAATGTCAAGAGGAACCCTGTGTCCTGCCACAGCCTGCCTTGTATAAACATGTACATTTTTTCATAACATTTTGAACAAGGTTTATATTGACTCAAGTTTAAAAAAAAAAGCGTGACTGAAATTTTTACATAGTGCACCAATGCTAGAGCGAGGGTGGAATGCGAGTGAAGAGCCTCCTGGCTACCTGCCACCTGACTGGGCAAGGGGGGGTGGGGGGGTGAGAGTACAGAGTTATATTTAGGAACTAGTGTAGAGGCACAAGTGTAAAATTCCAAATGTATATTTTTCTTATCTACCCCTTCAACTTAGGCCGTCCCTCCCCACCTTCCCTCCCTCCCTCGTTAGGAGCTCAAAGCCATGCCTCCACAATCCTGCCCTTCCTAGACACACACACCCACACCCTGCACTGTCTTGGGCAATGGGACGACCTGGCTCTCTGGCGGTGGCAGCAGCCTCTCTGAGCATCTCCTCCTTGCGCCCCTGTAGACGGAGCCTCTCCTGGCTCTGGAAACGGAGGGCAGCTCCTCTCCCCCCCAAGTGCACCCAATCCCTTTCCCCACTGAAGCTGTGGGGTCCTTTGGCCCATGTCAAATGGAGGGAAAAGAAGAGGGGAGGGGGATTTCCCTTGTCCCGTGTCCTCCCCCCCCCCCCCGCCCTTTTGCTGCTAGTTTCCTGCCCCCCCCCCTCCTTGTGATGGGGGTTTCTCTCCTTCCCAACTAGCATGGGGGGGAGGGGGGGGCTTTCCTCTGGCGATTGTGTGCTGGGTCCTTTTTCTGAGACCAGGTTGCTGAATGATTTGTACGGATGTTTGCTGCATACAGTGTAAGCATTGTGGCTGCAAATAAATTAAAGTGGTTTCTACTGAACTGTCTGCACTGAGGCCGGAGCCTTACTCTTCTGGGGGGGGGGGGGGAGACGGGGAGACCCCTGTGGGACCCAAGCGAGGCTCCCTCTTCCCAAAGAAACACAAGGGACACCGAGGTTGCTCTGCTGCTGCTGCTTCTTCACAAGCCAAGAGGGAGCTCCCCCCCCAGCCCAGGCATACAGAGGCAAAGGGGAGGGAGGGAGGGGATGGGGGTCACAGGCCGGCCAGCAGGGGGGCTCCTCGGCCCTCCCTCCGCCCCCCCACAGTTCTAGGGCACCCGTGGGGGAGACCCCCACTGCCCCCCCCCGCAGGCTCCGCTCGCTTCCCGTCGGGGGGGGGGGGTCCGAGGCTCTCAGCGGGGTCCGGCCGGATCGGGCTCGGCTTCTGGAGCGCCCCCGCGGCGGTAGACGGCGCCGTTGCAGCCCTCGCGGTTGCGCGCGATCTCGATGGCCAGGAACTGGATGCGCGGCGCTGCGGGGAGGAGGAGAGGCAGGTGAGGAGGGGGCGTCACGGAGACCCCCCCTCCGCGGATCCCGCCCTTCCCGCCTGGCCTCACCCAGCACGGAGTTCTCCTCCGAGTAGCCGCGGCGGCAGTCGAGGCGCAGCAGGGTCCCCAGGTTGAAGTCCTCCACCGCCCCCTCGAACTGCAGGCAGAAGGGCCGCCACCTCTGCGGGCGGGGAGAAGAGAGGGAGGGGCGCTGAGACCCCCCCAGGAGACCCCCCCTCCGCCCCCCCCCTCCCTCCGGAGAGACCCCCCCCCCCACCTCTTTGGCCGGCTCCGACTTGAGCGCCTCCACGTCCAGCAGGTCGACGCGCAGGTCGGGGAAGCTCCGCCGGAAGGCCGCGTAGATCCGGTCGTCGGCCCGGGTGAGCCGGAGCCCCGCGGGGTCAGCGGCCGAGAGCAGCTGCGGGGCAGCGGGAGGGTCAGCGGAGGCGCCGGGAGACAACCCCTCCCTCCCCCGCCCGGAACCCTCCGCGCCCCCCGCCCGGGACTCACGTGGAAGTAGACGTGGGCGTGCTGGAAGGCTCGCTCGGCCCAGGCCGCCTCCAGCCGCGGCTGCCCGAGGGAGAGAAGGACGGAAGGGGAGCCGTCAGCGCCCAGACCCCCCCCCCAAGGCCCCCTTCGCCCCCCGCCCGCCCCTCCCTTCGCCCGCCCGGCACTCACGTCGTTCCCGAAGGCCTCGGCCGGCAACGAGAGCGCGTGGGCCGCCTCGGCCGCTTCCCGGGCGCCCTGCGGGGGGAGAGGAGGAGAGAGGCGGTCAGGCGGCCCCGGAGGCCCCCCGCCCGCCCCGCTCACCAGCGCCCCGCTCCGCTCACCAGCGCCCCCGCGCCCCTCGCCATCTCCATGCCGGCCCTGCAGCGCTCGGGCGGAGGAGGAGGAGGAGGCGGAGGAGGCGGAAGGGGAGCGGCCGCCGAGGCCCCGCCTGCCTGGGACCCCCGGCCCTCCTGCGCCCCAAGCGCCGCCCCGGCCTCTCCCCGGCGGCTGGGAGCGAGCGAGGCCTCCGGGCTGCAGCTGCTCTGGGCGGCCCAGAAGGGAGCCTGCTTGACGGCGGCAGTTGCTGGGAGCGGAGCTCTGCGGCCGGCAGCCTCCTCGGGTCCCCCTGCGGCGCTGGACGGTGCGGAGGGAAGAAGCCGCCGCGAGGGCCTCCACCCCAGCCCCCCCCCCGCTCTTCGGCCACGGAGGGCCCTCCGCTTCCCCCGGCTTCCTTCTGCTGACCGCCCTTCTCTTCAACGAAGCTCCCCCCCCCCCCCTTTGCCCCCAGGTGCCCCGGAGAAGAATTGAATGGCGCCTTTCTTCTCTGCCAGAACGAAGAGCAACGGAGAGGATGAAAGGCTGGCGGCTCCAATGGAAGAAGAACCGTTGCAGGATTTGGCTTTGGCCAGAGAAAAGGAGGGGGGGGCGCTATTCTCCATTCTCCAAAGCACTTGAAAGCAAGACAAGGCGCAATGGGTGGAAGCTGATCCAGGAGAGAAGCAACCTGGAATGAAGGAGAAACTTCCTAACAGGGAGGGCAATGAACCAGGGGAACAGAAATGGCCTTCAGAAATGATGGGCACTCCATCACTGGATGCTTTTAAGAAGAGTTTCGACAGTCGCATGTCTGAAATGGTATAGGATTGCCTATTGAGCAGGGGGCTGGACTAGAAGAGCTCCAGGGTCCCTTCCAGGTCTATCCTGATTATAACTCTTCTTCCTATGTTTTAGCCATTCCAGCTCCCTAATCATCTAATGCAGGGGTCCCCAACCTTTGCAACTTTAAGTCTGAAGGACTTCAGCTCCCAGAATTCTCCAGCCAGCTTTGCTGTGTGGGTATATACATAATAAGCTTTGCTGGCTGGAGAATTCTGGGAGCTGAAGTCCTTCAGACTTAAAGTTGCAAAGGTTGGGGACCCCTGATCTAATGCCCTGACTTGACCTTCTCAAGCCCCTTTAGAGGCTCAAGCTCTGTCAGAAAGAACAAGGCATCTTCTGTAATCTTTTAGAAAAGAAAAAAATCGCTGGGGTGCAGTGGACGTAGTGTGTCCTACCACAGTCCTCCTGCTATAGAAGATGGCAGAAGACGGGCCATGCTGAGCTATGTCACATGGCTACAGATGGATGACTGAGCCATCCTGCCCAAATATCATCAATGGCTGTCTCAAATTTGTTGTTTTTATTGATGCCTGTTCACCGCCCTGAGTCCCGCAAGGGAGAAGGGCGGTATACAAATTTAATAAACTATAAACTATCAAGCTGGATCACCACTGATACTCCATATCAACTTCTAGAAAGTTTTAAATTGGGTATTTTAATAATTTGGTTTTTAGCACAGGATCAGGATAATTTAATATTTATTTTAAATTATGTATTTATTTTTTGTGTACTTTTGTATATTTTTAAATTTCCTGCGCGCCGCCCTGGGTCCTCTGTGAAGAAGGGCGGGATATAAATATAAATAAAATAAAATAAAATAAATATATATTGTTTAAATAATTTGTTTAAAAATAAAAATGAACAAAGTTTCAGTGTAAATATGAGGAAAATAGCAAATACCTTGGAGAAGGTAAGGTCATGATTTAGAAGGATGTTAACAAGCTGGAGCAATGGGCAGAATTTCAACCAGAACATAGACCAACCCTCCATTTGAGAAGGATAGACCGGGGGGTGTTTATATAAAGATGTGCTTATTTTTGATGGGGTTGAATGGCAATTGAAAACTATGGAACAATTGTTGGACGCAGGAATCACTTTAAATTGGTTACATTACATACAGTTACAGAAGAGATGGAAAGAAGACTGCAGGGTCGGCTTTATGGATAAGGAGGCTGAACTGATCAAACAGATAAAAGAGACTGGTCCAAAACATATTAAAAGAATATATAATGTATTGTTAGAAAGAGACTCAGAAAGTGAATTGGTGAAGGATTGTATGATTAAATGGGCTCAGAATTTTGATGAACCGGTTATGATGGATATGTGGGGAAAAATATGGGTTCAGAATGTTAAATTTACGCAGGCACAGAATTTAAGGGAGAATTTTTATAAAATGTTTTATAGATGGTATTTAGATCCTAAGAAGTTATCATGTATGTACCCAAACGTTCAACCTAAATGCTGGAGATGCGGGTGTTTAGATGCTACTTTTTTTCATGTATGGTGGACTTGCAATAAGGTTAAAGCTTTTTGGATAAAAGTATGGTGGGTTATGCAAAATGTGTTTAAGAAAAGAATACAATTTACCCCGCAAATGTTTTTACTGGGTATAATCAAGGATTATACTAAAGGGGAAACAAAATTGATTTTGTATATGGTTACAGCAGCGAGGTTGTTGATTGCTCAACATTGGAAAAAAGATTTCTTACCGGCAATTGATCAATGGATTCAAAAAGTGGCGGGGTTTGCCGAAATGGCAAAAATCTCAGCTTTTTTAAAAGATCAGAAACAGGAGAATTATACACAGGAATGGGTAAAATGGATTGATTATATACAGAATAGATATCAGACCAGGAAGTACTATGTAGCCTTTAGGTAAGAATGTTTAGATTGATAGGGTGATATGTGACTGAAACAATGTGAATAGAGCAAATATTATATGGGATGTTTGGAATTATTAGAGTGGTGTATAGCGGAAGTCAGGGGGGTGGGTTGTATGGGAGGTGGGGGAGGGTTAGGGTGGAGGGTGGGGGTTATGTCTAGGGGAAAAAATTATATTATGATTTATATATCTTTAATTAATTGAGAAGATGGGGTTAATGGGATATTCTTACTTTAAGAGAGATTTACATTATGATTGTTTGGAGGTGAGGGGATACAATACTGGAATGACAAACTAATTTTAAGACAGGGGGAGGGGAGGGGTTATAGTATTGGTATGTGATTTATATTATATGTCGGGGGTAAAAAGGGGGAAAATTGGTTTGAATAAAACTTTTTCAATTAAAAAAAAAAGAAAAAAAAAGAGAAGGATAGACCAAAGGTGTGGCTTTAGGGAATGCAGGGAATGATCACCCTGGATATGCCTGGACACATCCCTGCAGTTTCCTTGCCGAGATTTCGGAAGTGGGTTGCCGCTGCCTCCTTCCTAGGGCTGAGAGAAGGTGAGTGGGCCGAGGTCACCAGGAGGGCGTTGTGCTTAAGGAGGGCAATCGCAGATTATGATCACAGACTCAGAATGAATCGGCTGCCAAAGAAAAAAGAAAAAGGCATCCTCAATAAAGGCAAGATCAAAGGAAATTATTGTTCTCCCTGTGCATGTCCCTCCACCCATCGAATATATGTCCAGCACTGGACACTACATGTTGAAAGGACACCGACCAACTGGAATGAAAAATGATTGGGGAAATGTTTGGGAATATTTATCCTTAAGAGGATCACAAGACGCCTATCTTCAAGAATCTAAAGGGTTGCCATATGGAAGATGGGCAGAATTATTGTTCCAAAAGCCAGGGCAAGAAATAACTTTATTACAGTGTAGTATATTTTGTTACTTTATCCCTCAGGAAAAGTGTCTTAACCTTAAGAGTCGTTCACCAATGCAACAGACTGGGGGGGGAGGGGCTCTCTGCTGTAAGATAGAGCAGCTGCATCACCACTTTTCAAAGATGCACTAATTGTCTCCTCCTTGAATACATGTGGGTTAATGCAGGGGTCCCCAACCCCCGGGCCGCGGACCGGTGCCGGTCCGTGGCTGGGTGGGAACCGGGCCGCAGGGCTGGAGAGGAGGAGGAGGGAGGAGGGGGCAGCCCCCTGAGCAGAGCGCGCGGGAGAACGCAGGCGCAGCTGTTCGCGCCGTTGGAGTGTGGCTCTTCCTCCACCCTTGTCGACGGAGGGACTCCTGGGCGCCACTGGACCGGCCACCGATTCCCTCCCCTGCTGGCATGCCGGCCACTCGTTTTCTTCCAGGGGCTGCAGAGGCTCCGCGGGCGGGGGAGGGAACTGGCGGCCGTAGGGAGGGTTGCTCCGGCGGCGCGCAGGAGTCCCTCCGTCGACGAGGGTGGAGGAAGAGCCCCCACCATCCTCCTGCATTCTCCCGCGCGCTCTGCCCAATGGGCTGCTCCCTCCTCCTCCTCTTCAGTCTGGCTCCTACCCAGCCACGGAGCCTGACCGAGCGAACAAGTGACCAAGTGCAGCAGGCGGGCTGAGGAGGCTGGGGGGGACGACGACGACAGACACACATAGAGAGACAGAGAGGGAGGGAGGGAGAGAAAGATAGACAGAGACACAGAATGAGTGATTGAGTGAATGCAAGACAGACAGACACACGCACACACACACAGAGTGACAGAGATGGGCGGATGAAGGAGAGAGACAGAGAGAGAAAGAAAAAAAGAAAGAAAGAAAAAGAAAGTGGGAGAGAGAAAGACAGAAAGAGACAGAAAAGAAAGAAAGAGACAAAAAGATACAGAAAGAGAGAAAGAAAGAAAGAGGAAGAGGGAAAGAGAAAAAGAAAAAGAAATAAAGAGAGAAAGGGAAACAGAAAGAAAGAAATAGAGAGAGAGAAAGAGGGAAAGAGACAGAGACAAAGAAAGAGAAAGAAAGAGAGAGAAAGAAAGAAAGAAAAAGAGAAAGAAAGAAAGAACTTATGACCACAGTTGAGGCCAAAAGTTTGGTTGCTAACCAAGATCATTGTTAAGTGAGTTTCACATTTTCCAAGTTGGCCACGCCCACCCAGTCACATGACTGCTGAGCCACTCAACCGGTCCTCAGAATTTTCTTTAAAATGAAACCGGTCCCTGGTGCAAAAAAGGTTGGGGACCCCTGGGTTAATGTATGGGGGTGGGGATGACATTGTCATAAGTATGTACTACAAGCAACTCAAATGAGCAGAGGAAATAGATGAAGTGTGAAGGGAACACCACTGAAGTAATGGAGAACTTTAACTACCCTGACCTCAACTGGGAGACAAACTCTGCATCTAGTGGAAGATCAAACAGGTTCCTTATCAGCCTAGGTGACAACTTTGTCATCCAAAATGTAGAGGAGAGAACAATTCTTACTAATAGAGATGAAATAAAAGAAGGGGTTAAAATTGCGAGAACTTTGGGCAAGAGTGATCACATCATATTGGAATTTAATACAATGCAAACACAAGCAGTAGAACATAATCCAACCAGTGTCTTAAACTTTAAAGGAGCTGATTTTAACAAACGCAAAGGGAGCCTAGGAAAGATTCCAGATTAAAATCCTAGAGAAAACAACTCAAGAAGCACGGGAAACTCCGAAAAATATCACAGAAGCCCAAATACAACAAATCCAAGAAGAATCCAGCATGATTGCACAAAAATCTTTCTGACAAATTGAGAAATAAAAAGGACAAGTATAAAAAAATGGAAAGAGGTGGAATACCAGCATATAGCCTCAACCTGCAAAAATGACCAGGAAAGCTAAGGCTCAGAATGAGCTAAGACTTTTAAAATGTTTCTGTCAACATTAAAAAATAAGGTAAAAAGGTCAAGGAAACGACCAATGCAGGGAGAAAGAAGAACTGCTCCACTCATTCTCTGCCTTTATCCAAAAGGAGGAAAAAACAGTCCAATCTTCATCTTTGTAGCAGGTTTGGGCTACATACTGATATTCTGCCTTAACTATTTTTATACTTGTCATTTTAATCTTTCAGGTTATTGGAGAGTTCTTCATGCAACCATGCTGGTATCTTCTTGCATCTCTTATTTTTCCTTCTCAGTGTTATTGTTCTTTATAACCGCATTTCTCTTTCCCAAGCTTTTTTGAGTTTTTCCCCCTTTAACGTCCATGGAATCCTTCCCAAGCTCTCTAAGCGTGTTGAAATCAGCTCTCTTCAAGTCTCAGGCACTCTTGTGGTTTTGTTCCCTTGCCTCTCTCTCTCTCTCTCTCTCCCCCCAACCTTCCTAGAACTCCCCCCTCCTCCTCTGGCTTCTTCTCTGTTGGTGAGAATGGGGCCCAGTGGATGCGGCCCCCCTGTTCCCTCCTCCAGCCTTTGGGTCCCAAAGCCCTCAGCTGGGCTCACCTGGGCCTCCCCCTGGGTGCCAGCTTTGTCTCGCGGTTGACACCAGGGCAGTTCCCGTCCCCCGTCGCTCCTTGGTTGCTCGGAGAACCGAGCAGGAGAGCTGGGTGGGAGCTGAGCCTTCCCTAGTCCGGCCCTCCTGGGCACAAGCAGGAGCCCCGGGCCCTCCTGGACACCCGGCGGCCTTGCTCTCCGTGGAAGCCTCGGGGGGGGAGAGGAAGGGAAGCCCGTCCAGCCAGGCCGCCTTCGGGGCTCCCACCCAGGAAAGGCCCCCTTAGTTCTCGGCTGCGTCTCCCCGGGCTCTGCTTCCTGGACGCCGCTCCAGTTTCCTTCCTTCGGCGCCCCCGGTGGAGGGAACGGCCCTTCCGAAGGCGCCGCTCCTGGCGGACCAAGCGAGCCGCCTCGGCGGGGGAGCCCCGGGGAGCTCGCACAAGCCGGGCCCCCCTGGCGCCGCCTCCGCTCTCCGGCCCTTCGGGGACGGCGGGGGAACCAGAAGCGCGGCGGGCGCGGGAGGAAACGGGCCAGCCGCGGCCGGCTTGCGGCAGGCGCGACCTCCCGGCCGCTGCTGCGCGCTCCCGACTCCGCCGCCCTCGCGCCCCGAAAGGCGGCCCACGCCCAGACCTCGCCCCGCTCGCCACGCTCCCGGGCCGGGGGAGCCTCCCTGGGCAGAGCCGGGTGCCGGCCGGGCCGCGCCGCTTGCAGGTGGGCCGAGGCGGCCGCGCGGCGGAGCTTCTCTGGGCGGCGGCCGGGCGGGAGAGGCGCGGGGGGGGGGGGGGGGAGGCGCGCGTCCATTGGGGGCCCTGAGCGCCCGCCGCCAATCAGAGCCCGCCGAGGAGGAGGAGGGGGGGGGCTCCGGCACAGGTTGCCGGGGGCGACGGAGGGGCGGCATCTCCTCAGCCGCGGAGGTGACGGGCGCGGCGGCGGCGAAGGGATGCTGGCGGCGGGGAGGAGGGCGTCCCCAGGACGGAGCGGCCCTCCCGGCCGAGCCCCGCGGCTCCTGGGAAGGTAGGCCGGAGGCGAGGGGGGCGGGCGGCTCCCTCCGGGGGTCTGCGGGCACCGGCGCCGCTTGGCGGGAGGTCCCGGGCGGAGGGGGCGAGGGAGGGGCGGGGGCGTCCCGGGGCTGCGGCAAGGAAGCGGGGGGGGCGGGGGGGGCTCCTGCTGCCGAGGGGCGGGAGGCCCTTCGGGAGGCCGGGCGGGGGCGAAGGGGCTGCGGCCGGAGAGAGCCCGCTGCCCGGCCCTCTGCCTCGCCCGGCGCGCCCAGCGCTGCTTCGTCACGCCGCGGCTCGTCTGCCCTCCGCCCAGCCAGGCAGCCCAGGCGCGGAGCCGCAGGGGGCGGGCAGAGGGAGCGGCTCGGCGGGGCGCGCCTTTCGCCCGCCGCCACCGGTCCCGCCGCGCTCCAACGCCCGCCGGTAAGTCGGCCCTGGCGGGGCGGGACGGGTGGGGGTCCGGCGGCTCTGGCGGGCGGGAAGCGGCGGCGCTACACCTGCCGGGGGAGCCGCCTTTCCCGACGGGCTCCCTGCGGGAAGTGCGCGGAGGCGGCGGGGGCGCTTCTCCGCTGGCTCCGGGGCCTCCCGGGGCGGGGAGGACGGGGGCGGGGGGGGGCCCGGGGGAGGCCTCGGGGGAGCAGCGACCCTCGGGCCCGCTTGGTGCCGGAGGTGAAGTAGCGGCGGCCGAAGCGCGCATGCGCCTGTCTCTTGCCGCGGGGAGCCGCCTGCCCCGCTGCCCGCTCGGCTCCGGCCCCCCGACGCTCCCGGGCTCCGGGTCTCTGGGGGCCCCGCTGGGGCCTTCCGCGGGGAGCGCTCGCCGGCTCTGAGCGCGGACATTCCGCGGGGATGCTTCGGCTGAGCTGCGTCTTAGTCGCCCTCCTCCCCCCGCCAGGGCCTTTGAGGCGAGGCGGCCTCCGAGGAAGGCCAGCTCTCCCCCCTCCGTCGGCTGCTGCCCTCTTCGGGCACCTCGCGGCTGGCAGGAGGGGCGCCGCCTTCCCGGCTCTCTCTCTCCGGCCGGTGGGAGGGGAGTAAGGGAGGGGCCCAGCTTGCCGGTCACCCCATCTGTTCCCGGGGCGACTCCCACCGTTTCCCTCTTGCCTTCCTTTCGCTCTCCTCGAGGACTGCTGGCAAGATGCTTTGGTAGAAATCTGGAAGGGGGAAACCAAATCGGGCGTCCCACGCAGGGCCTGGATGTGGAAAGAGATTGTGGGTTGTGCTGGTAGAGGTTCCAAGCAAAGCCTGTAATGACTCAGTGGCTGAACTCTGAGCTGCTGGACATGAAGAGTTCTGCCCCCAAATGCTGATCAATGAAACTGGACGGAGGGGGGGGGTCAGTCCTGGGGGCCCTGCACTTATATTAAGGGTGGATGGAGAGAGGGAAGGGATGAGCATTCGATTTTTTTAGAGGAAACAAAAATAGGTCAGATAATTTGAAAACAGCTAGAGAGAAATAAACGGGAAACCGTCTTGATAGGAAATGAAAATGTGTTCCGTTAAATGAAAATCCCATACGGGATGGAGGCTATCTGGATTGGTGACCGCATCTTAAATGGTGGATTGCACACCTGTGTAGCTCCCTTCCAAACTCTTAGAGAAGAGCCAAACCTGCTTTCTCTTGTACTAGACCTGGAGTGAAAGAGGCAGAATAAGGACATTTATGTTGCAGAATGAAAGGCTGCAGTGGCATGCCAGGAAAAAAATGTGTCCAGGAAATAACAAAGCCACTTTCGGCAAAAACTACAGACTGAACTGCTACCGAACCTTCGGAAATGGGTGTTTCTATAGTGACGCTTCTACCAAACTGACTTATCACCACTGCGTGGTGTGGTGTGCTGAGTCCTGGAGCCAAGCACAGAACCCCCCAATGGGGATCCCTCCCTGCAGCCCTTGGCTGGATGAAGAAAGGAAGATTCCTGCTGAAGGAGGATGGTCCTTATCCCCTCTGCCGCTTTTGCCATTGATCAGCTCTGGAAGTTCAAGGGGGAACAGCAGTTCCCCCCAGAGGGAAGATTTGGGAGACAACAGAAGAAAAGAAACTGTCATCACCCATCAATGCTAAATGATTAGAGCATACAAGCTTCTAGACTTCCGATTCTGGGTAACCGAACCATCAAGAAGCCACCAGAGTTGCAGAGAAGAGCAGAGGGCCACCTATGCCTACCCTCTCCCAAGCAGAAACTTGCCGATTCTCACGGAAGCCAGGATGGAATTGCTGCCCTTAAAACGTCCTTTAAGTCGGGAGGGACAAAGACTTGCGTCCTAAACACCAACTGGAGAGACATTTTTTCCACGTTCCTTGAGCAAGTAAGTGCCACAGCAAAAGTGCATACAAATAAAAGTACGTTTATCATCCAAACTCTAAAACCGTTTAGAAGGAACTGGAATTTCTCCTTGGGTTTGGGCTTCACAAAGGTCTTCTCAGCAAGGATGAACCATCTGGGATGAAAATGCTGGCACCTCCAGCCCAGTGAGGAGATGGCTGACTGGCATATTTATGCCCGTCTCGTTTCGGGGAATGCTTAGGCCTCACTTGCGCTCCGTCTCCAAACGGCAACAGGCAGGTGACGCCCTCCTTCCCGCCTGTGGCTGCTCTTCCTTGTCTGCCTGCAGGGCAGCTTCCAGGGTGGAACTGCCCACAGACTCTGGTGGCCTTGGCTGAAGGGGAGGGGAGGAGGCAGCGGCTGCTGGGCCATTAAGGAATTGGACTTAAGCTGAAATCCGGTCATGGACGCAGCCTTTTCAAACAGAAGGCATCGGTGCAATTTTTTAACAAGGACGATGGCTCTGGATTGTTGACGTTGGTCATTCCTGAATTCATTCTACAGATGAACAATGTCCGTTTGGCTTGTGTCTTTTCCCGCCTGGAAGCCCTCGGTTTCACAGCTGCCTTTGGAAGAGCTCTCTGGCTGGGCCTTGGCCAGTGGCTAGAGGCAAGGGGGCTTGGCTGGCTGGATCTTCTCCTCCCCCTCCTGGATGGCGAGCAGGTGCTCCCGAACCCCTTTTCTTTGATGTAATCAGAAGTCCCTTATTTTTCCATAGATGGTTCCTCTATTTGTAATGGAAGTGAAAAATCCCTGTCCACATCATCGTTGTTTTGTTACAGCAATAGCTGGACAACTAGAGATGATGGTATGAATCTTTAACAAGGAAATGGACATTTCAGCTGTTTCCAGTCTTTGGTCTTCCCAACTGGAGAGCTGGACTATCTCCCCACAGGAAGGCTGGAGGAAGCAGCTGGTTCACAGCCCAAGCGAAGCCTCTGCAGTCCCTGGTTGGGATTCCTTGTTGCTTTGTGCTGCCTCTGGGGAACATTTGGGGGGGGGGGGAGAGGCGGCTGGGCCAGGAAGGGGGGGATTTATTTATGTATTTATTTATTTATTTATTTATCGGATTTATATAACCGCACCCTCTCCCCAAAGGGACCCGGGGCGGGATGCTTCCACTGGGGCCAAAGAGGAGGGGGAGGTGAAGGAGGAAGGGGGGGGGGGGCTTGGCTTATGGATAGACGACGCCTCTGACTTTGACGTGCAGCTTTGGGGTGCTGGGTGCAACATTTGGGGCTCTCTTGGGCAGCTGGGGGGGGCAGGCTGGGTCACCCCCATCCTGGCCCAGAAAACCCACCGTGCGTAGACTAAGTCTAGGGGTGGCCTCTTTTCAGGATAAAGGGGGGGGGTGGCGGGGAGGGATGGGGGGGTGAGAGGGGTCCGGGGGATGGAAGGAGCCTCTCCCGCTCCAGCGCCGTTTCTCCCCCGCCGTCCCCCCGCGGGCCCCGAAGACGCTCCTGCCTGGACTCCCACTGGCCGCCCCAGGCAGCGTCGCTCGGCGGCTGCTCGGAGACGGCCCCGCTTCTTCCGTGCCCGGCGAGCGCGCGTCTCTCCCTCCGTCCCGCCGGGGCTCTTGGCAGGCCGGCCCTGCGAGCACCGGGCCTCCCTTATCTGCGCTCTCCAGGCGAGCCGGCCGGAGGGGCCGCTGCCGGCTGCTGATGCGGGCGGGGCCCCGCTGGGCGCTGCCGATAACCGCGCCGGACAAGGAGCGGGCGCAGCGCCTCCGCCCGGGCTGCCGGCTCGGCCCCCGGGGAGCGTTTCCGTGGAGGGGGCGCTGGAAGCGGGGGGGGGGGGCGGGGGTCTTGGGCCTCCGGAGCTTCCTCGGGGGGTGGCTGCTGCCGCCGCCGCCTTGGGGCTTCCTTGTCAGCCTGGGCAGATTCCCCCTCGCTCTCGGTGCCTCTTCTGCCTGCGTGTTTGGGTTTTTGCACAAGGCCCCGTGACTGCGCCTGCGGCCCCTTTAGAAAGCCACCGGAGGAAGAGCTGGGCACCCGCCTCAAAGGGTGGCCCTGGATTTAAGGTCCTGAGATGATGGGTCCAAAAGGCGGCTGGATCTGCTAAGCCTTGTGCTGAGCCTAGTAGGGCAAGAGGAACGTGCCCTCCTCCCTTCCAGAAGTTGACTCTCTCCAAAATTAGTGCCCCCCCCCCCCTCTGGCCTGCCCTTTTCCAGCAGAAGCAACCCTCTTGGCTTGATGCACCCTTAAAAATCCCCCCACCTCCTGCAGCCATGGGGATGTGTGTGGTCTGCCCCGCAGGATTAAGCCCACAAAAAGTAGTTGATTTGGATCACTGCCCTGCCCTTCCACCAACGGGCAAGCACATTCCTAGCGTTAAAGTATTGTATTTATGTAATTAAACATATTTCTAAAGCTTCCTGTCTCCGGATGACCCTGGGTGGCTCATCAAAATAAGAAGACCAAAGAAAGCAAGCCAAGCCACTAACGTTGGGTTGGCTAACTCAATCTTAACTTGGTTGACTCAATCTTCCCAAGAGCCTGAGGGGGGGGGGGGGGGGGGATGTTCACGCTGACTCAGCAAAGGGCGTTTTGTAGCCGCAACACCTGCTGGTCCAGGGGCTGCAGTGTGGTAGAAGGGAAGGCTAGATGGCCACCTGTTGCCCCTGGGAAGGAACTAGCTGGGGCTGCCTCTCTGGAGGACAAAGGGTGCTCCTCTCCACAGGCCAGCAGCCCCCCCCCCTCCATCTGCGCTGTGGAAAATGTGAGCTCAGGGCTGCCCAGCCAGAGAATGCCGCCTTATCTGGGGCTCTTCCTGTTCCCTGCTGCACATCCAGCAGGCTTTGGGGGGGGGAGCAGTGTCCCCATCTGTTCTGGCTGGGCTTTGGCTGCACCCCAAAGGTCAGGCCCACATTCTCCCCCCAACTGGGTCTCTTGGTCCTTCTTCCGCCTTGGCTCCTGCCACCGGCTGCCTTTGAGGGCCTCTCCGTTCCCAGGAGCTCCGTCTCTTTCCAACCAGGCTTTGGAGACGGGGGGGAGGGGGGCTTTCTTCCCACTTTCATGACTGTCCTTGGGAAGGACGGAGAAGGGCCGCATCCTGATGCAGGGGATGGAGTCCAGAAAACAGGGCAGGTGGTTCTGCCCCCCAAAGGCTTTCCTTGAGTTGACTTCGGTTGCTGACTTCTTGGAGGAGGGGAAGGATGAGAGGGGAGAAGGCCTGCTGTCACGGGTGGAATGGGGGCCGCTTGAAAGAGCCAGGGCCCCTGGAGGCTCCCTCCGCTCACAGGGAAGGACTGGGGTTGGGGGCTTTGCAAGGCTGCCTGCCTGAGATGGGGGCCCCAACGGAGCTTCTCTCCTCTCCTTGAGTGGCCCCTGCAGGTGGATTCTAAGAAGATCCCAGAGTGACAAGCGGAGCGAAGGAGGAGCACCAGCAGTGGTTTTATTATTTTTTCCGCCTCAACCCCAGGGCTCTGCTCCACTGAACCAGGCAGGCGCCCCCGGGAAGGAGGAGGAGGAGGAGGAGGAGGGCTGTCCCTCGGCCTTTCACTTGGGGGGAAGCAACCAGATTTGGAGGGGGGGCAGAAGGAGACGTGGAGCTGAAGTCCTGGGCGGGGCAGCTTCCATCCCTCGCTCCCCCTTGGAGCGGCAGGAGAGAAAGTGGGGAGCTCCTCCTCCTCCTCCTCTTCCTCCTGGGGGCTGCCGCAGTGCCATCCCTTTGCAAGAGCCGCAGCTGCTCCGTTGCCAGGGCTGCCTCTGGAGCCTCCCTGGCAGGCGCCACTTCCCGCAAAGGTCCCTTAACCCTTTGCAGCCAAGCAGCCCAGCCCTTCAACGGACGGGGCTGGGGGAGATGGGGGGAGTCTGGGGCCAGAGCAGAAGGCAGCCGCCGCCTGGCCAGGCTGAGGAGCCTCTCACAGCTGGGCTTCCTGCCCATGTGCCGAGTTGCCAACAGAGCCTCATTTCTCCCTCCCCCTTTCCTCCCCCTCCCCCGGAAAGGAATCTCTGCCCTTCAACACAGGCAGCAGGCTCTCCTGCCCCCCCCCCTTTGCCCCCCTCCACAGCCACCAGTCAGCGCTCTGGTATACAATCCTCCGGGAGGGACCTCAGGGCCTCCCAGCTGGGCCTGGTTGAAGGGTTGCCCTCAGGGGAGGGTCAGTGGGAATTGCCCCCCCCCCCAGCAGCCCCCAAGCGCCTCTGGTGACGCCTTCCCTCTTGGTGTGCATTCACACAGCCTCTGGAATTCTGGGTCCTGCTGTATGTGAGAGTGTTTCTCTGGCTGAAGATGGGCGTCCCAGGCTCTTCCGGGGTCTCCTTGGGAGAATTGCCAGCGAATCCTGCAGGCCCCTTGAAGTCTCTTGGGCAAAACTGGCTCGAAGGCAGAGAGCTTGTAGCTGGAGACCCCGAGCAAGCGAGTGGAGCCAGAGGGGGTGGGGGGGCTCTGGTTCTGAATCTGGAGTGGGGGGGTTTTCCCTCCCCAGGCAGGGGCTTCTGGGGAAGGGGCTGCTCTTCCGTCACACGAGTGGGAAAAGGCTTCCCCCTCCCTGGGATTTCAGCCCCAGCCCTGCCCAGGTTGAAGGTCCTTTCCGGGGCTGCAATCTGCCAGCACATCTGTAAACACTGGCAGGCACACACACACACACACACACACACACACACACACACACACACAGAGCCCTCTGCTAACCGCCTACCTCCTCTCTTCCCCCTCAGGACTTGTTGAGGGAGCCAAGGGAGGCTGCCAACGTGGAGGCTGGATGGAAAAGTTGCAGAAGGTAACTTCAGGCGGGGGGGGGGAGTGAGGGGTGAGGAGGGGGGTTGTTTGTTCAGCGGGTTTGGAAACCGGAGGGGGGGGCAGGATTCCTTCCTAAAGGTCCTTTCGGGCTCTCTGAGCTTGGTGGTTTTCTTGTAAATGTTTGATTGTCAAAGGAGGCAACATCCTCCGTGCTGTTGGGGGCGCTGGTGAGCAAACCCCCCTCCCCCCTCCCACTGATGACGTTACCTTGGTGGGTCAGGAGACGTCTGAAAGGAAAGCAGCTCAGAGAGCTCCAAGGAGACCTTCCCCTTGAGGGCTGCTCCTGCCTGCGCAGGACTTGCTCCTAGCCAAGGGGCTCAACAGGAAGCAGAGAAGCAGCCACAGCAGCAGGACTCCCTTCTCCCCCCCCCCCCCCCCCCCGACCTCGGACCCCAAAGGAAGGAGGCCAATCAGTTGCTGGCAGCAGCATCAGGAGGAGGAGGAGGGGTCCCTGCAAAAGAGGCCCCCTTGTGGCCGCTGTGGGGACTCCTGGCCACAGTGGCCCAAGAGTCCCCAAGGGTGGAGGCAGGAGGGCGCTGGGTCCCTCCTGCTGTTGGGAGCGGACGGAGAAGGGGAAGGGGCCCCCATCACTGCTTCCCCCACCCCGGCCCTCTGCAGCTGCCCCTGGCCCCCCTCGGTCACTCCAGAGGAGCAGAGCCTTCACGTTTCTTCCGCCAAGCTCTGCGCTGGCCTCAGCCTTCCCACAGCAGGGAGGGTCTCTGCGGGCTCAGGGGTTAAGAGGCCTGCTAACTCTGCCAACGGCCAGGAGTTCAATTCGGATTCATTCAGCCTCCCGTCCTCCTGAGGTGGGTAAGAGGAGCAGCCGGATTGTTGGGGGCAACAGGTGGAGGTGGCAAGCTGACCGCTCTGAGGCCTGGGAGCGCTGGGAGAGGCCGCCTGCCCCGAGAAGAGCTCCTTCAGCCTCCCTGTTTGTCCCTTGCAGCCGCTGACGTCCCCCAGGAGCATCGTCCTCTCGGCTCGGGGATCGGGGGCCCCCGGATCTCCCTCCAGCATCATGGTGAGAGCCTGCGGACGGACGCCCGGCCTCCTCTTGCCCGGCTGGGAGCAAATCACGGCCGGCTGAGGAGCAGGAGGAGGAGAGCCGAGGGCCAAAGGAAGGGGCCCTGTGGGGGGGGGGAGCAGAGAAAACCAGGGAGGGGAGATGCTCTGGGAGCCAGGAAGAGGAGGGGGCGGTCCAGGCTGGTGCAGAAGAGGGGGGTGACCCTGTTCGCCTCTCACCCCAGGCACGGGGGCTCTGAGGGAAGGGCAGGAGGGCCTGGGGAGCCAGCAGGGACCTTTGGAGAAAGGAAACCAGAGCCCCCCCATCTTTGAGCACTGGGGGGGGGAGCCCAGTGAGGCTGAGGTGCTTCAGCATCTCACTGACACAGCTGGCTCTCGAAGGAAATGTGGGGGTCCTTGTGAAGGGTGGGGCCCCCTGGAGAGACGACAGGCAGGGGCCCCCTTGCAGGGCTGGCTTTGTGCCCGCTGCAGGCCTCGCACTCGGGGATCCCTGCTCCACCTTAAGCACTTGACCAAACTGCCTCTCCTTGCATCAAAGCGTCCTATGGGCATAAAACTGGGCTGGGTGGAACCCACACTGGGGAGGGAGGGAGGGGCTACACAGCCTTGGCACTGGCTTGTCCTCCCTCAGTCCCAAGAGAAGGAGGGCAGCTCCCCTGGGAGAGGGGCCCAGTCTAGGCTTGGAGGCCCAGGGGGGCCTTGGGGAGGCGCCTGGCTCTTCCCTCCCTCTTCCCCCTTCATCGCTCCAAGACCCCCCCGGCCTCCCGTCTCCTCTCCCCAGGCCAAGATGGACGATGAGGTCCTGGGCTACAAGGACTTGGCGGCCATCCCCAGGGACAAGGCCATCCTGGACATCGAGCGCCCCGACCTGATGATCTACGAGCCCCACTTCACCTACTCCCTCCTTGACCACGTGGAACGGCCAAGCAGCCGAGAGGTGAGGCCGGCACGGCAAAGGGAAGCCAGTCCCAGGCCAGACGCCGGATGCCCTCAGGGATGCCCCCCACCCCCTCCCCCCGTGCCGGTCTTGGGGCTGAGGTCCTCACCCTCCAGGCCCCCGTCAGGCATGGCTGTCCACCCCATTGGGGGAGTGGAGGAAGGGACGGGCCATCGCACCGCCTCCTCACTTCCAGGCCTGTTTCCCGCCCTGGTCGGAGCAGCCACTCGTGAGGGCCGTTAGGCGGAGTAACCGTCGGTCGAGTAACGTCCCCCTCTCCGGCTGTTCTTCTTGCAGCCTTCCCTCTCGCCCACGTCTCTCTCTCCTCCCCCATCGCCAGAAGTAAGTGCTCCTCCGATGGGCGGTTGGAGGGCAGGGAGCCGGTGGCCCTTGTGGAGGGGGGGGCAGGGGCTGAGACTAGGTCTGCCTAGGGGGTGGCCTGGCTGTCCCTTGGCGAGGAGGCCGCGAAGGGAGGAGCCGCTCCCGGGAGGCAGCGGGGCCTTCTCATTGGGGCCCCTCCATCGATACGCTCTCTGCTTGCAGGTCAGCCACGAGTGGGCAGAGGCCAAATCCCCAGGGAGCGTTGGCAAGGCCTCCGGGCGCCGGGCCGGCAGCAGAAACCGCTCTGGACTCCTCCAGCACTTCCATCATCCTGGTACGGGCTCCCTCGGGGCCAGTGGGACGCTCCTCTTCCCGACTGCCAGGGCATCTTCCTGGGTCTGGTCCAAGCGCTCAGCAGCCTTTTCTCCCCTGGAGCTGCAGAGGGGCTCGGGGATTCCTTCCCATAAACATTGGGGCCCTCCTGAAGGGGCACAAGGGCCCCCTTTGGCTTTTCCTCCTGGGGGGGTTTTGCAGGGGGCCTGTCCTGCATCGGAGGCGGCTGCTTTTATTCCAGCCTCTGGGCCAACAGGGTGCAGTTCCCCCCCCCAAAGAAAGTGGGGTTCCTCTGCAAATGTGCCTTGGAGGGAGGGCGGGGGAGGCCCAGGGAAGAGGGAAGGGCTGCTGCTGACCCCTTTCCCTCCCTTCCCCAGAGACCAACACGGCCGAGATGAACATCTACAAGAAGCCGCCCATCTACAAGCAGAGGGGTAAGAGCTGCTCCCGTGGGAGGGGTGGGGGGTGGGGGTGGCATTATCTGGGACTCATGACCCTTGACCTCTTCCAGAGGCTGCGCTGGCCCCCACCCCCGAGAGCAAACGGCTGGCCGAGGGCCTGATCATCGAATCCTCCAAATTCCCCGCTGCTCAGCCACCGGATCCCAGCCAGCCGGCCAAGATTGAGACGGACTACTGGCCCTGCCCTCCCTCCCTGGCGGTTGTCGGTAGGTGCCCTTCCCCAGGCAGCCCTGGCTGCGGATCGGCTCCTCTGAGCAGCCGGCAGCGGCTCCGGCTCCAGCGAAGGTTTTCCTCCGCTCTCGCTCTCTTCCCTCGGGGCCCTTCCCTACGGTGGGGGAGAGCCACTCGTCACGGCTTGTCCATAGGAAACGTGGAGGCAGCATTGGCGGCTTCCTTCGGCTGAGGCAGAGGAGGGGAGGGGGCTGCCTAGGGGGAGACCAGCTCCCCCGGGGAGCCCCTCCCCTGGGCCCAGGGACCCCTCTGCCTCTCCTGCACAGAGCGGGAGGCTGCGTGCCTTCCCCACGGCTGAGTCCGAGGGGACTCCCCAAACCCTGAAGGGCTGCTCCAGGAAGCCCAAAGGCCCCAGTTCCAGAGCCCTTTGAAAGGAGGAGGGCTTTAAGACCCCTCTGGGAGGGTCTGCTCCTTTGGTAGCCTTCAGGTATTGCAAGGCAAAAGCCTTTCCAGGCCTTCTGTGGGCGCGCACACACGGGCACACACACACACACACAGAGTCGGTGACTCCTGCTTGCCCCCTCCCAGAGACGGAGTGGCGGAGGCAAAAGGCGTCCAAGAGAGGAGAGGAGGTAGACGAGGACGCAGAAGAAATGCAAAACCTCCGGGAGCTGCAGGAACAGGAGCTGAGCAAGGTGGGGGGAAGCACCAGAGAGGAGGGGGGAGGGGAGGGGCAGTCGGGGACTCCTCCCAGCCCTCTTCTTTCTCACCTGCCCCCCCCCCAACCCCACCGTAGGTGGCCTCCAATCTGGGCAGACTCATCCTGAAGGAGGAGATGGAGAAGTCTCTGCCAATCCGCAGGAAGACCCGCTCCCTCCCCGACCGAACTCCCTTCCTTGCCTGTGAGTGCCCAGGAGGAGCAAGGGGGAGGGGGGAGGGGGGGGAGGAGGAGCGAGGGGGAGGGGGAGGAGGAGCGAGGGGGAGGGGGGGGAGGAGCGAGGGGGAGGAGGAGGAGCAATGGGGAGGGGGAGGAGGAGGAGCGAGGGGGAGGAGGAGGAGCAAGGGGGAGGAGGAGGAGCAATGGGGAGGAGGAGGAGCAATGGGGAGGGGGAGGGGGAGGAGCAAGGGGGAGGAGGCGGAGCGAGGGGGGAGGAGCGAGGGGGAGGGGGAGGAGCGAGGGGGAGGGGGAGGAGCCATGGGGAGGGGGAGGAGCCATGGGGAGGGGGGCTGTGTGCATAGAAGCCCAGCATGCAACGTCAGGGGCTTGGGAAGGGCCTGATCCGACAGAGCCTCTTTCCAGAGCTGCGTCCCAGAGGAAGGAAGGAAGGAAGGCTCCCTGGGCTCCCCCAATGGGCACATTCGTCCTGACGGCTCATTCAAGCCCAGAGCTGCCCTGTCCTGCCTTGGGGTCCCTCCAGGGCCCTCCCATCCTAGCACAAGGGGCCGGGCTGCCCTCGTCGGGAAAGGCTCCTCTACGTTCCTCCTCAGCCGCCCTGCCCACAGCCGATGCCCCACGCAGGGTGACCAGGGCCCCACAGGGGCTCCATCTGGGAGTGGTCCTTCCATGACTTGGGCCTCGCCTCGCCTTTCCTTTCCCTGCAGCTGCAGGACACGGCCTTGCAATGGCCCCGAGGTGGCCGGGGAGCAGCTGTTGCGGAGGGCGAGGCTGCCCTGGGGCATTAAGATTGGCAGGTGCCCATTAAGGGCCGTTGCTGCCACCGCCATGAATGGGCATTCCTGCCCCGAGCACCCGTGGGCCCTGCTTTGCCCTGAGAGAAGGAAGCGGACGAAGGGAAAAGGGCTCCCACTGCAGTTCCTTCCCTTCCCCAAAGAGGCTGGAAAACCTCCCAGCCCAATCCAGGAAATGAGCCCCAGAAGCCGCTGGGCCCCTCCGTTCCCTCCTGAGGCTGGAAGCCCTCCGTGGGCCCAGCTGGCGGATGGCAGGCAGGCTCCCCATCAGCCGCATCTCCTGCTCCGCCCACTGAGCAGTCTGTCCTCCGGAGCCTGGAGCCCCACTGACCGCTGCTTCTCTTCCAGCGTCGCACGGAGGAAGCTCGAAATCAGCCCCACCTCAGGCCTCTGGGAGACACACGCTTGCCAGGGTAAGGGGAGGCCCCTGGGGCCGTGTGGGGCCCGGGGCCCTTGGATGGCGAGGGGCGGGAAGGGGAGTGAAATGGGGAGGGGGAGATGGGGAAGGCCGGAAGGACTCCCAAAGAGAAGAGGGCGTGTTCTGGGCAGTGGCTCCACCCCTTTCCCTCTTCCCTGCCCTCCCTCTCTTCTGGCCCCAACTCCTCTGCCAGCTTTGCCTTGAGGGTGCCCGTGGGGGGCCTGGTCTGCCATGCCTGCCCTGGGTGGGGGGCTCCTGCCTGGCCTTGTCCATAGTCAGCCTGGCGGGAGGGGAGAGGACCGCCTTGACCGATGGATGATGGGCTCTGCTCCCCTCTTTCCCCAGCTGCAGTCGACCGAGTTTGGAAAGGGCAGCAGTGAGAAAGGCGGTGCAGGTGAGAGAAGCTCCTGCCCCGTGCAGACCCCCCTCCCCTCCCCCTCGGAGTCCCTGGGGCCAGCCTCATCCTCCTTTCTCTCTTGCAGGTCTGCAGGTGAGCAGCACAACCCCCACCCCCACGGGGGCAGAGAGCAGCACAGAGGCCGCACGGACGCCTGCCCCCACCCCCAGCAGCCCCAGATGCGGGAAGGGACGGCCTGAGGAGGGGACAGGGACCGCCCTCCTGGATCCCACGGGGGGGAGGGAGGGAGGGAGGGAGGGGAAGGCCTGCCTTCAGCTCTGGGCCTGCTCTCCCCCTGCAGAACGGCCAGAGGAGCCGCATGGACAGAGGCAGCTCCCTCCCCAGCATGCTGGAGCAAACGGTGAGAAAGAGAGAGGGGGGGCACCTGGGGGGGTGCAGGGAGGCCCCAAAGCCAGGCCTTCCTTCCTCCACAGGCCTGATGACCGGCCGGCCATTTGCTTCTCCCTCGCCAAAGATTTATCCCTACGAGACGCTGCTGGTGACCAACCGAGGGCGAGTCAAACTGCCCCCTGGAGTGGACCGGACGCGGCTTGAGGTACGGCGCCCTCCCCCTCCTGCGACTCTGGCTTCGGGGTGGGCTGGGCCCAGCGGAGCCCCTCAAGGCAGCGTCCTCCTCTTCCCCCCCCCCAGCGGCACCTGTCGCCCGAGGACTTCCAGAGGGTCTTTGAGATGCCCCCGGAGGAGTTCTCCCGCCTGGCCCTGTGGAAGCGGAACGAGCTGAAGAGGAAGGCCTGTCTCTTCTGAGCCCCTCGCAGCAGCCGCCTGCCCAGCGTGAGCGCCACCGCGTGGGTCGGGCATCGCAGGGGCTTTAGGGCGCCTCTTCAGCAGGCGCCAAGGAACACTCCTTCCCCCCACCCCAGCCACGAGGAAGCCGGCCGGCCCCAGGCGGGCAGGGCAGAAGGAGCCGCCTGGGCGTGTGGAGCCCCCACTCCCACCCCTCCCGAGCATGAGCCAGACCTGGAGCCGTTGGGTGGGAGAGGGGAGAGGGGGGCTCCTTTGCTTCCCTGGCGCCCGACAGGCCCCCCTCAGCCGCCATCCAGCAGGAGTCCAAAGGGCCCGGCTGTCTCTTCAGCAAGCTTTGTGAAGCAGGAACCCCGAAACAGAGGCACCTCAAAAGGGCGAGTCTCCCCCCCCCCCCAGCTGTCTTCGTCCCCCCCCCCTCCCCCCCCCCGGCAGTTGGGACCTTCGATTGCCCAGGCTTGCCCTCCTCTCTTCAGAGGGGGTGGGGCCGCTGGGCCTCCTGCATGCAGAGTCGGGGTGGGTTCCCAGCTGGGGCTCTGTGCAGCCTGCCTGGGCAGGTCTTTGTCCTGGCTGCAGGATCCTTCCCCCACAAAAAGGGGGAGATACACAAGTCCCCACGGCCCTCTCTCTGCATCCCCTTCCCCAGAAACGCCCCTCTTAAGATCGCCCCGCAACTTCGCTGTTTCTGGGAGAGTTGAAGTCATTCCGGAGCGACTGGTCTGCGGCTGACCCTTCCCTCGCAGAGACCCCCTTGCCTCCTCCGACCGAGGGGAGATGGACACGGACGGAAGGGCTGCTCTGAGCAGCCAGAGCCTGTGGGCAGGAGCGCCTGGAGGAGAGCCGCCCCGACTGCTGCAGGGAGGGCAGAGAGGGAGGATCAGGAGGCGCCTCTTGGTTCCAATTGCGCTGACGGGCACAAGGCCGGAGTCGCCCTCCTCGCTGCAGGCCTTGGGGCGGGTGTGGAAGCCCCAGCTCAGCCGTGAGACGGAAAACCCCACAGAAAAACCAAGCCAGAGAAACCCCCTGCCCAAAATAGGAACTCTGAGGGACTGAGACTGGTGGGGGGTGGGGGGCATCTCCACCCATCCTGGCAAGTGCCCCCCCCCCCCAGGATGCTGTGCTCAGCAGCAGAAGGGAGGCTGCCCCCTGGTGGGCTCTTGAGGGACCTGGCACTTTGTGACGACGGGCATGAAGGAAGCGGCAGCTTCTCTCGCATTTGAACTCCCCCTGAAATGGCGAATCCCGAGGGTCCCACCTGAAATCCGGCTGCCTGAGAACGAAGAAGCTGCGCCAGGGATCGGTGGGAACTGCCTGCAGAGACTGGAACTCACTTCCCTCTGCCCACCACGCCACTCCCCCCCCCCGTCACTCCACTGCGTGCAAATGTAGAGCGCTACTTCTGTGAATGTTGTCCAAAGTGGGCCTCTGACCATGGTTCAGTCCCACCCGCCGCCTCCTGCTGCTGCTGCTGATGTTAAACTCTGTGACTGTTTCCCCCTTTTTAATTAAACGTGAAACAGCTTCATCCAGAAAGCTTCATTTCGGGCTGGTGTTTCCTTGGAAGCTGGGCTGGGGGGGGAGGGGGGGATAGGATTCTAAAGGAGGGCCCCCAATCCCCTGCCCACCTCTGGGCCTCGGGCTGTTCAGAAGCAGGTTGAGCAAGTGGTGGCCAAGGACAACCCCCCCCCCTCCCCACCTCTCTCCAGCGGTCGCAAAGCTGGACCTGCGAGAACTCTCTTCCAAAGGCTTCCCGCTAACTGGGCCTTTTCTGAGATTGCGTTTCCCGCAGGCGAATGCAGGAGCCCTCCCCACCGTCAGGAGCTCTGCTCTGGCGCTCCGCGGAGACCCTGGGAAAGGGACGCTGGGCCTGCAGGGCCTTCCGAGGGAAATGAAGCACTGAGACAAAACCTACATTGGGGAACTTCGTGTTTTCCGTTAGAGGAAGCTCCAAAATGCTATTTTATTCACTGAGCTATTTTGCCACAGTTCCCTTCTTTGCTTTAGTGCAGGGGTGTCCAAGCTTGGCCACTTGGAAGACTTGCGGACTTCAACTCCCAGAATTCCCCAGCCAGCCAGCTGGGGAATTCTGGGAGTTGAAGTCCGCAAGTCTTAAAAGTTCCCAAGCTTGGACACCCCTGCCTTAGTGGGATTCTGCTCCGAAGAATCTTGACTGAACCTTTTCCTTTGGGGTGGCTCCTCCTCCCGGCTGAAGACCTGCCACCTTCGCTAAAGACGTCACCTATTGACAGCTGGCGGCTTAACGTCGTCCTTCTGTGGCCACCTTCGTCCTTCAGTGGGCTACTTGAGCCAGATCCACTTGTCTCCCACGTCTGCATTGTAACCGGAGGCAAACTGGCGTCCCGGAAGCTGCAGCGGGAGGGAAGCAGGGAAGAGGCGTCAGCAGGAGGGAACGCTGCCCCTCTCCTTGGGCTGATGCGCTTTCTCCTTCTCGGGAAGTCCTCGGGAAATCCCCTGCTTCCTCCCAAGGGGCTGTTTCCAGGGCTTGGTGAGAAGAACAAGGGCGCCACCATCCGGTGATTTGAAATTTAAAATAATAATTACTAAATAAAACAATCACAATAATGCATCGTTCATCAAATGTACTTCCTTCCGAACTCTTATCAGTCTAGCGAATCAGTGACCTCCGAAGGAGAGTCCTTGAAGGGCAGCAGATTCACCCCAAGACAAAGGAGCCGCTAAAGGGACCGAATGGCCGGCCGGTCTCTCTTGACCGGGGCCCCCCCTTGATTCAGGCTTCGCCCTGAAGCGCCCCGCAGAGAATATCCTCTTACCTCCCTGTAACTGTGGTAGATGGTGTCGGCATCGAGGCCTCCTACGGTGACCTCAGGAATGTAGTCGGGAACCGTCAGTGGGCTCATGAGTTTCGACGTGTCTTCAACGCTGAAAGGAAAAGGAAGCTCCTCTCAGTGACGGAGCCAAAGAAACCACGGAGCGACCAGGAGAAACGGACGCATTGCGAAGGTTGCCAAGCAGGAGTTGCAGACGTCTTCACTCTTATCGTGGCTCAGCAAAGTCAGGCCGAGGGCTGGGGGGTGTGTAGAAAGCAGGAACCTCCTATGAGGCACCCAACGGGACGGGAGAACCATCTCCATGACTTCTCCACCATCCCACAAAAAGGAAGCAACCTAGCTGGGCCGCCACCCTCGGCCTGGAAGAGCTGGCAGGTGTACAACTTGCACGAGGGTAGAAATAAATCATAAAACAGAGTTACAACCAGTAACGGGGCAATTATCTCTGATGAGAAGATGAAGCCTGGGCAGAAGCAGGTGCTGGGGACAAATTATGGCTGCCTTTGCTGGACGTAACTTGAAAAAGCCTAAGAGAAACTTTTGCCCGTGTGAGCCAGCACGAAGATTCTTCACAGAAAGCCTGGGAGGGCCCCGCCTGCCCCTTCCCTGCGCAGGGGCCCCCTAGCCTTTCCATTGGGGAGAGGGGGTTTTCCCACTCCCCTGCTGGGAAAGAAGTGGCAGAGTGGGATCTCACACACTCACCCTCAACTCCCCCCCCCATCAAGAGCCCCAGAGCAGACAAGGGCTGAAGGGCCACCCAATTATCACCCCCAGCCCTTTCCACAAAGGGCGCCATTTAGATTGTGCCTCTTGGAAATTGTTTTAGTTGTTCTGACAGCCACAATTGCCAAATTTTGTGGTGGGGTTGGAGAAGTGTGGATACTGTATGTAAAATGAAATATGTATCTAGGTTTCAAAGCCCAAAGGAAGGTGCTAATGGAAATCCCCGAGCCTCTTGTAGGATTCGCCTCCCACGTCAGCTCCACAAGAGAAATTCCTCAGCATCCTCTCTGGATGAGGCTTTGATAGAGGAATCCCTCTCAGGAGCCACGGCTCTGGATTCCACCAGTCAGACCACAAACCCCCACGGCTTCTTGGGAAAAAGGCCACTTTCTCATGGACGGCTTCCTGTTTTCAACTCCAAAAAAGCGCCTATCCCTCAATCACGAGGACTGAACTTACCAAGCCCTCAAGTAATGCAAGGTAACGTCATCTTGTTCAAGCCAAGGCCCTTTATTAAATTTCAGCATTTCAATGTCTTCCACAATCTGTAAGTTAAAAGATGAGAATTAACTCCTATAACTCTACAAACTGAAAACTTTTAATTGGTGAGGGAAGGGCTGGACCGATGCCTTCATGGTATAAAGCTCCCATCTGTGCAACTTTCTCAACATAAAAAGTGGGAAATTTCTGCTTTGTCTTTTGCAAATTTAATCTGATTTCAGAGAAACTGAAAATTTCTTGTTCTGTTACTTCTCACGTCCACGTAAAATGGTTGCAGAGTTTTTTACCTTTACAACACACCCCATCTTTTGTTTATTTAAATGCTACTTCCTTCAACTTCATTTTTTAAATCCCTGCTTTCTCTTAGCATAACTGTACTATTGGCCTCTTTTAGTCTAATTTCTTTGTGGCATAAAGCCAGCAAGAGAGGCCTATTATATTACTACAAAGCCATATGCACAAGGGAGGTGGGGTGGCCCCAACCACTTACCCTCTCCAGACCTTCGGCTTCACTGGCTGTGTATTGCAAGACCTCAGAGGTTTCACTAGAGAGGAAAAAAAGAGTAGCAATATATCACTTGATTTAGAAAATACAAAAACAATACATCTTCTAAAACCGGGGTAAGAGTTCATCATGGCGCCTCAGGGTGGGAGAAGACAGCGCACGTTTGGCAAAGAACAACTACAATGTTATTTTTATTTCATTATTTGAATTTTATCCTGCATTTTGTCACTGCAGTTTTGGCATTGGGAAAAGACCAAAGGGATCCCTCTACAACCAGCCTGAAGACAACAATGTAATCATCAGAGCTCAGCATGAATTTATCTAAAACAGACCTTGCCAGGTTAACCTTGTATCACTTGGAACGCTAAACACCACGCACACACACAACGCAAACACCCATCTCACTACAAGTGACTTGAGTGGTACACAACGAAGATGAAACAATAAAACAAACAGCCATTATTAAAAAAGTTTAAAAAGCAGAGAGGATTCCACAGAATTGTGATTATTTAAAATAG
Source organism: Rhabdophis nuchalis (assembly GCA_039707465.1). Classification (NCBI taxonomy): domain Eukaryota; kingdom Metazoa; phylum Chordata; class Lepidosauria; order Squamata; family Natricidae; genus Rhabdophis; species Rhabdophis nuchalis. The sequence goes on from CM077653.1 coordinate 34,181,460, forward strand.
GCATGTCCCACCTTCCACTGACCTGATCTGTGGCAGGAAAGATTTCTTATAGGCATCTTCAATGCTTTGAAGATATGCTGTTGAGACTTTTTTTTCATAGGGCTTAAAACAAAATACAATTCATGAGAATAATTCGGTTACCCAACTTGATCAGATCATATTTGTATGACTTTATGCTTTAGTCCTTGAATTTAAATTACTTATGGAAAAACTCCCTCCCTCCACCACCTCTAGGAGGTTCATCACCAGTTGACCACACACTTCAGGCGAGATCAGCTGGACCTGAAAGGGATCTATTTACTACATGCAGGGAGCTTCTTCCACAGAGAAGGTAAGAACCAATCCACCCCAGAGCTGCTGCATTAAAAACAAGGAGCAGCAGATATTGGAAGTCTTAGGCTATATTTAAAGTTAATTTGTCCCTGCCAAACAGGTTCAACTTCAGCTTTAAGCAACGGAGAAACAACCAAAACCCTCAAGACAACAAATTGTACCAGCCTGGAGCAAAATCCTGGTCACAAACAGAGACACAAATGCAGCCTTACCTCTCCCACCTCCTCAATCCTTTTCTTAACTTCTGAAACAGGAACATCAATATAAAGGACCAGGTGAGGAGGCAAAATCTCACAAATACTCAGATGCTTCATCCGATGGTAGTGTTTCACACCTACAAATAAAGCAGCACGTATATGCAAATGATTTATTCACCTAAGGAAAGCAAGCAGCAGACATCCAGGCCATTCAGTTCTAGCGTTAGGCTTCCTTTCTTAGAATAATAGGGTTGAAAGGGACCTTCAAGATCGTCTAATCCAACCCCCCTGCTTGAGCAGGAAATCCTGTACCATTCCAGATAAATAGTGGCCCAATCTTTTCTTAAAAGCCTCCAGTGATGCTTGTCTATCCCACATTGTTTTGCCTGTGGTCTACTTTGTCAAATGCCTTACTAAACTATGTCCTTAGCAGTTCCCTTCCACGATTTCAGTCATTTTGTTAAAGAGGGCCATAAGCTTCGTCTGACATGACATGTTTTTGACAAACCTGTGCTGGTCCCAAAAACTACCGCAGGATTTTGTCACTGACCATAAAATAAACCCCAGTGGAAATTTCAGTGGGAACAGAAATAGAGCTTCGAGAATTGGATGGGGAATTTAAATGTAGAATTATAAAAATTTGGAGGAACAGAAGGCTAAGAAGACATCCGCAGTCTGGGTCCAAGGGAGCCTTACTTACACCTGGGGTGAATGTAGCCTTGCTTTGACATCGCCTCCAGGAAAACAAAGTCACTGTAGGGGGAGCGTTCCAGCACGACGCCTTGTCCTGAAATGGAGCATCACAGACATCAAACTTTATGGAGGGCATTTCAGCCAGGATCACACTTTCACGTTTTAACCATTTTGCACTCCCTGGTTTGCTGAGATGACTCATTTACCCCTCTGTGCGTTTCTTTCATTTCCCAGTTGTTGTTTTTTAGGAAAAGCAGGTTCCCTAGAGTTTACATAATCAATTTATATGGCTGCCCATCTCAACAAGTGACTTGCCAACAATATTAAAAACAAAATAACAAAAAGGGAAATACGTTGCCCACGAGAGAAACACAGTAATCATTCATCACTAAGCAGAGCCTGAGACCTGGGCTCAGAATCAGATCTTTGGGGCTCTGAGAAAGGCTGGAGCGTGCAGTTAACCTCATCTGCCAAAAAAGCAATTTCATCCAGTCTACTGAAGCTGCAGTGTGGCCATTTCTCTACAGCTGCCCTAAAAGGGGAAGGATGGAAATTGCCCAAGCAAGTTTGGCTGAGGAATGAGCCTTTCAACAAGAGGAAAGAGGAATAAACCACTGCCCAAACCCAATCACAAGTCCTTTCTCAGGCAGCCTGACCCAGCCAGGAGAAACATGGAGCCCTACAGAGGTGGCCAAGCAAAGGTGAGGTGGCATCAAACTCTTCACAGGTAACTATGCAAAATTTAGCCCCGGCATCCTCTGCTGAGGCTGCTTCAAGGCTGGAGCCCAACACGGAGTAAATCCATGTGGTTTTATCTGTCAGGTGCCCAGGATGGTCCTCACAACAACCCTGTAGCTGAACTCCAGAACTACCATTTCCTAAGACAGCCTGGGCTACCTGAAAGAAGGTGCAAGATGGCTATCTAGGGATGCGGGAGGAGTGGAGAGATAGATATATTTAGCCTCTCTCAGTATCAAGAAGTAGGTTCTAAAAGTGGCTTTGCCCTGCCTTGGTTCTTCTCTCCTTGTTATCCGCCTGCAGAGCTCTCGTTACCTGTTCAACTGCTGCATCTCCCTCTGCTCTTCTGTAAACCTGGGGGGGCCTTTCAGGCTCCACGGCTGCAGAGGCTGCTCAGGGGCAATCCAATTCAAAGTCACAAGTAGCCACCAGAGTTTCGTCGGACAGTGCAGCATGTCCTCAACTATGACTGTGCCCAGGCCAACCGCGAGCTGCCTCTGAAACCCACAGTCTTTCTGAAGTGGACGGATCTAACCGGCCTAACCTCTCTACGGTAGGAGTTGATGCCAGAGACTCATAAGCTTACAAGGCAGTGATTAGAAATACTATCTCCCTTAAATCCACGATGGCTGGAAGATCAGCCTCTGGATGATCTGGGACAGTCTTATTATGGCTGTCATGGTGGCCATGAGCTCCAGAGCTACCTCTGACCCCCTCCCCAAAGAAGTCCCCTGAGACCACCACCCACCTGACCACAAGCCGAGTGGCTGAGGCAGTGGCCCTGCGACACAGCGGGAACCCCCCTTGTCCTTCGTTTCACTTCTGCTAGGTGTTACCTGTCCTCAGGAGATGCTTGAGAGCTTCTCCATACTGGAGGTAGCGGGAACAGTACATCCAAGCTTGGAGCCGGTAAGAGTTCCCATTGGGATGCTTAGGCTCCTTGTAGAAGGTCTCCAGGCAGCAACTGCCGTTATATTTCAAATCTAGTTTCCTCCCGTCTCCTGTCAGTTGGTCTAAAAAATGGATGTCGGCTTCGGGGAAATATTGCAGATCTGAAGAGAAGATTAAAAAGAACAGATCTTTTTTGATGCAGATTCAGGTGAAACGATCTTCTTTGAAGAGACAGGAAGAAAAAGAGCACAGATGGTCCTCAACTTACAGCCGTTCATTTAATGACCGTCCAAAGTTGCATCATCACTGAAAAGAAGCGACTCATGGCCATTTTTCACTTCTGACCATTGCAGCTTCCCCTTGGTCACCTGGTCAAAGTTCAGAGGCTTGGCAACCGGTCCGTATTTATGACGGTTGCCGTGTCCTGGGGTCACGCAATCACCCTTTGCGATGGTTGTTAAATGAATCTGGGTTCTCCACTGACTTCGCTTGTCAGAAAGTCCCCAAATGACTCCTGAACTTCTGCAACCGTCACAGATGAGTCCCTCGTGAAGCATCTGGACGCCAATCACATGGCTGCAATGGGAGGCTGCAAGGGTCCTCGCTCTGAAAAAGGGCCACCGAGTCACTATTTTCAGTCACTAAATGAACAGTTGAAGTCCTGCATTCTATTACAAAAGCCACAGCTGCATGTCTATACCTGGAAGCTTTAGGCAATTACTCTTATCTTAGTCGCCTGAGGAAAGGCCTTTGCCAACCAGGACGGAGCCCCAGAGGGACGCACACACCGATCCGGGCTCCGTTCTCAGGGGCAAAGAAGGCTTTTCGCAAAGAAAAGCAATCGCTCGTCCTGCAGGCCTCGGCAAGCAGAGAGGCTGGGGAGGAGACAGCTCCGTTGATCATCAAGGTCTACGTAGGGTAAGTGACCCGGTCAGGCAGGATGAGATCTCTCAGTGGGTCGGGGGAGGCGGACTTGGGCCCCCTGGAAGCACTACCCCCCCCCCCATGGCCTTCCCCACCCTGAGATTCCTCGTGCGCTTAAAGACGCGTGCATTTGATTGAAGGCAGCAGGGAGCGATCACGTTCAAGTTTCAGGATTCACCCCTATGAATCCTCCGGTTGTGGATGTCATTGGCAGCCTCCATGACATTCATAACACGAGGACTGCCTGTATACGGCACAGGTTAGCAACATCCAACGGCCCATTACATACCCAGAGCTTCTGCCACTTGTTGGGCGAGTTTCTCTGTGCCAGAATGCAGATTACCATCCACTGTGAAGACTTTGCTGTATGGATTGAATTTTGCGCTAGCTTTGTCTCCCAATAAATATGCAGTCCAGCCATACTGGAGGTTCCTGTGGGAAGCGACCGGGATCTTTCCCTGGGGAGGAGAAAGTCTGTCAAGCACACATCCAGGCCCTGTCGAATCATTTACCATATTACACACCCGCATTTTGGAGATTGGGGAAATACAGGCAGTGCCCCGAACACACAGCTGCCTCCCCCCCCCCCCCGCCTCCCCAACCTCTGCGCAGCCGCTGCTCGGGATGGGACAAGGCCGACGCCGCCCTCCCCTCCCCTCCCCTCCCCTCCCGGCCCCCCTTGAGAAGAAGCGCTGAGGCCCTCGGGAGGCCCGTCTTCACCGGTTCCAAGCCGCCAAGGGCCGCCGGGAGTCAGCGGGGAACGAAGGGCGGGCAGCCGGCAGGGCCGCCGGGCTGGAGGGCGACCTTGGCTGAGGCCGGGCGCTGCGGGGGCCGCCTGCCCTCGCCCCCCCTCCCGCCCCCCCTCCTCACCAGCCTCCGGGCCAGGGAGGGGCCCCCCCGAGCGCGGCCCCCGCGGAGCAGCAGCGCAGCCAAGGACATGTCGGTGGCAGCCAGGCCCCGCCCTCTCTCCCGTCGCGCGCTGATGACGCGGGCGGGCGGGGCGCGGACGGATGACGCGAGGGGCCCGCTATGGCGCTGCTGGGGCGGCTGGGGGTCTTCCTGCAGCGGGCGGTGGAGGCGGTGGGTGCTCGGGGGGAGGGGAGGGGGTGCTGGGGGGGGGAACGGGCCGGGGGGGGGGGCATCGCCTGACGGGCCTTCTCTCCCGCTGCAGGAGGAGCCGCGCCTCGACCTCCCGGCCGCCTTTACGGAGCACTGGAAGGGCCTGACCCACTACTACCTGGAGGCCTCCGGTAGGCGGGGGGGGGGGGGCGCTCCGCCTCCCGTGACAGGCCGGCCCGAGGGGAGGGGAGGGGGGGGTCGGCGTTGGCGGGTGAAGCGGGGGGGTGCGAAGCCTTGGGCGGCGGCGGCGGCGACTGTAAGGAGGGCCCTTCTCCCCCCCCCCCCCCCAGACGAGGAGAAGCCGGCCAAGCAGACGGAGATCCCGTGGCGCCTGAAGCAGATGCTGGACATCCTGGTCTACGAGGAGAAGCAGCAGCGGGAAGGCGAGACAGGGCCCTGCCTGGAGTACCTGCTGCAGCACCGCATCCTGGAGACGCTCAGCGCTCTCGGGAAGGCCCAGGTGGCTCCTCCGGCGGCTCCTTCCTTGGGCACTTTGCCCCTTCCTTCCTCTGGCCTCCTTCCCAAATCCCTTCCTCTAAAGAGCCCCTCCGTGCAAAGGAGGCCGTTCCTCTTCCAAAGGAGTGGGGGAGATAAACCCTTGACGGGGGCTTTGTTTGGATTTCTGTCTGTTTGGTACTAATTTCGTTTATCGGAGTAAGATAATGCCAGATCTGCCATCTTCAGCCTCTTTGTTTCTCTGGCATCCTGCCATAAAAGTCAGGGTAGTTTTGACCATTAACATTTGTACAAGATGGTCCCCAAAGCATTCATTGAAACAGAGACAAGGAAAGAAATGGCTGATAACAATTATTCTGTGGGAGACCGTGTGAAGATTGTACTTGACCTGTACCTATATCCTGAGGCTTTTTTTCAGTTTATTGTTCAGTCCACTATCACTGTGTCCCATTAGCCTCCAAGGCAGCCATGGACATTTTTGATGGAATGTGAGCCTTCTTTCTCATTCTCCTAATGTGGGCCTTCTTTCTCTGCTTCCTACAGTATCCTCTGGGAATGAGGTCACAGGTGCTTCTCTTTTTCAGTCGCCTGCTGGGGCAGATGCAGAGTCCTCTCATGCATTACTTCAACGTTTACCGGCCTGTTCAGGTGAGAGGGCCTGTTTTGGGAAGTCAGCAGTTTGTGTGTTCATTTTGAAGACTGACCATTCTGCCAAGGGAGCTACTTCTTAGTGACTAGAAAATGTGCCCAGCTTTTAACAGCTCTGAGGTATTTCCAAAGCTTGATGATTTTGCCCCACCTTTTGATCCCTTTTGCAGAAACTTCTTCAGCTTCAGGGTGATGCATTGGGCCCTGAGCCCGAGAAGGAAGTGTTGCAGTTTATTGCTGTTCTGTGTACCAAAATCAGACAAGAACCTGCTCTCCTGCCACATGTCCTGGAGGTAAGGGATTCCTGGGTGCACTGATCCTTTCCACACTGTGTATCGGCCCTGCCAGGCTACGTCAGGACAGAAAATAAACACCACAAGAAATAACTAGACTTCTGTCTTATTGAAACAGGTTGTAGCAACTGAACTTTGAATACCTGACAGCATTTCCTCTTCCCTCCCTCTTATACCAAAGGCAAAGCATTTGCCTCTTTCTCATGCTGCTCACGGTCTCCACCATCATATCTGTGCTCCTCTGCAGGGTCAGACGATGCAGGGCTTGGTTGCTGTAGGTTTGCAGGTAGAGAAGAAGGTGGTGCCCTGATTGGGCTACAGGCTGCCTAAGGCTGCTCCTCCAAATTATGCACTTCAGGGGGCACAACTGCCGTGCAACTGAGTGTGGGATCAGAAAGGCTTCTTTCCGATCTGAAAAGGGCTTTTACTGGATTTTTGTGTCCCTTCTGACTCTTCTGTGCTGGAAGGACCAGATATTTTCTCAGCATCTGCATTCTGGCTCCAATTGCCTGGATTTCTTTTTTCTTTCGGTTGTAGGGATTGGAGATTGCTGGGTGATTTGTCTTAGGAACTAGAACTGCTGGTCCATTTTGTTTGGAGGGTCTCAGTGACGTCCAATCATTCTTGCAAGACCAGAGTATTGTGCGTTGTTAAGCCTGTTTGTATCCATTCATCTATTAAGTGTACATGACACCCCATCTCACTGTTAAGGCGACTCTTAGTGGGTTACTAATGATAAAAAAAATTATATATAAAAACAATTACAAGAGTTATATACGATTAGAACCAAATGCTTGATTCCTCGATAGATCTTGACCTGACCTTCCTCTCCCCTTTTCTTTCAAGGGCCAGAATGTTGGCTCCCTGGGATTAGCAGCTACGTCAAGCATGACCTCTGGCCAGAGCCTGCCTTCCTCTGAAGGACTGGGCAGAGGGCTGTGTCCGGAGAAGCCCCTCGGAGGGGCCCCCACTGCTTCCCGGCTGAATTTGGTGACTTCTCTGATTGGCTTGTGTAAGAGCAAGGTAGGAAGCCATCAGTCTGGTAGCCCTGGGGCAGGTGGAGGTCAGGCCTCCTGCAGAGCAGATAGGATGAGCTTCTCTCTCTCTGACTCTTTCCTCCCACACACTGAGTGGAGGAGGAGGAGGACTGAAGGCTGCAGGAATTGTGCTATTTTTCCTCCTTGCAGAACAAGAAGGTTGCACTAAAAGCCCAAGAGAATCTTCTGCTTCTTACCGGTGTGGACCATCCAACCGCTGCCCAGGCCTTGGCCCAAGACAGCCTGCTGTGCCTTCTGCTAGCCGATTATCTCTGCTCCCTCTACCATGCCATCCCTGGCACCACCAACCCTGCTGATATTGCTACGCTTCCACCAGTCCAGTGGAGGTACAAAGCTGTTAAAATGTTGAGCCCACAATCTGCCCTTGAGACTTTTGCACCTCTGCTGCTCTGTCCCAACCTCTCACTGCACCCCTCAAAGCCTCTCTGACCCACACCCCAAACCATGCTCCTCCTGACTCGCATCGCTTTGCCATCCTCCTAACTCGTTGCCATCCTCCTAACCTGTGTGACACTCACTTTGCCTCCTTGCACACCCTTCCCAATCCGTGCTATATCCTACCATAGCCCTGTGCACCCTCTGTGACCTGGTTTGCACCTGTTGCACACCCACTCACACACACACACACACACACACACACACACACACACACACACACCCCTCCAGCCTGTGCCCCATCTTCCATGTACTCCCTGACCCTCTCTGGCACTCAAGTTTAATTGTTTTAACTTGTATTCTGTATTCTGTTTGTGGTTTTTATTAGTATTTTAATTCCCTGTGCCCCGCCTCGAGTCCCTTCGGGGAGAGAGAGCGGGTTATAAATTAAAAAAATATTAAATTATTATTATTATTACCCTCCCTCACCCTTGCTGCACAGTCACTTATTTTCTTTGATCCCCACTGTGTCTCTTGCACACTTATATACCCTCTGCCCCTCGCAGTGCGTCCCCTTCACCCTCACGCCTGCCCTTGCTCAGTCTCTAAGCCGGCATCAACCAATTACCTTTGAGCCCACCTTGGACTTGCAACGTCCTGCCAGTTTCCCTGCTGACTGTGATTCTGTGGAATTCAGTTGAGGGCAGCCACCAGGACTGCAGGGATTGGTGCTAAGTGATGCTGAGTTGCACTTTACAACCATTTCAATTAGCAACAGAAATTCTGGTGCCAATTGCTGTCATAAGTTGAGAACTACTTATATGTAGCCGAAATGTGTCCACTTTCTTTAAGGCTCCCTGGGGCTCTTAAATAATAGCTGAGGTGATTGGCTTCTGTTTTTTTCCTGTTCAAGAGGCAGGATAAGAACTAGATTCAAACTGCTTATCTGGGGAATTACATCGGGAGACGAATTACATTTGTCTCGCCTTTCTGCTTTGCATCTTGTCCTTCAGCAGCTTATCCATGTTGCAAGTCCAAGTGGAAGGACAAATTGTGCAATGTGGTGGCTTGAGACCAGAGGAGGAGAGCAAAGGAATCCTAGTAGAGTGGCTGAGAGCAGCCACACAAACTCACTTGGAGGGAGGAATATATTGGCAAGCATGGCAAACATGAGTATGAAAACCCCCCATTTCTCCGGAGTGTGATTCCTCTTTTCTGCCCCTCGCAGCAAAAGGCCGCCAGCAGGATGAGGTGCCCTTGGGTTGAGCCTCTTCTGTTTTGAACTTGCAGGCTTCAAAGCGACACCTCGGCCGAGGGAAGCTCCTTCCCAGGGAAACCCAGCCTGGAGGCTTTCTTTGGCTGGCTGGATTTTTGTGACTGTCTCGTGAAAGAGGCTCATCCCGTAAGAAGCCTCCTCCCCTGTTCTCTCTGGGCCCTTTTCCTCCTCTTCCTTGGCCCAGCCTCAAGGCTAGGAGTGCCCGCTGGGGGTGTGGTGGGCTGGGAGGGCTGACTAATTGTGACCGTGCACCCCGTCAGGCTATTGGAGACGCCCTGAGTGGGACTGTGGGCCGGAGGCTCTTCCTGGAAACCTTGCGGCCTCAACTCTTGCAGATGTGAGTTTGGGCTGAGTGGACGCGGCTGCAGGGGTCACGTGGAGGGGAGCCCAGCCCAGCCACCCCTTTTATGCTCAGTGGGTCCTTTCTTGGCAGGTCAGACTCTGGGATTCTCTTTTCAGTCGCCCTCCTGACAGGCCTGGTGAGGCGGGTCCGTGCTCCTGCCCTCCTCCAGCAGCTGGTTGGGCTTCTGTTGGGAGCAGAAGTGGATCCCGCTGGGCTCAGCGATTCAGCCTGCCGGCAACAGAGCTCCAGCCTCTGCTCACAGCTGATCGAGAACTGCAGCCATCCGTCCGACGAGGTGAGCCTCGCGCCAGTCCGTGTCCCTTCTGCCAGGGCGGCAGTGGCGGCAGTGCAGTAGAAGCCGTGGATATTTTGAATACCTGGAAATAGCTCTGCCGCAGGTACCTGAGGGCACCTGCAAAGCAGCCTTTCCCCCCTGCTGAGGCTTTGAAGCGAGAGCCGAGTTTTCCCTTTCAGCAGCTTCACAATTCCCAGGGTCAGCAAGGAAATAGAAGCCCCCCCTTTGGGGGGGGGGGAATCATAGCCATAGCCTGCTGTGTCTTTGGCCTGAGAATTGGGAAGTCTGGGGAGTTGTGGCCCAGCTCTCGTTTCTTGCCCCCGACTTCACCTGGAGCAGAGCCTGAGGAGAGAGCCAGACTAAAAGCCGGGTCTCCTCTGCGCTGTCCGTGGCCTGAGTGTCCTGGCTTGGCTGTTGGAAGCAGAGCCAGCGGTTGACCCTCCCCTCCTTGCTGCAGGTCAGCGTGGCCACCCTGCGGCTGTTTGAGGAGCTGGTTTGGCTTCCTGACCAGCACGTCTTGCAGAGCCTGGTGCTGCGCCATCTGGAGGAGCGCAGCTACGTCTTGGGAACCCCGCTTGGCCAGGAAGACCTGGCTGTCCCTGAGCAAGAGTCTGGGGAAGAGGGGCTGTAAGTAATGGGGGGGGGGGGGGAGGAAGTGGGGCACCTTTGCCATTGATGAGGAAAAGCCTCCCCCGGCTGGCCCTTTTTACTCCTGTGAGCCACTTTTGATGCATTGAAGTCGTTTCCTTTGCAGTCCTGTGACAGAGTTTATTATTCATTTTATTATTTCGATTTATATAGAGTTGGCTTTTGCTTACAGTTCCGCTCCCTCCAGCCTAGGGTCCAAGGCAGAGGAGAAAGGGGAGGGGAGGGAGGACCTCCTCTGGTCCTCTTGCATTGGGCTGACCTCATCGTCCTTGTGCTCAAGCAGCAGCTGGTGAGCCTGGCTGCCCAGGGCCCATCCCCAGACTGGCTCGTGCTGCCTGCCTGTGCCCCTTTCCTGAGGCAGCAACACTGAAGTTGGTCTCTGGCATGGAATGTTGTGTTTTTGCTCAGTAGAGTCTGACTTTGAAAACGTGCTCAAGGCCGGCCTCTTCCTCTCCCTGCAGAGACCTCGAGGAAGACCCTTACTTTGCAGATGGACTCCCAGCCGCCGTGCTCCCGAGGCCAAGCCAAGCAGCCCCTTGGGCTCCAGAGGAAGGGCCTGGCCGGCCAGAGGGGCCCAGGGACGTGAAGGAGACCGTCAGCAGGTGGGGCTGGAGTTGCTTGCATCCCTATTTGGGAGAGGAAGCTGCAAGCAAGAGGGTGGAGACGTACTGCCTGCCTTACTGAGTTTGGGGCTCTGCATCTAGGAACATCCGGAGGGTCCGGTGTAAGGGGACTAGGCAGGAGCTTGTGAAAGAGCCAGTTTGGTCTATAGGCAGCCCTGGGGGTTTGCAAGCAACTCGGAGGAGGACAGTGGCAAATTGCCTGGCAGCCCAAAGTGCTGAAGGGTGGGCAGGCAGAAACCTTCTGGGGAGCCGACTTTTGGGGATGCCTGGGGGCAAAGCGCCTGTGGCACATGGGTCTCACGGCTTGGTTGTCATTCAGCCTGGAGGTTTTTATCCCGAAGGGAAAGGAACAGGAGGTGTGGGATCAGCCAAGAGGGAGCCCAAAGCAAGCCACCTTCGGGGCATGTTGGGAACATAGCCGTGGGGGTGTGTGGGGTCAAAGTGGGCTTCTCTACTTGGATAGGATGAAGGGCAATCAGGCAGGAAGTGCAGTTCTGCAGAGCTCTTCGTGGTGTTTTTTTTGAAATGCAGCTTCCTTTGCCTTGTACCCAATGAAGTGAAGACCTCACCCTTCCTGGAGGAGGCAGGATATGACACTTACGTCCATGATGCTAAAGAACTGGTGAGTCCTTTGATGCTCTCCCTGAAGGAGCAGCGGCCCAGCGTTGATGGTGAGGATTGGTCTCCTTTCCAAGGAGCACAGAAATGCCCTGTTGCAGTCAGTGAGCTGGTTGCCCATTCGCTTCCGGGTCTGGTTGACTCGAGTCTTGGCTCTTGGGTCTCGACCGGCCGCTTCCCTGGAGACGACGTGGGTTCTTGGGGCCCAGCAGCCGGAAGGGTCCTCTGGCAGCCTCTGGAAAAGATTTGTCAATGGGCAAAGGATAAAACTTGGTTGCAAAGGTATCAACATCCACAGCATCCAGAATCCAATCCGCTCTCTCTCCTTCTTGCAGTTTGAAGAATGCTGTGCGAATGTTGCGCACTGGGCGTGGCCCCAGGTCCAACCGCCCCAGAAGACCAGCCTTGCGGGAGCCCCGTTTTATGAGGGCCGTTTCCTGCAGGTGCTCTTTGACCGGCTGGCCCAGATCTTACACCAGGTAGGAGGCTGAGGAAGCCGCCTGGGAGAGCATCTTCGCTCTCCAATGCGCAGGAGGCTCCGGTGACAGCAAGGCAGGCGGCTTCAAGGGAGAGCGTCCTCTGGCCCTTCCCAGGCGGAGAACCTGGCGCAGGCAGCCGCTTCCTCCTGCTCCCTTTCCTGGTGGGCGGCGGAGGGAAGCTGTTGCCGGTGGCCGGTTGTCGTGAATGGCCGGCTGCCTCCATGAACGCTCTCTCTCCCCCCGCCCCCACGGCAGCCCTACGCAGTGAACCTGCAGGTGACGTCGATGCTGTCCCGCTTGGCCCTCTTCCCCCACCCTCGCCTCCACGAGTACCTCCTGGACCCCTACCTCCCTCTGGCCCCCGGCTGCAGGACCCTCTTCTCCGTGCTGATCAGGGTAACGTTTGGCCTGGTGGGGGGGGGGAGCCTCTGCAGGGGATCCAAGAGACGCCCAGCCGTCTCCTCTGTGGCTGCTGCAGCTGAGAACCTTCTCGGCCCCTCCCTCCACCGCCCTCTTTCCCCTTCCTCTCCCGCCAGGTAATTGGCGGCCTGATGCACACGGCTCATCGGATCACAGACTTCCCCGCCCATTTGCTGCTGGTGCGGAGGAAGCTGATGGGGCAGGTGTCAGAGGAGCACCCGTAAGTGGGCCAGGGAAGACGGGGTGCTTCTTCCTTTGGTTGGTGCCAGAGCTCAGCCTCTGCTCAGTTGGGGCACTTTGAGGCCCCTCCGGGCACCTGCCTGCGTGGCTTCCAGAGTGGAGGGCATGCCCGAGGCAAAGCGGCCCCACCCCTGTGGGCTACAGAGCCTGTGGGCTGGAGAAGGCCGCCTGGGTGGCAGCCGTTGTGTTCGGTGAGCTGCCTTGAGGGAAAGGCTGCTCCGCCTGAGGCCTCTGGTGCCAGCGCAAGAGCAGCCCTGGCAACCTTAAGCTGCTCTCTCTACCCAGAGGCCTTGGGCAGCCGTGGGAGGGGAGGAAAACGGCCCTTTTGGCCTTTACCTGTGGTCTCTTCCTAGGGTCAGCCACCAGGTGCTCTTGGAGGGGGTGATTGTGCTGGAGGAATTCTGCAAAGAGCTGGCTGCCATCGTCTTCGTCAAGTCCGCCCTCAAGGGCCCCCCTGGGCAGAGCCAGCCGCGGGCGCCTTCCCCCAGCTGAGAACTCTGGGCCTCCTTGGCTCCCCTGCCTCTTCCCTGAGGCTCTCGGACGTTGAGAGCAACACCCATGCGGAGTTCCTGAGGCAGCTGCCCCCTGCTTGCCCTTGGCATAAACGGGGCTCAGCTCCCCCCAGGAACATCCTCTCTGGGCCTCCTTGGCCAAGCTGGGGCTTCTGGTGCCTGACCCGGGTTTTGCCAGCCCTGGTTGCCTTTCCAGAAGGGGCGCCTGGTACCCTGGAGGTCTTCTTGGCAGCTTCCTGAAGGACTCCAGATGAAGCCTCTGGATTTTATCTTCTAAAAAACAGTAGCACTGAGAGAAGGGCTGTTTTCAGCTTATTTTAGCCACCGGGATTAAAGCGTGGAGGTCCTTGTCAAAGGAGAGTCTTCTGTGGTGCCTGGATTTGGGGATCCGTTGCTGTAGCTCCGCCTCCTCCTCTGCTTCCTCCTCTGATGCTCTCCAGAGGCAGCAAAGAGCCTGCGTGGGTCCTTGTGTGGGGCCCTCTGCTCGCCCACTTTCCTTGGCATAAGAGCTCGGCTGAAGGTTCTCTGCCAGGACTTGTTTTGGGCAATACCTTCCAGCCATTCTACAGATGAATCCTGCCATGCCACCTGAGCCCCGGCTTCCCTTTGAGCCCAGAGGTGGTGGTGAGAGAATGGACGCCTCCCCCACCATCCCATTCCGGGGACTGTCCCCAAGTTCTCCCAGTCCCTGGAGAGGGAGGAGGCGGGGAGGGGCGGTTCCATCGGTGCAGGGAGCTGGCCTCCTTTGGCCTGAAAGGAAGAGGGGAGGAGGGGAAAGGGGCCGTTCCCTGCCCCCCTTGAGCCCCTGGGGGAAGGAGGGGCTGGGGACCCTTTCCGGCCTCCCATTCCTCCTGCAAGGAACACAGCAGAGCCACCAGGAAACAGAGGCTTTTATTAACTCCATTGCAGTCAAGGCTCCAAGGCTGCCAGGGCTTTCAGCAGGAGGGTGGGGGTGGAATGGCATCCTGGTTGGGAAAGGAGGCATCCCAGAGAAGTTCTGCACCCAGTGACCAGGCGGGGCGTTTCTACGCCAGCCGGAACTTCCCTAGCTGTAAATGGGGAGGAAGGAAGCGGAGTGGAGCCTTCGGAGCACCTCGCCCTTCAGAGCCGCGTCTTCCACGGCCCACCAGCTGAAAGCCGGCTCCTGCAACGCGGGCGGTGCCAACTCCTGCTGCTGGGAGCCTTCGCTGCCACCGACCGTGGCCACCACATTGAAGCAGATGCCGTCGCTTTGCCCAGGATCCTTGCCCAGGTGCTGCAGGCCCAGCAGGCCCTGGAGGCGGACGGCCGTCCCGGGTGGGGCCAAGCACCTCTGGAGCAGCTGCTGAAGGGCGGCCACCAGCCTCTTGCCTGGCTTGGAGGAGGAGGAGGGGCTGCTTACGGCCAGGGGCAGGTGGGGGCCCCCCGTGGTGTCCAGGAGCACCCAGAGGGAGTCGTTGGCCCCCGCAAAGGCCAGCAGGAAGCGCTGGCAGACGGAGGCGCAGGGCAGCTCCGTGGGCAGAACGGGAGGGTGGCGGGGGCTGGTGCGGTACTGCAGGGCCAGGTCCATGAGGGGCAGGATGTCCCGGGAGCGGAGGGGCAGAGCAGGCGTCTCCCGGTCCCACCACTGCGCCTGTAGGGACTCCGCATCCGCCTGCTGCAGGCTCTTCAGGGCCCCACCTGGAGGGAGAGAGAGAGGCAGGTAGGGAGGGAGCCAGGTGGGGAGGCTGCCAAGGTTCTTGGGGGGGGGGGGAGACACGCAGGGCTCGGCTCAGGCACAGCCCAGATGGGGGGGCCTTGTAGGGCGGCAGTGGGGGGGGGGCTCCCCCAGGGAGCCTTTGGGGGGAGGAGTCTGGCGAGGGGGAGGGGCTCCTGACTCCGCTCCCCGTGCCGCGGGCGCCCACCGGTGGGCCTGGCGAGGAAGACGAGGCGGATCCAGCTGGGCCCCCGCTCCTCCACCGCCAGCAGCGTCAGCGGCCGGCACTGCAGCCCGGACTCCTCCTGCACCTCCCGCCGCACCGCCTCCAGCGCCGTCTCGCGGGGCTCCATGCGGCCGGCCGGCAGGTACCAGCTCCCGTAGCACTCCGCCTTGGCCTCCTGCACCACCAGCACCTGGCCCTGGGGGGAGGGGGAGAGGGGTGGTCAACGGGGGGCCCGCGGGCGCTGGGCGGGGCAGGGCGGAAGAGGGGGGGGGCCTCTCGGACCTTCTCGTTGAGCATCACCGCCAGCACCACGTAGCAGACGTTGCCCCGCAGCCGCGCCGGGTCGGAGGCGCCCGCGGAGGACACCGGCCACCCCTGCCCGCCCAGCAGCGCCGCCAGCTCCTCCGCAGCCATCCCGCCCCGAGGCCGTTACCGCGCCTGCGCAGCAGCCCCCCCGCCCCCTCCCTCCCAGGAGGCGATTTCATTTGACAGACAGGAATCGGATTTGCTCCCCCCTCCCCCCCCAGATGGAAATGCCCAGCAATGGAGAGGCTGACGCTGGCAATGGAGGAGGAGGAGGAGGGAATAGGGGCTAAGGATGCCTTCTTGCAGGGGATCAGCTATCCTCCCCCCCATCATCGTTACTGTTATCATGGAACTAACATCGGTGGGATGAACATTGCTGTAAACCCTTTATTTCCTAAAAACATTTGTATCCAGACAAGGCACTTTAGCTACAACAGGAATTTTTATGTTATACGATGAAAATAAAAATATTTTTAAAAAGGCAGGAGGCAGCACGGAAGGAAAAAACACCTTTATTGGAAGACTAAAAAGGAGGCAGCAGCCCCAGAGGAAGAGGAGCGCCCGCTGTGGGGCAGGCAAGCGGAGCCAGCCGCAGGCAGGGACAGAGAGAGGCTCAGGCCAAAGATCCCATGCATGGCTGCAAAGGTCCTGGGCCAACGATTAAGGCACCCCGTCCATCCTTAGGCTGGGCAAGCCCTTCCCACAGGCAGCGGGAGAGGTGGGCTGCCGTGTTCTTCCTCATCTCTCGCTCAAACTGCTGGGTTGCTCTGCCACTGGGGAAGTAAGAGCAACTGGCGAGTCCCCAAAACCTCCACCCAGCACCAGCGGTGGGACACAGCTGGGGGCCTTGGCAGCCGTGCCCTCAGGGAGAGCCTAGCGGTCTTGATCCGGCATCTGTATCTGCTTCCGAGAACGACTTCGGACCCCCCGGGAAGAACTCTGGGGAAAGAAGAAAGGGAGCAGGGTTGGCGAGGAAGAGGCCCTCTTCTCCCTCCCCTCCTGGCTGGAGGAGGTCAATGGCATAGTCATGCCTGCAAGCCATCTTTTCTCTTTGGACTTCTGGCCTGCCACACTTTCTACTGTGAGAAAATGGGAGGGGGGCTTATATGGAGTTGGGTGACGTGTAGCCATAACAACTTCCTTCTTAAAAAGCCAAGGTCATCTTTTGTCTCTGCACCTGGCCGGAACTGGATGGGAGGAATCTGTCTTCGTGGCAATGGGAGATTGGAGCATGGGATGGGCTGGTGGGTGTGGGGGCAAGGTCTTGAACTTTCAACTGGATGGAAAAACCTGGAGGTTTTCAGATTCCCAGGTGGGCCCACATGGCTCTCTCCGTTAATTTGGAACTTTGAGGACCTTCTTGCCTTGGAGTGTGATTTGTTTGAGGATGCTATTTGGAACCCTGACAGGATTCTCACTGGGGTCCCCTCCAGAGCCTCCTTACCTCTTTAGCCGGCAGCCTCTTCTTCCCCTGCCGAAGGCTTTGGCTCCTGGCTAAGGGTTTAGGAAGGGCGGGGTCCTTGCGGCAGCCTCTGGAGGGGGCAGACAGCTCAGAGTCCGACCAGAAGTCCTCCTCCTCCTCCTCCTCCTCCTCGTTGCTATCAGAGCCCAGCTGCCGCACTGCTGGCCTGTGCCCTGCGCACATGCAGACCAAAGGAAGGCTCAGAAAGCAGCAATTCCAGAGCGAAGCATTGACCGGCCCTTAAGAGGCCACCAGCCTGGCTTTAACATCTGACCAAGTGATTTGTTTTATGCCCCCACCTTTATTGTTTTTTGTAAATAGTTCAAGGGGGGGAGGAAACATACCTAATACTCATTCCTATCCCCCCCCCCACCTGTGAGGTGCGCTGAAAAGCGTGGCTTGCCCAAGGGGAGGCCGTTTCAGGGAAGCCTCCGGAGCCTGGGGAAGGGCCATGAGCAAATGCTCACGGGGTGTGTGTGTGTGTGTGTGTGACGCACGCATGCACAGGTGGGAAGGGAGAATTTGTGCGGACACACATGCACACAGTTTTGGCAAGCCGTAAGAAAGTGGTTTGCCATCACTGCTCTAGACCAAACTCGCTTCTACAGGCTGGGTTCACCCAAAAGGGATTGTTGCCTCTCAGTAACATTGGTGGCACAACCTCCGATACCTGAACAAGCACCCACAGGGTGGTTTAATCTGGCCTAGAGAAGATGCTACTGCATGCAATGGAATTTCCTTTCCAGGTATGCGATTAGTGTGCATTCAAAGTGACAATCAAGTTACCGGGCCTTGGAGAATTCTGAAGCCACTTTTGTTCCTTGCTCCACAATGCAGGTTTCCTTACCAATCGGTCGCCGGCACAGCTCCTGCTCCTCCAGGTAGAGGGGGTCTGAATAATGCACCATGGCTGTCTCTGGCATGGAGCGCAAATCCTGCATGCTGAAGCTGCGTAAGCGACCTGCCAGGGCTCCCTGGCCCTAATGGGGAGGACAAGAGGGGGAAAGGGGTTTACTAGGGAATCAAGGGAAGGGGTTGCTTCCGGAGTGAGAGATCACAGCCATCGGTCAAGCACAGAGTTCCTAACCCTTCACTCCAAGGACCCGTCTGGGAAGCCTGCATGAGCTGGAGAAGCCGAGGAAGCAAATGAGTTACCCAGGTGGTACAAGCTGAGAACAGGGCACAGAGTCATTGGGGGGAAGCAGCCCAATGCCGCCTGGTTACCAAAGGGGGTGAGAAACCTCCTCCCACAGGAAGGAAGATACCGATGGCAGCGCCTCCCCTCCTCAAGGCCAAGCGTGCCTCCAGACCAGCCCCGCCAAGAGATCAGAGCCCAGGGAAGATCAGGTAACTTTTGCAGCCACCTGGATAGCTGCTGTGGCTGCCACGTTGATGCTCTTCTTCCCAAAGCTCACAAGGCTCTCGTAGCCACGTTCTTTGGCTTGGCAGATGAAGTGGTCGATCTCCTGCAGGAATTCACAGACAATGGACTGGATCAGAGGAAGGGCAGCCAAGACACCCTCCCCTCCGGCTTTCCCCAGGCGTCTCCTGCCACAGGATACGGAGGGGCTCCCGTCACTCAGCCGACACAGGAAAGAGCGGGGGGGGGGGGGAATGGCACCCCAAAAGCCACTTAGCTTTCCCTCCCTCCCATTTCTTGCCATGCGTAGCAAGGAGGCAGCTGTTTCTGTGCCAACGGTGTGATCGCTGGAGATCCCGATCTGGTCCTGGTTTCCCCAACGGCTGCCTCCCCCTCTGACTCCCGGTTCTGCCCTGCTGAAAGGCAGGCAGCCCGTTCTAAGTTGGCATAACTGCACGCAGGCTCAGAGTCCCTCAAAGGTGCAGTCAGGAATGCCTGTTTTCCTTTCATGGGGAGGGAGGGAGGGGGGAACAGGGCAACAACAATGTCCTGGGGCCACGGGCAGAGGGTTACCTTTTCTTTGCTGGACAGTGTGGGATGCACAAACTTGCGGTACAGCAGGCTGGCGCCCTTTGTGTAAGGAGAGAGGAGCCACACCACAAAGGCCATTTTGATCTCATAGTAGAAGGGGAACCTGCAACCAGAAAGGCAGCCATGGAGCCAGCAGTGCCCAGCAGGTTGGCTCAGCTGACTTCAGCAAAGGCTGCCCAGCCAAGGGGGCCGTTCTCAGAGCGAAGGAGGGTTAGGAGGAACCCAGAGATCCCAGCTCTCCTTTGCTACCCCAGGGAGCAGATTTGCTGTCTGCCAACAGTCATTTCAGTTATTTCTCTGCCTACAACCGTTGGTGCAATGACCAGTTAGGACAGCATTGCACGGATTGGGGTTACAACAGGCCTTAGGAGTTCTGGCCACCCCAGCAACCTCCCCCACCCCCTTCCCCGCGATCGTGACCTGGGCGCTTGTCAACCGGTTCACGCTTGTGACTGATTGCAGCATCCCAGCAGCCTTCGGCCCAGCTAGCAAGAAATCTGAGCCTGGCCCAATCACGTGACCTCTCCCAAACAAGAAAAGCCTGAGCGAGATGATAATAAAGCCCAACCTCCCCCTGATGGGCTCCCTCTGCAGGCCCTCCCTCCACGGCCTCTTCTGGCTTACAGGGAGGCAGGTATCATCCGTGCTCAGAACCGGTTAAGATGGTTCCAGCTCTGCCCAGCAAGTGCACCGGCTGCATTGCATCACATGAAGCAACAATATACAGACTGGGGATTTAAGAGGGTGGAAACCCAATGAACTGTGGCTCATTTAAACTAAGCTGCCTTTCCTCCCCCCCCCCCCCCCTCAGCCTCATTTACTTGAAAGGGTCGCTTCGGGTATAAAAACCTTGAAAGGGGAACCCCAACCATAAGGGTGCTTTTTTTTTTTTTTTGAACGGTCCCAATTCCCTTGAAGGGAAACCTGGCAGGCAGGGCAGAGGCAGCAGGCAAAACAGGAAGAGCAGAAGCTCCCTGGGAGTCACAGGCAGCGGGGGAGGGGGAGAGGAGAAGCAAAGCCCCCCCCTCTCCCTTTCCCAATGCAGGGGGGCCGTGGACAAGGAGAGGGCTCAACTGGGGGGGGGGGCTTTAAGCAAAGCTCCTTTGCCTTGCAGAATGCAAACTGCTGCACAGCCCCGGGGGTGTGTGGGTGGGTGGGCTCTGTGTGTGTGTGTGGGTGTGGTGGGGGGAGGGGCGAGCAGGACCCACCAGGAGATGAAGGTGTCCGTGATGGTCTCGGTGGCCATGAAGAGAGCGAAGACGATCCAGTACATCATCCAGCGCACCTGCGGGGGAGCCACGGCAGGAGGCCGGCTGAGTCGGAGCTGCTGCCGGACAGGAGGGGGGGGAAGCCCCCCCAAGGCGCCCAGAGCCCCCCCCCCCGAGGAAGCCCCCCCCCCCAGACTCACGTACTCCCGGACGTCCTTGTTCCGGACGGCCTTGTAGGAGGCGTAGGCCGGGTAGAGCGTCCCCAGCAGGAGCCTGTAACGGAAGGGCGGCGTCAGGCAGGCCGGCCAGCCGCGGTAGGCGCCCGCCAGCAGAGCCAGCCAAGCCCGCCGCCCCGAGCGCAGCGCCGCCGCCTTCAGGGAGCCCAGCAGCTCCATGGAGGCAGCCGCGCAGGGGGGTCGCTTCTCCCGCCAACCGCCGCCCGCCTCCCCCGGCCCGGGACTCACTGGACGACGCGGCTGAGCACCCAGACCACCATCGCCGCCGCTCCAACCGCCCGCGCGCCCTGCCATTGGCCGCCTTTAGCCCCGCCCCCGCCGCGGGCGTCCAATGGGGGGCGTGGCCGCCGTCCGGTCCGGCTTCCCTCCTTCGGATCGGGTCGGCGGTTGGATGGGCGGGGCTTCTCCCGCGGCTGCCCCGCCCCTCCTGTCCCCCGTCACGTGACCGACTCAGGCGGCGTCTGCGCTTCCGGCCCCCCTTCGAGGAGTCTCGCGGCAGCCTTCCCCCCCCCCCCCGGAACCCTCCCTCCCTCCCTCCCAGGGTCTCCCCCCGGCGGCATCAATCGGGGCCCCCTGAGCCCCCTGCTGTCCTTTGGCCCCTCTGCCCTTGAGGCCGGCCCTGCCTCCTCGGATCCCCCAGGACCCCCCTAATCCCCCCCCCCGCCTCACAACGCCCCCCCTCCTCAGCTGGGACCACGGCCCCTTTTCCCCCCCACAGGCCGTGGGGCTATGAGAGCCCCTCAGGCAGCCGCTTCAGAGCCACCTGTGCTCCTCCGCAGGTAAATGCAAGCAGAGGGAGGTAACTAAGGGTGTGAGAACGGAACCCTTGCCTCACAACCCCCCCCCCTCGGCCTTTCCTCCCTCCCGCCTTGGGTGGCCCTGGAGCATCGCTAGGCCTGAAGCCTGGGCTTTTCTTCCTCCTTCAGGGGAACTGCGTAACTCCCTGCGTTTCCCAAAAGAACACTCTGGAAGGGAAAGGAGAGGAGGAGAAAGAAGTGCCTCCACTTCTCTCAAGGAGGACCCTCCCCTCCCTCCCTCCTTCAGAAGCTGTTTGCTCAGCTGCACAAGGCCCTTTCAAGGGGGCTTCACTTAAGAGGGGGCTCGGCCCATTTCAAGAGTGGCCTCACTGCTTCACGAAGAGGGAGGCCAGGCCCCACACGCCCGCCTGACTGAAAAGCAACCCGCCATCCCAAAGGAGGGAGCAGATCCTTGGCACTCTCAGCCACGCCTCTTCTTGGCCAGGAGGTGCCTTGGGAGCCCCCCACTGCCCTAGCAGAACTGCAGGAGGGTTTGGGGAAATTAGGTTTTCTGTATTTTAGGGAATACGGTATTTAAATGGCATTTAACAAAATGGCACTAATAAATAATATCGATTACATGTGAATATTTATTTATTTATTTACTTATATTGATATCCCGCCCTTCTCCACAGAGGACCCAGGGCGGAATAGAGGAACGGTGGCAATTTTCCATCAATGTTTTCAGTTCTGCAGGAAGGCCAAGAGGGGCTCCGCTTCTGAGGGGTCCCGGCTGAGCCGTGGCGCTAAGAGACGGGTTCTGTGTGTGTGGCCTGCCAGGAGGCTGCAACATGAGGCAGAGACGAGGGCGAGGACATGCCTGGGCTCAGCTGTGGGAGAGCCAGCTCAGCCCCTGCCAGCTCCCCTCATCCCTGAAGACCTTGGGGCAAACATGCTCCGTTTCAGGCAAGCCGTTTGCTCAAAGGGAGCACCGGGTGAGGGCACGCCTCAAGCGCCCGTCCCCAGTTGCAAAAGCCACGTCCTCTGAAGACGCCCCGTCTGGAGGGTCTGGGAGCCGCCCTCCTGGGGAGTCGCACAGGGCTGGGAGTGAGTTGGGAAGTGCCGAGGAGGGGATGCGCCTCCATCAGCCCCTCCATTGGCTGCCTCTGCTCACTCAGCGAAGAATAAAAAGGGCCCCGTCCCAGCCCTGGCATGCATGCCGGACAGCTCGCCATGTGGCCCCTGATCCTGCTCAGCCTGCTCTCTGGAGGCCTGGGTAAGCAAGGGGGGGGGGGGACAGGGGGGCATTGAGTGAGGGAAGGCCCCTGGCCTGCCACCATCCGGGCAGGCTGCTTAATAAGAGACCCCAAAATGGAAGAAAAGGCTCCTTGGCCCGAGGAAGTCCTGGTTCTTAGAAGCCGCTGCCTGGGTGACATTTGGGCCGACCCTCCCTCTCCACCCGACCACCTCAAGGGGGGGGGGGGGGGCTTCTTCCAAGATTTTCCAAAGGAGAGGCCCCACGGCAGCTGAGGAGCCCTGCTCCCTGGGTCCTGCCACGTCACACTTGCAGCGCTTGTGAGACTCGTGACAGAGAATGCATGTGAGCCCTCCTCCAGGGCCAGCCGGTCACCTCCTGCACCCGATTCACTCAAGGGGGGCTACCTTGAACTATAAACAAACGTTGCAACCTTGAGCCCATCAGCTTTTTAACTTATTTTAGAGAATTGTTAGGGAGATAATATATATTTGCCCTGAACAGAAGGTCAGACTAAAATGGTTTCCAGTGCCTTCTGTTTCTTCTGTCCTCACTGCGTACGATCGATAGCAGGCTGACCTCCTCCTTCCCTTCCCAGTCCTAACCAGCAAGGTCCAGAATGAATGTGCCAAGGGAGCAGAGTACTGGTGCAGCAACTTCATGACAGCTATCAAGTGTGATGCTTTGGATCACTGTGTGCAGACCTGGTGGAATCAAGCCAGCCATGTGAACGCCTGGAACAGAATCAGCAATGTAGGTCTTGTGAGGTGGTTGTTAGCCATAAAGGTCAGCAGGTCCCTTAGCCCAGGGGGCCTTGCCCAAAGAGCAGCCCAAAACACCTTGGTTATGTAAACACGTAAGGAGGGACACCTCACCCAAAAGGGGAAAGAGGCCCCCTTGAAAAGATGGAGAATCCCCTTATATTCAGCTCAAAAATATTGGGCTTCTAATGAGCTCTTTCATTGGCTGAACATCATTTGACACATCAGTGAACAGTCAAGAGCGTTGGTAGGTAGCACGCTAGGACATTTCATAGCATCTCTTAATAGTCTTAGTGGCTCATCCTCATATTCGGGAGGTGTTTCCCACATTGCATTTTGTGTTTGCAAGTTAGTAAAGCTCAAGTCTGCATACAATCCTCAAGGAGAATCCTCCTCCTTGGCAACTTGAACCAGTTCTTATCAGACTCTACATTCCTTGGGGAGAGCTGGTTTGTTACTTGAAAGACATCCTAATCCACCAGTCACATTAATCAAAGAATCCCTCCCGCCTTCTGCGGTTGCCATCAATACGTGGGCATGGCCATGGAAGATGCCAGGCCGCTCTGCCCAGAGGTTGTAGGGAGGCACGAGAGACATTCTGAAGGGACCCTCCCTGCTTTCCCAGGCCAAAAAGAGAAGAAGGGAGCAATAGTCTTGAAAGGTTCTGTTAATGGAACCTTACAATCACTAGAACTCTGTGCTTGGTGTTTCTGAACTGGACTGCCTCAAAGGGCGAACGGTGTCCGCTGGTCTCCTTGGCTGCCGGGGCTCAGAAGCCGCCACCTTAAGGCCCGGGGAAGAGGAGACCTTTTGGGGTGGGGGAGCAAAGGCCTCGGGGAAGAGGTTCTCAGAGGGGGAATCCCTTTTCCTTCCAGAAGGACACGTGTGCAGACTGCAAACAACTTGTCTCCCTCCTGGTGCGCATGGCCAAGGAATCGGCCTTTAAGGTAACAAAGCAATCCATGAATGTACCAGCAAGAACGTGATTGGAGCGCCTGCTCGTCTTCTTACGCTTTTCCAGGCTCAGCTGTGCCCTCGATTCGTTCTTCTTGTCTCCAGAGGTTATGGGAGCTGAACAGCCATTTCTCTGGAGTGATCTAGAGTTTCCTGCTTGAGCAGGAGGCTGGACTAGAAGGCCTCCCTCCCAGCTCTGCTGCTGTTCTTCTTCTGCTATTCTTCCGTGGCCTCAATGTTTTTCTGACTTGGAGTCTGTGGGCAGAGCCAACTGGCCCCAGCGGCTCCCAGCTGAAGAGGGGTGGGGGGTGAGGAACCTGACCCCTGGCCCAACGCCTCTTGCTCAACCCTCTTCACACAATTCATCTCTCAACAGGAAGCCCTCCAGAAGTATTTGGAGCAGGAATGTACCAATTTGCCACTTCAGACACTTATCCCTCAGTGCCAGGCCCTGGTAAAGGACTACTATGCCCGTTTCATTGCCAGCCTGGAAAAACAATTTGTAAGTAGTTCCTCTTCTTCCAATCTCACAGCCTCTGGGTTGGGGCGGGTGGGGGGCTGAGCTCACGATTCCTACAGATGAGGTTGGGGGTTCCCGGAATGGCCGGGCAGCATCCGACAGCCGTTGGAACCCTCCTGAGGCGGCTTCCTGTGTTAGGCCACGTTGGAGAGCATGCAAGAGATCTCCCCACTCAGAATCCAGCTGCCTCTGCTGGCCATTCTATGGGCCGCCCCCTTTCTCCCCATTAGGATCCCAGCATCGTGTGCGCCCAGCTGGGGGCCTGTCCAGCTGACCTTCCAGGAAGCCAGGATGGCTTTGTTCAGCTGCTCAGAGGGCTGGAGCAGTTCCTTCCCCAGCTGCAAGGCCAGAGGCCCATCCTGCCCACTGGCCACACTCAGGTAAAGGGGGCTTCCGAGTGCCCACCGCCCCATGCCAAGGGCTCGTGGGGCCCCTCCTTTCTCAGCAGGGGAGGGAAGGGGGGGGAAATGGAAGGCCAGGTGCTCGTCTACAGAAGCCCCTTCATTCTCCCAAACTTCACGCTTTCTCTTTCAAGCCCTGTACAAAGTCCGAGAGGGAGGGATGGGGGGGGGAAGGTCCACGTGGGGAGGAACTGGGGAGGGAGGGAGGGTTTTTGCTGCTGCTGGGCATCTGCCAAGGTCAGCCTCTGCGTGGCCTGAGAGTGGCCGGCTCTTCTTTTGCTAGGAGTCCCCGCAGGAGCTGTTGCCCATCCCGCTGCCTCTCTGCTGGCTGTGCAGGACGTTTATTGGCAAGGCCGAGTCGGTCATCCCCAAGGTAGGGCATCATCGGCTCTGCCATGCGATCGGCCGCCGTGAGGGCTCCCATTGGGCTGCCGGCTGCAGGGAAAGCCTTCCTGGACCGGGACTGATGGAAGCGAGTTGGGCTTCCTGCTCACATAGCCCCTCTTTCCCCAGGCCTCTATTGGCAAAGCCATGTCCAAACTCTGCTACGTCCTGCCAGGGGTTGTGGCTGGCATGTGCCAGTGTCTGATGGAGAAATACACGGTGATCATCGTGGACACAATTGTGAGCAAGCTGGGCCCACGCCTGATCTGTGGGATGCTGCTGATGTGCGCCTCGGAGGAAAACTGCGGCCCAGGTACTGAAGACCCCAGGAGGCTGCCCCTCCCTCCCTTTCCCCAGGCCAGGGAATGGCCACCCAGAAGGCCCAGCAGGAGGGGGGCCTGCGGGGAGTGGAGCAAGCCAAGCCCAGTGCCCAAAAGAAACAGCGGCTGCCTTCCCTGCCTGGGGAGAATCTCCCGTGCGGGGGAGGGGCTTGGGAAGGGGGGGCTTGCTGCTGCAGTCAATGCCCCCCCTCCCCCCAGGGAAGCAGAGGCTGGAAAGGGCTTCTTTGGGGGCACCCACACCCCCTCCTCTCCCCCCCCCCCCCATCTAATGACAGCCTCCCCTTGTGCTTCTGCGCAGAGCCCCCGGTGCCAGCCACAACCGAGGGATGCCAGCTGTGCCTCATGATCAGCGGCCACGTGAGGGCGTCTCTGGGGGCCAATAGCTCCAGGGTGGCAGTGGAGGCCGCCTTGTCCACAGCCTGCAGCCCCTCCCTTTCCCCCTGGCCCCAGGTGAGGCTGCCCTCTTAAGCTTAGCGTGGCATCTTTCCCGGGAGTGCAGGATGGAGCTTTTTTTTGTAAGTGGGACACAGGCAGACAGGATGGGACATCGAAGAGCTCACGGGGCTTAGCTGGGTCTGCCTAACCCCCCCCCCCTTTAAGGAAAGCGGCGGCTTTTCCCCAGCATGTTTTCAGAGCCCTCCTGGCCTCCGTTTCCTCTGGCCGAGGGCTAGCAAGACGAACCGAAAGGAGAAGCGTTTCCCCTTTTGCCTTTGAGCATCCAAGAAGGGGCAGGAAAGGAGAAAGGGAAAGAAGGACGGAGGAAAAAGGAGGAAGAAAGGAGGAGGGAGAGGGAAGGGAGAGGAAGGAAGCAAGGCGGAAGTCCTGCCTTAGCACTTGGCCACCAGCAGACGGAGGAGGCGGCTTTGGTCTTCTCCCTGGCCTCACCTTCCTCCACTGAGGCCATGGATCCCCCCAGCTGGGCCTCCACAGGTGCCCCCCCCCCGACACGAGGGATGTGGAGCTGGCCACGCTCACTCCCCCCCCCCTCCATGCCCTGGAGGTCAAACACAACCCTGATGCGGCCCTCAATGAAATGGGAGTTTGAGCTACTCCTTTGACAGCTCCTCCACACCTCCAGCCACGGAAGAGTTTCCAGGGCTTTGGAAAAGTTCTCAAACATTCAGGGCGACCATTCCGATCATCCGGAGAGTTCCCCCCCCCCCTTTGCCCCCCCTCCCTTTCCCCTGCGCTCCCTCTGCTCAGGCCACGGTGGGGTTGGGGGATGGGAGGCCCTTCCCTCTCTCCACCCGGGACCCTTCTTTTGCAGTGCCACCACTTCGTCCACCAGCACCAGCCGAAGCTCTCCGCACTCCTGATGAAGCCCTGGGACTCCCAGGCTACCTGCCAGGTACAAAGGGGGAGGCGGGGCACTCTAACTAGCCCTGAGGCAAAGCAGGTGGAGCCAAAAGAGGCCATGCCCCCGGGGAGACACCTGGACAGGTGTTTACAAGCCAAGCCGCCTGTTCTGGGCTGGGGGAGCAAAGACAGAGGAAAAGGGGGCAGATGCAAAGGTCCCAGGTGGGAAGATCTCTTTGGGACGCAAGCCGAGCACGGAAAGGGAGGGAGGCTCAGAAGGGACCCGGCCAGCCTTGCTCTGAGGAGGAGCTGGACTTCCTGGTTCCAGAAGGAGCAGGTGCTGAATGCGAGGGCAGCTGCTCTCTTCTGCCTCTCCAGATTAAGGGACCAGGGCCGACCCATTGCAGAGAGCTGCTGCCTGCAAATGGGTCACTCCAAGGAGGAAGGGGGAGCGTGGACAGAGAGCTTGAAGGCACCTGGGGAAGAGAGACCGGCAAAGACCCTTCCCCCCTTCCTCTTGGGATGAGGGAAGAAGAGCTGGGCCTCCCATCCAGAGGTGACCCAAAGGGGGGTGGGGTGTCCCCATTTCCTCTTCTCCCTCCGCAGGAACTGGGTGCCTGCACAGCCAAGCAGCTTTTGCTGAGTGCCACTCCTTGTGCCCAGGGACCCACTTACTGGTGCTCCAGCTTGAGTGCCGCCAAGCAATGCAAGGTGAGGACTGGGCCTTTCCCCTCTGGCCTCCCTCAAAGCCGGCCACTCTAAGCAAGCCAGCAGCTCGCCAGGGCTGCTTAAGTCCCAGCGATTCCACGAGGACCCAATTGGAAACCAGCACGAGCCCAAAGGGACGGATTTCCAATGAATTCTGGTGCTGGGAGCCTCTTCCCAGAATGCCGTAGGGGCTCGCAAGGATCCCTGGTTTGGGGACAGGATCCAATTTCTCTTCTCCCCCCCCCCCCCCCCCCAAATCCTCCTCTAGGCCACCCAGCACTGCCAGGACCACGTATGGCTGTAACCGAGCGAGGATGGCCCGGCTGAAGGCAGGAGAGCCGTTTCTCTCACCTTGACTGTGGAGGCAGAAAAGAATCTCAACTATTAAAATTAACCTCCCGATCACACTGACGAAGCCTTTTCCTTGTGCAAGCTGTGTGCATTGATGGGTAGATGGGGTAGGGGTACAAGGGGAAGCCTGGCTTTGAAGACCCTCTGAACCTTCCTTTCATGAGGCTTTTTCTACCCCAATGAGAGACCACTGAGAAGCCCACCCAGCTGCCGTTAGAAGGATAGAAATGCTTTGGGGAGGGCAGGGGAGGGTCTGGAACATGCAGAGAGATGAGCCAAGCACCCTCTGACTCCTCCAAGGATTGCACAGCTGCAGCAAGACAAGCTCGGCCTTGGTGCTTCAGGACTGTGGAGCCCTGGACATCCACGCAGACAACCGAGGAACGGAGGCCCTCTCGGCCAGAGGGTCAAGGCAAAGGGAGTATGGAACCTTGGAAAGTAAGCAAGGACAGCCGAGCCCTCATTTATCAGTAATCAAAATACGAATTTCTCCCCCAGAGATGCTCCAGTGTCAGGCTGGAACTCTGCCTCTGCTCTTCTGCCACCCGGGAGAGAGAGATTAAACCCCATTGATTTGATTTATAGCCCCCTCCTTGTCCCAAGGGCTGCTCAAGTCAACTTTAGACACGCTTGCATCTTTATAGGATCCCCCACTGACCTCCCTGCTCAGGAGGCATCCTGGAGTTACAGAGTCCTTCGGGTAATCATCCAGGAGAGGAAATTGTGCCCAGAGAATAACAAGCAAGCCATGTGGGTCTTCCAATCAGAGTGTATTGTTTTCTGGTGGGTCAAGGAGTCACATTTTACAATAGAAGCCTCCCCCCCCCCAGGAGGCCTCCCCTCCCCCCAAGCAGCTCTTTAGATGGTTAGCTACTCCATTATGTATCTTCAAAGACTTTGTTCCCATGGAGGCTTGTTCCTTCTAACCAAAAGCAGCATCTAAACCATAGGAACATGTAACACAAACCCTCCGTGGATGGGGTGCCTTGTTCGAATCACGCCTTCCCTGGGGGCAGGGAGGGAAGAAGAGCAGGGAACCAGCACGCCTGTTTAATGCACAGAGAGGAGCCGAAGCGCCCCTCCCCCTGCAAGGCCTCCTCCAAAGGGAGGGGGACACAGGGCTGTCCTTCTGGCCCCCAGGCGAGCCGCTTGCTGGGGCTGCATCAGGACCAAAGGGCCAGCAAGGGCCTCTCCAGGGGCAGAAAGAAAAGTCCGGCCGGCCCAGGCAACCCCCCAGGCTCTGCAGCAATGTCCCAGCCTCTAGCCGGGCTCCTCCTTCACGTCCCTTGCTGGTGGCTCTCTCCTTGGCTGTCTCTCCTCTTCCAGATCTATGGGAATAAAGGCAGCTGGTGTGAGGGAGGGAGGGCCCACTCCGAGCCCTGTGGCTTTCGGTGGGCGGCGGAAGGAAGGCCAAGCGCTCACCTGGATGTAAGCCTCGGACAGCGTGATCATCTGGGGGAGAATGTCCGTCACCTGCAGGTCCTGCAGCTCATACCACTTGCCTGTGCCCTGCAAGAGGCCCGTCCAGGTCAGAGGTCATGGCCCAGGAAGAAGGGGGGGGGCAGGGTGACTGCCCAGGGAGCCCGGGGGGGAGGAGCCAAAAACTCACGTGATGCAACACGTGGATCCGGTAGGCCCCTTCGGTGGGCTTCCCATCATGCACGATGTTTGCGATGAGGTCATAGATGGTGTTCTTGTGCACGGCCTGCACTTCCTCCGAGAGGTATTCCCGCAGATCCACGTTCCTAAGCAGAGAAGTCGCCATTAAGGCTCTGAGAGTGGATCCCTCACCCCCCGCAGAGGCTCACAGGGAAAGGATCCCTCCCCTTGTGGCCCTCCAGAGAAGGGGAAGTGGGATTTCTCACCACTACAACAAAACGCAGGCCTAAAACGCTTGGGGTGTGTGGAATAATTCCTAGAGGCAGACTGGGGCTGCCCCCTGGGCTCCCTTTCAAAGGCCCCTCCCTCCAAGCCCCCAGGAAGAGCCTGGACCCCCTGCTGGCACTTATCCTGCCCCTTTCAACCATCGGGGCAACCAGGAACACCGACGGTTCCTCCAAGGACTGAGGGGTTCCGAGTCTCCCACCCACCTGCCCTTCCCAATCCCAACGCGGTTTCTTGCGGAGAAGGGCCCTCGGTGACGTACGTGATGGGGAAGTTGACAATGGTGGGATTCTTTTCCACAAAGAAGTTGTTCTTGGTGAACCTCTTGATGCAGAAAATCAGGTAGGGAGGCAGCTTGGTGAGCTGGAAGCGCTTCAGGAAGTTCTCCTTGTAGGTCTTGTATTCCTGAAGGGCCAAAAGATCTTTTTCCCCACTTTCAGCCCTTGTATCCCAGGGACCCTGACCTCAGCCGGGGACAGGGGAGGGGCAGAGGCCATCTTTAGGGCTGCCCTCACCAGAGCCCAGAAGCCCCTTGGGTCGATCCATCCCCCGCCTAGGACAGGTCTCGATGGGAGCCACAGGCCGTGCCCAGGAGACGGAGCAGCCAGGAGGACCCAGGCCCCCTGCTCACCTGCTCCCTTGCCCTCCCAGGAGACCCAGCAAAGGGACTCCAGAATCCTGGCTCTCCCTGCTTGCATGGATGAGCCCCCCACCCCACCCCCAATCAAGGAAACGGGGGGGGGGGGGGCATTCACTCCCCGGAAGGTTTGCGCTTGTAGACTGCTGGGGCTGCCTGCATAAACGGGGGTTCAGTGCCAGTTGGGCCTTTAGGAGCCCAGGAGTTACCTTTTCCATGATTCCATTAAACTTGGCCAATATGTTGAAAAGCGGGACTTGTGGGATGATGAGCTGCTCCTTCTCATCCTTGTAGAGGGGGGCGGTGGGGAGATCCAGGGTCAGGTACATGAAAGTGGACTCCACCATTTTCTCTTGATACTCGTCATTCTGGAGCAGCTGCTCCTTTTCTTCTGCAGGCTGAAAGAGAGCAACGCCATGGGCCGAATGAGCCGGGCCTGCCCCACAGACCCCTGAAGCCGTGGGGTGGCTGGAGCGGCCAAAGGGCCTTTTAGTGGCCAAGGTGTAGGAGTCAACGTCCAGCATGCCTATGGATAGCTTAACTATCCTAGCAAAGATAAGCATTCCTCTTCTTCACTTCAGCTGTTCTTCCCCTCTGATCTCTTCTTTTTCGGACAAAAAATTAAACTAGGCCCGCCTGCAACTCACCAGATCAGGGTGTGGTAATTTCTTGGTGAATATCCGCATGGAGCCTTGGAAGACGTCGGTTACAATGGCTGCAGACCAGAGGGGAGAGAACGGAAGAGAATGCAACTTTCACAGTCTTATATTCCATGTTTTCGATCGACAGATTTCCAACGTTTTCTACATTGACTACAGAATTTTTTTTTAAAGTGCAAAGGCCTCTGTTTGTGACAGTCGATGTGAACAAAGAGAGAGAAATAGATGGTGTTTCCCAGTTGCCAAAACCTCCACAAAAGCAGCTTTGTCCTGGGTCCACCCACTGGGTCCGAGCCACTTAGAAAGAGGCCATTCTGACAGGAGCCCCGTCCAGGGCATGAAAAGGAAGGGCCAGAGGCCGACTTTGCAAAGGACAATTAACACATAGTATCAATGCAAGGGGAGAGAGGAGTCCATGCGCCCTTCTCAGTGAAATGGGCAGAGAAAGTCTTCCTGGGGAGCTCGGCAGGAGGAAAAGGGAAGAATGACGGGAAAGCCTGTTGGGTCCCCAGGGACTTTGTGCTGAAGGGGGAGAGGGGGAGAAGCAAGTGGAGGGTGACCCTGGCTCTCCTCTCGCCCAGGATGGGCTGGCTGAGACCTCTGGCCGCTAGCGGTCAACATTCTGGTTCGCCTGCCTCAAGAAGCATCAGCTGAGCGTTCTTCCCCCCCTTGGCCAAGGTAGCACCCCCACAAAGCTCCAATGCGCTAGGGAAGCCATGCGGTAGGATCCCTTGGTCATCCCTGCCTCAGGCGGATCGTCTCTGGGGCAACTCTGAGAGGATCACCTCATTTGGTTAAGAGGGCCAGGATTATTTCAGGAAGCTGCTTTGTGGGGGGCTTCCTTCCAAACCCCCGAAGCCTTACGGAGTCTTACAAAAGGCGACATAATAATAACAACAACAATAATAATAATAACAATAATAATTACTACTACTACTACTACTACTACTACTACTACTACTACTACTATTATTTATTAAATTTCTAAACCGCCCCCTCTCCCCGAAGGGACTCGGGACGGTGTACAGGAAAATTAAGAACATATAAAACATAACAATACATACATATTTAAAACCAAATTAAATAGTTAACCCTGTACTAAAATTTTATAAAAAACATTAAAACTATATCCCATTAAAACCTGATTAAAACAATTTAAACTTCAGACTGGGGCGAGGAGCATAAATTAGGCCAGGCCGGCCTGATGGAAAAGATGGGTAATTTTTGGCGGAAGGAGCGGAGGTCCGTAGTAGTTCTAATATCGGGGGGGGGGGTCGTTCCAAAGGGTTGGGCCCACCACAGAGAAGGCCCTTCCCCTGGGCGTCGCCCGCTGGCATTGCCTAGCGGACGGCACCCGGAGAAGTCCCTCTCTGTGGGAGCGAATCGGCCGAAGGGATGTATGGGGCAGGATACGACATAACTTATCAGAGGCAGCAACAGCTTCCACTTACTCTTCTTCTTCTTCTTGGTGCCCCCAAGAGCAGAGTGCAAGGCATTCAGGAACCAGGAGAGAAAGTCAACTCCATCCCCTGCCAAGGGAGAGAAGGGCAGAGGCCATGAGCGGAAGGGCTCATCCCAGCATAACCTCACTCTGGGCCCCAGGACTAAAGCCGAATCTCCTCCCTCTCCTGAAGGGGACCAGACCAGGTTCAAAGCTTTCCAAAGGGGGGGGGGGGGTCATGTGGGGAGGCGTGTTCTTCCCCTCCCCCTGACTGAGGGCCTCAGTATCCCTTTGCTGCCCTTCGTGCATCTAGACATCCAAATGGGGAATGCTCCAGATCCAGATGCAAAGGGGTTACGTGCTCCCTATGACCAGGTGGCGGAGTTGACGGTTCCGCTGAGGAGCCACCCCGGATGTTTCCAGGCTATTCTTCTCAGCCTCTCACCCTGCTTGGTGATCTGGAAGTTCTTCTTACTGCACAGAACCACAGCCTGCAGCATCTCATGGGGGGAGACGTGAGCTTTGAAGTTCCGGGGGTTCCACAGCTTCCTCATGAGCTCCCCAAACCTCTGGACCAGCAGGAACATGATATCTCCCGGAGGACGCCTGATGTTCTTGTAATTCTCTTCCTCCAGGAAGTAATTCCGCAGGGGCGGCACGTTTGACAACGCCTACACGACACGCACAAATACAAAACAACCACAAAGTCTCAAGCACTCAGTGGGGGAGTTCCAGGCTGGCTTGATGGTGGCCCCCACCTCCACCCACCCCCAGCTCTGCTCTCCACCCACCCATCTTTTGCTATCATGGTGATGTCTGCGTGTTGTGTTCCTTTATCATTGTTTATTTTCTGGTTGTATTATTTTACTTTTGTTCTCTTTACACTTGTTTGGCTTTCCTTTTCATTCTCGTAAGCTGCCTAGAGTAGCCCCACAGAGACGGACGGCAAACAAATTCAACAAATCAATAAGTACAATTAGTGACAAAACACAGGATGATGTTTTTAAGAGGAGACTGGACAGCCATTTGTCTGGTATCAGGTCTCCTGCTTGAGCTGGCGGTTGGACTAGAATTCTGATATTCTGTTAAGCAAAGTGTTTCTAAGTGAAACTACAACTGCGTTTAGGATCTTCCTTCAGCTTTCCTTTGGTTTTCAGACCTGTCAAGGTCATAAATGTGAGGACTGGCCATAAAGTTACTTTTTCATCACAACCTTAACTGTGAACGATCACTAAACGAAGCAGTCCCTAAGCAAGGCCTGCCTGTATTGCATTGCATTGCATTGCATTGGGCTGTCTTGTATTACCCTGAGGAGGGGGGGGGATGGCTGCAGTGGCTTTTCCTACTCCTCTCCAATTCAAAGACGGCACAGTACCTGCAGAACCGCATTGGCATAGTCGTTGGCTTTGATGTTATTCAATCCCACAATGCCCGGCAGGTACGTGGTGCCATCATAGGCACGGGAGAGTTTAGCCTGCCTGTCCAAATTGGTGATGTGCTGCTTGGCGAAGGTTGGCTTCAGTACGTACTGGAAAACAGGAGAGAAGAAGCGAGGGAGGAGACGGCCCGCTGGAAGCCTTAGCCCAGGCCACACCGAGAGACCCATCAGCTCAGCCCAGTTGGGCTCTCCTCAGAGGGCAAACAAGGCTTACAGTTTACAATGTAGAAATGCAGCATTACAACCCTAGGTTTGAAGGGCGGTTAAGGACCTCCCCTCTGCTGCACTTCTGCAGCAATAGACGGTGGGGTGAACGTCTGAGGAGGGACACTGTAAATATTGTGAGTTGAGCCGAGCTGAGTATTCCCACCTCTCCCCTCCACCCTTCACCAGAAAGCCACCTACAGTGATATCCTCAAGAGAAGAGTCAATGATCTCATAGTTGTCCGGCAGGCAATAAAACTTCAAGGTGTGAAGGTTGAGGAACACATGATGACTGAACTGGACACTGTGAATGTAAGCATGGGACTTCAAGCCACGACCTGTGGAGAAGACAGGAGGCAGAGCAACCCTATGAGCAAGAACTGCCTACTTTGTTCCCCACAAGCAGGAGGGAAGGGAGGGAGTCATGTCTTGGGAGGGGGGGGGGCAATCAATTGGTAGTGTCAGCTGGCCAAGGCTGCTGATGGCCCCACATTATGATCTGTCAGCCCTTATGGAAAGGGACGGGAGAGGCTGCATTTCAAGTGCTGATCTCTCATCCATGCCTATTACATCAGAGTTCAGCTGTGATACCTGCTCAAGATTAAGCTCATCAAGGTGAGGCAAGAGATACCCACCCCAGGTATTATGCACAAAGTTTTTCTACTAGGCTGATCAAGAATCACATGCATGTTCCTAGGCCAACTATCAAAAAAGAGAAGGAAACAGGCTTACCCTGGAAATATTTCCCACACACCAAACAAGCATAGACATTGATATGTGAGAGTGAGATCGAACACAGCTTCTCAAAGTCAAAATCCAGGACGCTCCTGCAGTGGCACAAGATGGGATTCTTAACAACACACAACTATCAACACCATGCCAGTGAATTTAGGATATGCAAATAATGCATTGCAGGGAAACTCCAGGACCCGATAAGTCAATGTAGAGGAACAAACTGACCTGTTTCTTCAGTCTCTGCGTTGACTCATTTTTTTGGTACAGTTATTCATCCACAGACCCCCCCCCACCCCCCCCACCCCCAATGCAATTTCATTTCGACACTGACTTGTTTATGGTGTCCAGGTAGGGACAATGGCGGCTCCGGCGATCTTCTGGATCAAATCGGCCATACTTGACTGCGAAGGGGAAGTAAATGAGAAAAGTTTAGCACGGAGACGGGAAGAAACAGGCCTGGTCGGAGGCCGATGGGATCCAAGGTCCTTGGAGGGGAACCAATTCTTCATTCCCGTTCATGCCGCCATCTCCCCCACAGGAAGAGCTCCTTCCTGCCGGGGAAGCACCGCCGGGGATCCCCTGCCGGCCACCGCGGCCGCCTCCAAGGCCCCCCAGAGGGAGAGAGGGGGACGGACGGAGGGGGAGGCACCTGTGGGCTCCTCCGCGCCGTCCTCCTCCTCTTCCTCCTCCGGATCGTCGGGCTCCTGCTTGATGGCGACCTCCTCGGCGGCCTCCCGCTTCACCCGCGCCCAGCCCACCGCTCCGCCAGGCGCCACCGTCGGGCAGCCCGGCCACGGCTGGGGGCTGCGAAGTTCCCGCTTGACGCGCGCCGCCATCTCCGCAGGCGCCAAGACGACGCTCGGCGCGCCCTGATGGCGTCACCAGAGGAGCGCGCGCCCTGATGGCGTCACCAGAGGAGCGCGCGCCCTGCTGGCGGCCTGCGGCGTTGCAGCCCCGGCGGGCCCGTTTCCGCCTCTCCCCCCCTCAACCTACACACACACACACGCGCGGGGGGGGGGCGTG
Source organism: Rhabdophis nuchalis (assembly GCA_039707465.1). Classification (NCBI taxonomy): domain Eukaryota; kingdom Metazoa; phylum Chordata; class Lepidosauria; order Squamata; family Natricidae; genus Rhabdophis; species Rhabdophis nuchalis. The sequence goes on from CM077653.1 coordinate 34,217,432, forward strand.
CGGGGGCCCCCTGGCGGCCGGTGGGGCGATGCGCCGGGCCGGGCCGGAGCGGGCGCCGATGGACACGGGGCGCTGCCATCCGGGCGGGCGGCTGGACATGAGCCACGGCTTCGTGCGGCACATCCGGCGCAACCAGATCGCCAGGTGGGTAGGGGGAAGGGAAGCGTGGGGGGGCGCTGAGCACACGGGGGGGAGGGGCTGCGTGGGGGCGCGCTGAGCCCACGGGGGAGGGGGGAGGGGCTGCGTGGGGGGGCGCTGAGCCCACGGGGGAGGGGCTGCGTGGGGGGGGGCGCTGAGCCCACGGGGAGGGGGGGGCGCTGAGCCCAGGGGGGAGGGGCTGCGTGGGGGGGGCGCTGAGCCCACGGGGGAGGGGGGAGGGGCTGCGTGGGGGGGCGCTGAGCCCACGGGGGAGGGGCTGCGTGGGGGGGGGCGCTGAGCCCACGGGGAGGGGGGGGCGCTGAGCCCAGGGGGGAGGGGCTGCGTGGGGGGGGCGCTGAGCCCACGGGGGAGGGGGAGGGGCTGCGTGGGGGGGACGCTGAGCCCACGGGGGAGGGGGAGGGGAGGAGGCTCCCACCGGCTCTTCCCTTCCTCGCAGGGACGACTACGACCGGCAGGTCAAGCAGGCCAAGGAGCAGCTGCGGCGGAGGCTGACCCCTGCGCCCCCCCGGCCCCGCAGACCCGACCAGCAGGTCTACCGCGCAGGCCGCAGAGGTGAGTCCCACGGGGGGAAGGGGGAGGGCGGGGTCCGAAGGGGGTCCTAGCCCCCCTGGCGCTTCTCCCCCTTTTGCAGGCACGGCCGGAGCAGCCCCGGGCGGAGGAGGAGGAGGCAGCGGCGTCGAGGGCGAGTCGGAGGCGTCGAGCGGGAGCAGCTCCAGCAGCCGCGAGCGGCACCCCTGCGGCCCGGCCCTCTTCTGCTTGGAGTACGAGGCCGACGGCGGCCAGGTCACCTCGGTGGTGGTCTACCAGGTAGGCTCTCCCGCTCCCCCCCCCTTGGGCTGGGGTGGGAGGGCGAATGTTTCTTTTGGGAGGCCGTCCGATGCCCTCCGGTCAGCCCTGCTCCAGGATGGTTTTATTGCCGCCTTCTTGCTTCTCCCGCTTGTGCTAAAACACCAATGGCTTTTGATGCTGGGCAAAACTGGGGGAACTCAATAGCAGAAAAGAAGGTTGAAATATTATTTTCATGGCCGCTTTGTGTTTTCAACGCTGCATTGGCTGGAACAGTCCCACCCTCCATGGCGTCATGGGCATCCTGTTCAAGCAGGCTTTGCAAAACTGGGTAATAAATATTAAACAATTCAATCGTTAAATGCAAAGAGTGTTCTTCTAGTGAATGATAAAAGAGAATATTTGTAGCTCAGGGTTGAGCCCCCAACAGACTATAACAGCCACATGGCATCTGCGTAGTAGTCAGGCCAAATCAAGCCCTCCAGTTGTGGGTTGTGGGGCAGCCCTTGAACACAGCACTGTGGTCATGTGGCCCTCCTGGGGTTCCACATGCCCAGGTAACTTCACAGGCTGTGAATTGTCTTCCAAACCAAATTCAGGACTTAGTGATGGTGAAAAACAGTTGCACATTCACACCCCTTTTATAGTGTCGTACTCCCAGTTCTTAGACCGGCTCCTTCTGTGGGCCACTCCTACATACACTTGACATGGAAGGACGGGCCAGTGGGGGGAGGGGGGTCAGCAAGCCCCTTTCTCACTACATTTTAAGATTAGCATTAAAACACTACTTTCCCTTTTGAAGCCACTTTTTTTATTTTTATTTTTAAAGGAGCTAATTTTGCTGTGTTGTTTCAGTCATCAAGAGAACGGCACATCCACTTTCTAAATACTTTGGAACCAGCTTCCTTTGCATCTGGTTTGACCCCCTTGCTGAACATCTGTCTCCCTCTTGGGAGTAGAATCATTTTAGAATTGGGAGTCTTCAGGCTCTTAGCTAAGAACTGGCTGTTTTAGGAAGCATTTCAAAAAAACCTGGTTTATTTAGCTCTGTTGCTACTGTATGTATATTATATTTCCTGACAGTAAATGGATTTTTTTTCATTTTCCATCCAGCTTTTATTATTCTACTGCTGTGTTTGTTTTTTTGTTTTTTAAATACTTCTTGCTTTTAAAAGGAGCAAACTAGCAGTAAAGCAAGCGAGCTTCATCCCTCTTTTTGCGACCGACACAACTTGGAAGTTTACACCAGTGAGGTTTGATAACAAAAAAAATACATTTTCAGAGTTTACTTCTAAAAAGACTGAAAGGATTTATTAAGCTCCTGGAAGCTCCATGAAAGTGTGTTTTGTAATCCCAAAAGAGTTGCTTGGCCATCTGAGCGTGGTGCTGCCTAATGGACTCTCTTGCTTCTTGGTGCAGGACAATGACCCCGAAGAAGTGGTGGAGAAGGTCGGTGCGCAGAATGAGCTGGAGCCAGCTTTGCACGAGGCCCTTCGGCAACGAGTACAGGAGGAATTGGAGAAGCGGCGAGCGAAGCGCTGAGAGCCCTTGCAGGGGTTGAGAAACGCTTCAGGGGAAATGGCGCTGGGCCTGCTTGCCGGCACAGGGGACCGTGCTTGGGGGGATCAAGGGTTATGCTGCTCAAGGGCACCATGGGGAGCAGTGGCAGAAGGGAGCAAGTCCCCCGCAGTCCACCCTTTGACAGATGGGCCCCGGAAGAAAGCCAGCCAAAGGGTTGCAGCCCAGACTTGCCTGCCTCCCTCTTGCCCTCTTGTGAGCGTCCAGGTCGAGGGCCAGGCGGAGGGAGCAGGGGGTGAGCAGCTGCCTGGCCCAATTCCTCGGGGTCTTGGATTATGCTGAGGGTAGAAGCGGCCAACGTGAATTGGTCATTGGAGGGAGCTGCTCCCTTGTCTAGATTTGCAGCTTTTGGGTAGGTCAGCCAGAAGGGCCTTTCCTGGTACAGAGAGCAGAGCGCTGGGCGGAGCCAAGGGTCAGGGTGGGGAGGGTGGGAAGAAGCAGGGCTCGGCCTCGCCCTCTCCCTGCCAGCAGAGGCTCTCAGGAGTGGAGCACAGGGTTGTAAATAAAGACCTAGAACCTGCCCTCCCATAAGAGTTCCTATGGAAGGTCAGGCGTTTGTTCTGAATGCTTGTGTAGTTCTGGGAAAACCTACCCCACCCCTTTGTTGACTGAGCACGGTTGGTGCTTAAGCTGTTGTCCTTGTTCTTCCTGCCCCAGCGATGCAGGGGTGAGAATTGAGCTCTGCTTCTTTGAAAAGGACTTGCAGTTACCTTCTTCTCTAGTTCTGGGAAAGAATCCTACTCAGGAACGCATTGGGCTAACAAAAAAGCAAATTTAGGGACTGACCTGTGAAGGATGCCCAGACATTGCTAACGGCATGTAAAACCCCTGAGACTTTTGTCACAACCGCAGGGTGTCCACTCCCACCATCTAGGCATCGCACAAATTATTTTTCATTCCAAAACCTGAATTAGAATCTATCTAAATACCCGGTTTCCTCCCAGACCCTCTAGAGCTTAAAGGGAAATTTTTCAAAGAAAAGTTACACGGCTGGACTCCTGTGGGGCGATCACTGCTGACCCCCCTGGAGAGCCTCCCTGTCTCCACGCACACCCGAGACAAGGGCACTGAAAAGGAGCTATAGTGGTCCACGTGTGCCCACAAGTGAGTGCCAAGGATCGGGTCGTCCCGCCCCAAGTGGGTCTCAACAGCTCTACCCGCAACCTGTTGCATTGCCCCCCATCCTATTCAGTAATCCCACTACTAAGCTGCCTCCCTCAAAGAAGAAAACTTTGGGCTCGATTCCTTCCCAGTCACGGATACATTGGGAATTTGTGACTGTGTGAAGGTTACGACAAGAGGCTTAGGAGTCCTCCAGAAGGGCAGAATTTGGGCAAAGGCTTCGCAGTTCAAATCAGTCCAGGAAATCGGATGATGGCGTTCCAGGGCTGCCAGTGCCCTGACTGGGAGGTTTCTGGCTCAGGACTTCTTCCTCCCTTAGCATCAGCCAGGCCAGTGACCTGATCCAGGGGACCCATGCGGTTTTTCTGAAAAGCTCATCCCAGGGGATTGTTTTATGTCATGTTGGTTTATTTACAGAAAGGCGTAAACTCTTGCCTTTTAATAAAAGATGTTGGGAAAAATGCTACCAGGTTCCTTTTGGGTTTTCTGTTAATAGCTTCTTCCTGGGCTTTTATTTCTGGGCATCCGAAGCAAAATAATGTGAGGCCCATATTAGGAATCATTCAGGTGGTGTCGACGTCTTATTCTTTGTTGCTCATTTCTGAAATTTTGGAAAAGTCCAATAACTTTTGTTTGTTTTTTCCCCCTTTAGTTTCTACCCATCCATTCACATCACTTGATAGAATTTGTTCCTCTGAATCCAGCCGCTTAGAATGCTGCACAATTTCCCCCAAAACCTTTTATTTGGTTTAGGTTTCCATAATCACCGTTCAGTAAAATGCACCCACAACTGCTTACAATGCATGACTTTGCTCTTTCTTCTAACCCTTTTGTTCACAATTAAACAAACTTCCGGGCAGGTTTTCCTCACGTTCACAAGATCTTTCAGATCTGGTACTTGCTTTAATGTCAGTTTCCAGAGATACAATGTGTCCAACGGCCCACATACATGCCTGTTGCACATCAAAGTTTTTAAAGTTCCTGGGGTATCATTTCCCACTAATTATACAGAAGCAACTTGGGATTGTAATGGCTGCCTGAGGCTTTTCCCCAAGAGTTTCTCCCCCCCCCCCCCAATCGCTCCCCTCCAACAGATTGGCCAGGCTGCGGGTCCCATCTGCCAAATGCCGAGGGGGGGGGGGGCACCGGAGGAAGGGCCCTGCCTGATGAAATGTGCCCCCCCTCCTTAGGGAGCCTGCCTGGCTTTGAGGCTTCAGAGACGCTGGGGCTCCGAAGGTGGGGAGGGCGCCGCACTTTCCCTGCACTGTTCTCGGATGAGTCCTCAGGGCTGCTGCGGTCTAATACAATACTGTAATACAATAATACAATAGAGTTGGAAGGGACCTTGTACGTCTTCTAGTCCAACCCCCTGCGTGGGCAGGAACCTTATACCATTTCAGACAAATGGCTGTCTAACATCTTGTTAAAGACTTCCAGGGTTGGGGCATTCACAACTTCTGGAGGCAAGCTGTTCCAGAGGTTAATTGTTCTAACTGTCAGGAAATTTCTCCTCAGTTCTAAGTTGCTTCTCTCCTTGATTAGTTTCCACCCGTTGCTTCTTGTCCTGCCCTCAGGTGCCTTGGAGAATAGTTTGGCTCCCTCTTCTTTGTGGCACCCTCTGAGATATCGGAACACTGCTATCATGTCTCCCCTGGTCCTTCTCTTCATCAAACTAGACATCCCCAGCTCCTGCAGCCGTTCTTCCTATGTCTCCTCCAGTCCCCTAATCATCTTGGTTGCTCTTCTCTGCACTCTTTCCAGAGTCTCCACGTCTTTTCTACATCGTGGCGACCAAAACTGTATGCCGGATTCCAAGTGTGGCCTTCCCAAGGCACTATAGAGTTTAGGCTTCGTTTGCTTTATATGTTGATGTCTTCTCCCTTGTTTTAGAATCTTAGCCCTTGAAGCCCCCACAGGCCCCGGGGGTTGAGTCGGAGGGCCAGGAACAAACCATCTGTGAGCCCATTTTGACCCGGCGCACTTGGGAAGCCCCCCCAGCCCCCCCCCCAGCAGCAGCGCCCCTGGCTGGGCCCTAAGCGCTGGGGGGGGGCAGCCTGGGACCAGCCCCTCCCCCAACCTACCTTATACGGGGGGGAGACCCCCGAGCCCCCCCACAAGGAGACCTGGTCCCGGCGTGGCTCTGCTGGGAACGTCCGGGGGGGGAGAGGGGGGGAGGCTCCTTCCCGGACGTCGTCGGGGCTGCCGCGGCCCAACCTCCCCTTGCTCGAAGCCGAAAGTGCCCGAAGTCCAGCCAGGAGGCCGAGCGCGCCCCGTCCCCCTCCGGGTAAAGTCCGAGGGAGCGGCCGGCGGAAGCGGCGCGGCGGGCGAAGGGCCGGACCGCCATTTATCCAACAAACCCCGCGCAGCCCCTCACGGCGCCCCGGCGGCAGAGCGCAGGCGCAATCCACCACCGAGGCCATCGTCCCCAGCCCGGCGCCTCCACGGTCCGTCAGCCGAGGCCGATGGGCGATGGGCGAGCGCGGCGCTTCCCGAGAGCCGCTGCCTGGCGAACAAGGGCGGCCCGAGCGCCGCCGGCCCCGTCTCCGCTCCCTCCGGCCCCGAGGCTCCCCGGCCGAGCTCGGGCTCCGGGCCAAGCAAGACCCCTCCGGAGCTCCCAGGCGGCGGCTCCTCCCAGCTCGCCCCGCGCGCGCCCCCTCCCCGCCGGCTGCAGCCCGGGCCCCGCCTGGTCAGCTGGGCGGCCGGCCGGGAAAGCGGCGAGCGAGCGGGCGGGCTGGCGGCCGGGACCGGCCTGGCCTCCAACGCTCCGTCCGGCAGGGGCGGCGGCGGCGGCGGCGGCGAGCGGTAAGGGAAGCGAGCCCCGGGACGGCATCCCTGCCTGCCTCCTCCGAGAGCCGCCGCGTCCTTGCCTCCCGCCCACGCGGAGCTTCTGCCGGCGGGGCGCCTCCGGCGTCGGGAGCGGGCGGAGCTGGCGGGGCCTGGGGCCGGCAGCGGGGACCCCGCCGAAGGGGCCTTGGGACCCGGGCCGGGCGGGCGGGCTGGGGCTCGGCGGGACCGGGTCTTCCTTTCCCTTTTGGAGGCCGGCCGTCCTCTGTCTCTCGGCCTCGGTGATTTCAGAAGGCCGCCTGGGCTCTCCCGGCTCCTCTGGGCAGCTGCCTTCCCGCCCTGCCTGCCTGCCTGCCTGGGCTGTTTGTCAGGCCGCCTGGGACCCTCCCCGCCTTTTGCCTTTGTTCCCGCTGGGATGGGCCTCCTGCCGGCCTCCCTGCCGTGGTCCCTGGGCCCTCCGTGCCCCAGATCCAGTCCCTTCCTGGGTTTCCTCGGAGGCCCTTTGGCTTCTCCTCCCGGGAGCTTCTGCCGCTCTGACTGGAGGCTGGGGAAGCTGACGAAGCCCCTGGAGGAGAAGGCCGAGGAGGGAGGAGAGGCCTCCTTTGGGGCCATTCTTCCTGGCAGGGCTGAGCCCGACTGACCCTCTTTTCCTTCTCTTGCAGGCGGAGGCCTTGGATGGTTCCCCCTGGAGGCCTTGGGCCATAGCCGCCTCCCCCTCGCCCCCCCTCCCCCTCCCCCCTGAAGGGCTCTAATGACTGCGTGGCTCATCCTCCCTGTCAGCCTCTCCACCTTCTCCATCACCGGGATATGGATTGTGTAAGAGCTCCTGGGAATTGGGGCGGGGTCACACCGGAGGGGCGGGGCCTCGGGCGGGCTTTGTGTCTTCCCTGGGCTGTCTGGGCAGCTCCCTGGCCCACCTGCTGGCCGCATTCTTTCCCAAGAGGCGGCTTAGCTAATGGGTTGCCGAATCCTGACCTGCAATCACAAAGGAACGTGGTGGTTCTGTGGTTTTCTGCCTTTTGAATGAGTTGGTACTGGACGTGCCGGAGGCCATAGAGAGACCAAAGCCAGGTCAGCGTAGCTCCTGTCCACGTCTCCCCTGTGGAGGGAGCAGCCTCTCCGTTTGCGGCTACTTCCTCCTCCTGCCCCAGCAGCCTCAAGGCCTGTCTTAGCCAGAGCTTCCCTTGGGGGCCTCCCACGCTTTCTGTGGGCTACCTGTCAGTCCCAGGTCGCCTAATGTAGCTCACCTGTCCCCATCAAGGCTACGTTTATTCGGATGCTCTTGAGGGTAGGTGAGTACAATGGTCGCTTGGGCTGGCCCAGCCCCGCAAGAGCGTTAAAGCCCTTTTAAATATTGTCACTGATTTTTTAGTGAAGAAATATTTTTAAAAAGATCTTGTATGTGAAATTTGAACGCATAAAATATTTTCTGGAGCATACAGTTCTTGTTGTGGCTCTTTGTAACTTAATTGCAATCATATCTGAAATCAAATTGTAGTTTTACACTAATTTGTCTGACGGGGGGGGGGGAAACATTGTAAATGCATCCTTCTCTCTTTTTGTTTTAAGTCACTACTAAACATTTACGCTGGATGTCAGGCACCCTAACCCCGAGGCTCTTATTGCACCAGTTGCCAAAATACAAATGGCAAGAAATAACTTGTTTTTCAAAAAACGAGGCTCAACTTTGGGGATCTAAAGTTGCACTCCATCCAGTAAATGGTTTGCGTTTCTGTCTTGCACACCCCGTCTAGCCAACAGCTTGAAAGGACTCCCTAGGACAGGGGTGCCCAAAATTGGCAACTTTAAGAGTTGTGCACTTCAACTCCCTGGTTGGAGAATTCTGGGAGTTGAAATGCACAAGTCTTAAAGTTGCCAAGTTTGCCCCCCCTCCCCCCCCCCCGCCCTAGGACTAACTGGCTAGTTTTCCACAGTAGGTCAGCCAAAATCAGCAAGGTGAGACAGATAATAACTCCCATTTCTATTTATTTGGCATCCGTTATTTCTAGGCTGGTCCAAAATGTTTGCCTTGATGTAATTGGATGATATGGAAAGGATGGGCTTGGAAGAACAAGAGTGCAAGGGTTTGGTGTTGGTTGCCATCCAGGAGACCTCCGTGTCTTTGGGGGGCTCCACGGCTCTACATTTGGGAGACAGAACGCAGACTTGATGAAACAGGAGAACTTTGTGGTGATTACAGCAACCGGTTTTTAAAGCATTTCCTCTGGTCCCAAGTTTCAAATGGACCAAGCCCAAAATCTTTAGTGGGACAACTTGAACTTGACATCTTGGGCAGAGCCTGAATGTGGAACTTTCTATTGTTAACCTACGTGTTCAAAGGACTAACCTAGCAAACCTAAGCAACCAAAGTTGTCTGTGGAGTGTCAGGCAAAGGTCACCTTTGTATTTGGCCTCTTGGAGGTGGCTTGGAAAGCATGGTGTGTGTGTGTGTGTGTGTGCGCGCGGCTTCAGTGTTTATTCCAGTTGGGCCGGTTTTCTGAGAAAATGGCCCAACTCAGTTGAGGCTGAAATTTCTACGAGGTCTTGTGGGTTTCCGGGGAGTTTCCTGCACCTTGTCTTTCAGGGATAGAGCCAGTGGTGGGACTCAGCCAGTTCACAGCACTGTGGGGGAGCCGGTGGTTAACCTTCTGAGCAGTTTGGTGAACTGGCTGTTGGAGGAAATCCTGAGGGCAGAGAATCGGTAGAAGTTTCCAGTCTCCAGGTAATGGGCTGTCCTGGATCTTGCCTATATATCTTTAGTGGGCCAGGGATTGAAAGGCCTACAGGGAAAGTGAAGCGCTGGACAGTGCCTGGATGGGCAGTTGCCGGTGGATGAGAGCTGTGCCCTAATCGTGGCCATTTTTTGTAACCTTCAGCCTGGCTAAACTGGCACTTGGGAAGCCAAAGTGGCTTCTTCTAAAGACCTGGTGATGTGAACCACTTAGGATCTCCTTCCCTCAAGGAGGCCTCTGGCGGAAAGCTGGATTCTCTGCCATTTCGGAGGAATTAAAGGAATTTGTTCAACTGATTCGATATTGCTGCTTTGGTTGGTTGAGGACCTTGAGAAATCATTTGGAAAGCCAAGAGAGAGAGAGAGAGAGACTAATTCGGACTCCCATAGACATTAGGGAACTGAAGTGTTTGTTTTCAGGCTTACCCAATTATTGCTGTCTTACCATTCATTGTATTCCATTTTGCTTCTTTTCTAGCTATGCCATGGCCGTCATGAACCACCACGTGTGCCCTGTTGAGAACTGGTGAGTTGTGCCGGAAAGCAGGAGGGCAATGGGGGAAAGGAGGCCATGGGCTCCCCCTTTCCTGGAGCATCTCAGGATGCCGCTTACTCTGTCCAAATGGCTGCAGGTCGTACAACGAGTCTTGTTCTGCTGATCCTACCAAGCACGGCTACCCCAAAAGCTGCTGCACCTTGGAAGATGTCCCTTTGATCAGGTGAGGTGGAAGGAAGCTCAGGGGGGATGAGAAGGTGGCTGCATCTGCAGTTCCCAAACTGGGCGGTTTCAAAGCAGGTGTGCAGGAGGAAGGGCTGGTTTCCCCCATCTTGTGCTAAATGCTCTTTTCCTTCCCTTCAGTAAATGCGGCACTTACCCTCCTGAAAGTTGCCTCTTCAGCCTTATTGGGAACATTGGAGCTTTCTTGGGTAAGCCTTCATTTCCCTCTTTCCCCAGTTTCATTCGTTGTCCTGTTAAATAGGCTGTTTTAGAGGGGGAGACATTGGTGTGGTTTTGTTCTATTGCTTGTGCCTGCATGATGTTGAGTTCCAGGAGGACATGGCTCCTCCCCCACAACGTTCCTGGAACTTCCACCCCTTCTGTCCTTTCATCTCTTGTCAGTGGGAGCACGGTCCGGTATAGCCGACCCTCTAGTTCCCCCCCCCCCCATGTCTTTTGGGTGGGAGGCTCTGTGTACTGAAGCGGTGGTTGCATAGCCAGCTAAACTGATCTGTCAGAGAAGACCGAGTTGGCTTGGCATGGCTTACAAACCAGTTCCGTACCAGTTCCAGAATTCTGCCAACTACTCTGCATCAGGCAGCATGGCCCACAGTTGCCAAGGGCCACTCTGCCCCCTCCTTTGTCTCCTGGGGCTCTGAAATGATGCCCACAAGCCTTGTGAAGACTCCCATCCCTCCTGCCTGATCACCTCTCGGGTCTGTTTGAAATCACCCGTCCCCTTTGGGGAGAAGACCAGGGGAAAGTAGAACGCGAGAAGCTCTGCTCGGTTCCTGCTACCTGCTGATTGAGCCTGTTCCCCAAGCTCAAAAGTCTGGGACTTTTGTAGCTGACACAGCCTTCAAAACCCCTTTCTATTGTGTTGAGAGTCTCTCTTAACAGCTCAGCTTCTCCTCGTTCTTCAGTCTGTCTGAAGTGGATTTGCTAGCATTGTTCCTCCATTATCCCCACCTTCTATTTCCTGGACACGTTGCTGGCAACTTACAGTTCGGATGCTCCCTTCGTGCATCCCCCCTCCCCCCTTTATATCTTTTCCCTGGAATGTTGCGCTTATTGGAATTTAGGGTCATAAATGTCATTTTTTGCATGGCCTGATTTTGACAACATGCCAGGTTTCGGTTTGTCCTGATAAGTCAGCCAGCTAATTTCATGTAAGGAATTCAGGCTTAAGATGGCGGGCTTGGTTTTGGTTGCCATGTTGCGCGTGTCTTTGTGGACTTTTGTCCTTGGGAAGGCCGCTCCCCGGAGAGCCCAGCACCTGTTCTCCTGCTTTGCATGCTGTGTTTGACACACCTCTCTCTCCCTCTCCCTCCCAGTGGCCATCATCTGCTTCCTGCGCTACGGGCAACTCCTGGAGCAAAGACAGGCCTCTGGGGTGAACACAGCAGCCCTTGTCACCGGTTGCACCAACGCAGCTGGCCTGGTGGTGGTTGGAAACTTCCAGGTTGGTTGAGAGAAGATTTGTCTGCAAGGGCAGGGTGGCTGTGGGCTGCCTCTGCTTCCTGGCCCTGGGGGGGCCTCTCGGGTGGCTCCTGGGCCTTTGCGGAGCAGAGAGGAGCCCAGGGCAGATCAGTTCCCATTCTTCAGCAAAAGCTGGGGCAGGCGCCTCCTTCAGCTTGAAGATGGCAACCGTTGCCACTGTAATAACAGCCAGAGCCGGTCTGGCTCATCCCACAAGGGAGGCTTTTGCAAGCGTAGAGGTGCCAGAAAGTTGCCAAGCCTGAGCTCCTCTTTAGCCAGGCCTTTCGGCGTTGCCAGGGTGGGGTGGAGGCGTCAGTTGGGTCAGCCCTTCGACCTGGTGCTGCGTTGCTCGTGCTGAGGTCGCAAGAGGCTTTTCTTCCCCGAGAGGCAACGGCTGCTTTTTGCCTTGGAGCCAGACTCCTCCTGCGCATGAAGCCGCCACTGCAGCCCTTGTCCGAGCGGCCCAACGGGCTGCTTGAGGCAAAGCCGGCTCGCAGAGGCCCAAGAGGAACCATCCTATTTGGGCTCCCCACTGCCTCCAGGTGGATTATGCCAAATCCCTTCACTACATCGGAGCTGGCGTTGCCTTCCCAGCTGGCCTGCTTTTCGTCTGCCTCCAGTGCTTCCTCTCCTATCACACGGCCGTTTCTGCCCTGGACTTCTGGATGGCCCACCTGCGCGTTCTCCTCTCCACCATGGCCTTCGTCTCCCTTGTGCTCAGTATCCTTTTCTAGGGCATCCTGCTGGTTGGGGGGAGGCCGAGGGGGCCTTTGTCCGTTTCTCCTCCAAGTGAGGCTCTGCCCACCTCTTTCCCTCCCCTGTCGTCTCGGGAGCCCCCACCTCCCCCACGCAGGAGAGCTCTGTCCTGCCCAGATCCAGCCCCTGGGGTCGGCCCCACCCTCGGCTTCCTGGCATCCCCTGGGCAAGGCCACCTTCCTCCCGGACCTTCCCTTGACTCCGCTCCAGGTGGCATCTTCTTCATTCACCAGAGCTTCCTCCTGCAGCACCTGGCCGCCCTCTGCGAGTGGGTGTTCGTTATTGACATTCTCGTTTTCTACGGAACCTTCAGCTACGAGTTTGGTGCCATCTCCAGCGAGACCCTGGTGGCCGCCCTGCAGTACTCCGGCGGCCGAGGCTGCAAGTCGCCCGGCAGCAGCAGCACCTCCACCCATCTGAACTGCCACCCGGAGAGCATTGCCATGATCTGAGAGTGGTAGGAGGGAGGGGAGGCGCGCCCCACCTCCTCCGCTGCTCTGGCAGGCGGTCTCCAGTCTTCGGGCCGTTTTTATACCAGGATTGTTTTTTTTAAAGAGTCTTATCGCTGCCAAGCCTTTCTGAGAAATGGTTCGTTTTCCAAATATCCAGAGAAGTTCCAAGGACCTCTGTGCAAGGAGGCCTTGAAGCGCTTTCTCTGCTGGAACTCTTGCCGCCCTTCAGGGAGTGCCTCCAAGCCAAAAGTGTGCTCTTGTGTGTGTGTGTGCGTGTGTGTGTGTTGGGGTACCCCAGAACCCGGGTTCCTCTGGCAAAAGTTGTGCTTCACTGCCACCCCGTCTTCTTTCAAGGCAAGAGTTGCTTAAGCTGCAGAAGCAAGGTTATGTGGGTATGATGCCCCCCCCAAGCCCCCCCCCCCCCCGTATGCTGGTGGAAATACACACCCCTCCCCTTGTGAAGAAAAGTGTGGGAAAGAGAAGACCTCCACCTTTTTCACACACACACACACACACCATCATACAAAGCTCATTTCTTCAGCGCTGGGTAAAGTGGTTTGATATTTTGTAGAACTTTTTTGTATCTTTACCTATATAAATATCTATATCTATATATAAAAAGAGCAATCGAGGAAGACTGCTGTGTGGTGCATAAGGGCATATCTGAGGTTTGAGGGGGGAGGACTTCCCTTGTTAACCCCCCCCCCCTCCCGAGTAGCAGGAAGTCAAGTGACGTTTCCCTCCAGGACTCTTCTTGAACGCAAACGTTGCCCACCCCAAACGTTGACTCACCATCTGGGCAGGGCAGAGACATGATGACCCACCCGTGCTTTTGCCCAGAAAAAACGCCCCGTCTTGGTGCCCTAAATTAACGGTGAAATGTTCCTCCTGCTGCCCATGTTGGATTCCAAGTTGGGCAACAGAATCATTTCTCCTCCTGCAAAGAGAGACGGGTTGGAAGAGAAACGGAAGTGCTGCCGATCCAAGGTGGTCTCTAAGCTTGCTACAACCTGCTGCTCTCTGGACTACGGTGGTCTTCCCACTGCCCTCAATCAGGGTTAATTAAGAAGTAGCCAAGTCAATATCTCTGCAAGGCGGTTTAATTAACAGGCAGGTCTTGGGGAAAGGGGGCTTCCTGCTCCTGGGAATTGCACAGGTTGTCCTCCGTATTTTAGCATCTTGTTTTCGTGATTATGATGATGTTTTCTAGATGGATGCCCTTTGCAAGGTTGTTCTCCTCGCCTCCTCTTCCTCGTCCCCCTCCCTCCTTCCCCAATGACAGCTCAGCTGGCAGCTGAACTTCTAGCCTGCAGCCGGTTCTGAGAAGGGCTGGGGGGGGGGCATGAGGGGGGGAGGCGGCGGTTCCCCTCCTCTGTCCCAAGAAGGCCGAAAGGGCCTCAGCCTGGGAATAAAAGCCTTGCGCGCTTTTTCTTTCTCAACAATCCCTCCCAGCTCTGCGGAAGTTGAGTTCCCGCCTAGAAGAAGCACGGAGAAGGTGTGGGGGGGGCGTCTTTTCTGCCCCCCCCCTTGCAACGGGGACCGTCCGTGCCGACGAGGAGCCGGGAGGGGGGGGGGGGTCACGTGTACATGGCGCCATGCAGATACTCCAGCCGGTGCGCTTGCTGCTCCCTGCGGACCTTCGGAGGGAAAGGGCGGCGTTGGGCCTACGGAGCCTCCATCCCCGCTTCCTGCTGAGCTCGCAGGGGAAGCCCCGCAGCGGGAGGGGCGAGGCGAGGCGGCCGGTTCTCCCTCCCTCCGCCCCCCCCCTCACCTTCTCCTGCTTGTGCTGCTCGTAGTCGGGGTCGTCGGTGGGCAGCTCGTGGCGGCAGAGCGGGCAGGAGTTGGTCTGGGCGGGAGAGAAGGCTCAGCGCCTGGCCGGGGAAGGAGGGGGGGACGCGGCCTCCCTCCCTGCCCGCCTCCTTCGCTCGCTCGCTCACCTTGCCGAGCCAGGGCAGGAGGCAGCCGGCGTGGAAGAGGTGCTGGCAGGGCATCTGCCTGGCCGCCTCCTCCGCCTCGAATTCCAGCAGGCAGACCGGGCACCGGAGCCCCTTCGCTGAGCACCCGCCGGGCAGGAGCGAGAGACAAGAGCGCGTCACACCGGCTGCATCGCCCGGAGCCCCGCAGGGGAAGGCCGGGAGCCGCCCTCCCCTCCCTTCCCCTCCCCCGAGGGAGCCCCCGGCCCACCTGCCTGCGCGGCGCCCACCCGCACCTCGGGCAGCCCCTCCACGGCGCTCCGGGCGGCGGGCGGTGGGAGCCGGTGATCCCAGTCGCCGCCCTGCAGGGCGCCCACGTCGATCTCCAGCCCCTGGAAGAGGGACCTGCAGGCGGGGAAGGGACGGTCAGCCCGGGGCAGCCCAGCGACCCCCCCCCGACCCCCCCCGACCCCCGCCTCTGACCTGGCCAGCTCCAGCAGGGCGCGGCGGGGCGGCAGCGGGTCTCCCGTCGGGGCTCCGGGCTCGCAGTCGTGCTCCTCGAAGTAGGAAGCCATGGCCGGGACAGGAGGGAGGCCCCGCCCCGCGCCCTCATTGGGCGGCGCCCCGGCGTCTCTCCCGCCCCGAAGGCCGAGCGCTCCCGGCGCCGTCGAGCCTCCCGCTCGCGACTGAGCTGAGTAGGGGAGGCCGGCCAGAGCCGGGGTCTCGTCTCCGCGGAGGAGGGGCTCCCGAGGCCCCCCGAAGGCGCCGTTCGCAGGCGAGGGACCAGCGCCGGCAACGATTTGGGAGCACAGCTGGGGCCTTTGGGGGGGGGGAGCGCAGCTCCCAGGCACTCAGATCCCCCCCCCCGGATTCCTCTCATGCTGAAGCTGCTTTAATAATAATAATAATAATAATAATAATAAATTTTATTTATAACCCGCTCTCCCCCCCCCCCAAGGGACTCGAGGCGGGGCACAGGGAATTAAAAAACAATTAAAACAGACAAAGTACAAAATTAAAATCGATTTAAACTTGCCCTGCGCTAAAAACTTCTATGAAATTAAAACTATCCCTAAAAACCCCTTAACAATTTAAAATTTGAATTACCCTAGGCCAGCCAAACGGAAGAAATGTGTTTTTAATAGCTGTCGGAAGGAGCGAAGGTCCGTGGTTGCTCTGATTTCGGGGGGAAGGTCGTTCCAGAGGGTCGGGCCCGCCAAGTTAGTGGTGAGCACTTTGGGGCCTCAGAGGACAAGGAGCCCCAAACTTCCGGCCCCAAGGAGGGCACTTTTGGGCCCCTGGCTGTCCCCCCAGGCAGGGCCACTTTCCACCAGCCCCTCCAGGAGATTGGGGCAGGGTCTCTGCAGGTGGCAGGTGTGGCGGGATACACCTTCCGCCTAGGGGCAGAAGAGGGAGAGCCCCCCTTCACCAAGCACAGCTGGGGCGGGCAGCAGCGGCATCGGAGGGGTGCAGAGCCTTCCCTAACCCA
This sequence comes from Rhabdophis nuchalis, assembly GCA_039707465.1. Taxonomy (NCBI): domain Eukaryota; kingdom Metazoa; phylum Chordata; class Lepidosauria; order Squamata; family Natricidae; genus Rhabdophis; species Rhabdophis nuchalis. The sequence continues at coordinate 34,233,399 of CM077653.1, forward strand.
AGCAGGAGATGCAGGGCTGGACTTCGGCCCCAGTTCACTTTCTGAAGCCCAAGACTGAACATCAGTGCACAATCCCTTGCTATGGGAATAACACGCCTCTCTCTCTCTCTCTCTCTCTCTGTGTCTCTCTTCGGGGAGAATGGAGCAGGAAGCATACCAAGAGGGAGGCCGGGTTCTCCTTTTTTCTTTCCTTCCTTCCTTTTGTTCCTTCCTTCCTTCACGCCTACAGAGAGTCCTTGTTGGCGTTGAGGTGCTGGACATCAAGGGGGCTGTGCCTTTGGCTTCCTTTCTCCATCGGCTTGCTTGCCGTGATGAGAAACGAAGGGGTCAAGGCTGCTGCCAGGTCCTAGCCACGCCCCAATGCCCGGCACCCCTGAAAGCTTCGTGTTGGGAAGACGATTCCAGGGTGGCCTGGATCAGCCGGTCAGTCACCCCCAGCGCTGGTCCGTGCTGGAGCCGCCTGGTTGCCAGATCCAGAGAGAGTGAAGTACAGGATGACGGCTGAGACAATGAGCAGGATAACCCCCACAACTACGGCCACCAGGATGACCTTGAACCTCACGTTCTCCCAGCGTTTCTTCTGGGCCAGAGTCTTGGTTGTCTTGGTGAAGGTACAACTCTAAAAAAAACCAATTGGAGACAATTGCAATCCCATTCTGGTGAATTCAGAGAGTCCTCAACTTACAGTCTTTTGTTTGAAGTTACAACTGGAAAAAGTGACTTTTCGACACTTAACCCTGCTGCAAAATCCCCATGGTCACACAATCATCCAAACTAGAAATCAGGAAGCAAACCTTGAAGAATTAATCAATAAACTGTTTGCCTCCAGAAGTTGTGGGTGCTCTTTGCCTGGAGGTTTTAAGGAATGAAATGGGTGGGTGCCTTCCTGCCCGCTCAAGCCACGGGTTGGACTAGAAGACCTCCGGGTCCCCACCCAGTCCCCACATTGCCTTCCATACCTGTTTAAGAAGCTCATCAGCTCTCTCATCCAGCTCGCTAAGCTTGCCCTCCCGGTCCAGCACCTTGTTGAAGTTCTGCAGCATGATTTCTGTCACCTGCTCAGCCTCCTGCTGGCATTGCTGCAGCTGGTTCTCACTCTGCAGAAGGAGACAGGTTGGTAATAGGTGGGACTGGGCTCATTTCCCCAGCTTGGTACAAGAAGACACAAGGAGGAAGGCCTAGTTGCCCAGCGCCAGGGAAGCTCAAGCGCATTAGCTGGAAAGCCCCTTTACCGGCCGTCTTGAAAGAGGAGGTGGTGAGGCCCCTCCTGAAGAAGCCTTCCCTGGACCCAGCGGTGTTAGTTAATTATCTTCCGGTCTCCAACCTTCCCTTCTTGGTGAAAGTTATTGAGAGTGTGGTGGCACGGCAATTCCCTCAGCACCTGGAGGAAACTGTCTATCTAGACCCGCGCCAGTCTGGTTTCCAACCAGGGTACAGCACAGAGATGGCATTGGTCGCGTTGATGGATGATCTCTGGAGGGCTCAGGATAGAGGTCATTCCTCTATCCTGGTCCTGTTAGACCTCTCAGCGGCTTTCGATACCATCGACCATGGTATCCTATTGCACCGGCTAGGGGGGTTGGGGCTGGGAGGCACCGTTCTGCGGTGGTTCTCCTCCTACCTCTCCGGCCGGTCGCAATTCGTGTTGGCAGGGGGGCAGAGGTCGACGTCGAGGCCCCTGACGTGCGTGGTGCCTCAGGGGTCGGTTCTCTCGCCCCTCCTGTTCAACACCTATATGAAGCCGCTGGGTGAGATCATCCGTGGTTTGGGGGTAGAGTTCCATCAGTACCCCTGACCACCCCAACGATGCCGGTGTCTGGAGGCCGTGCGGTCCTGGATGGGGAGGAACAAGCTTCGACTCAACCCGTCCAAGACCGAGTGGCTGTGGTTTCCGGCGTCACGATATAGCCAGTTGGTACCATCTCTGGCTATCGGGGGCGAGTCATTAGCCCCCGCGGAACAGGCTCGCAACTTAGGCGTCCTCCTGGACTCTCGGCTGTCCTTGGATGACCATGTGACAGCCGTGGCCATGGGGGCCTTCTATCAGATTTACCTGATACGCCAGTTGCAGCCCTTTCTAGATCGTGACGCCCTACGCACGGTCACTCAAGCCCTCGTCATTTCCCGCCTGGACTACTGTAATGCTCTCTACATGGGGCTCTCCTTGAGGTGCACCCGGAGGCTCCAGCTAGTACAGAATGCAGCCGCGCGGGGGATTATGGGAGTCTCTCGGTACTCCCATGTAACACCTCTCCTGCGTGAGCTGCACTGGCTGCCTATGGCTTTTCGGGTGCGCTTCAAGGTGCTAGTAACCATCTTCAAAGTGCTCCATGGCTTGGGACCTGGCTATTTGCGGGACCGCCTCCTACCACATATCTCCCTCCAACCTGTTCTCTCCCACAGAGAGGGCCTCCTGCTGGTGCCGTCTGCTGGACAATGCCGGCTGGCGACCCCCAGGGGGAGAGCCCTCTCTGTGGCAGGCCCTGCCCTCTGGAACAACCTGCCCCCCCCCCCCCGACCTTCGTACCACCACAGACCTACTCCTCTTCCGCCGGACCTTAAAAACATATCTATTTTATGCGGCTGGCCTAGCATAGTTTTTAACGATATAGTCCCAATTTTATAACAATTCTATCATTTTTATTTGCTTTTAACCATGTTTTTAGCACAGATTTAGTATTTAATCTATTTTTAATTTTTATATTGTCATTGTGTTTTATTACTTTTTATTCCTCTGTGCACCGCCCTGAGTCCTTCGGGAGATAGGGCGGTATATAAGTGTAAATAATAATAATAATAAAAACAAATAAAGTGTGATGGCCCTGGACTGTCTTCTCTGATGCCCATGAGACTCACGAGAGAGCAGCCAGGTGTGCTCAGGATGTCTGCGAGGCACCTTGGCACCCCCAGGTGAGCATTCCAGGTGTGCTCCAGAATGCACCTTTCCCTGCAAAGAAAATCTGCTGGAGGGCCAGCCATGCGCCTCTTCCTTAAGCAGAAGATGAGCAAAGGCAATGGAGGCAGAGCATTAAAACATCCCAGACATACATTTCTTGTTGATTTATTGTATTTACCTTTCCCTTATAATGCTCCAGGTATTGCACATTTAACATTTGGGAGCCAGTTCGGTCTAGTAGTTAATGCACCAGGTTAGAAAGCACAAGACTGTGAGTTCAAGTCCCGCCTGAGCCATGAAAGCCGCCTGGGTGAATGACTCAGCCTGACCCACCTCACAGGGCTGTTGTGGGGAAAATAGGAGGAGGAAGGTGTGTTGGATAAATTCTCCTTGAGTTGTACGTAAAATAACAAAGGTGGGATATAAATGAAAAAAAGAATGAATAAATAAATGAAACTTCTTTCCTCACGATCTATTTGTCCTTACCATAAACTTAAAAGAACAGTTTATGATGGTCCAGAGTAATCCTGTAAAACTTGGCTTAATGGAAATCAGAATGCCAACCTTCCTTCCTTCCTTCCTGGTGGCAGCAGAAGGGGGACCCCACTCTCCGATCACTTGCAATGTGGGTGAACTGTCTCCCCAAGGGTCCCAGAGCCACAGCCGGCCATTGCCCTTCCCTTCCCTCTGCCATGGCTCGCCCTCTGGAAACCCTCCTTATCCACACAGCCGCCTGCCGTGCTGCAAACACCCATCAGGATGGACTGGCTGCCTGTGACGGACCCTCCGCCTGGACTTTGGGAAGGAGACCTTTTCTAGCATTGGTCATCTGATCCCCCTGCCTTTCCTAAGGCTTCCTCGGCAGCAGGTGGGCCGGAGCCAAGGAGACAGAGGCAGCCAAGCCAAAGGTGAAGTGCAGCAGCAGGAGAGGAGATGACGCAGGCCAGCCTGGGAGGCCTGAGAGCTGGCCTGGGGCTTTCCAAGGAAAAGAACCTTGGCTGGCGGCATGGCTCCCCCGCCTGTTTCCCCCAAGTTGGTTTGAGCAAGATTTAGCAAGATTGTTTTGGGACCTCCTCTTGTGCTGCCTAGCAGAGAATTTGTTTTCCAAGTGCCTTGAAGTCTGTGCAGGAATCCTTGCCAGAAATGTTTCAAATATTCCTCCTGGGAACCAGCGTCCTTGTTCCGAAGGAAGGGCCAACTCCTTGGGCCTTTGGCTAACAGGAGGCAAGGAAAGCCCTGGGGAGATCCTGCCAGGAAGCAGCGGCTTCCTGAGGGCAGGGGAGATTAACTGGAAGGCAGTCAGATGCCTCTCTTAGAGGACTTGGAGGGAGGGAGGGAGGAAGCCACCGGGCAGCCCAGAAGCAGCAGCCCTGAGAGCTTCCCTTCTGGAAACAGCCGGGGGGGGGGGCTCTCTTTCCCTGCCTTCCGTCCTTGGCTGGACGGGCTCCCTTCCCTGGAAATGGGCAGAGGCTGATTCCACAGGGCACCAGGCCTGAGTGCAGGCGGTGGACAAGCAGGGCCAGTTGAAAGCTGGTATCCCAATTGTCTGGACTGGGAGAAATGGAAGGCATAAAACCGGCCATTTCATTCAACCTGAAGTTGCAGCTGAGAGCAGCGCCTCTGGATTATTCGCCAGGGCAGGCCCAGGGGAGGCCCCTCTAGAGCCAATCCAGAGCAAGGAGAGCCAAAGATCCCAAGACTCAATCATCAGTAAAGTCCTGGGAGACGACTGGAGCAGCTCCTGGCTTTGACCTACAGTGCTAACCATCCAGACCACCGGCATCCTCTCCCTCTCTCCCCAGCTGAGCTCTCACTGCAGTGGGGTCAGTAGTGATGCCGGCCTGGGACCCAGAGCTGCCTTGGATGCTTTTGGAGCAGGCCCTGGGTCCCCCTTGTTTTCCTGCACAGGATTGGGGTGGCAGGCAGGCAGGCAGGGTAGGCAACCTGTGCCCACCAGGCCTCCAACAGTTTCCATAGGAGTCCACCAATGGGGGGGGGGATCCCAGAGCACCACGTGGCCTCTTGATGTTGATGTGCTTTGACTTCAAATTGCAAGGGGAGGGGGGAGGGGGCAGGAGCGAAAACGGGGGGGGGGATAGTGGAGACACATTGACAGAGGCTTGAATTCGAGCAGGCGGGTTTACTGGGGGTGGGGCTTCCGCATTTGGGCACCGCCTCCTTTCTTGTTCCCCGGGGGTTGTTTGCAGGGAAGGAAGCGAAGGGCCGCCCCGCCTCCCTCAGGTAGCAGCTGCGGGCGGCGGGGCCTTCGGAGAACGGCGCTTGCTCAGGCGGGGCTTCCCGCCCTCCGAAGGCGTCGGGGAATTCCCCCAGCAGCGGCCTCGGAAGGGAGCCGCTTCGGCGCCTTTGGCAGCTCTAAGCCCGGACCGAGCGGCCTGCAGGGCTCCCGCGGCAAGGCCAGCCGGACCGCCCCGTCTAGGAAGGCCGCAGCTGCCGGAGCCTCGCAAACCGCGGGCCCCGAACGTCCAGAGGCGAGGCGGTCTTTGCACCGCTCCCTGCACCGGCTGACGGCCGCCCTTCCCCTGCAGCCCGAGGGCCGGCCAAGGGCCCCGCTGAGCAGGCCGCCGCGACTGGGAAGCTCCGAGGGCGGCAACGGGTTCTCCGCCCGACGGCCTCTGCCCATCCCCGGACCGCCTCTTCGGCCGGGGAGCCGGGACGCCCCAAGGACGCCGGACAGCCCCGTCGAGCCCTGAGCCGCCGGCCGAGGAGCCCGCGAGGCTCAGAAGCAGCAGCCGTCGAAGCACTTACCATGGCCGGCGCTGGGAGCTGCGGCGGCGGCGGCGGCGCCTCCACCCCGGGCCGGGTCCTCCGGGAGCAGCCCGAGCAGCGTCCTCTGGCCGGCCGGGGGCAAGCGTAGGCGGGACCCGCTGCTGCTCGGCAGCTCGCCGCCCCCGCGCCGCCCTCCAGGGGCCTCGGGGGGCGGCGCTGGCCTGCAAGCGGGTGGAGGGCCGCCCTCGCCCGCTTCCCGGAAGCCTGGCGGAGCCCCGACCCCGAGCGGAAGCCTCGCCTGCCCCGCTTCGGCTGCAGGGGCCGCTGAGCGGGCAGAGACGCGGCGGGCGCCCTTCGGGGAAGGCGATCCGGCAGCCGCCGCCGCTTCCCCGCTCTTGGGGCTTCTGACCGCCGCGAGCGGCTCTTCTGCCTCCAGGGACCCCGGGGGTGGGGGGGGGGTCCAGGGGCTCTTCCTAGGATTCCCCCGCCCGCCCAGGAGCTGCTGAGGCCCCCGGAGCTCTTGGAAGGGCGAGAGAGGCCGAGGAGTGAGCCCAGGCCCCCCTCCCCTCCCCCCGAAAGCCTGGGGGCCGGGGCTGCGGGGGAGGAGCGCTCCAGGAGGGTCTCCGGCTGGACGTGACTTGCAAAGCCCCTCGGGGACACGGAGGCGGCTGCCGGCCCTTTGGCCCTCCTGCCCAGGAGGAAGTCCCAGAGCCCCGCCCAGGTCCAAAGGTAGCCTGCCGTCCCCAGCCGTTGCTTGGCAGTTATTGGGGCTAGCCTGGCCGCCCCCCCCCCTCAGCCTCCCAGCAGCCCTTAGGCCTCCGTTGGGCTGGAGCTGCCCCCCCCCCACCTACCTTAGTGGATGGAAACTGCTCAGCACCGAGAGCTCCATTTCCTCCCTTTGAGCGTCGTTCTCTCCCCCCAACCGCCATGCGATGAAAAGGGCTCAGCACGAAGAGTCCGTTGGATTCCCTCTTTGGGCTGAAATCTTCTCCTCCTTCAGCCTCCCCACTGCAGACTGGTGTCCTTCAGCACCATTCGGGTCTTTCTCAGACTCTGCTGGTGGGACCTCCCATGGACGGATTGTCCAACAAGTATTGGGTCAATTCTGTGGCCATCCAGGAAGATTGCTGTCCCAGTCAAGGGGGGGGGCTTTTCTGGTCCCCTAATTTCTTGGCTATTCTTCCAAGTGCTGCATTTGGGGTGGGGGTGGGTAACTGGGAGGGGAAGGCAGGCCAGCAGGATGGGGAGATTGTCCTCCGTGGCTCACCCAGCCCCCTCTCCCTTCCAGCTCTGCTGCTCCCCAGCTGACAGAGCCGGTGCCTGGGAGGGGGGCTTCTGCTAGGAGCAGAGGGAAGCCAGAACATGGCCAGAGGGGGAGGGGGACGGGCTTTCTAGAGGGGCCTCCAGGCATTGTGGTGGTGGTGGTGGTGGTGGGGAATCAAAGCCCACTAACTTTGAAACCAGCAGTTGTTTACCATGCACTGCCCTTCTGTAGCAAAAGTTCCCCTCACTGGAGCTCTGGCAATAATCAAGTAGTGCTTTTCTCCAGCAATTTACAGGAGGGGCCTAGAACTGGCAGCCCTACTCAGTGGGTCCAGGGCCCAAAGGCCTTCCAAATAAGGGGCAGGGGGGAAGGAGGAGTACAAAAACCAAGGCTGGTTGATGCTCAACCTGCTTCTCAATAACTTTTCTTTCAGGACAGCCAAATGGAAGCTAAAGTAGGCATTGCAACCTTTGCTAGGATACAACTCAGGATACATTAGGATGGCATCTTAGTTCAATCAGAATAGAGCTGGAGGGGACCTTGGAGAGTCCAGCCCCCTACTCAAGCAGGAGACCCTATATCATTTCAGACAAGTGACTGTCCAGTCTCTTTTTAAATGCCCCCCAGGGATGAAGCACCCACAACCTCTGGAGGCAAGCTGTTCCACTGGTTAATTGTCCTCACTGTCAAGAAATGTCTCCATAATTTCAGGTTGCTTCTCTCTCTCTGATTAATTTCCCTCCATTGTTTCTTGTGCTGCCCTCTGGTGGTTTAGAAAACAAATAGTTTTTTGAAGATGGGAACCACATCAGCTCTTTTTTTAAAGATATTGCACAATGGTTTTAAGATAACATCTGCCAGTTCCTTCAGAATTCTGGGATGTAATCTATCAGGTCCCTATTCAAGATCAGATAGGTGTTCTCTAACCATTTTCTTGCTTATTTTAATTTGTCTTTCCAACCTGTCTTTTACAATCAGGTGGTAGGTTGCTCTACAGTTTGTTTTTTTTTGCATGAAGACTGATGCAAAGAATGAATTATGCAGTTCTGCTTTCTCTCTGCTGCCTGTTACCTTAGTGTACTTTACTTTATTGTCATTGCGCATGACACAATGAAATTAAATGCCGTCTTGGGGTAGATTATAACTATAAAAATAAAACCACAAACATACATCTTTTACTTTCTGTATAATTGAAATTGAAAACCCGATATTGCACTACCCCATAGAGTTCAATATGGTTACTGCCCTGGGGTAGAAGCTACTTCCTTGCCATCTTCTGCTAAGTGGACCTACTGTTTCCTTGACTCTTTTTTTCTTGTTATTCATATGTTGAAAGAAACAGTTTTTAAATTATCTTTGTCATTTGTTGCAAGTCTTTGCTCATCTTTGTGGATTTCGGCTACCTGCTTAGTTGTGTGTCCCTCTTTCCATGTTTTGTGCTTGTCCTTTTTGTCTTTCAATTTGTCAGAAACCACCAGACCATTTCAGCAGCCCTGGAGGGCAAGAAGAAGGGCTAGGCAAACGGGCAGGACTGTCCACCCATCCTCGGTGGCAAGGAAAGCTTTAAGCACCTGTAATCCACAGATGGCAGCCAGCAGCGTTCTGGGCGTGGGACTGCATCTGCCTCCCTCTGGTGGCTGCTTGGTGGCCGCCTTCTGCCCCAAGGAATCCCTTCCCTCCCTCCCTCCGCCTTGAGGGAAACGGTGCAAGTGGCCCTCTCAGTCCTCCTGGGTGAGGGTGTGGGTGAGTGTTTGAGTGTTACCTCCACCCACCCGTCATCCACGCTGCCCGTAATTTGGCTGTTGGGGATTTAATGAGGTAACTGGCTCCTAGCCTACCCCCCCACCCCACCCCCAAAGGAAACACCTGGCCCAGAAAGTCCTTTGTTCTGGGGACACAACTGGGGCGGGGCACCTGGGCACCACCCACTCCCTGTGGCCTCCCAGAAGCCAGCAGCCAAATACCTGACATTCCTGGGAGGCCAGTCACACCTGAGGCAGGTGAGGAGGAAAGGGCTGCCTTTCCCAGGCTTGCCTTTCTCCTCCCAGGGCCAGAGAGGACCTGAACAGAGAAGCACTTCTTTTCTTCTTGGGGGGGGGAGAGGGGGGAGCAGGTGAGAGGGGGGGGCGGAGGGAGCAGATCCAAGGTGCAGCCCATTCTGTTTCTCTGCTTAGGTAAGGAAAGATCTCTCGGGAGCCATGACCCTGCAGAGCTCCGGCTGCCTGGCGTATGTTATGGTTATGATTCAGTGCCGTTGTCTGTTTCATTCGGTGACCAAGGTTAGCAAGTTGTCCTCAATCCCTGAAGTGAGAGGAGGGCCAGGCAGCGTCATTCAAGGGTGGTCTAGACCAGGGGTCTCCAACCTCCAAGCTTTGCTGGCTGAGGAATTCTGGGAGTTGAAGTCCACAACTCTGGGAAGTTGCCTGGTCTAGACTGAATTGTCCAGCCTTAAGGAGACCCTGGTATAGCAGGTGACATGGGCCCTCTTGAAATGCATGGATGGAGCATCAGTGAGAAGAAGACACAAAACATTAACAAATCTAGCAGAGACCAACAAGAGATTCAGTACAGGAATGGAGGGAGATGCTTTGCGTCTTCTTCAGAGACCAGTTGCTGGACTCTCTGCCCTTTTCTTGGCCGGGCTGTCTGTAGGTGAGAAACAGGCAGGCACCCAGGGGTTGGAGCCGCTGTAGCAGTTTCTCAGCCAAGCCAGGGAGGGGGCAGTTCTGAGAGTTGAGGCCCACCCATCTTAAAGTCACTGAAGTTGAGAAGCATCACCTGTGTGACGGCTTCAAAAATCCAAGTGCTTCCTCCCAGGTTGAAGAACCCCCAGGTTGCATTCCTAGGACATTTACTTATTGCTGACCCCCCCTCACCTCTGAATCCAGAGCTGGAGACCAGGGTGGAGGGGACCCAAAACAGCTCATCCCTAAGAAGACAAAACTTCACCCTTGAGAACTGAAGCAGTGATCCAGAGCAGAGGGCTCTTCCATTTTGGAGTGATTAATTTGAGTTTAATTTGCTAATTAAGCAAAGCCATCGCTCAAATGTCACAACTATAGTAAGCCAGGGCTGTAATCCTATTTTAACCTGTCTCGGAATGCCTATTGGCTTAGGAAGCCTATCCCCAATCAGAAAGCAAGCAGAATTTTCTGTTTTTTAAGGTCTGCTGTTGTTTGCAATAAGCAGAGGAAATACACGGAGAGGAGAGGCAGGGAGGGCTGGTGCCTTTCGGGCTTCTTGGCTGCATTAGTCATGGCCTTGGTGGTGTAATATGGGAATCGCACAGTACGCAGAAACAAAGGACTCGGTTTTGTCAAAACTCATAAGGAGATTTTGGTGAGTGTTTCTGAATCACAGCATTTTCTGCCACTCGGTTCACCCAAAGCTCCTGAGGCACTTTCCTTTTTCCATGATTTTGAGGGACAACAAGCCATCTTTGGTTTTGTTTATGCTGCAAATTAAGCCACTTTCAATCCAGACCGATGAGGGCATTGATGGAAGACCTGAAAGGCAGATCCTCCTTTGCGGAACTGAGGTGGTGTCAGAAAAGGCGAATGAGACACGCAACAAGGCTGATTTTATTTCATTTCATTTCATTTCCAATTTATACTCCGCCCTTCTCCTAAAAAAGGACCCATCTGATCGAACCTTCAGACGTCCTGGAGAAAAAAAATCAGGCCAAATCACCCAAGTTTCCTTTTGATTCGTTGGGCCATTCCAGGCTTGTGGACCTGCAGAGACAGAAACATGGCAGCTCGGGAGAGGACACAGGCAGGGGACACAGGCAGGGGGTGGTGGGGTTTTCAAAGAGCCGGTTTCTCAAATGGAGACGTTGCCAAGGCCGCCTTTGGATCCTAAGCCGAGTCTGGTCTACAAAAGGAAATCCCGGCCTCTTAGAGGGAGGCTTCATGAAATGCAACCCTAGAGAGAAGCGACAGTGGAAGGCCCTAAGAGGAAAAGGCATGGAAAACAGTTCACAGGCTTCCAAACTTGGCAACTTTAAGACGCCTGGACTTCAATTCTGGGAGTGGAGGTCCATGCACCTTAAGCTGCCAGGTTTGGGGACCCCTGGTTTAGATAAAGGTGCTGATATGGGGAGACTTTGGGATGCAAAGGAAGCTCTTATCAGAAGGGCCACACAACGGAATGATGGGAATGAAGAAGAGGAGAGAGAGAGAGAACAGGAGATCAAGGGAAAAGAAGGAGAATCCAAGGCCTTCCAGCAAAGCCTCTCAACAAATGGAGGGTCTACGAGGGCAGTAACTATGGCAACAGGGATGACGTCCATTCAATGAATGCTAATAATGAGAGAAAATAAAACTGAACTTTCAAAAAAAGCGCCCTTCCCGACGGGAGACCCGCGCAGGCGCGTCCAGACGTGCGGGGCGCATTTGCGTGTCAGGCGCAGGGCGGAGGGGCGCCGCCTCCCGGCCCCCGACGCTCCTGCAGCCCTCCGGCCTCCCCGGGCGCGGCAGCCAACCAGGCGGAGGGGGCGGGGCGCCAGGGGGCGGGGCGGAGCGCGGCGCACACCTGCGAGCCGCGGGCCGGCCGGGCAGAGCGGAGCCTCCGAAGCCACAGGTGGCAGCCTCGCTCTTGGCATGCTGGCCGCCGCCGGACACGGGCTGCGAAGGTGAGCCGCTCCCCACAAGCCACGCCACGCCGCCCGCACCATGGCCAGCGCCGCGGCCGCCGAGCTCGCCCTGCTCGCCTTGGGTAAGTGCGCCCGGCGCCCGAGGGAGGTCCTGGCCGCTCGGGACGGGCGGCTTCCGAAGCCTCCGAGCCCGGGAGCCTGGGAGGGAAGAGGTGGGTCGGCGCGGCTGAAGCGGCCAGGCTGGGGCGAGGAGAGCCGGGGAGAGCTTCGGGCTTCACGAGGAAAGCCGGGAAGCGCAGCTAAGAATCTCCCTCCTCAATGAGGACTACCTGCTTTTCTTTAAAGAAAGGGAAAACTGTGCTCAAAGCTTTCCAGCCTTTTGCAACCTGGAGTCCTCCGTAACTAGTTGGAATTCTAGGATTTGTAGGCACCAAGTTGAGTTCTAGATGACTTGGAAACTATTTACCTCTCGGCTTGTTTGGTTTGTGCTTGCCGTATCTGTGTGTGTGAGCGAGTGTGAGCGTGCGAGAGCAAGAGCGGCTGATCTTCATTTTTCCTACACGTTGTGTGACACGATTTCTGATCATGTTTGGCAATTGAACCATTTGATATTGAAAAGAGTTTTGATCCGGGTAACATTCTGGGTATAGCTAGTGATCTATTCCTTTTAACGCCTTCTAAGGCAACTCTGTAAACGAGGGAGGGGTTCTTTCCCAATTGCCCCTCATTACAGCAGAGACCCCCCCCCACCCGCCCCCAAGTATCCCAGCCTCTCTGGCGCTTTGGAGCCAGCGGGTGAGACGTGTCCCTGCAATGCTCTGGCGCATTTGCCATGTGCCATCAAAGCTTTAGCTGGCATTATTCTCCAGTCAGCCACCTTCTGCGCCTCTCGTATCTCCCTGTGATTGGGGAGCCTTGGCTGCATTGGGAAGGAGGAGACCCTGGGCACATGTTCTACCTCCAGGGACTGTGGGTGGCTGGGGATCCCCGTGCCCCACTTGTGCCTCGCAGTGGCAACCCATTCAGAGAGCCCAGGCTGGGGAAAGCCTGCTGGAGGAGGGGCCGGGCTGCCCTGGATGGTCCTTGCTCTGTTTCAGGGCTTGGCTGTTTTTTGTTTTTGTTTTCCTATATTTCTGCATCTAGAGACTTCCTTATAATTTGGAAATTTCTCCCCTGGCGAGCTTTCAACAAAAATAGATTTGCCCTGAGTCACTCGAGTGATGCCATTCTTGCCCAGGACGTAGGAGAGCAATGCAATTGAGAAATTCCTGGCCCTGGCCTCCAGGCACCCTCATTAAGCCTCCCTCAGCAGGCCTATCTTACTTCCTAAGTGCCTTGAATTAAGTGGGAACTACTCTGAGTAAACACATTTCAGGTCTAGCTGCAAAATTACAGGCTGGGGAATGCTGCTTTGTTGACGAGCCCTGAGTGGGGCTGCCGATGGGCAGAGCAGGGCTGTCAGGCAAGACTTGGGGAGAGAAGCCCTGGTCAAGGAGGAGCCCATCTGGAAACAGGCTCACCCCCCCCCGCCCCGCCCCCCCCAGCAGGCTGCTTGCGCATGTCTTGAGGGAAGCCGGTTCTCTTCCAGAGGATACTGACATGGAACGATGCTAATCATGGTTCAAATGAAGCTGGTCTAGCTCTGGAATTCAAAAATCTCTTTGAGGGCGTAACAGTTTTAGAGGCGCACACAGATCAACTCCAAGTTGACCCATCGTTGGCTGAGAGCCACCTGAGACAAGGTTTAGTTGGACTTCTTCAAATATTTCAAGTATTTGAAAACTATTTGTCAGCAATGGGCTGTTCACCCAGGCCTGATAATCATCTGATGAATCTCCCTTAAGGAGCAGGTGATAGAAACCAGCTTCCGCTTCCTCCGACTCTGGACACGGTGGCTGTGCTTGCTGGGATTTGGGCCGTTGTGTTCCCAACGGGTCTCGGGCACAAGATTGAAGGCTCTCATATTAGTGCCCCAAGGAGTGTTGGCATATTCTGTTGGAAGCACTGCCAAGTATTAGGAACACCCCCATCCATGGCAGCAGATTAAATCAGTTGCCTCTGCAACACGCAAGATGGTCCCTTCATTGTTTGGGTATAATTCTCAGAAGGTTCAGGTGTCAAGTGCATGTTTTTTCTAGAGGTAGGATTGCTCAATAGTTATATAAAGAGGCTGCACCTCCTTTAGAGGGAGTGATGCATTCATCTAACATAGGGTCCATCCTGGGAAGAGGCTTCCTGGTAATACCTGGGTGAGCAAGAAGCCGGACAATGGCCAAGGAAGAGCTCCCTTTCCAACACGGGCACCCTCTCCTCTGTGTGGCTGAGTCTCCAGATATCCCCAGAGTGCCATCCTTTTCCTTCCTCCTCTGAAAGGCCAAGCAGAGAGCTCAGCCACGGAAGCAGTTACTCTCGCTGTGTCTATGAACCACAGAATCCTGAGAGTTGAAATCCACACATCTGCTCTGTTGGACACGGATCCACTGAGAGCATGAACCGAGCCGATGATCTCCTTGTATTGGTTTGCAAACCTTTGGGCTCCCTCTCACCTGTCCCTCTGCTTCTCATCTCTGCAAAGGCTTCATTGCGTGCAGGAGCAGGAATGTGGCACCTGCCTGCGAAAGCATCTTAAAGCAGCCACACCTTTGTGGTGCGGCCCATCTGCCACAGGGGGGAAGGAAAGCCGTCCTAGGGAAAGTCATGGCTCCTTTAAGGAGCTGCAGATTGGTGAGCAGGTGCTCTCTGGAGTTGCAAGAGCTGCCCAGCCCTAATTGTTCAGTGCTGGTTGGTTCCTGCAGCTTTTTAACCAAGGGAGAATGTTGCACAGGCAAAGTCCAGCAGTGTTTTCACAGGTGCTGCTGAAATAATCTGCACCATTCATTGTGCAAACCTCTGCTCAAGGGACCACCCGACTCCTTAAAGCTCCTGGCTCTCCAGAGTTCTGGTGCCTGGACTTGCCAAGGAGCTTCTCTCTCTCCTGGGCCCCACAGGCTCTGCTTTCCAGCAGCTGCCTGGAGTTCTCCCGCAATTGTTGCCCCAGTTTTGACAAGCAAATTCAGATGAGGAAAAGGAGGAGACCTATAGAGAACCCCTGGATAGATATGGGAGCCCAAAGAAAGGTTGAAGGGCAGCGCATAGGTGCCAAATGGTTCATTTGCGAAGGACTACCTGGAATCGGCTAGTAGTTCCTCTTAATCTCATTCGGTTGAGCAGGCGTTAAAGTGATTCAACTACTCTTCAGGTCTGAGTAATCTCATATTTACAGCCATATACTACTACGAGGCAATCCAAGTCAATGCCTCTGTCTTCTCACTGCCAAAGTCACAGTAAGGCTGCGAGGAAGATCTGAAGGCCTCTGGCCAGGCAGGAGCACCCCTCTGCAGGGAAGACACCCCCCCCCACCCCAGACCCTCCTCTGCTGAAGGAGGAGGCTCCCGTTGTGTTTGCAAGGGCCAGGCTGCTTTCAGCTGTCCTGGGGGGGGGGGGGGACGGACTGCTTTTGTGTAGCATGAACGTTTGGGGGGGGGCAGAACACTGGGGGGCAGGTGGGGGGGGGAGGTTCCAAGAGGGCAGCTTCGGAGGGCATCAGGAAGAGCAAGAGGAAACTGGAGCAACCTGTCATAATCGGCTTCGGCTCATTTCTGATTCTCTCTAAGGAACGTCTTTCATCTGGGTTAGAAACTACCTTGACAAACGGGAGGAATACATTTCCTCCACGGCTTCTCAAGTGTGCAAGGCGTTTGAACGCCACTTCTTGCTTGTCCACAGAGGAGCCATTCCTGATTTTGGCTATGAGGAAGCGTAGCTGAAAAACCTGTTGTGGGAATCCTGCCTTTTTCTCTGGTCCCGAGAGGCCTGGAATGAACCACTCCGCCCTTGGCTGGCAGATTCTTCCTTGCCACCGAAACTGCCTGGTTTCTCTCAAGAGACCTGCCTGGAGCTGGGACGCTGGGGGCCCCTGGATCCTCTTCTCCACCAGCCTTGCCACTGGGAAGGCAGGAGCAATCAGGGGAGGGGGCTGACGGGGCCTCAGCCTGCCTGGTCCTAAGAAGGCCTTCACTCGCCCCTTGCAGAGCGGCGGTTCTCGATCTCAGCGCCTTTAATTTTAATTTTATGAGAGGCCAAATTATTTAATATGTTTTTTTAACTGTTTTTAACTTATATATACCTGTTTTACTTTGGCTGTACACCTCCCTGAGTCCTTCGGGAGTAGAGTGGTATAAAAAAGTGATAAACTAAACTAATCTAAACTTTAAGGTGGGTGGACTCCAATCCCCAGAATCCCTCACTCAGCCTGGGGAACTAGGCTGTTCTCGTAAAGACTGCTGAAGAGGCCTCTCTCTGGCCTGCCCGGTTGGTGGGGGAGCCTTTCAGGATCCCTCAGGTAGATGAGGGTCTTTTGTCCTGGGGTGGAAGGTCCGGGGGCCCTCCTGATCTTGGCTCTGGCCCCTGCCACGGATGGAGCTCCAAAGGGGAGCCAAGGTGGCAGCCGGGACAGGGGAGGGAGAGGACTTCAGCTGGGGCCACATCTTGGCTTCCAAAAAATGCCCTTCCAAATAAGGTCTCCTGCTCAAGCAGCGGGCTGGACTAGAAGACCTCCAGGGTTCCTCCCAGCCCTATGACTGTATAGTCTGCCTTGTCTTTTCTAAATAATGCAGTTCCTTCGCCAAAGTTGCCTCCTAACTAGAAGAAATAAGAGGGGGGGGGGGAGGAGCCTAAAGCTTCAGGCCAGGAACAAAGCCCCCCCCCCCTCTCCCCCGCTTTGCATCACAGTTTTTTTCAGTTGTTCTGCTGTTGGGGGGGAGGGGCTGCCTTGGTGTGCAGAGAGATTCCACTAAGGCCGTTATTGCTAAGCTCTTCGTTCCTCCTTGCAGCTCCCATGGGTGCTTGCCGTATGATGGAGGGTGCCCAACCCGGAGATCTTCCCTATATAACACCTCCAAACAGGGAGCTCATCTTTGTATCTCCATGCTGCAGCCATATCGAAGGCGACCGTAAACTCCTCTCCCGGTCAGAAAAGTCTGGTTCCTTCCATAGTTGTCCTGGAAAAAGAGGAACGAGGTGTCTCCTCCCTGTCTTATGTAACGGTCGTGAGGCGTGAAGAGAACAGAACCAAGAAGGGCCCGGGACAAGGCTTAGCAGCACACCCTTTCCCCAAGAATTCTAGAAATGTGCAGTCATCATTTCCCACCTCTGAGCATCTTCTGACACGGATATCAAGAGGAGAGGCTGCTACGTCTTGGCTTATGGGTCGGTGTTCATCGTATGCGCTGCTTATCCCCGCTAGAAAGTCTGAAAATCGTGTGGGATGTTAGATCCTAGTCAGCGGTGCTTAATAATTCCAGCCGGGGAAGGTGAAGCCCCTTTTGCTTCCGCAATCCCTGGTGGGCTCCTTGTCGTAAAACAGGCCACGTCCTGTGTGGCCCCCCCTCGTCAAAAGGCCCTTGCATTTTGGGGAGAGCGGGGGGGGGAGGGCAGACGAGGATTTCCTCCGGAGGAAATCAAGGGAAATCGAGCCATCGCATAAGGAGCCCTCCTCACGCAGACGCTGGCTCAGAGGGATTGCAGAGTGGACAGAGGGGGGAGAGGAGTCCCCATCTCTTCCCTGGGGGCTCCTCTTGCTGCGGAAGTGTTAGAAACCGAGAGGAGCTGCTGGTTGGAGGCCTCATCCTCCCACGGGAGGCTCCCTTCTCTGCCGACTCTTCCTCTTCGCTCTTGGCTTGTGAAGGGAGCCCCTTTCATGGCTGGAGAAGGAAAGGCAGCCTTTAAACCAGGAAAACCTAGCAGAGGTTGGGGGTGGGTGTAGGATTAAGAAGCCATCAGAAATGTGGCTTGTTTTTAAAAATGGAAACGAACGTTGCTTTTTATAACTTGTTTTATCAGGAGCCAAATGATTGGAGGGCTCCCTTGCCAGAATGAGACGTAGCTGCCTACCTCCACTGAGGGAGGGGAGGGGGCTGTTTGGAAAGAGGCATGGGGAGGGGCTCCTGGGGCCTCCCGGCACAGACCCTCGGCAGCCTCCGAGCAGGGAAACCCAGCCAGGGATCCCTCTGCTGACTCACGGGGCTTCTGCTGAGTCAGAGGGAGTCCCTCCCCAGGGGCACCTGTGCTGCCCACATTTTATCCAGTGGAGGCTTTCAAAGAAAAAGCCAGGAAGCCACTTACCTGGGAGGGGGGGGGCTGTTTCTGCCCTGTGGGGGGGGGTGGACTAGAGGACCTTCAAGTCCCTTCCTAGCCTTGGGTTCCAAGTCCCTACAGCTGAGCCAAGGGCATCATATAACTGTGGCAAGTGAAACCTTCTGGACCTCTGGACTCTGCTCTTCCCAGATATGCGCCTTATGCAAAGTGCACCCCCCCCCCGTGCACCCCTCCCCAGAGAAAGTATGTGCCAACTGGAGTCATTTGCTTTCTGCTGGTGATTTTCTCTGCCTCGCTTTCTTCTTTCAGTGGCTGGAGATGCAGATGGGGGGGGGGGTTTCCCCTTGGCTTCACTTTCTGCCCCCCTTGGAGTAGCCAGTGCAGCCCCCCCCCCCCCAGATCAGACCGTGGAAGGAGGGAGGGCGGCCTTTTCCAGGAGGCGTTTCTTCTGCCTTAGGGTCGCCCCATACCTCCTTTCATGCTGCTCTGCTTCTCCCACGGTTGGGCCTGGCTGCCCTCACTTGGCATCCCGTCCTCGGGAGGGTGGTTTGATGGAGTCCCTCCCTCCCAGGGGTGCCAGGGTGCTCCTGCTGCCCCCCGGGATGGATGAACCTGCCCCTCGCTTCTCCCGGCGTCTTCCCAGAAGCCCACGGACACAACGTGATTGTGCAGGCCAGAGTTTCAGCCCGGGGGTGGCGCTTCCTTCCCTGCCATCTCACGGTGACTCATTGGCAGAGAACTCAAGGGAGGGGAGGAGGGGGTCAAAGTACAGCGTTTGCCGGAGACGAACCCCGCAGCCTTGGCAAGATCCCTTCCGCCTGTGGCAGAGCGCCCTGCCCACTCCCTCGTGGCCACGGTGGCTCTCCTCTCCAGGCGCCAACCAGAATACGCTGGCTTGGACGATGGATGCGCTGCGCCTCTTCCTTCTCCTCCGCTATGGAGCCACTGCCTTGCGGTTCTGTCGGAGGGGGATCGGCGTAAGGCCACGCCAGGCTGGCCCTGAGGTCACCTGCAGGCCGAGGCCTTCCACAAGGGAGAAGGGCCCTTTATCAGACGGCAGGAGCCGAGGCTCCGTTGTTCAGTGATTGACAGGATCCCTTCAAGCATTGGGAGCTTTGAGGAGTGGAGCTTGGCTGAGTAGAGGAGGCGTCAGGGCGTGAATCGGGCAGGCGTGGGAGGCTGCATTGCACCCACTGATTTCAGGGTGGGGGGCATTGTGGGAAGGTCCCTGGCTTTTCAACTGGTTTGCCTCTTTGAGGCCTTGCGCTGACTGGGGGGCCCTTCCCCTTCCCTCTGCAAGGGGAGGAGGTGGCGCGAGAGGCTTCTGGACGATGCGCAGGCGGCCCAGGGAAGGGGAGGAGGGGTTTTGCTTCAGTGGTCTCAACTTGGGCCACATTTTTGGTGTTCTGTTGAAGGTCCAATCCTGGGTGTCCAGTCGGAGCCTTTGTGAATGGGGGAAGGAAAACAGGACCAGGCAGAGCCCTGAGGTGGAAAATTCCTCCAGGGAGGGGGCCGTGCTTGAGAAGGTCAGAGGACTCAGGGGAGGAGAGCCTTACCTGGAATTGCTCTTGAGGCCTGGATGTCAACATTCTGGATTTCCCCCGACTGCTCTGCTTATAGGCTCCTGACTTCGGAGGACCAGGAGACAGATATTGTGATGGGGGTTTTAAAGAAGGAAGCCCCCAGTGTGTGCCTCTTGAGGCGATGGGCCTCTGCGATTCTTTCCAGCGGCATTTGTCAACCTCTTGCACCTTTTGAGATGTCTGCTCTTCAACTAGATCCTCAAAGTGTAAACATTGATAAATATCTCACCCCCAAATTGCGAGAGAACGGCAGTCTACTAAAAGCCGCCTGCTGGCTCTGAATTCTGGCAGTTGAAGCTCCCACGTCTTAAAGTTGCAAGGCTGAAAAGCTCCAAGCCTCTGGGTCTGCAGAAAGTGGGCTGCCTCAGTGGGCGGGTTTCAGGGGGTGCCTAAGGACCGTATGCCTGTTCTACAGCAAGTAGCCACGGAGGGTGTCTTGCAGCTACCGATAGCAGCTCCCTCCCTCCCCCACCCTCAAGTCCAGCTCCTTCCCCAGCTGAAATTACAAGTCTGTTTTCTTACTGCAAATGGGACCCAGAAAAATGGTTGGAATGTATGCACAATACCTACATAACTATACTGGTTTTGCAAATACGAGGCTACTTTGGAAAGTAGGTCAGAGCAAGAGCTGCTGTTTGGACTTCCAGCAGATTTCCTCACGTGCCAAATGCCGATATATACCGTAACTTCCCCCTCCCTCCAGCCTTCCAAAGGAAGAGAATGCGTGGCTGCCGTGGAATTGCTCCGTGTGGATGTGCAAATGGGCATTCCCCCTGGGTGTGTTCACGGCCACCAACTGGCTCTAGAACCGGGATTTCACACTTGGCAATTTTAAGACGTGTGGACTTCAACTCCCACGATTCCACCTGTGCCTGGCAGACCCAGATAACAGCTCTTAAAATATGTTGCCACAATGTGGTGTCCATCAATCAAAATGTAAAAGTCAACTTGTATTTCCAATTAGCTGCTTGATTGTTTTTAACCTGGATGTTTTCTTCTTCTTGTAGGTGTTTTGCTGGCGGTGTGCCATGCCTTAGAGAACACAACATCAGCCTTGAGGGGTGAGTTTATTGCATCGCAAGATACAAGGTCTTAAAGCTTCACCAGCGACTGCTCTCCTCTTCGGGTGGGGCTGTGTGCTAAGCCTCCGCCCCTCTGGGGCTTGGATACACGGAGGGCAGAAAACTCCTAATAATAATAATAATAATAATAATAATTTAATTTTATATCCCGCTCTCTCTCCCCAAAGGGACTCGAGGCGGGGCACAGGCAAATTAAAAACACAAATAAGACCACAACAAAATACAAGGTTAAAAATAAATTAAATTGATCCTGCGCTAAAAACCCATAAACTAAATTAAAACAACCCCTAAAACCCCTTACCTTAAAAGAGACTACCCAAGGCCGGCCAGGCGAAAAAGATGTGTCTTTAATTTTAAACGGAAGGAGCGGAGGTCCGTGGTTGTCCTAATATCGGGGGGAAGATCGTTCCAGAGGGCTGGGCCCGCCACAGAGAAGGCCCTTTCCCTGGGCGTCGCCCGCTGACAGAGTCTAGTGGACGGCACCCAGAGAAGTCCCTCTCTGTGGGAGCGAATCGGCCATGAGGAGGTATGGGGCAGGATCCGATCCCGCAGGTATCGGACCTGTGTCAGAGGGCCCCCCCTCCGTGGGTCTCAAAGGCTGCAATGCCAGGACTGAGAAGCCCCAGAGAAGCCCCCCCCCGTAAAGCCCCCCTGGAGCAGGCGTAGAGGAGGCTGCCTCTTCTGGGGTGGGGTGGGGGGCGTCAGTGGGTGGGCAAAACAAGGGATCCGGGTGTTGCCTGACGCTTTCGTTTGGGGAAAGGGCTCCTGCGCCCTCACTAACCCCCAGACTCTTGCGCAACGGGCTCTCTTAATCTCCCTGATCCCGGCTGAGCAAACTCCAGCGGTTTCTCCATCGTCCTCTTGGAGGGCACCGCTTACTAATTGCTCAAGTATGCAGGTGCGGTTCCAGGCATCGCGGTGGTTGGTTTTTCTCACAGCAGCTTTCGGCGGCATCTCGTTTGGCAGCTTCCGGTGATGCTGCTGAGAGAAGCGTTTGGTGCCGGCGTTGCCTCCATCACCATTTCTCTGGAAGCGTTTTGCTCCCCAAGGGGGCAGCGTCCGTGGGCTTCCCTCTTCTGTCCTTGCCCTCCTTTGCCAGGCCCAATGACCGTCGGTTATGTGGCGGCCAAGAACAAGGGGCATTCCTCTCCTTCAGCTTGGCTTTAATTGTACGTTTGCCTCCGTCGTGGCACGCCCTTCTCACACTTGGCAACACGTTTCTGCTGTTGCTGCTGGTTTTGCTCTTGGTGCACTGAGGCTGTTATTCTTTCACTCCAGCGATTGTCCGGGTCCTTCTGGGCCTCCCATTGAAAGGAGGGTTGAGAGAAACTGGCGCTGGTTGCTAAGGAGGGGAGTGAAAATGGTCCGAGGGAAGGGACGGAGCAGGAGAGCTTGAAAGGTCTGGGGAAGTTTAGCCTGGTGAGAAAGAGGATCCAGGAAGGAGAGAGCGGGGCAGAGAATGGGGGCTCTAAGGCAGGCGAAGGAGAGCGTTGGGGGCCGGTGGCCAAGGGAGGGGACAGGCACCTCTTGGCTGGAGGCCTTCAAGCAAAGCCAGGGAACCGTTTCCTGGAAAGGCTGACGATTGGGGTTCCTCCGGGAGAGGACGGGACTCGGGGTCCTTCGTGGCCCCTTTCAAGCTGGCCATTCTGTGAAGCCATGAAGTGGCCCCTCCAGTTGATCCCTGCTGATTCCAAGACGCAATGCGGTCCCTTCTCTGGGTGGCTGTGAACGTTGTCTTTAGGGCACAGCGGATGAGAGGCAGGATGGAGGCAGCTTCCTGTCTTCCATCAGGGCCGTTGGATCTTTCCTGCTCCCCCCATGTTGGGCCTCAACATCTGGAATCTTTAGGATGAAAAAAAACCCCATTTGGAAGTAGCCATCAACTTTCAGAAAGTTCCTCACAAAACATTAAGCTAATATCGTATTGGTGCATGCAGCAACCATATGCTGAGCCTCCCCCCTCCCCTCCCTCTCTTCTCCCTCCCTCCATTGGCAGGAGCTTCTCTGGGCTCCCATCACTAGATTGCAGTCACCGAGAAATCTGGCAGCACAATTTGTCCTGTTAAGCCCAACTTAACAATCAGCAAAGTAGGAAATACAGTTGTGCCGTGGGAGATGACATAGTGGCTTAAACTACAGTGCCCATAATCCCTTTCCAGTGACCGGACTGCCAGAGGTTTATGGAAATGGAAGGCACCAGGTCATCTGGCTCCGCAGTTTGAAGTGTTGCAAACGGGGGAAGGTGGACGGTCCTCCATCAATCTAAGAAAAATTGGGGCAGGGTCTTTCTCAGGCCCACCCTTGACCTCCTCACCTTCCTCTGCTAAAGAGGAAAATCAGACTCTGCAGTTGAACCGCAGGATTTGCCCCAATGGTGCCTGGAGGGCATCTCCCAAGTTCTGGGGTGGGAGGACCCACACCTTCCGCCTGCCCCATAGTCCTCTCACGCACCCTTTGCCCCAGCTCTGAGCCCATAGATTCAGCCCAGCCTTCTTTGCCTCGGATGCTCCAGGGTCCTGCAACTCAGGGAGAGGGTCTCTGGGTCTCTCTCTCTCTCTCTCTCTCTCACACACACGCTGACTGAGGACAACACCTAGATGCCTGACCAATTTCGCTGTCTTGAAGTCCCGTGACAATAAAGAGGATGCTCATGGGAGAGGCATGATTGGGTCTCTTCATCCTGCGAGCCAAGTTCAACTTCCTGAACCCGAATGGCCCAGCCTTTGTTGGGGCTGCTTGGGGCTGTTGTTGGGCAGGGCTAGGAGGAGTGCCAGGAGCCGGTAGATCAAAGGGGAGTCGCTAATTTCGGCTGAAGCCACCGAGCTCTGTTACTCATCAAGTAGCGGTCTGGAGATGCTTTGCAGCCTTGGGAAGGGAAGGCTGAGCGGCAGCTGCCCAGGAGTCAGGCGGGGAAGTGCAATTGTTGCTTCGTTCTTGTGCGAGACGTGGGATGCTGCCGCTTTGTAGCCTCCCCCCCCCCCCCGCCAGCATAAGGAGAAGCAGAGCCAAACCCATCAAGGCGGGAGGGAAGGCCGGGCATCCGACGGCTGAAAGACCAGCAAACACCAGGAGCCCAAATAAGGGGTCCGAATTCTGAGCATTAGCCAGTGCATAACAAGGTAACAGAACCTCTCTAGGTGGGGAAACGGAGCCTCTGCTTCACAGCTAAGAAGGCTTGCAAGGGGGAATGTGTTGCTCTGGCCAAAAACCAGGGACCCAGGCCATTAGAGACGCCATTTAACACCCCCCCCCTTCTCTGTCTTACACACACACACACACACACGTCCTATAAGAAACGGACAATGGGAGAGCAAGCTGGGGGCCAAAATGGAGCCTTCGTGCACCCTCCCACCATGTCTACAAGGGTAGGAAGGAAGTCCTTGGATTTGGGATATTATGTTGAGCAGCAGGGAAACTTTGCCAGAGATTTCAGAGTTGGCCTTATTGTGGGATTCTCTCAGATACACCGACATACTCAAGTCCTTCAAGTGCCTCAGAATAGGGAGAAAGGGGGTGGGGAGAGCTTGTGCAGAGATGCTGGTGCTGGTGCTCCTTCCAGAGGCTCCCTCTGTCTCGCATGGCTCTCGAACCCACACACTTATTCTTTGGCAGCCGATTTGCCTGACTGGGACATGGGTGTGAAGTTATTCCGCTGCCTGAGCTCCCTCTGAGGCTTGGGGGATTTTATGAAAGGACAGGATTGAAAGGCCGTGGAGGGAGAGGATGGGAGGGAGGCCATAAACCTCTCAGCGTTTCCCTTTCCTGGCCAGGGCTACAGAAATATTGGCCCCTGGGTGCGGTGGGGCTGCGCAACAAAACCCCAGCGATGCCTGGGTGTGCTTGGAGGATTGTGTGTGTGGGGGTGTTCATGCTTTGCTCAGGTTCAGAGCGAAGGAGGCTTGGAGACTTGCAAGGGGTCAATTCATGCATGGCGGTTGTTTACGCAGCAGCGCCCACTTGAAAAGCAGCCTGTGTGTCTGTGGGGCCCTTCCTTCCTGGCAGCGGAATAAAAACCCTTTTCTAGCAGAGGAGCTGGACTTTGGAGGCTCTGCCACCTCCACATCAAAGGGGCTGCTTGTCTCCGTTTTCCGTGCCGATTCCTCAAGGTGGAAGCCGCCATCGGCAAACGCAAGGGGTGGGTTTCCCTCACGAGAGCATCTGCCCTCCACCCCGGCTGTCTGAAAGCTCTCCGGCCGTTTCTTCCCAGGGCTGCCCAGGGGAAACCAGCTCGCCTGCGGGCACCACAAGCTGCCGGGGCTGGAAAGGTGATTCTGGAGTCATCCACGTGGTTTTGTGGGTGTGACCAGGTGCAGGTTGCTTTTTCAAGACTGAATTGATGCCTGCAAGCCAAGAGCCCAGGAGATGCTCCCTTCCCTTCTGCTCTCCGCTCTTCCCTTTCTCCTTCTGAGGGCTCCTTTTCCTCACTTCTGTCAGCTGGGCCGTGGACATGAGCGGCCTGGATGGGTTCTGCAGAACTGTTCCCGTGGCTATTCCTTTACCGTGTTCACAGAGCAGATATATTTATGGTTTATTAGCTTTTTATCCTGCTTTTATTACTATTATAGGGGCCGAACATGCCTATAAACCTAATCTTTATTTTCCCACAGCCACCACAACAACCCTATGAGGTGGGCTGGGCTGAGAGAGAGAGAGAGAGAGGGAGGGAGGGAGGGAGGGAGGGAGGGAGAGAGAGAGAGGGAGGGAGGGAGGGAGGGGGAGAGAGAGAGAGGGAGGGAGGGAGAGAGAGAGAGAGAGGGAGGGAGGGAGAGGGAGGGAGGGAGGGAGGGAGGGGGAGAGAGGGAGGGAGAGAGAGGGAGGGAGGGGGAGAGAGAGAGAGAGAGAGGGAGGGAGGGGGAGAGAGAGAGGGAGGGAGGGATGGAGAGAGAGGGGGGAGGGAGGGGGAGAGAGAGAGAGAGAGAGAGAGAGAGAGAGCCTGGTGCGAGAGCATCAGGGAGCCTAAGCGCCATCCGCAGATTGACGGGGGTCTCTGTCTTGCAACCTTTTTCTTCCTTTCGACCCCAGATGGTGGCTGGGAGGCTCTTCTTTAAGGGCTCCTACCAGCCACTCCGCATCACAGAACCACATTTGCCCCATCCCAAGTGGGTCAGGCAGGGAAGGCGCGTCGCAGACCCCATCAGTCATCTCTGACTGGGGGAGCCTTCTCTGCCATTAGCCCTGGTGCCCTATGGAATATTCTCTCCCCCCCCCCCTTTCTGGTCTTCCGCAAAAGAGTTGAGGCGTGGCTGCGTGGCCTCCTGTGGGTATCTCAGACTCCCTCCCCCCTTCGCCTTTTAACGCGTTAAGCCTCCTGGCCCCCACCGAAATTCTAACTTGTTAACCTTATGCTATGTTTATATTTTAACATTTTATTGCACACACCCTGCCCCAAAAGACCCCCCCCCCCTGAAGGAGACGGGGGGGGGGGAGAGTTCAGAAATGGGAAAAGTGAATAAAAACAAGTAAATATTCAATTCCATCCTTGGGCTGATCTCCCACCTTCCCATTCGATTTCTGGAGTGGAAAAATTCCTCCCTCCCTCCCCCTTTGGGGCCCCCGTGTTGCTCGGCTGCCTGGGCCTTTCGGCCCCTTTGGGTCCTGGTCCAGAGTCGGAGCAAGGAGGCCCTTCGGCTTCCCCATGGGCCCCTCTCCGAGCCCTTTCATCTCTCCAATTGACTCTGCTGCCTGGTCTGCTCCCCCTTAATGGGAACCGGAACTTGAGGAGGCTTTGAAGGGGAAGGGAGATTTCCAGAGGGGCTAATGGGGAAGGCAGGATACAGTTTGCAAGCTCTCGGGTGGGGGGGCCAGGGGGGCATTGGGGGCAGGCATAAGGGAGCCTCTCCTGGCGAACGGAAATTAAGCGGTAGGAATCCAACGCAGCACGGTCCCAATTCCCCAGGAAGGGCAGGCCAGTCCTCACCCTCTGCCGTGTAAAGTGGGAGCAGCCAAGATATGGCCGCCAGTGGGGGGGGGGGTCTGGGGGGGGGCTGTTATTCCTTCCCCTGGCCTTGCCCCCCGGGTGTTCTGGAGGCGTCTGATGAAAGAGGCTGCGATCTATGGAAGCTTGTGCAGTGGGAGTCCTTTGGAGTGGGGCAACCGCAATCAGTCAAATAAAGTGACAGATGGGATCACTTTGCAAAGGCCCCAGAGAAGCCTTTGTTGTTCCCGGCAGAAAAGATTTAAGCCCCCCCCTCCCCCCAGGAATCCGGAAGTCAAGAATTTGAGCTTCAGAAATTATCACCACCCAGCACTGAGCGGCTTCCGACTGCGAACGTCTGCTCTGCAACTGGGAGCCCTTGGGAATCGGCTGCACATGTGCTCCTGGCCCAAGGCTGCTCGGCTGAGGCTGGCCTCTCCCGGCATCCTCAGGGACCATAAAAGGAGAGGCAGCCCCCCCCCCTCCCCACCAGCCGCCCTCCAGTTCTCAGAATCCACCCAGGGCAGGTTCCTTCGGGGCAAATGTGAGCCTGCTGCAACTTTGGGCTGGTTGCCTCACCCACCTGGTGGCACCTGCTGGCACCCTTCCTGAGGAGCAAAGGAAGGGCTGCCAAGGGAAGGGCCTGGGCGACCCAGGGCAGCTCCTGAGGGGGAGCAGTGCTGGGGATGGAAGCGATTCAGAAGGCAGTTCCGAGACAGATGGTTCCCAAGGCTGGGACTGATCTCACGCTCCATTAGCCTCTTCCTGCGCATGGATGTGGTTTGATGGCAGCAGCGCATTCCTTCACAGCCCACCGGCCTGAGACAAACACGGCCGAGTTCCTTCCGGGGCTCAGCAGCTGCTCCTGGGATGCCCTCCTGGGATGCCCTCCTCCCAGCAGCCTCTCGTGGCCGGATCTCCAGGCGGGCAGGCGGGAGAGAAAGGGGGGGCCCTCCCTCCCCCCTCCGGGCTCTCAGTCCTCACGAGGCCTTCCAGGGGGTGGAATGTGAGGCCGTTTTCCGTGTCCCCGCTTAACAACCCCCACGTGATCCAGAATTTCAGTTGTGGTGTGAATTGGTCGCTAAGCGAGGTGCCCACATGACTGCTTCACTCAACAGCTGCAGTGCTGGCACTCTTGATTGTGGTTGTTAGGGACGGTGTGTGTCGCTCAGGAGTCCACGGGGAGGGTGGGTGAAAATCCCGCCTGCTGAAATCCACACAGGACCTTCAGCCCTGGAGGGAAAGAGCCGTCTCCCCAAAAGGCCCCCGAGGCGCCCATGCGGGGCTGCCTTCCTTCCCGGGCAGCCTGGCTGTTCAGGAGCCCCACAGTCTCCCCGTCCAAATCCATGGAGGCTTTTCAGCCCCTGGGGGAGGGACGCGCATGGCTGGCCTGAGGCTCCTTCCCTCCTGCCAGGGAGGCCCCTCCGAAGGACCTCAGCCGCCCTCCTTCCGTGGGGTGCAGGCTCTGCTCCCTCGGCAGGCGACTCTTTCAGCCCGTTGCCGAGGCGAGAGGAGTCCACTTGGCTGGCAGGCAACAACCGCCGGCAACTCCCCACTGGCCTCCCCAGGATTGCCAGGAGCCTGGCCAGTGGCTGTAAGTGCCAGCCAGGTGCCCTGTGACGGTGATTGGCTTCCTGGTTTACCTTTGAGTCTTGGGTTTGTATTATGCTGACGCTGGAGCATCTGAACCCATTGTAAGCAGCAGACTCTGGCCGATTCCTAGCCACAGACGTTGAAGGAAACCTCCTGAGGACATTCTGAAGAAACTGGCCCAGGAAAGCCAGGGGGGAAGTTCCTTTGGAAGACGTTCTGAAGGGCCTCAACACAGATATGACCACTAATCCATCCTCTTCGGCTTCTAGGTCCCCTGGTGGCGGCTGCAGTGAGGTCCCACTTTAACAGCTGCCCAGATGCCCACAGTACCTTTTGCTTCCATGGGACGTGCAGATTCCTGGTGCAAGAAGAAGAGCCGACGTGTGTGTAAGTCTTGGCTTGGCCTTTGGAGGTGCCTGCAGGGGAGGAGCCCAGGGCTTTCCAGTTGAGGCGGGGGGGGGGGGGGGGAGTGACCGGAGGCAGCCCTGGGAGCTCAGGAGGCCTCCCTACTGGACAAGGCCCTGCGGGAGGGAGGGAGGGAGGGAGGGTCTCCCGAGAACCTCTGCTTACCTGCAGCTCTTGCATTCCAAAGGGGGAGTTTCCCTGAACTCGGTGCCCCAGAGCAGAAGAGGCCCAACGGGCAATGTGGCATAGTGCTCCTTCAGCCACTTAATTGATCCACGTGCACCAAAAGCCCCACCCTCCAGTTGGAGCATCTGCCCGGCCTTTTCCTTCAGAAACTCTTAATTGAGAAGCTAACTAACCATTGCCCTGACCACCTGGTCCCTTCCTTCTCCCCTCCCCTTTTGCCCCTTCCTCTTCTGGGGAGCAGGAACCCCTCCCTCCTCCCCCCCCCCTCTCTCGGGGTTCAGCCCTTGCCTCGTAAGAAAGGGGGCAGCCTGGATCCTGCTTTCCTGGCCCTGGAAAACTGTGTGTGTATTGTGGATGCACAGGAGGAGTTGCACACTTGTTGCAGGGGACCCCCTGCAAGACCCCCCTGGTATTGGGTGCTTCCTGGGATCACCCAAGATCCTCAGCCTCCAGCTGAAAAAGATTATCCTGATCTGAGGCTTGCTAACCAAGATCAGCCTTTCCAACTCTGCCAATGTCCTGCAGCTGGGCCGGCCCACAGCCTCTCAATTGTAGCCTTCAACTCCCACGATTCCTCCATTCCTGGCTCGGGAATTCTGGGAGTTGAAGTTCACACCTCTTAAAGCTGCTAAGGCTGAGAGACCCCACCTGGGCAATATACCTTCGACATCTGGATTATTGCATCCCATACAACCAGGATGATATCAGGTCTCCTGCCACGGGTTGGGGGTTGGACTAGAAGACCTCCAAGGTCCCTTGCAGCCCTGGGATTCCCTGCTCTAACATTTAAACAGACCGAGCGGAGGAGATGGGGCCTCCTCCAGAGGTGTTGAGGCTGAGGGCAGATCCTGCTGCTTGAATCTGGCGTTGGGCACTGGGGGCCAGTGGGGCTGGTTCCCCTCCAAAGCCTCTCGCACTGGGGAGCCTGCCTGCCTGCTGTGGTCAGCCCTTGGCCAACAAAGGCTGCCAGGTCCCCCTCCAGTTGGCAGGAGGAGCTGAGCTGGTGGTCTTCCTCCCCCTCTCCTAAGACGAGGCTTTGGCTTCTGTTCTCCTTGCCAGGTGCCACTCTGGGTACATGGGAGCCCGCTGTGAGCACGTCGACCTCCTGGCTGTGGTCTCTGCCGCCCAGAAGAAGCAAACCATCACCGCCTTGGTGGTGGTTTCCATCGTCGCCTCCATTGTGGTGGTCCTGGTCTGCGTCCTGATACAGTAAGTCTACTTCCACGCAGGGCTGGCGTGAATCCGCCTCAGCCGAAGCCTCTTTGCAAGAGCCGGGGGGGGGGACTCCCGGGGCACAGGGGAGGAGGAAGGGAGGGAGGGAGGCAGCATCTGGCAGATTACTGCCCCGTTGCCCTCCCCAGCATTGCCTGCATTGAATCCAGCAGATTCCCTGAATTGAGACTGCAGTCTGCCTGGGGGGAGGAGGGGAGGGGGGGCTACACGCAGCCCCTTCTAAACTCAGCTGCTTGGGGGGCAAAAGAGCGGCAGACACAGCTTTGAAGCTGGGGCCCCTTTTGGCCTCAGGACCCCCAGAAATGCTCCAAGCAGCCCGACTGGCTCTCAGGGTCACAATCGCAGAGGAGCGAGGCTTGGGACTCACAACAGACCCTCGTGCTGAACCTTCTGATTCTTGACAGATGCATCTTGCCTTTTTATGCGCACCAAAGAGCGTCTGCACCAAAGACAGACTCCTCGTGTCTCCAACCACCCTTGGCCAATGAAGAATTCTCTTCTGCTTCATGGCCACGATTGCGTGAAATGAACGCTTGGCTGCCCTGTGCCTGGGCCCTGGCTGCGGCTCACAAACTCCGAGGAGTTGGGAATCTGACTTCATACTCAGAGGCTCCAATTCTGCGAGTGGGTGTGGCTGTGTGAGATGCCGCAATGCTTGTGAGGCTGTGGCTGTCAGGAAGACTTAGTCAGCTTAGTCAGCTCCAAAGGGCACAGAATGAGGCGGCCCCCTTCTCGCTCTCCCCTTCTCCTAAAATGTCTAGCAAGGGGCCCTCGCCAGATGGATCCGATGCTGCTCTTGCGGTTTAGAATTAAGACATTTAAATTAGAAGAAATTTTGAATTGGCAGGAAAACGTTTGAGAAGGCAATTTAATCCTGTTAAAAACTGGTTGACAAAGGCGGAGGGAGGACTCAGCAGCCCCCCCCCCATCCGAAGCTCCCTTGGGCTCTCCCTGCGAGGCCATGGGGCCACCTCTCAACCCCTTTGCAGAAGGCCTGGGGGGGGGATTTCCCATAAGGGGGAGGTGATGGCAGAGAATGCCCTCTTCCTAGACCCAGAATCCTGTGACCGAGCGGGTCTGCAGCATTCTTTCCCTGCCTGACCGCCCATGTAGGGCTTTATAGGACACAACCAGCACCTTGAACTGGACCCGGAAGCAAAGCGGCACCCAGTGCGGCTCACAGAGCTGAGTGTTTCATGCTCCCTTCTTTGGGCCCCTAGAATTGCCTGTGGGGCCACATTTCGTCCCTGTCGAAGCTTCTGGATACTCTTCAAGGGAAGCCCCATGTAGAGCGCGTCTCCATGGTCCAAACAGGATGACGAGGGCATGAGTGATGGAGCCTCCCTCACCAGGAAAGGGCACAGTTGGGCCAAGGCCCTCCTGGCCACCTGCCCTGCCTTCCGGCCTAATTCTCGAGGGGTGGGAGGTTGGGGTCCATCCACCATATTTGGCTGTCAGTGTTGGGTTAGCCAAGAAGCTGCTGAGAAGACTTGGCTTGCAGTCTTGGCTTGAGGGGTTTCCATGCCCTTCACAGACTGAGGGACCCTGCTCCCTTTCTGGTGTGGATCCCAGCTTCTAAGGGACCCTGCGGACGAGCCTCGGTTCAGGCAGGCTGAAGCCACGTGACTCCCTCCCCCCCCCCCCCCGAGGCTCCCTCCCAACAAGCCCCCCCACCCCCGTGGCTTCTGCTCCAGAAAGTGATTCTCTGCTCCTTCCTTTCCCTCCTTGCCTGCCAGCCGTTGCCGTTCTTGGCCCAAACTTTGTTCGATTAACCCACCCTTGTGTGTTTGTGTGTGTTTGTGTAGTTGCTGCAGGATTCGGAAGCACTGCGAGTGGTGCAGGGCGATGGTTTGCCGGCATGAGAAACCCACCGGGCTGCTGAAGGGGGCCACGTCTTGCTGCCACTCAGAGACAGGTAAGCCAACATTGTCTGTGCCAATCCGGCCTTTGCAGTGTCAGACAATAAAACGCTGGTTCTTCTCTTGGGCCTGGGCCAAAGAAGGCGGCTGGCCCTTGAGCCTTAGGGAACCTGCTGGGAAAGGAGAGCCCTGAGGATCCGGGCCAGGGTCCCAGACGAGAGCGCAAAGTTTGCTGGGCGTGTGTGTTTGGGGGGTGGGGGTCTCTCTCCAGCCTCTCTGCGAAGGGGGCTTCTGCCTTCAGATAAACGATGGGAAGCCCTCGGAGGCTCCTGAGCATCTTGGCTGAGCTTAAAAGCTAAGCAGGGCCAAGTCTACCCACTCATGGCCAAGAGACTGCAAGGCCGGATGGGAAGTCAGGAAGACCCTCCCAGGGGAGCCCCCTCCCATAACTCTGCTGGGAAAGTATTCCCAGGAGTCAGGCTTGGCTCGAGAGAAAGCCGACCCAGAGGGATGGATGAGAGGCAGAGGCAGAAGCCTGGCCTGCAACACTTCGTATGAGAAATACCCGTCCCCCTATCCATGTCCTGAAAGCCCACTGAGTTAACCCTTCCCAGGGAGGAGAGGGATAAAATGGCCTCTTCTGCTGCCCCCCGACGTCCTTCAGAGGTTAGAGCCCTTTGGAATGGGAGAGCCGGGGGCTGAAGGCCTGCCTGCCCCTTCTCTGTCTGGCCTCCTGCTTGAGCAAGGGGGCTGGAGGAGAAGACCGCCAGCGTCCTTTTCCCAACTCTGGCATCCCGTGAAAGATTCCCTTTTGAAGCCAGGAGGATCATCCCCCGTCGGGCGGTCAGTGTTCAGTGTTCTGTGGTCAGTGTTCTGCCACTGCCTTGCGGTCCAGCACCAAGAGGTTTCTGTGCTTGTTTTGCAGTTGTTTGACGAAAAGCACGGATGGGAACAGCGCAGAGTTCTACCTGGGAGGCCTCCAGTCTTCTGAGAAAAACCTTAACGTGGACAAGACAGTTTCCAGGGACTTAACCAGGAAGCCAACGTAGTGCAACTTTTGAGGTCTTCTCCGGATCTTCCCCCGGAACGCAGGGCGTCCAGAACTTTGCTGAAGGAGCTGCGTGGCCGGTGCAGCTTCTGACTAAACCTGTCTGTGGTCTTTGACCACCAGCAAATCTCCAAGACTTCTTTTTAGTCGAAATAGAGAAGAGCGACAATCGGCAGCTTTGCATTTCCTGTAAGCACCAGAGGACCAGCTTGTTCTGGTTTGCCTTGGAAAAGGTGTATTTCGTGGAGACCGGATCCAGTGTCACCCGATGGGCTGCCTGGGCTTTGCCTGCCTGTTGCGTCTTTGGACTCCTCTCCAGCGGAAGGATGCTCCCCGTTAGCCCTCTGGGAGCAGCCCCATCCTCCCGGTGGGCGCTCAGCCACAAGTAGAAAAATGCCAAGACGAGTAGCCTTGTCTGTGTTTGTAGTGTCCTGTTTGGGAAAGGGAGAGGGGGAAATGGGGGGGGGGGGGGGGATAGACTGGAGCCAGGTGAGATCAGAAGTTCCTTCCTTCCTTCCTTCCTTCCTTCCTTCCTTCCTTCCTTCCTTCCTTCCTTCCTTCCTTCCTTCTGAGTCATTGCTCCTCAACCGGGGTCTCTGCATAACTTGGTGGCAGCTCTGCTACCTTTTTCCAAGAAGGAAACAGACCACAGGGGCCTTAGTTATGGGTCCATGACGGGTGGGAGGGAATGGGGTGTTGAAAGAGGTGCGTCGGGCATGGTTTTTAATACTGACTTAAACACCTTTGAACTAGATGAGAAGTTTACTAAAAATCAATTTTTAGCAGGGGTGTTTTTTAAAACGCTGCACCGTTTCTGGGTTTACATGCTTGTGCGGGGTTTCTAACTATTGCACCGTCTTGGGAGAGAGAAGGTTCCTCCAACATTCCACAATTGTGCGGGCGCTTGAATGTTTTGACGCCCCCCGCCCCAGGCACGACAGAAGGGTTTGGCTCCAAGAGTGAGGTAGTTCTGGGGACCGCCTGTGCAAGTGTGAGCTACGGTAGCCATGCAGGAGTCCAGGAGGACCTTGGAAGCCGAGTTCTTCTCAAGAAGGTTGAGGAGCTCCTGAGGGGGAGGATAGTTCTGGTGGGGAACGGGCCCTTTGGCCGCTGCCTGGAGGGTTGAAGGCCCCGGGAGGACCAAGGCAGAAGGAAGCGAGGGGGGGGGGGCAATGGACCCACCTGATGCCTCAAGAGCCCTTCTGAATTGGCCAGCGAGGAATCCCGATTGGCATGCAAGCCAAAGCCCCTTCCGTCCCACCTTCTTTCCTTCGCTGGTGGAGAGCAGATCCATCTGCCGACACTCCTGACTTCTCAGGTTCCATTTCCCCAGGCGGAGGGCTGGGCATGTCTAGGGAGCTTTGGGGCCATGGGGCAAGTTGGCCTTGTTCCTCAAGTGGCCTGGCTGACAAAGGGCATCCGTTGTTTTAGTGGGCCGGTTCCTTCCCTGCCCTGATCGTAACGGGTTTCGCTCTGACTTTCCTCAAAGGGGAAATAATGGGGTTCTTGAACCCGCCCCCTTCTTCCCCTCCCTCGCTTCTCAACGCCCAGGCTACAGGTGGGGAGCTTCTCAAATAAGGAAGAAGGAGAAGCAAAGGAACTCCAAAAAGCAGGGCCTTTTGCACCATCCCTCGAGGCCTAATCCAAGGCACTTAAGTTAGAGCCGGAGAGCGAAAGGCTCTGGATACGTCGAGTGGGAAACCAGTTGGTCCAGGACGGGAGGCTGTTCCCTGTCCAGGGGAGGAAAGAGCCTCCTCGGAAGGCAGCCTCCTGCTCTCCCCTGGGCTTCTGTTTTGTGGGTCGCTGTTTAGAAATAAGCTGCACCCTGTCAGCTGGCAATCGTTCAATTGACAGAATTGATCGACACTAAGCTGAGCGTAGAAATATCCAAGCTTTGGGGGAGAAAAATGGTTTAAAATTCTCAAAAGATTTCTGCTAAAGCAAAAGAGCCCTTTTTTCATCTTAAGTGCATTTGAATTATGCTGAATTGTCAGCCACTAAATGCCTCTTCCCCATTCTGTGTGTTGACGCTAAGTTAATATTTTGTCCTTTTTCACAATTTAAGTTTAGTTTGGTCCATAGCCAAACTGAAGTTTTATTTTTAGCCAAGGTTACACTTTTTTTCTTCTGTATATGTTGCACTGAAGGTTACTATTTAATATTTTAATTTATTGTGTGGATAAATTAATTTGATTCATATAAGATGTTTATGTGATTGTTTCTTCCTTAATACGCTGAGTTAATAGATATTTAAATGAATGAAATACACTTTTCGTAATACTTTGTTGTATTTTTTTTTAAAGGAAGGCCATAAATTACATAAGGGACTCTTTATGCAAACGCTCTCTGTGTCTCATTGCAGCCCTGCCTCTTCCCTCGGAGGGGGCCCTGAATTGCGAAGGTTCAGGCTGGAGCCAAAACAACGGAGGGGATCCCGCTTTCCTCCGGGTGGCTGTGCGTGTAAGGAGGTGGGCCCAAAGCCAGGTGTTGTGGTACCTACCAGCTCCCTTCCTCCTCCAGGGCGATTGTGTGAATGGTGGTTGGATGAAGACTTGCTTCATGCAACACAGCAAGCCATGGACCACAGTTCACAAACGATAATGGCTACATTCATACTGTGGTCGGATGACACATCGCTATAAACCGCAGCCAAAACAACCAGTCCAATTACTCTTACATGCAAAACAAGTGGCATGTTTCAGTGATCTGACCAGCCTCTCTCTATGATATGCATGTGTCGTTCTGCAAGTTTGAATGCTTATCATTTATGTGTGTTGTTTACATATTTAAAATAGGAAAGTCTGTGTTGTAAGTGCAGCGTGACTAGAAAAGGATTCCTATTGCAGCCAAAGATGATTGACTGACGGGAGAAGGCAAGTCCATAAGGCAGGGGTGTCCAAACTTGGGAACTTTAAGACTTGTGGACTTCAACTCCCAGAATTCCCCAGCCAGCATGGGGAAGTTTGGAAACCCCTGCCCTAAGGGAACCCCGATCCTTCTAATTTTCCAGGTTGTACTGTTTCCGACTTCTCTTGCCAACCATCAGCGTTCCCCGAGTGCTTGAAAAACGAATGTCGTTCTCTCTTGCCAACCAGCGGAGAACTTGATAAGTTTCCTGGCTGCCAGCTAGCAATTTCCACTGTAAGAAACCTAATTAAGACGTGGAGGCTACATGGAGAAGCCGAGGTCAAGGCTGGGGAAATGCTGGCTGGGGAATTCTGGGAGCTGAAGTTCACCCAGGTTAAAGTTGCTGAAGTGGAGAAAGACTGATCTCAAACGTGCAAGAGAAAACCAAGATAAGCCTGGAATATTTTGGAAGAAAGTGCTCTGGACTGAGGAGAATTGTTCAGCCACAACTACTCAGGGCACATTTGGAGGAGGTGGGGGGTGGGGTGGGGTGAGAGTTGAAGAAAAGAGCACTTTGTCAATTGTTGAGCCTGGGGGTTGCCGTATCATACTTTGGGATTGTGTGGCAGCCAGTCACACAGGAAATATTGTGTGGGTGGAAGGAAGCAGGGAGGCAACTAAATATCAACGGACGCCAGAAGCCTCTCAGTCAGGAAGACATGGAAGTTGAGAAGAGGTCGGGAATTTCAGCAAACCAACGCAGTTGAAACCCAGACCGACTGAAAGGAGCAGAGGAAAGGAGCCGTGTTGAATGTCTTCAGAATTCAGGTGGGAGATCTGAAGCATGAACCACGGAAAACCACCAAAACAACGGAGGGCCCTGAAACGCTTCCCAGGGGCTCAGAAGGAAACTTCCTCTGGTCCTAAATAAAACAGGTGGCGAAATCTACTGGGAGCTTATTAAACCTATTCACTTACTGACTTGTCTTCATAATTAAACACTGATTTTTGGCATTTTGCATTGACATTTTGGGGCACAGGCTGGGAGGGGCTTCATAGAAGGGTTAGTAGCTTCATGGGAGAAATGAGTCCAGGAAACTGAGAAGAAGCCCGGGATGGATAAGTAGTGGTTTGTTCTGGGAACCCTGGTTGCCCTTGCGGTGAAGGTCTTTGGCTGCCTCTCTCCAGAGTTCCAGGCTCTGTTGCTCCTGACCGTTTCTTGGCCATTCGAAGACGCAGCAGACGACTGCAACTCCCATCATCCCTTCCCGTTGGAGAAGGAAGGTGAGTGCCAAATTGTTCAGGACTGGTTAGGAGATGGAGCATCTCAAGCGCAGCGTCAATAAACAGCAATTCCTTCCTTGAAGCCTCCGAGGGAACCCTCCACCTGTCTGGGTCACAATACGGGCGTGTGCCCCAAAGGAGATCCTGTGGGTTCCCGTGGCCAGGAGGAGGCCCCACTTGGAGAAGCAGCGTCAGTCCCCAACCTGGACACTCCTCCGAACTCCAGGCTGTTTTTAAGGCCAGTCAGCAAGGTGTGAATGTGCACAACAGACCGAGGGCAAAAGAACGAACAGGTTTTTCTGCATCTGCTATTGTACTAGAATTGGAGGCCACCCAAGGAAACTGACTAGGAGGAGATTAAATCTGATAAGGGGAAGCATTTCTCCACCCAGCGTCTAATCCACCAGCTGAACTCCTTGCCACCGGATCTGGGCTTGGCTGCTGATTCAGTGGGCTTCCAAACAGAGGGGGTACTCGGCAGGTTCTGACCAGTTCTGGAGAACCAGTAGCGGAAATGTTGCGTAGTTCGGAGAACCGGCAAATGCCACCTCTGGCTGGCCCCACCCCCATCTGTTCTCTGCCTCCTGAGTCCCAGCTGATTGGGGGGAAATAGGGATTTTGCAGTATCCTTCCCCTGCCACACCCACCAAGCCATGCCCACAGAACCGGTAGTAAAATTTTTGAATCCCACCTCTGCTTCCAAAGGAGACCAGACCAGCTCCTTGGGGACAGGCCCCTCAGAGGCCGCAAAGCTTGAGGACTGGGCCTGCCCAAGGTAAAGGCAGCCCACCTCCACATGCCACGAGATGGAGTAAACCTGTTGCAGCTAATGCACAACTCCTGGCACTTGGTGGGAAAGCGTCTCCTCTTTGCCACTCTGGCTGGCAAAACTATGAAAAACACGAAGCTGCCCCTGGTTGTCCTTGGATCTCCATGTTCATCCGGTGCATATTTTAATTTCTATTTTTGAGATGTTTACTCTGTTTTTAATTTTGGGTTTGTACTATCCAAACCTGTTTTTTTTTTTTAATTTTAGCTTTGTTACACCACACAGCTTTGTTAATGGTATTAATTTAAATTTTAATGACCTTTGTAAAAATTACTCTGCTGTGTTTTGTTCAGATTGCAGCAATAAATAAATAAATACATATCACATGTTGCTGCACAGTTGCTGGAACAACTTCAGGAAAACTTTTGGGGCCACAACGTGCATCTCACCACACATTTCTTTTTAGTCAGATCCCATGTAGTCAAGAGACCTTCACTTCGTCAGCGTCTATGCAAGGTTATAGTTCTCACCTGACCCTCCACATGAATGTATGCAATTCATCAGCCTCCTTGAAGCAATCCCTTTTAGGCAAATGGATGAGGTGGATGATAGATAAATCTAACAAATAAATAATGAAATAAATATATGCAAAACAAAACAAGCAAAACAGACAGGTCACAAGATAGCTACAAACATTTCCATCCCACAGAATTCTCCCTTGGGCAAAAAAAAGGGTTAAACATCAGAATTGAGCCATCAGGATACCTCCTTCCATTCTCAGACACTGTGAGAGAACTGAATGGCATCTTGTGAGACCCAAGGGGATGCTAGGTTTCACTAGGGAGAAACCCAAAACTGATTTTTGACCCCCATTTCCTCCCCACCAGGAATTTTTGGAAATCCAAAAGATATCTGTTAATCAAATTTGTTTGCATCCTTTGCGGTGGGCACAGATTGCTTGGCCAAGGGAACCAGGTGCATTGGGCAGTCTTTATGGAAGGAGATGATCTACAATGTTCCACCAGATAGTAGAAGCCAATCAAAACCAACTGAGGTAGAGATACCTAGAATGGGATCATGGCACTTTTGGAGAACGACCAAAGACAGCGCCCAGATCTCCTCTGCTGGATCACTGCTAGATGACTTTGTTGTTAGCTGCGAAGTTGTGTCCGACCCATCGCGACCTCATGGACAACACTGTCCATGGGGTTTTCATGGCAACAATACTGGGGTGGGTTGCCATTCCCTTCTCCAGTGGGTCAGAGCTCTCTGCTATGACTTGTCCGCCTTGGGTGGCCCTGCACGGCACGGCTCATGGCTTCATTGAGCTACTCAAGCCCCTTCGCCATGACAAGGGGTGCTAGATGACTGCATTTGGTATTTTCCAGAAGACTTTAAGAACAGTAGGAGCTATGGCTACTCAGGACAAATAACAACTCTTGCTCTGGAGCAGTGCCTTTATTAGACTACGCGAGGATGCTTCTCAGGGCATGGAATCCCCGCAGGGTAAGCGGTTAACAGAATAAGAGAGGTGGGAGGGACCTTGGAGCAGGCAAAGTCTAGGTGAAGGTCCTTCTTTTTCAGATCCTTCATAAATGCATTTTTAGGGATATGTTGGTGGGTGGTCAAACTCACCCCGAATCCTTTTTTTCGGATAGGAAAGCCTCGGGGGTGACGTTAAGGGCTGCTGGTCACAAAGGGGTGGCCAGGGAAATCTTGGGTGGGCAAGCCAGAACACCAAAACTGATCCCACAACAGTTCCTTGCCTGGGACACAATCCAGCCACCGATCCGACTGGCCTCCTGTTGATTTTTCCTAGGGAAGAACTGTTCCAGACTGGTTTCTCAAGGTACACTGAGCCACCAATAAGGCAACCACATTTTAGGCCAACAGGTTGTGCAAAATTACCTCACTGATTCTGTTTAGTGTGTCATGAGAATTCAGAGAAGTGGATCAGTTGATGAAGCTCCCATTAAACGTGGTAAGTAGATGGCACAAACAACGTTCTCCAGAGGAATTTTGCTTCTCATCCTGAACGCTGCATCAGGAAGTCCAGGCTGACAAGGCTGTTTGCAAGTGTGGCTAAGAAAGCCAGGATGAGGGCCTTGCCTGACGCTTATGTTCATTGCACACAAACATTATCGAGGTATATGATATGCTTGACATCCTTGGACACTCAGCAGAACACACTTACCTAATGGCCAAATTAAAGGCCATGGAAATTGAATGAAAGTAGTTAACATTTTTTAAACTAGACTGTTATGGTGAGCCTTAGGATGCAGGTGGAATTGGCCCGGGGGTTGGGTGGGGGTTGCTTCTGAATAGATACTTAGAAGATCGTGGCAGCCATTTTCCATGCTGGAGATGCCATAAATTTGAAGGAGCATTGGAACAGATGCTTCCGGCATGGCCACTGAGAGGTCCTTGTTTTGTGCTTGGACCAGGTTCTGGGCTCAGTTTTGGTGGTAAGTCAAGGACTTCCTCCCTGGCAAGCTGGAATAACAGCCCAGAAAGCTCGCCTCCATCGGAGCCCTCCTGAAACATTTCCTGGCATTTCCAGGGAGCCAGAGGGCTATAATTTCATCAGGGTTGGCAGTGGAGAACACGTGTCCAACAGACACACCGCCTGAGGGATGCAGGGAAAGGCCTGCATAGGAGTTCAGTTCACCTGGGGCAGAACCAGTTTGCTCAACAGCCCCTTGATGAGCGTTTCCACTGACTGATTCGTGCAGCACCCAAAGGAAAGACCTCGGCTCCTGGGCCCTCTGGGAAGCCACGTTCACGCAATGTGCTAAGCCAAGGTTTGCTAAATAAGGACAGTGATGGGTTACAGGGTGCATCAAGCAATCAATGGTGGCTTTCAAGCTTCAGTGGCCGGCTTCCTTCCACATACTAAGCTTCAGTCCACCAACCACTTTTTGACTTAATCTGAGCCTAAATTGCAGGTATCGGGGATTTTCCTCTGCGACTGTCTCTATCTGACAGGTAACTTCCAGGAGCAGAATGTGCTGGATGAGTCAGTGTGGGCCACCACTTGTCCAGGCCCAGCTCGTTGTTCCTCCTCCTCCTCCTCCTCCTCCTCCTTGGCTCATCCCAAATGCTGTGTGGGGGGGTCTATTCTGCTGTGGGGGGGAGGGGGCAGACTTGGTTCCTCCCACCAGGCCCCTGCTTGGCAGAGATGCACCTTTGTGAAGCGCTCCCTACCTGGGGGCTTCCCTGAGCCTCCCTCCCTTCCACCCTCCCTGACAAGGCTCCCTTTGTGCCTGGCTGGCTGACTGGGGGCAGCCGGGAACGGCTGGCAGCGGCCAGAGGATGTGCCAGGCCTCCCGGGGCTCCCTCAGAGCGCTCCCTCTCAGCCTGGGCAACAAGGAAGCTGCTGCAGCCAAAGACTCGGATGGATCCCAGGCGGGACTTTCCAGGTGGGGCGAAGCTTAAAGCAGTCCCTTTGACGGCTTCCTGCACAAAGGGCCCATTTTTACCCCCGTGACTCCTCTGTATTCCCTGGCCACAGGCCACGCTCAGTGCCCACTTCATCCAAGGGAGCAACAGGGAGCCTTGCCCAGTTGGTGCTCTGGGCTCCAGGGCTTCCCAGCCGCTCCATCCCCGGCAGGGCGACTGGTGGGCACTGGAAGTTCGGCTTAGCCTCTTGTGCAGCGCCACCCCTGCCCTCACCCATGCCTGCAAGACCACAAGGGCCGGACCTGGGCTGTGGTGTTCACAGGGGAGGTCAAAGGAGGCAGGAAGGCGGCCCTCCTGGAAAGGCAGGGAGAGCGACGGTCCCTCCATCATGGCCGCCACAGGGACCTCTGCCGCCTTCTCAGCCTGAACAACCGGGAGCCTTTGCATGGGGTGAGGCCACGGCTGGAGTGGGGGAGCAGTAAAGGGAACCCTGCATACCTCATTGTCTTGCCTGCCTTTGGCTCTCAGGCTAATGGTTGGCTTCAACCATATTTTAAAATAAGCCATTATTGGTTAGATTTTTTTAATTAAACTTTTTGCTGTCTAAGTTCCTCAGCTCTGGGCAGCTCATGCATCACATTAAGCCAACATCAAACAATTCACACCTGGGCTCCGTTGTGTGAACTGTAGTTCAACCAGAGCAGATCATCGGGATCCCCTCTTCACTGTTGGGGCAAAGAACCCCCGTTGGGTAAATATTTTAGCCCTTTCAAGTTCTGAATGAGTGGGCCTGTCAAGTGTCGGAAGAGCTCAGCTTGGCCTGGGCAAAAGTGCAGAAGTAAACACACACACACACACACACATACACAGAGGGAGGGAGGGAGGGAGGGAGGGAGGGAGGGAGGGAAAGAGAGAGGGAGGGAGGGAGGGAGGGAGATCGTCCTCGGGGGGTGGGGGCAAGCAGTGAGGCCCTGCAAGACCTTGTTCCTGTCTCAACATGAGATTGCTCAGAGCTGGGATTGGCAGCTTCCACAAAGCCCTTTTTGGCTCTGGGTGAAAGAACGGGGCAGGGGGATTCCTTCCCATTCGGAAAGGTCTGGGGGTTTCCTGGATCCCAGCCAATGGATCAGCCCTGCAGGGTCTTTCAGACCCTCCAGAAAGGAACAGATTTCCAACCGTCTTTCCGGTGCAGTTTCAGCCCTGCCTTTTCTTTCTGCCTCGGCCATTGTTCTGCAGATGTTCCAGTTTAGCATCTTAACTTTGCCCATCTGGAGGCTGTTGTGTCAGGCGGTCTCCGAGGGGCCGTGTTTCTACAACACCATTTGTACACCTACGTGATAAAGCCAATCACTGGGTTCCCCAGCGTAGATCGGTTGTGCAAACCATATTCTAGCTTAACGCACTGTGTGATCACAAGCAGGACGGGTGCCGGGCGAGGCCCCTGGGGAAGAAGCTTGCTTGGTGCCCTTTTCTGCCCGAGGAGCGCCAGGGCAAGGGCAGAGCACCATCCCCCCAACCCCTCCTCGGCAGAGCCCCTCCCGCTGGGGGGAGTCAGGGCTCGCCCCCTCACCCTTCCTCATTGCGCAGAGCCCCGTGGAAAGCCACGCTGGCTCTCCAGCCCTCTGCAGCCTGCGTAGCGTGTGGAGCCCCCGTCCCCCGGGCCCCGGCCCATGGGAGGCTGCCTGGGAGGGAGCAAGAGGGCGAGTGATGAAACGGCCAGGGAAGGGAAAGGGGTTGCGACATCGCAGCTTTGCCGTTTTAACATCAGTGTGGTTGCAAACGAAGGCCTTTGAATCATGGCCTGGTGGAGCCTGCAGGAGGAAGTCACCGGCCAGCCTCCAGCGGGATGCCATGAGGAGCCCCCCTCCCCCCAGCCTGGGCAAAACGGTTGTGTGTGCGTGTGTGTGTGGCCTGACATGGACCCTCCGACCCCACGAAAGGACAGAGATGAACTGGGATGACAGAGCACCCGAGATTGCAGGGGGGGACCAGCACCCCCTTGGCCTCCTGCTCAGTGGGTGTTTTCTGGCCATTCAACCCACGGCAGCCATTTGGGGAGCAATGGGGGATTACAGAGTAGGTCAAAAAAGTCAAAATGGCAGCCGTAAGGGAGCAACTGTAGCTCTGCCTGCTGCAAACGTGGCCCACGCAAAAAGCTCCAAT
This sequence comes from Rhabdophis nuchalis, assembly GCA_039707465.1. Classification (NCBI taxonomy): domain Eukaryota; kingdom Metazoa; phylum Chordata; class Lepidosauria; order Squamata; family Natricidae; genus Rhabdophis; species Rhabdophis nuchalis. The sequence goes on from CM077653.1 coordinate 34,276,380, forward strand.
CCGGCCATCTTGCCCTTTTCTCCACACACCCCCTGCAGGACTTCCCGGGGACGGACAGCCATTTTGTGAGAGCACCCACCATAACCTTGCAGCTCCTAAATGTGGCCAATTGGTTCATATTCCGTTTCCCCAGAATTAGCGGGCGGCCCCTGATTCCTGAAGCCTTCCTCCTCTGCCTCCGTCCAGGCACCGGGCTCTGTCCCGAAAGGGAGGGGTTTCCTTTGGCCATCCCTGCGTCTCCTGCTGGCCAGAGCCAGACCGAACGCTGCCCTTAGGGGCTGGGAGGCGTTTAAACAGGGGCCCCTTCCTTTGGGGTGGCAAACCTCCCCCTGGCCGGCCGTGGGCAGAGGAGCAGGAGGGACGCCTTCCGGCCTCTGGAGACATTGGTTTTCCTTCCCGCTCAGAGGCCTCGAGGCGGGCCTTGTATTGCCTGGGCCAGGAGGGGCCTTGCCTCCTGAAGCCCCCGTGCCCTTTGGGGTGAAGCCAAAGCCGGAGAGCCCCCTGTGCAGCAGCCCCCCCCCCCAACGCCAGCCAAGGGGGTGGCCAGAGGGGCAAATCACCAGAAAGAAACACCGCCTGGAATGCCACTCGCTACCTGGGAACTGCAGCCGGAATGCCTGGGAGCCAAAGGCCCAGGATGACAAGAAACCGAAGACAGCTCCGGTAAAAGTGGAGCCAGCGACCCCAGCAAAACTGAGCGGCAGCTGGGCTGCTGTCTCCAGGACAGGAGTGAGATCAGGAGAAGTCTTCAGAATTCCCGTCCGACAAGGAGAAGGTCTGGGATCACCCACAAGGGCTCCAGGCCAGGGGTTGCCAACCAGGACCAGGCTGTGGCCTGTGTGGAATCAGGATGTGGAAGCGGTGGGTGAGCTCCCATGTGCACGAGTGGCCAAAGCGCATGCCTGCCCCTCACATGGAGCCCTCCCCCCCAGCCGGCTGCCCCCCAAAGCCGGAAAGCCTAGGGAAGGCTCCTCCAGCCAGCCAGTGGCTCTCCTCATAGGAGGCGGGAAGGCAGCTTCTGTGGTGGTGCTAGAGCTCTGGGAGGGAAGGGGGCAGCCATCTGGCTCCAACTGGGACCAGCACCTTTGAAAGGACACCGAGGTTGTATAATCTAATATAACAATGTAGCTGCATTTAGAAATTGCCTGCTTAACTGCTCTTCAGTTATTAGGGATATTTGGCTGGGCAGGGTTTTCGCAGCACCAGCCGAGTCTCCTTCTGAGAAAAGGAAGTTTTACACATAGTTTCCTCCAGCAAATGTCATCAGCTTTAATGAGCTGCAATGATGTAAGTCTAGGGTGGCAAAAATAAGGACTCTGAGAAGATATTTTCTGAAGAATAACTTTCATGCAAGGACCAAAGCGTTCACGAACTGCATCTCACTCCAATGTATGCACGTTTTATTTAAAGGACGAAACTTTTCCCCTCGAATAAAAGTTGCAGCTGATGGAATTTGATCTTCACTATACAAAGGCTTGTACCTTTTAATAGCATTTGTTCATTGGAGAAGATGCTACCAGACTCCTTCTGAATTTTGGCTACGGTAGACGAATATAGCATTCCCCTCCCCGTCCCAGCCATCCATTATATATATCTGTGGATTTAAACCAGCTGAGATGCTTCTGGCCAGCTTGGGGGCTCAAAGGAGGCCTTGGATTTTTTTAAATGACATTTTAATGAGGAAAATGCGTGGTGTTTGTATGATTCTTTCCTTTCTAACATATTTACTTATTTTTCCTTAGTAGTTAAAATAGATTTTTGTCTCTGCTGGAAATATGAGAGAAAATGTGGAAATTAGCAATTTAAAGCATTTCATGTGGATTTCTCCACTCATCTAAGCAATGCAGTTTGGAAAAAAAAATACTTTCCATTAGAGCATCCTTGGCATTTTTGTTCTGCAGTTGGAAAGAGTCACGGCAGGCAAGCTCCCTGGAGGCTCAGGGACTCTGCTCGTTCTTGAGGTAACCAGCTCTTCTGAGGGAGTTTCCATCCATGCCCCAGTCACCCCCTGGGAGGAAGAGGGGGGGGGGGGAGAAAAGAGAGCCCCCCCCCGTCTCTCTGGGAGGAATTCAAGAGAAGAGGGGCAGCCGTTTGTCGGAGGTGATGTAAGGTCTCCTGTTTAGGGAAGGGCTTGGAGTAGATGACCTCCGTAGGTGACGCAGCCCCTCCCAGCCCTACGATTCTCTGCCTGCGTCTCTTCCTCACTGGGGTTCCACCGCAGGCCTTCCTCTTGCATCCTGCAGGGCCTCCTGAGCCATCGGCAAGGAAGCCGGTTGTCCTTCTTTCCAGTAGGTTTCCCAAGACAAAATGGCTGCTGCCTTTTTCCAGACTCCTCTTGACCTTCACCTGTTTTTAGGCCTCAGATGGTGAAAAGGCCGTGACTGAAGTGGTCAACGAAGCGCCTCCCGGTCCTCGGATCCAGCCTCACGAGGAGAGCCCAGCCAGGGCAAGAGGGGCTGTTCTGCCACCGGCTGCAATCTCATTCGAGAGGGGCCACAAGCCAAGGGGGCTGCAGGTCACGAGAGGCTCTTGAGCAGATTCCCTTGGGCGCCCTTCCCGTCCACACAGAAGATGCTCCGTCCTTGTGACCTCGGCAGAAGCTCCTTGGGAGAGCAGCTTCCACTGTCATCGTGTTATGCTTGAAAACCGAAAGCAGGTACATCACCCCAGATGGAGAATTTCAGCCGGGCTTCAATCACAAAAAGGCAACGCTTTGTTACAAGCCCTCCCGGTTGCGGCCTTAGGATGAGCCTCACTGTGATCCACTTAAGCCTGGGGTGTCCAAACGTGGGAACTTTTAAGACTGGCTGGGGAATTCTGGGAGTTGAAGTCCACAAGTCTTAAAAGTTCCCAAGTTTGGACACCCTGGGTTAAGCTCTGGTGGGGCTTACCTGTAGGAGCGCCCAAGGGGCAAAAACAGCCAGTTAGCCCTCCTCCTCCTCTTCCTCCTCCTCCTCCTCCTCCTCCTCCTCAGCAGCTGAACTTGACTCTGCTGCCTGGAACCACACAAGCAGTAACTCTTGAGACCTGGAAGCTTCTGGGGAGGGGGGAAAGATGGGGAGGGGAGGCCCGCCTTTCTAGCATGCGGGGGACACCGACTCTGGAGGCTGCCTCTGAGTGCAGCTGGCTCAGATTCAGAGGAGCAAGGAATGATTCATGGTCCTCTTAGAAGGTAATCTCTTTCGGGAATGGGATCACCTCTTCCAGCCTCTTTTGGAAAAAGTCATCATATTTCTAGGCTGCATCACCCTTGTTTTTAACCCTGGGAGGTCTTGTTATGCTAAAAGGACACCAGGGCACTAAGCTCAAATGGCACAGGTGCCCTCCTCATCTCTTCCTGCCCAATACACCTGTGCACAAAGGCACCTGGCCCTAACCACGCACCTCCAGAGCCCCACTTTGAGAGGCCCAAAGCTGACTGAGGGCTGGTTCTCAAAAGCCAGCAGGCGTCTTGCCTAGAGATCCCACTGCAGACATGGACACCAGTCTGGGCAGACCAGTGTGGGAAGTGGGGGCCTTCCGCAGGGGCACAATGTCTGGGCCTGAGGCCTCTTCAGACTGCACTGCCCCCCTCCCTCATTTCATGGTGGCCCCCAAGGGAGGAGGGCTCCAGGCTTGCTCACGATGAGACTCTGCCTGAGAAGAGGCTCCTGGTGGGCTTCAGCCCAGGCCCGTGTGGGCCGTGGGGAAGGACCGGGTCAGACCCGCCTCAAAGCACCCCAGAATCTGCTTGAGACGCCACCTGCTTGTTCCTCCTTGTAGCGTCCTGGAGAGGCTTTGGTGAATTATCAAAATATTTCACTGGCACTCATGGCGGTAATTGGTTTTGGCTTCGTAAGAGTTGTGATTAAAAGTGTGGATTGGCAATTGGTGACGAGGGGGACATTCCATGCCGCTCGCTGTTTGCTGGGTCCCTTTTTTTGGGGGGGGGCAAAGGCATTCCTTTTACTCCTTTGAGGTGGGAACTGATAGAACGATTGCACAATGTGTAACGGGCACAAAATGACAGCTGCACAACAACGTGGCCATCTAGTCGATGCAGCCCCACCTTTCTGAAGCTCTGGCCCCCCCCCCCCCCAAGCACCGAGGTGGGGGGGAGCTGTCACCAAAGGTTTGCTCAGCCGAATAGCTTGTGAATGAGTCACCCACCTCTGCTTGAGCAACAGGGTGTAAACACAGCTCCTCTTAACCATGTAGTAACGGCAGTGCATTCCAGGTGCTCCCAGTCGGATGTATTAGAACCTGTTCCAGACGGGCTCCTTTGCACTTCCCGGTCTGCTCTGCTTCCCGTTGTCTCAAAGGGGGGGGGGGTGAAAACATTGCTCCCCTCCAGCCCCCAGGGGCTTGACTCATTCCCCGGGAGTTTTCAGAGTGAATCAGCACCGGCTGGGCGAGATCAACTCCTCTGACCTCTGGATTAAGCCAGGTCCTTCAGGAAACTGGGGCCAAGTAGATTTAAGGCCATTATTCAGCTTTCCTGGCGTCCAGGGATAGTAAGGCAGGTTGGGGGGAGCCACACGGGGCCAAGCCCCACGGTTCCCTCTTCTGCACCACCACGCCGTCATGCAAATGAGAGGAAAATTCACCCGGGTGGGAGTGATGCCCTTTCCGAGGGAGGTGGGACAGGGGCTGCAGGAGTCCAGGATCAGTCTCCCCCCCCCCCAACCTTCTTTCCCCAACACCTCTTGATAGGCAATTTGAGTCATGTAATCCTCCTCATCTTCATCAGGGACATTTGGGGGGCAGAGTTGAAGGAGACGAGTGAGGGCCGTCTGGCACCACTCTTGATAACCCATATCCCAGTGATGGCTAACCTTTTTGTAAAGGTGTGCCAAAAATGTGTGTGCACACACTATTGCGTGCATGACCCTCCTCTTGCATGCATGGGGGGGGGGGAGTTTTTGCCCTCCCCAGACTCCGGAGGCCTTCTTGAAGCCTTGGATGGGTGAAAACGGCCTCCCCCGGCCCTCCGGAAGGCCAAAAACCAGCTGGCTGGCATGCGCATGCACCCCAGGGCTGCCATGCTGGTAAATATGGCTTTGCATGCCACCTGTGGCATATGTGCCATAGGTTCGCCATCACAGCCGTATCTGATAGGTCAGGTCTTTAATTGGAGATTCACAGCCGCCATCTTGCCTCTTTTGACCTCTGAGGACAGCCCTGTTGACAGAGGCTGGAGAGCCACCAGTTGGGGAGGTTATCAGCCCGATTCCTGCGTCGAGCTTGTAGTTTTGATCACAGGCTGCACTAAGCCATGCTCCAATCATGGTCTGCAGCCAGCCGGGGCGCTAAGTTCCTTCTCAGCGACGGAATCACTCAGCTTGTGGCGGGGAGAGCTTTTCTGCCGCTGGCTCCTGGGCTGTGGGTGAAGTGAGGGTTGCGTCGGAGGGTGGGTGGTCTGCCCGGCCAGGCGGGCTCTGGGCTGATGACCTCAGCCTGGACTCAGCGTCACAGACGGGGGTCCCTCTGGAAATGAGCTCACCCTGAGCAGACTCGCCTCTCGGTGGGATCCTGGAGGCCGGAATCAATGGCTCCTTTCTCTCCAGGCACCTAGGCAAGGCCTCTCCACCACCACCACCACCACCACCACCACCACTGCGAGGGCTGCAAGCCAGGGGGCGGGAGGTGAGCGGCTCCCACAGCCTGGAGGTGGGGAGGGTAGCCTGGCTCTCCTGCTTGGCAAGGGCGGGCCTGCCTCCCACCCGCTGCGGGGCTGGCGGGCTCCACGGCCGGTCAGCTGCCAGGCTCAGGAGGAGGGAGGGCTGCCAGCTGTGGGCCTGGGCTGGGCCCGGCCTTCTTTGGGGCAAAGGGGGGGGGGGAATCTTTTGGTGATGTAGTGGAAGGTCTCAGGGTGGAGTCATGTGCAAAGAATGCCCTGACGCATCGCCGCATGCTCCGGATTCCATCATTTCTTCCTCAGCTTTCTATCCGTGTGGAGGTTATTTATGGCTGCTCTGGAGCCTCTGTTGCGTTTCTCAGCCTTTGCGAGCGTCCCTGCAGAGGCTTTGCAGTCACGGGACAGGAAGGGGGCCCGTTTCGAGCCCCAAAGAGGCCATCATCGGCCCAGCCGCGGGAGTGGAGAGACCGATCGCTTCCCTGGCACCATCACCTCCTGTGGCTGATGGAACAGATCCCACTGGGCCGTGGGAGAGCCAGCACGGGATCCTTCGAGCATCTGGTCCATCACGAGGGAGGGAGGCTGGCCTAGGCCTGTGGGATCCCAGAGGCCCTGCTTGATTGATGGCTGGGAAGAGGTGAAGCAGATCGCAGGGCCAGCCTTGCCGGCTCTCTTTTAAGTTAACCCTGGGCTACTTTTCTCATCACAGTCACTCTAACCACTCAGCCACCATTGCCCTCCCCCCCCCCCGCTCCAGCTGGTCCTCAGGAGGAGAGAAAGTGCTGGCGGGAGGGGCCGTCTGCTCACTGCACCTGTGCCAGGTGCCTTCAATCTTTGTGGTCTGCCCTTTGGGGCAGAGGGGAGGGGGCTATCCCCAAAATCATCTGTGGCAGCAACCGAAGGATGGCTGGCAGCTGAGGGGCTCCCACCTGCTTTCCCTTCAGCCGCGGCCCCAGGCAAGAGGCATCCTCGGATGAAGTCACGTGGGCCCTGGGAGTCAGGAATGCGGCCCTGCTAATTGTGGAGGTTGAAGTCACGCGAAAGGCACACACTCAGCCCCCCCAAACCCCCCACCCCCCCCGCAGCTCCTGGAGACTTTGCAGGCGCTGAAATCTCATCCGAAGGAAGGAAAAGGAAGGCTTGGACGAAGGCCTCCTCCGAGCGGCTGGGAGAGAACGGCCCATTTCGGCCCCTTCCCTGGACGGCCTGCCCCAGGCAGGAGAGATTGCGCAAGGACGCTTCTTTGGTTCGTACCTGCTCGTCCTCTGGGTGCCCTTTCCATGCACAGGTGCTGGTCCAGGAAATGTTCTAAAACTCTCGACTTCCCTTGATTGACCAATCAGCACAATCCATTCTCTTATGTAGCGAAAATCGATCCGCCCAGATACAAAAAGGGACATCAGCAGATTTGAAGGAGCCTCAAGATTTGAGGAAGCATTTCCTTTTTTTCAGAATTCTTTTTTTAAATTTGGGGAACTTCAAGGCCAGTTTAATCTCATCAGAAGACGCTTCTTGGGAACAAAACCTCTGTGCCGGAGGAAGGAGCGGGAAAGGGACGGGCAGAGGGCCAGAGGGGGCCTGGGGGGCGATTCTGAAAGGCCTGGCAGGACATCCCCTCCTGGAGGGGTCCAGCGAGAAGCAGCAGAAGCTTCTTGGGGGGGGGTGTTCTTGGGGGGCTTCCCACCGGGCACCGATCCCTACTCTCTCCTGCTCGGGAAGATCTGGAAAACCAAACACGCCCAGAGGTCGCCCTGGGGATCCTTCACCATGACTCTCAATACACTTCTGAGGAAAACCACAGAAGAAGGAAGGAGGCTGTTCCAAGATAAGCAAACTCACCCAAGGTCCCCCATCACGCCCAGCACGCCTTTGGGTCACTTCCTTCGGAAACCCATCCGGTCTTGTGACTCCTTACTCACTCAGAAATGGGAGGATGGCATCAGCCTCTTGCGTGAGGTCAGGTGGGCCCGGATTCCCTTGTCTCATGACACCATCGATGACATCGGCTCCACCCTCTTGGGCAACTGTAGTGGGCTGACGGCTACCAGCCATCTGAAAATCCCAGATGATGTGGCCACCAAATTACCATTTTGTCATCGTCATCATCATCATCATCATCATCATCATCATCATCATCATCATCATCATCATCATCATAAATAATTTAATTTGTAGACCGCTCCCTCTCCCCGAAGGGACTCAGGGCGGTGCACAGGGGAATTAAAAAACGTACAAACATAAATACATCATAAAATATATAAAATCAAATTAAACAATTTATCCCTGCGCTAAAAAACCTAAAATCCTAAAAACTAAACCCCTTAAAAAACCCAATTAAAACAATTTAGATATTTAGACTAAAAGGCTGGAAGGTAGGTTAGGCCAGGCCGGCCTGCTGGAATAGATAAGTCTTGAGCTTTTGACGGAAGGCGCGGAGGTCCAGGGTTGTTCTGAGCTCGGGGGGTAGGTCGTTCCATAGAGCTGGGCCCGCCACAGAGAAGGCCCTTCCCCTGGGCATTATCCACAATTGCTTCACCATTGGGGAGCACATGGATCCCCAGATTGCAGAAGATGTCAACATTCTCCTGATTTTGCAGCTATGTTGGGGACAGGACCACACAGGAGGCTGGGTTACGCTCACAAACCGACCATTGCCCTGCAGAGGAGGCCGGATGATGCCTATGGACGCTGGGATCAGAATCTGTAGGAGTCCCAGGCCAATTGCTAGGAGGGTATCAGGAAAGGTCTTGGCTGCTGCTGTCTTCATAATGGACATCTGGTTGGCCACTATGTGAATAAGATGGTGGACTAAATGAGACCTTGGTCTCAGCCAGGACGTCTCCTACATCTTTGTTTCTCAGTCTGAGGGACTTTGAGAGGTGTGGACTTCACCAGAAATACTGTCCTGCATGTTTTTCTCTTTACTGAAGACTAAAGACTTTACACAACATGAACAAACATGGTACTTAATTAGTCCATTTTCTCTGCGTGTGCAATACGTTGACCCCTCAGCTAATTAAACAGGCTAGCTTCACACACTAAGGAGGCACAAAAACACAAATTAAGGTTAACACCAATCAAGCGTAGGGTCCTGCATGAACGCATCTGCTAGATTACCGATGATCCTAATTAAACTTACATTGGATAGACCCCAGTGCTCCAGTCGGTCAAAATCCTTCTGTATTTTGAGTCTGTCTTCCAAAGTGTTAGCCATTGCCCCCAACTTGGCATCATCTGCAAATTTGATGGGTTCCCCTTCCATTCCCTCATCTAAACCATTTATGAAGATGTTGAAGAGCACCAGCCCCCAAACAGAGCCTTGAGGTATCCCACTGCCCGCTTCTCCCCATCTAGGGGTCGTTCCATGGAGGGCCGTCTGCTGAGTGCAGCTGATCAACCAAATGTGAATCCATCTGGTGGTGGCATCATCCTTCCCACATTGTTCTATCTTATCAGGAAACAGGCTGTGTCTGCTTTGTTAGGTCTTGCGGAAGAAAGGAAAGTAAGTACTTACTTTAAGAGATGTGGGCTTCACTTCCGGAATGCCCCAATGAGCATGGGAACGTTGCAGAATTTAAGTCCACATGCCATTTTTGAGAAACGCTGGGTTAGAAGGATGTAAGGATGGAGCCCCCGTTTCCTTCAACTTACAGACATTCGTTTCCTTTGAAGCACACCCTACCCCCCGGGATAAAGTTTTGGACATACAGGGATCACCAATTAATATAGGAAGCCCTCGGCTTACAAGCAGAATCGGAAATGAAATTTCCATCACTAAGCAATGCAGTTCTTTGTTGTACCTGATTTTACAACCTTTTTGCTACAATAGTTAAGTGAACCGTGTGGTTGTTAAGAAAATCTGGCTTCCCTCGTGGATTCTGCTTGTGAGAATCCAGAAGTCACGAATGCTGATCACATTTCCCCTTGAACGCTGCAGCCAATGTCACTGATCTTGATCGTCTGACCTAGTAGGGATGGTCATTAAAGAACTGGCCGAAAGTCAGCGATGCAGCTACTGAATATGCAATGCACCCACAATGCACTACAAGTGGCGGTGGGTGGTGGCAGAGCCCCATTTCCGAGAGCCCCTCCCAGCCCACTCCCGCCAGGCTGAGTCCCCACACCCGGCCATATAAGGCCTGGCAGCCGGCCAAAGTCTCCCAGCAGGAGCCCCGGAGCCCCGTGGGAACCATGCTCTTGCAATTACTTCATGGCCCTTAATTTTAGAGCCCCGTCTGAAGACTCGCGGAGGCCCACAGAGGAGACTGCGGGTAACCAGAGCTGGGCCCCCCGAGGGTCGGCCCTCCTACTCTGGGTGAGGGGCCAGAGCAGCTATTCGGCCACTGGGATCCGACTGTTACTCCGGTGGCTTCGTCTCCCTTGTGTTTCCCAGCTATTTTCTTCCTCCATTCACTGCTGTCATTTGGCACTGCAGACATTCCTCGCACAGGGCGTCTTCCTACCCTAGTAGGAGAGAAAAAGAAATCCAAAAATCCAGAAGTGCACAACAAAGCACTCCAGAGGCAGAGGCACTTCGCTCTCCTCGGAACAACTGGAACAGGCAGTGGCTTTTTGCTGAGCCTTGAGTGGCTCCAGCCCTGCAGACACCCAGGTCCCTCGGCCAGAAGCTCTTGGGAAGCCCCTGGGTGGCCCTGCGCCTGCCGCCCTCCTGAAATTATTGGGACGAGGTTATTTCAGTCAAGCTTTCCCAGAGCCTTGGAACTTACGGAGGCTCCCAGTGAGGCAGCCTTAGGATCTAACAGAGCTTTGAAGACGCCTTCAGCTCCAGACTTCGTACAGTGCATGTAAAAAGGGGAGGGGGCTCCGATAGTGTAGTTGCAGCCACCATCTTGTCTTTTTTTTGACCCTCCCTATGGATTCCAGGCACGGCAGCCAACAAGGACTTCCTATCTGGACTGAACTTCCAAGGAGCCCCTCGGCTGGCCTTCCTCACAGCCACCCCCACCTGCTGCGTTCAGAAGAGTGCAAAGAGTGGCTGGATTGGTGTGATTGAAATTGCACATTACGACATAAAAAAAAGAGCAGAGCTCCAGTTTCCACCTTGGCCTTCCTGGCTGTGCTCTGGAGACCTCTGCTGCCTCCTTCCGGGTTCTTCCTTTGGGGCAGATCCTGGGGCTTCATGACCCCACCCCCACCCCTCCAGAGGCCTTTCAGTGGCCCTGGAGGTAACTGGCTGGGGGCAAGAGATGGGCTCACAGCTTGCAGGCTTTTCCTGTGTTTTGGAAGAAAAGAGCCCAGGTGGTTCGGCTCCCATCACTCATTCCATTGGAAATAAAACTCTGGAGGCTCTGGTCAAGCGCTGGTCAAGGACCTCGGAAGACTTCGGGCATCCAGAGCCACAGAAGGACTCGCTGGCAAAGAAACCAAGGAAGCTCCCAAAGTAAAACCAAAACACTGCAGGGCACTTGAAAGGACAGAGCCAAAATCCTGATTTCCGGGACAAGACTTTGTATGTGACGCCCCCTGCTGGAAGCCCTTGGTGGTGGGTGAGGCCCCAATTCCTTGCCAGGGGAAAGAAGGCTCCTGTTCTCAGCTCCCGTGGAGCATCTTAGGTGAGAGGGTGGAGGGGGCCACCCCCAGCAGAGCAGGTGGAGGTGGAGAAAAACCCACAGAGAGGCTTTGGGCTTCTCCTGCCGTGGTGGGAGGCCCGAGCCGAGAAGAGCAGCCGTCATCCTCCGTGTGTGCCAAGGGCAGAGCAGAAGAGCTGCCCCACTGCCGGCCCCACTCAGCCCCCCTTTCTTCGCTGCCCAGAGGAGGGAGCTCTTGCTGCTCAGGCATGCACGGCCACCAGGGCTCATGTGGCGCCCACGGGACAGTTGAAGCCGCTTTCCCCCTTCGATGTAGGCCGAGGGAGGGGAGCCTGGCGTCTGCTTCCATTTGCGATTCCATTTGCGATTTCTGGTTGGAAATCTTTCCTCCCGTTCCCATTCCAAGTAGGCAGCCTTCCTCCGCGAGACCCGGGCTCCATCCCCCAGGACAGCTGTCTGCAGGGGGGGGAAGACCTTGACTTCCTTTGCAACCAGAGGTCTCTAGGAACCAATCAGAGACCGGCGTCTTTGTCCTGTATTAATGTTACAGAAGTTATAGATATATGCCATGCTCCCTCCTCCTGCTTTTCCCAACAACAACCCTGAAAGGTAGATTAGGGAGAGTGGCTGTCTACAGTCCTGCCGGGAGGTTCCATGGGTGAGAGAGAGGCGCATTGGCTGCCACCCCAGGGATGCGGACTTCAGCGCTGGCCCTCCGGCCTGGCCTGGAGCCCAACCTCCGGCCCTGAGTGGGGGCATTGTTCATTCAGAGAAGCAAATGTGGCTGGGCAACCAGGCCAAGGTTTTCAAAGGAAGTCCATCAATGGCTCTCTCAAACTAAGAGGGAGACGTGGCCTCCGCTTCCTTCCCAGGTTTCCAGAAGGTCGGGTGCTCCGTCTGTCTGGGGTTTCCTGAACCTCTTGACCCCTCGTTGCACATACTGGCTCAGTTGTGGGGACTCTACCACCTATTCTGAACTCTTGGCTGCCCCAAATTGTACTTGGCCAGGATGGCATTTCTGCAAGAATTATAAATGAGTTAATGTCTGCAAGAGGCACTTTGAAGACATAATGCGTCTTTTCAGCAGCAACCGTCCGTTAGCCTTGCAAGAAAGAGACCTTCTCTTCCAGTTTAGGTTCCATCCTGTTCATTTAAGTTCTTTGACAGCTCATAATACTTAGCATCTACTTCAGGTGTATAAAGTACTCCTGCTTGATTTAGGCTATCCTCACAACAGACCGGTTGGGTAGGCCGACTTGCAGATTTCAGCCAGAGGCGAAGGAAGGGGACAAACGTACAGGAAGCCTCCCAAAGAGAGGCCTTCCCAGATGGCGCTTGCTTTACAGTCCTTCCATTCCTTCCAGACAGGCTTCCCTTCCAGCGCCAAATTGTTCGCTGAGCAGGATTTACTTGTAAGCAAATGGTACACAAGGGCCACGCATTGTGTAGCTCTTTATTTATTACACACGCTCTGACTCAATGAAGAAAGCTAGGCATTTCACAACAATCACTTAGGCAATCATCAACCAGCTAGTGCAATCTGAAACGCCACTGGAGGCCAAAGGAGAAAGAAAACCATGGTGGAAAACAGGAATGGCTACAAAGGGAGGGACAAAAAAGTCCAGCCATAACTAAACTCTTGCACAAATAAAAGAGGGAGCTCCTCCTGGGTGTGATTTGACTCATGATTGTTTCACGATTACATCCCATGAGATAATCATGAAATAATTGTGATGTAATCATGATATGATTACATTGTGATACAATCAGGGTTAATTCATGATTATGTTGCAATGCAAAAAAGAGTGGAGAGAAGAGCAGCAAAGATGATTAGGGGGCTGCTGGGAGCTAAAACCTACGGAAGGTCAGGGGCAGGAACTGGAAAAGGCTACTTCAGTGAGAAGAAGGGCGGAGGGGAGGCATGATAGCAGCCCCCCCCCTCCCTCCCTCCCCTGGCGGCTTTTCTCCTGCCCTCCCGAGATCAACCTCCGCTAATCGGAATGAGAAAGAGCCGGAGGGGACCCTGGAGGTCGTCTAGTCCAGCCCGCTCCTCAAGCAGGCAACTCTATACCGGCCCAGCCAAAAGGCTGAACAGGCCCCGCGACTTCTGGATGGCGGGGGGGAGGGGGGGGGCGCCCACGGGACCTTCTTCCCGGCGGAGAGCAAAGCAGGCTCCCCCCTCCCAGCATCCCCTGGCTCCTGCGGAGGGGGCGGGGCTTCCAGGCGGGGCGGGGCTGGCGCGGGGGCCCCTCCCCTCCTGTGCAGCGCCGGCTCCGAGGAGGAGGAGGAGGAGGAGGGCGGGAGGGGGGGGGTCTGGGCCGCGCTCCCCGTCCGGCATGGCGGAGGCTCAGCAGCTGCGGGTGCAGGAGGCCATCGACGGGATGGTGCAGGGCCTGGAGCGGGAGCACATCCGAAAGATGCAGGTCGGGCGGCGGGCGAAGGGCGGGCGAGGGGCGGGCGCGGCACTTCCGGGGGGAGCGGGCGCCGGCCGAACCACGCGGCCGCCCCTCCGGCGCTGGAGCCGGGCGGGAGGCCTGGCCGGGGCCCCGCAGCGCTGCCCTCCCTCGGGCCGGGCGAGAGGGGCGGCGGGGGCGGCTGCCCGTCCTTGCGAGGCCTGACCGGGGCGCCGCTGCCTCCCTGCCTCCCTGCCTGCAGGGCCTGATGTTCCGCTGCAGCGCCACGTGCTGCGAGAACCCGCGGGCCTCCATGCAGCAGGTGCACCAGTGCATCGAGCGGTGCCACGCGCCCCTGGCCCAGGCCCAGGCGCTGGTCACGCAGGAGCTGGAGCGCTTCCAGGTGAGCCTCCCCCCCCCCCCCCGAAGGGCCTCGGGCGCCGGGTCTCTCGGGGCCTCGCTGGCCGGAGCTCAGGAAGGAGGGCGAAGGAGCTTTGCTCGGAGCGCCCAACGGCGGAGGGTCCCCTGGGGGGTCAGTGGGGGTCAAAGCGGTGTGTGTGTGTGTGTGGGGGGTCTTTGTGGGCGTCTGTCAGACATAAAAAGAGGCCGAGGGCCGCCCTCTGGCCTTGCTCTGCTCTCTCGGGGCGTCCTTGGGTGCCTTAGGAGCAGCCCTGCTGAATGAGAGGGGGAGGGGGGCTTGGCCCGCACCCCAAGGGCCCCCCAACCCTGAATTCCAAGGGAGCCTCTCCTTTTGGGCACCCGGGATCAGCCGATCTTCCTGCTGCGGGAGGACGAGAGGCCCTTTGCAGGGAACCTTCTGGCTGGGCTCCCCTCTACCCACTTCTCTGCTTCCCCCCCACAGAGCCGCCTCTCTCGCTGCACAATGCACTGCAACGACAAAGCCAAGGACGCCTTGGACTCGGGGAGCAAAGAGTCGCAGGTGAAGCTGCAGTTGGAGACCTGCGTGATGAAGTGTGTGGACGACCACGTTCACCTCATCCCCAGCATGACCAAGAAGATGAAGGAGAACTTGGCTGGCATCGCTCAGTAGCCCCACCCCTGCGCACAAGCCCAGGTCCGGCTAGGAAGGGGGCCGTGGGCTCAGTGGAACTAGGAGACCAGAGTGGGAATAGGCCTGGCGCTTTCTCCAGGGTCCGGTGGCCCAGGAGGTGCCTGGCCTCGTGGGAGAAAGGCTCCGAGCAACGTTGTCAGAATGGGAAACGGGCGGTTGGGTTTTCCTTGGCTTATGGAGATGCTCCCGAGCCCAGGGAATTGCCCTACCTCCTTTTGGCCCTCGTGGTGATCATGGGGAGGGAGAGGTGAGGAGGTGCTTCGTTACCAACCCTAAAGTTTATTCGCGTGTTGTCTTGGCAGGGCAGATTCACTTAGGCCGGCTCAAATTAATACCTCTGGTGCTGTATAAAGACACACAATGGCTACTCCTACAATCCTGCTCAAGGAGAGAGGTTTGCTCTGGGTCTTGTGATGTAATTGAGTGACAGAAGATACAATATTAAACCTCTTGAATTCTTCAAAGCTGCTGGGAACTTCTATTTGTGCTTTCATCCAAATCAGGCAGGTGTTTTTCTTCTTTGTCTAGGCAGCAGATATGGATGTTTGCGCCTTGATACGTCCCGAGTAGGGGAACGTGCACTTGTGTGGTGTATCTGAGTCTGGGCCAGATCTAAGCAGAGGTTTTGTCACTGGCAGCTGGCATGTTTTGCCACCCACTCATGACGAGGGATTCAAGCAGGAAAGGAGCCATCGGAATCTGGAAAGCTGTGCTTAAGTTTGCCGAGTGAGTCAGAAATGAAGATTGTAAGGCGGTTTAAAAATGCCACATCAAAATGTGAACTTTGCTGTCAAAATCTGTGAGGCCTTTTTAGTCACTTCCAAACAAATGTTTATTAAATTCTTAAAATCTAGTAGAGTTTCAAATTATTTGCCTTTGGTCTGTGTTCATTTTGATATGGAGGATTTCTTGGCCAAGTAACCTTATTGGCTATTCTCAGGGCACCCTTAGGGTTTCTTACATGGAAAAGTGGGCTGTGAAGAATGGTTCCGTTTCTTCATTGCTGGATGTGAGGACAGAATAAACAGGGACAGTGCATATATAAGAGGAAAGGAAATGCTGGTGAGTGATTGACAAAAGTGATTATTCCACAGTTTGATGGAGTGAATTGTCATGGTGCTTAAGGTCTTGTGACCTAGAATAGTTCCACAGATTGTGAAAGGGCAGGAAAGTCAGGTGTGGAAATAGAGCTGCAATACCAACACAGGGAGCAGCCTTTTCTGATCAATTTCTCTCACCGAAGTCAATTTTCTGACATAGGGATGGCCGTGGCACGTACCCTTAAGGGCTCCGGCATTCCATTACTTGAGCTCTGCCTGTTAATACTCTGCGTTTAGCTGTTTGCTCCTGGCTGTAGAGTCCAATGGTAACTCAGCTCTGGCTGAATGGAAAAGAAACTTGGCTGGATTTGGAGAAGACATTGAATTTCTTCCCCAGAGGCTTCAGAAAACCAGGGAATGCTGGTGACTCCACTAAACTTATAGTGATCCATATTTCAGAAAGATAAAAGTATGCCTAAATCCTTCCCGATCACAAAAGATAAACGTTCTGTTTGTGCAGAACATGTTTATTTAATGCACATCCTATTTATCTGGCCTCATTAATCTGCAGTGATCTCTGGAAAGTCAAGAGAATTCCCCGAGTCAGCATTGCATTGCTTATAACTGTCTCAAGTACTGTGCAGATTGCCTAGAGTTGGACAACTCTGCACTGCTCCAATCCACAGTGGATCCATAATCCACAGAATCTTTGGATATTTGGGTTTCTGCTTGGGAATCTTGTGGCTTGTTAGTAAAGTAGAAAATATTACTTGTGAGTTGGAAAATATTGATCAGCAATCAGCTCAAGATCCTAATGTTGATTTCAAGAAAAAATGCCCAGCCCTGTTTTGTCCCTCTCTGAGTATAAATTATTCTAAAGATGTGATTAAATAATTTTAAGTGACTACGCTATTGTTGCCTGAATTTTCTATGGGCTGCATTCTGATTTCAGCAATTTCTAGATGACTATAAAATGAATTCAACCATCACGATGCTGGGAGACCTCACAGTAACTTCCAAGTCATTCCCTTGCACAGCTGTTAGGGCGGGAAGTGGCTTCCAGGATGTCTTTCAACTGCCTGAATTGATGCCGTTTTGGCTTCCTTTCGCAGCGTTTGTTCTTTCCTCCTAATGAGAGACCCGCCCTGTGTTGCTTTCCCATCCCGAATTCCCTGGCGGAGGAGAATCGACGGCCTGTTTCTCACGAGGGGTAACGGGGCTCCTTTCTGGCCCCTTCAAAGGAGGGAAAGGCAGCCCTGCTTGGAGAAGGCCTTCCGGAGAGCTGCCTGGCTCTGCCTGCTCCCCTCTCCCTCGGAGGAGCCCAAGGGAGGTCGGGAGGGGAAACCGCCAGGGGAGCCTCCAGTAGTGCCTGGAACTACAGCAGGGGTGACCAAACTTGGGGACTTTTGAGACTTGTGGACTTCAACTCCCAGCATTCCCTAGCCAGCAAGGAAAGGGGGGGGGGAGAAGGTCCAACATGCGGGGGGGGGGCGTTGCAACCGTCCTCCCTCGCTTACTCCGCGGAGGCAGCAGCGGTCCTTCCTCTCCCGGCAGAGATCGACAGGGCCATCGCCCAGCATCTGCCGAGGATCGAGAGCGCCGCTGCGGAAGAAGCCGGGAAAGCAAAGGGAGCTCCGTGAGGCACGTGGCGCGGGAGACGCGGGCGCCATCGTGCGACTTAAAAAGAAGGCGGGGCGCTCGGGGATTGGTCGCTAGGGCGGGATGGTCCCGCCCTTCGCGAAACTTTGGGCGGACTCTGGGTTAGTCGGTTCGGCCATCTTTTGTGATTGCGCCTGCGCCCGAGGCGCTTGGTGATTGGGCAGTTAAGTGCGCGCCGTAGTGACGTCGCAGCGCAGCAGAGGCAGCCGGCAGACGCTTCGCCAGGCGGTCGTCTTAGAAGAGGCAGGATGAGCAAAGCGCACCCGCCGGAGCTGAAGAAGTGAGTGCGCGCCACTGGGCAGCGTCGGGGCGCTCCGCTGGGAGCCGACGCGGGGCGAGGGCGCGGCGGCCAGAGAAGCGAGCTGAAGGGCCTAACGGGCGGCGGGAGCCCCCCCTCCCGCTCAGGCCCCTTTTCGGCCCGTCATGCACTGCGCAGCGTGTGGCCATAGAGCCACTTCCTAGAGGTGCCTTCCTCGACCCACGTGCCCCGTTCCTTCTGGGCCTGCGGGAGTTCTGGCTCCCCGTGGCTGGAGCTGGGCGGCTTTCTTTGTCAACCTCTTTAAACCTCTGTTCGTCGAGAGACGCGTTCTTCAGAACAGCCGAGGTGGAAGGGGCCTTGGAGGCCTTCTAGGTCAGCCCCACTGCTCAAGCAGGAATCCCTATAGCATATCAGACAAGCGGCTGCCCAGTCTCCTCTTGAAAGCCTCCAGTGATGGAGCACCCGCAACCTCTGGTGGCAAGCGGTTCCGCTGGTTCAGGAAGTTTCTCCTTAATTCCAGGTTGCTCCATCCGTTTGCCTCTTGTCTTTGGTGCTTTGGAGGATAGTTTGACTCCCTCTTCACTGTGACTGTCACCCAGTCATCTTCGTTGCTCTTCTCTGCACTCTTTCTAGAGAGGCTCAACACCTTTTGTGTGTGGTAACCAGAAGTGGCCCCACTAAGTGCAATATAAAGCGATAGGGTCACTTCATGTGATCTTGGTGCCATCCCTCTGTTGAGGCAGCCCTGGACTGCATTCACTTTTGGGGCGGTTGCAGCACACGGCCGGCTCATATACAGTGGTTGCCCACTAGGGTAGCAAGATCCCTCCATAGTTAGTGCTGTAGAGCCCATTTTGTACCTGTGCATTTGGGTTTTCTTGCCTGAGTGTAGTAGGACCTTGCTTTTCTCACCTCTGGATTGTATTTTGTTGGATAGGGCCCAGAGTTCAAATCTGGCTCTTGAGCCTGTCTTCTAAGTGTCGTCTACAAATTGGATGAATTCCCCTAATATCCCCTCATTTAAATTGCTTATGAAGAGGATGAAGCCTAAGACAGAATCTTGGGGTGCCTCGTTGCATGTTTCCTTCTACGTCAGTGTAGTCAAGTAGAATGCTTGGGACCGCATATATTTTTTCCAAAATTGGGCAGCTTACACTTTATTAAACCAAATATAAATACAACAAAAAGAACAATGTAATATAAAAATGAGGAAAAAACAGAAAACATTTTTTAAAATCTCAAGGAAGTGATAAATTAGTGAGATGGCTGTATTGTATACAAAAACTAACTTTACTACTAGTAGTAACCATAATTGTTTTTAACTGCAGATATTTTTGAGATTCCTTTTTATTATTCACTGGCCAATCACACCCTGTATAAATATGATTGATAGATAAGGCTACAATTCAGTCCAACATAAAATATATAAATCTCCCAGCCAAGGTAATCCCACAAAACAACCCGTCTATATGCCCATTGTTAAAACTCTTCTTCGGCGCCCTGAGTCTAAAAGAAGCTGCACCTTTGTTCCTTGGAAAAAGACAGTCTTTCCTGAGAGGAACTTCCTGGTGTGTCTGTGCATTTACTGTTCTTGCACCATCGTACGCTCAAAACTTTGGAATTTCTCATTCCTCCATCAGGAAATGGACAAGACGTTCACAAGGACAGGTTACGAAGAGAAATGACAAGCTTTGTAAGATTGCTTAAGACAGTGTTTCATAAAGGGTGGTCCTGGGACACCTTGGTGCCCTTCAAGACCCTCTGAGGGGTACTGAGAAATCAGAATTATTTGCCAGTCTATTTTAAAATTTAATACAATATTAAAATCCCATCAAAAAATTGTGAAAATTGGTAGCAGCACTGAATCCATCCATTTTAATTTTTAATACAATAAATATTGATAAATATAATTCATGCAAACATAACTTTTCAAAGTGGGAGGGGGTCCTGTGAGAAAAGACGTTTAAGAAACACTGGATTAAGAAAATGGGGTACGAGTGGGCATGCAGCTTTCCCCCGTTGACAGTGAACCTCTTGATTTGTGGCTCAGTGCTGCCCAACATGGAGAATGGCTTACAACTACAGAATTAAAGCAGCATGAAGAGAAAAATCATAGCCTGACACCAAATGGCAGGTCAAAACAAATGGCCCTAAAACAGCCTTGTGAGGCTAGCAGGTGTATTCTCTTTTTTAAAGGCTGTGAACCTGCCTTTATTGAGATGAAACCAGTTGTGTTTTCTTTATTATGAACTTGACTTGCATGAGGCTTATTTCCTCTCTTTTGAATTTTCAGGTTTATGGACAAGAAGCTATCATGTAAGTGAACTGATTGTTTTAAAATTTCTGTTTTGCAAGGAAAAAACTATATAATTTATTCCTTGCCTTGTGTAAATAATTTTTCTACAGTGGGCTCACTTCCTCTTATTTCCTATACTTGTTGCATCTGTTTCAGCACTTGTCCAAATATTGGTCTTTTACGTGCTAAATGTTTCATTAATTTTGTATTGATTTACATAATTCATTAATGGTTTAGTCTTCCTAGATCCGTTTCCCTATATCTGTGTCTGTCTTTGCAGTAAAACTAAATGGAGGTCGGCATGTTCAAGGGATATTAAGAGGTTTTGATCCATTCATGAATTTGGTGATAGATGAGTGTGTGGAAATGGCACCTGGTGGACAACAGAACAACATAGGGATGGTGGTAAGCAAAAATGAATTACTTTATAAGAATCTCCAGGGAAGGGAATAATAAGCTGTTGCATTCTGTTATGGCACAGCACAAAGTATGCTATTCCATGTTCCAGAACTGAATAAATAGAGTTGCCATATAAATCAACTTGCGTTGATTCTAGTAGTAAGGAAGCAATTATTTGCGTTTTGTGATTTAGGTCAAAACTTTCAAATTCTCCTTCAGGCACTTTTGACACTTAAAAACTAGCACCTTTATCAGTAAGATTGGGGACACCAGAAACACTCAACAAATGCTGTCCTAGTGGAGCGAAAATATTCCCATGAAAGAATGAGCAATCTGCAACGGATCTTTCTGGATTAAAGTTATAGAACAGTTCTCCATATCAGCTGTCTTTAGCCATCTTGAAACTATTTTATTTATTTTTTCTTGAAATTCATTCTTAGGTAAGCTAATAATTACTTGTTCTGATTTCTAGGTAATACGAGGAAACAGCATCATTATGCTAGAAGCCCTGGAACGAGTATAAAAAATGAAGTACTGGCTCTTACTACAGTGTGGGCAATTTTTATTATTGTTGGTTCTCCATGATCATTCCATGTTTACATTTTTTAAAAAAATAAATTCTTAAAATTTGGTATAACTTGCTTTACAACTTTTGAAAAATTAATTTGGGAATATATGAAATTTGAAAAATTGACTTAAGATCCATGTACAGGGATGGAGATAGGATAACATTAGTGTTCCGCATAGCACTAATGGCCTAATAAACAAGCGAACAAAACAATTCCAAACAAATTGAATGAGAAATGAACTTATGCTGGCAATGGTGACAAGGCAGCATTCTGAACACTCAAGATCCTGCTTTATGATTTTTAAGAAGTCCTTGACTTATGAGCAGTTGTTAAAAAATCATTTTGAAAGTATAACAACTTGTAAAGGGGCTGTCCTAAAATGTTTTGCTCCAGACATGTGATTGTGATCTGGGTGTTGGCAACCTGGTCGCACAACCGTTGCCAAGCACCCTGTAATGGCCACTTGCAGTCTTCTCTGCTGGCTTCCTCAGAAAGTCAGTGGGGAAGCTGGCTGGGAAAGTTGCAGACTGCCAGGAAATGGAGGCTCTCCTGGCAGGCAGTTCTTGGGGAGTGAAAGAGCTGCCTGCTGGGAAGGACATTTGGTTTGACTCACCTCCCGGAGACCTGACTTCGGTTTCTGCAGAGAAGCTCCCCTCGGCTCATGGACGGGAGTGGAACTGCCAAGGAAACGGAGGTCCAACCTCTGCAGCCGGCCAAAAAAGTTCTGCCTTGTGCAGAGAGAGCAGATGAACTTTTGTGGCAGGCTGTAGAAACAGCTCCTCTCTTCGGGAGCCCAGCTTCCTCTGTGGCTCTCAGTATACAAGTTCCCTTCCATGCATCAGGCGAGCTACCTGCCCTTCTTTTGACAGGTGGCTCTTCCTCTTATCTGCTTGACAACCTGTATCGGGTCCTCAAACTACGGGCCGCAGGTCAGATATGGCCTGCTAAAGCCATTAATCTGGCCCACGTGGGACCACAAGGCTCCCCCACCCACATTGCCCCACCCACCTGTGGCACCCACCTGGCTTCTGGAGGCAAAAATAGGTCCATTTTTGGATGGCAGAGTGGTTCTAGAGGCCGAGAATGGCCGTTTTTGGCCACCTCAGCCTCCAGGGAGGGAAGAAGGGACACACACACGCACGCGTGCCCCTCACACACCCCAAGGCAGGCGCATCCCTTCACCAACCTGCTTTCCACCTCCAGGAGCATAACAAATTTGTTTGTATTGTTTAGTAGACTGCTAAATTGGCCACGCCTACCCAGTCACATGACCACCTAGCCACCACCCCCATCAGTCTGAGGGACTGAATTGGCCCCTCATTTAAAAAGTTTGAGGACCCCTGACTTGTATAATCACTTAATGATTGCAGCTAATTAGAGCCAGGATTGCAGTCATTAAAGCGATCACATGGGTGTCTTGCTTAATGGCCACTTTGCTCTACAACTGAGAATCTGGTCTTCCAAATTGTCACCGTAATTCAACTCGAACCCTCCTCTTTGGTTGTTATCGGTGTGGCATCTTTCTAGAATTCTCAATTGCAGATCCTTAGCCACACATTTGTAAAAAAAGACAACAGCACCACAAGAATGTGTTTCCCCCACTTTTAATAAAGTATCCGTTACCTGTAAATTGCTGCTACCCAGCTCTCTGCCTAATGCGAGTGGATGAATGGATGGCATGAGCAGTTCGTAGAACCACACACCTGGCAGTAGAGGTATGTTTTTCCCTATTGCTATTAGGTAAAAGCCACTTACCAATACGATTTTCCTGACTGCCTGAATAAGCATCAAAAGGCACAAAGATAATTTTGATTAATCCTTCTCTCCATTTTATAAATACTTTATTTTCCCTGCTCTCAATCTGTGAGGTTCGATCTAGTGGTGAAGGTACCAGGCCAGAAACTAGGGGACTGTGAGTTCCGGTCCAGTCTTGGGCATGAAAGCCGCCTGGGGAACTTTGGGCCAGTCTCTCTGCCCACAGCAAGAGGTTTAGGCAACAAGCCAGTATCAATTCCCATCACAACCAAATGGCTCAACACTCGTAGTAGTTGCTGTGCTACTTATGTGTGGAGAGTTTGTCAGAAGCAATCCTGAACATCCAGTTTCCTTCCCCTTCAAAAAAAAGGCAGCTTATTCAGAACAGATACCTCATTTCAGTGTGCTGAAGCAGCTGGATTCTTATAAAATACAAATTTTAAAGGGCATCACTTCAGTTACTTCAGAGATTCATATCGGGCATATTTATTTTCTTCTGTGACATTCCCCAAACAAATGGATTTCAGAATTGTAAAAATATCTTCCCATCAAAAGTAATGAATTGTTAGGAATCATTGTCTGCGAAACGAAGCACATGAAGTCTCTTGACAACTTTATCCAATGGTTTTAGGAAACATTGCAATGTAAAATACCTGAATTGTCAGCCCAAAGGCTTTATTCAAGGTTTTTCATGTGCTCCCAAAAATTACCTATAACAAGTGATTTGCAAAAGAAATCTAGAAGCCACAGTAGTTTTTAAAAGGCTGTTGCCAAGAATTCCCTTTAAGCCTGTTTTCTTGGAGTGCCGAAGTAGGATCAACAGTGACGGTTGGAAACAGAAGCTTGAAACATCATTTTCAAACCCTTTCTTACCTCACTAAATATATTTTGGCCCTTGTAGGAATGTTCTGAGCTTAAAAGTGTCCTAGTTACTGCCAAGCGAAGACATTTGAAGCGTAACATTTTGGGCTGCAAATGGAGCATTTCGAAGTTCAGACATTTTTGCGCACTGATACCCAACACCCAAGGTACACCGCAAGTTTCCCACACCCTTCGATGCCTCCCCCCGATCCTTGTCATGCTGCGTCAAAGCTCTGTCTTGAGTCTCTCATGCAAGTCCTCTTGATCAATCCTATCCCTCTTATTGTACCAGTGGTGGTGAGCCAAGAGGGCCACATTTTTGGCAGAGATTGCGCTCATCTCCATGGCGCTGGCTGCGCATTCTATGGCGTTGACGTAATACATGTGGTCGTGGAGAATGAAGGGCGGGCACTTCTGCGGGGGGCTGTAGTGTGGGTAGGCCAGCCATTTCCGTACTTCCACCAAGTCGTAGGAGGAGAAAAGCAGCTTTAGTTGCTCGTCCGTCAGCCGCTGATGGGAGAACACTTTCCAGACAGGAGGGCCCAGGTGGGTGCCCTTCACCGGGGAAACCACCCCAAGGCTGCTGACAAACAGGTGAGGATCTTCCATCGTGAAAATGGCCTGCAGGTTGAACTGAGAAGGATCCCGATAGCCAAAGAAGGAAGCATTGAGGTGCCCGTGGACAAACGTGGCCACCGTCTGGTGGTAGGGAGTAGAGAACTCGGGGATCTGTGGGTCGAAGTTGCGGAAAGTTATGTTGGCGATTTGGCGCTGCAAGGGAGTAGCGATGAGGAGGATGTCGTAGGCACCGGATGTTACTCCAGACGTAGAGTTGTAGGTAACCTCATATTGCTTTGTCGGACCGCCTTTGAAACAACGAGAAGAAATTAATGCAGCAGCTTTGGTGTTATTGCAGGTTTTGCTGCCTGAGACAGAGGGGGTGTTTTTCCAATGTGGAAGAGGACAGGGGGAGGCATTTTTGTGCTGGCTGGCAGGTTGACTTTTTTCAGAGAGCAGCAGTGCCAGGGATCCACAATTCTCAAGCTATTCGGTTTCCCCCTCCAGCCACACTCAAGAGATAACTTTCTCCATGCCGTGAGTCCATCAGCATAATTGGTCCCAGGGCCTATTTCACTCTGAAGCAGCAACCCAATCAGGTAACTTGCCTCTCAGGTTTCATCGTCTCCAAAGTGACAAAGAGGGTTTGCTGTTCACCTATCTGGACTCTGATGAAAATTCTTCCCAATGATCCAGGGTGGTTTGAAAGGAAGGAGTGGAATCCCCTCCAGGTTATATTTGGGGGACGGCAACACCCACCCCAGGCTGCTCTGTCTCAATCATCACAGGGCTTCCTCTTCTCCATCCCTCCTCTTCCAATCTGGGGCTGCTCTTCTGAGTTTTGGCTCTGGGAAGGAGCTTTCCACAACCACCCCACTTAGGCGGGCTTTAAAATGATCTCACTGTTAAAAATGGGGAGCTGCAGCAAAGCCCCAACTTCCAGTGCCATCTCTTTTCCCAGCAATGACACGGGACTCGCTTAAGACTGCAGATGCCCATCAACTCCAGCTCTTGTGGCCAAAGACGAGGGATTGGGGAAGTGGTGGACTCAAAGTTGTGGAGGGCACCAGACTGCCCACTTTTTTTTTCAATCATGCACAACTTCCCCGCTTGATAAACGTATCAAATTTTGCAAATGCGAAATAAACAACTAAATACGAGGCAACCACACCTGCACGGCCCTTCGGCCTTGTTTTTGTTTCTATGGAGATAACGGGACCCGAGATCAGCTGGGCTTTGGAAGCATACAGGAGGCCTGTACACACCAATTTATTGCCTCCTTTTACCGACCAAAGTCCTCCACTCGCTCCAGCCAAAGATACAGCTCCTGCAAAGAAACGAAGCCCAGGAAAAAATGGACAAAGACACCTAAACAAGACAGTAGCTGAGGCTAAAGTGATTCAGTGACAGGGTCAGAAATAAAACGAAGCCAAAAATTTAAAAAACGCATGATGGGTTTAGGAAATACATATGTGAATCCAGCCACTGGAAACTTGTGTTGATGACTTACTAATGAACAAACCGCTATGGCTTACTGGGTAACGTGCAAAACCAGCCATCCTACAATGCTAGAAGGGAAGTAAGGGTGATGTTCCATTTTCAACTGGCTCTGTTGTTTGCTACCTTTCAAAGAAGTATTGTTTCCCCCATTCATTTTTTTGCACAGGGACATCCAGAAAGAGAAGCTCCCCACAATGTATGCCTGAGGATCTTGGTACATTTTTTCCCCCTCAGTCGTGTCTGATTCTCAGAGACTATCTGGACAGGTTGCTGTGGTTTTCTTGGCCAGGTTTTTCAAAAGCAGAGCAAGTTGTGCAAGAAACACAAGTGGATGTCCAGTGGTGCAACACTAAATTTGCTACCTAGGAACGAACAAGCACCACTTACCTACGAAGCCGTTGATGCTGGCACTCTGCCCGTAGTTGACTCGCATGATAGGAGTGACCATCTCGTTGATGAATGCCTGAGAAAATCTGGCCTTTTGCAGGGACTCATCGATGGTGTGGTTCAACATGTGAAGGAAGTCTGCCCCTCCAAGGGC
Source organism: Rhabdophis nuchalis (assembly GCA_039707465.1). NCBI lineage: Eukaryota > Metazoa > Chordata > Lepidosauria > Squamata > Natricidae > Rhabdophis > Rhabdophis nuchalis. The sequence continues at coordinate 34,302,448 of CM077653.1, forward strand.
ATGGAGCAGATTCTCAGGGCTGCTGAAGGCGTAGTTGTGTGACTGGTATCGATAGATTCTGGAGGGGGGGGGGAAGGGGGAGGCGCAAAATAGCTAAGGATCTTGCAATGGTGCAAAATATATGAAGCAGTGGGGCAACATATAGTCTCAATAATGAATATCTGAACTATTTTGAGTTGAGGTTTTTGAAGAAAACAAAACCAGAGCTGCCATTCATTATCCTTTGATAGTATCAAATAACATCTCCAAGCTGGTGCTGAAAGTTGTGCTTTTGTCTTCCATCATCCCCCAGATGACGAAGACAGTAAATGGATGTTACCCACCAGATTGGGGCTGTTACATCAAAGAGAGTCCTGGTTGTGCCAAACCTCTTCCCTTTGAGAATTATGGAGGCCTCTGTGCTTTTAGGCACCTTCAGTGCACAGAGGTTTTATTGTCGCCTTCCCTGGATCCGTGCCTTGCAATAACCCTGTCTGTGAGCTCTGCAGGCAGCTCCTTCCGCCTCCTGGCTTTTGCTCTTCTACAGTTCCCACCATCAGCTGTGAGACTGAGAGGCCTTTCCAAATCGCCTCCAATCCATTTATCGCAGGTCAACTCCAAGATGTAGGAACACGTCAGCAACAATTACGAGAAATGAGAGACACCACAGATACATTTCACATGTTGTTGCAAAGGGCCTGAATGCTTATGCCAATGTGATATTTCACTTTTTTCTTTTTAATAAGTTTATCTAAAATTCTGTTTTTATTTTGTCATTATGGGGTACTGAGCGTAGATTAAGGAGGAAAAAAGTGGATTTCAACAACTGTAGAATCAGGTTGCGGCAGAATACAATTGGCAAAAGTGAAGGGGGCTGAATATTTTCTCAATGCACGGTAGCTTGTTAATCCTGCTGAATGTGCTCGCTGGCTAAGGAAATCCCGAGATGAAACCTCTTTTTATTACATGTTTTAATGCCGTATTTTTCAACCACAGCAACTTTTAGCTCTTAGCATGCTGGCTGGAGAATTCTGGATTTCGAAATCTTAAAAGTTAGTAAGGTTGAGAAATACTGTTTTAGGAAGTGATGACTGGCATTTATCAAATTTCTGGCTGCCAATCAAACCTTTTTTTTGTCGGCCATCGCCAGTTTTCCCTTAACTGCAAAGCTGGTTTTCCCCCCACCTCTTTTACTGAACATTCAGGGGCTTCCTTACGTTGTGCTCATCTCCTCTCAGCAACCGCAGGCTCTGCTTGGGATTTCAAAAGGCAAAGAGTTCAGCTCTTGAGGGCTTCGTAGCCCTGAAACTAGGAAGTGGGTGGCCAGCTTTCTCTTGGGGTTGTTCTTTGACTCGCCACTCTAGCCTGTAGTCTTGGCCACGAACCAGCCTTGACTGTACTTAATGCCTTTCATTCGAATACAGGGAGCATTAAAACAATGGAACCTGGTAACCTGATCGCCCACTGAGAAGAATTTGGGGGAGGGAAAACCTTTGGGGCCTCGGCCCCTTTGCTTCGTGCCGCTCACCTCATAAACTTCTCCAGGACTTCCTCCACCCACATGTAGATGCGCAGAGGGTTCAGTCCGTAGCGCCACAAGAGCTTCAGGAGAGTCCAGATGTACCAGCCGCTCTCCTCAAAGACAAATTCCTCCCCGTTGTAAACACCCATCAGCCCATCTTGGCTCGGAGGCACAGAAAGCCCTGCGGATTCAAAGGCAGAGGCGGCAACTTGAGGGGGAGGAGACCCACCCAATGTCCCACTCCAGACTTCCCAGGCGCTCCCGGCAGCCCCTGGCCCTCCAGAACCACACGCACACGCACACACTGGCCAAAGGAGAAGCAGGACGCCTCCTTGGGTATTACTGGGACAAATACAGATTGTACATCATTTCAAAAGAATTATGCTAAGACACAGAATGAAATTAAGGAGAACGTGTTAAGGTGGGAGAAACTCAAATTCTCAAAAGCAGGGGGAAATTTCTGTGAGAAAAATGATTGTTTTGCCTAATATGATGTTTTTGTTTCAGATAATATCTGTTTTGACAACTGAAGTACAAGGCAAGCGAGGGCAAAAAGATCTATCTAAATTTGCATGGAAAGGGGGGGGGGATCCTGTCAAATGCACAATGTTACAAGACGCAAAGGGAAGAGGACTGGATTTTGCTGCTTGTGGTTCGCTTGGGATTGAAAGAATGCCTGTTGCTGAGAAGTCGAAGGGCTTCCGAGGGGCACGGACAGAGTTTGAATGCCAGGGAATATTCAGGGGAGGATCACTGAAGGTAAAATGGACTTTAAAGACCACTTTTATTAGCTGCCCCATAGGAAGAATATGGGCGCCCAACACACACACCCCCGGGGCCCTTCACAGGGAAGGAAGAGGCCAAGGCAGGAACTACTGGAGAATCACCAGGGGGAAGAGGACACGGGGAGATCCACCGAGCCTTTCAGGCAGCCGTCCCATTGCAGGCACCGGCCTCTTTGGAGACCCCCCCCCAGCCCCCTTCCTCAGAGTGGGGGGGGGGGCGGAAGGGAGACCCTCACCCAGTTCCTTGACGAAGTGCTTCAGGTGGAGGTTGAGCGGGTGCAGGACGGCTCCCCCCGCCTCGTAGTCCTCCCCTTCCAGCTGGACGGTGGCCAGGCGGCCCCCCACCTCTCCCCGCTCGAAGACGTCGATCCGCACCTCCCGGCCGAACTTCTGGCGCAGGAAATAGGCCGCCGAGGAGCCCCCGATGCCGGCCCCGATCACCCCTGCAAGAGGCAGCCGCGTCGCTCCCTTCCCCAAAGCCCCCCTCCCCTCCTCGCCCCCCCCTCCGCCGCCCCCCCCTCCACCACAACAGCCCTGCGAGGAAGGGCTGCCCGAGTCCCCGACCGGCCCGTCAGCCCTCCTGAGGCGGCTCCGTGCCCGGCGATAGGCCGCGGGAGAAGCGGAGGCGTCCCCGGCGAGCGAGGCCTTCGGCCCAGACTCCCTCCCCGCCCCGCGCGCCTGCCTACCGATGCGGGAGGGCGGGTGGCGGAGCTCCGGCGGTCCCGAGGCCCCCCCGCCGCAGGAGAGGAGCAGCAGCGGCAGCAGCAGCATCGCCCGCGGTGGAGCCATGGCCGGAGAAGGGCGGAGGGAGGGAGGCCCCGCCCCCTGCCCCCCCCGGGCCTTCCCAGCCTTTCCTTGGGGGGGGGGGGGGGAAGAAGGCAAGCACGCCTGCCAGAGAGAGAGCGCTTCCTGTGCGGAAGAGTCCTCGCTTTCCTGCTTTTGTGTGCCAGCCCCTGCAGGGACTTCGGAGCAGAGGGCTTCAAACGTGGCCACTTGAAGACTTGGGCACTTCAACTCCCAGAATTCCCTGGGAGTCGAAGTCCCCAAGCAGAGCTGGCTGGAGAATTCTGGGAGCTGAAGTCCCCAAGTCTTCAAGTGGTCGAGTTTGGGGAGCCTTGGTCTAGTCTAGAGAATTCTAGAATTCTAAACTTAGAGAAGTAAGAAATGAGGTTTCCGTTTTTAAGACAGTTCGGAGGAATACTCGCTTCCTTTAAAAATAACGCTCTTCTTTTCTTTGCAGAGCCTCGAAAGTATTCTTTTCTTGGAACAAATAACCAAAAAATACACAAAATATGCAGGCCGCATGTGTAACTGTATGTCGTTGATTAACATTCATTTTTAATGTGAAATAAAGAATTTCTTTCACATTCAGACAAGGCATGCTTTTTGACACAAAAAACTTGTCAAACTGAGAAAATTCATCCTTGCCTTTATATCAATTATGACGCTTGCAGTATAATTTGTTCTATTTTTAATAACTGCTATACAACCTTTTTAAATAATTGAAATATTATTGGACTAAATTCAGGAATAAACTTTTTTTAATCAGTAAACTATCTAAAAGTGATATTTGGAGATGCTGGAAACTTTTTAGAACAGTATTTTACAGGGCAATTTGGTGCTTGAATTTTTGTAAGTATTTCCTGTTCAATTTAACACATTTAATTCTATTTTTTCCTATCGGTTAATTGTTGCTTTCATTTTTGGAAGAACCTAGTTTGACAATCATACACCTGAGCGCTTATGTTCGTAAAGCTTTTACGAGCAGGTTAATCTTTAGTCTCTGCTTTCTAGGGGATTCTTCCCAAGCAAATTCGCAAGAGCGCCGCTGGTGTAGTGGTATCATGCAAGATTCCCATTCTTGCGACCCGGGTTCGATTCCCGGGCGGCGCAGTCTTCTTTTTGCCGCTTCATTCAGCATCCCCTTTTTTAGCGCCCATCACCAAATTTGCCTAGTTCCTCCACGCAACGCTGACTTGAATCTATTTTTTCTTTTTCTTTTTACAAGAAAGGAAACAAGCGGAGCCTTGTACAACAGCAGCGGAGACGCAATCTGTAAAACAGCACGACTGCGCACGCGTTCTGGAGAGGTCTCGCGAGACCCGCCGCCCGAAAGGAAGCCTCCAGGGGAGGCAGGATTGGGTCAGCCGCCGCGAAGGCGGGGCTTCTTCGGGCGAGTGCGCTGGCGGGAGACGTTGCGCATGCGCGGAGGCGCCTTTCCATCGGCCGGCCGGGCCTCTCCGCCCAGCAGCGCCATCTTGAGAGGACGGGCGGCGGGTTCGTTGTCCGTCGGGCCTACGTGAGGGCCGCCTCCCTGCCTCGCGGACTCGGCCCGCGGGTCGCCCACGCCTGACCGGTGCGGCCGAGGCGCCGCCGCCGCCATGGAAGACGAGATGCCGAAGACCCTGTGAGTCTGGCGGGAGGCCCGCGCGCGCGGTGGGAGGGCCCGGCCACGTTGTTCCCGCGCCTTCCCGCCGCGAGGCTGGCGGACAGGCCTCTCCTCCCGCAGCGGGTGGCGGCCTCCCTCAAGCGGCTCCTCAGGCCGCGTCGGGATGCCAGCTGGGGAACCGCGCCTCGGCCTCCCAGGTGGGCCGGCGCCCCCAGACGCTGCCTCCGGGCTCGCCTGTCCCGGCCGCGCGGGCTGGCTTTTGAGCGGGGAGCCCGCGCTGGGAGCCACGGGAGAGGCGCCCCGGCCCACCTGGCAGGGAAGGGGGAGGCAGCGGGGCTCCGTCCGTGGGTGAGCCAGGCTGGGCGGAGGAAGAGCGGGAATGGCGGGGAGGCGCATCTTCCCTTGCGGCCTTTCCATGGGGGAAGAAGAGTCCTTTCTTTTGTCCTGGTGGCTCACGGCTTCCCCCCTCCGTCTGCGCCGCCTCTTTCCCGGCCCCAGCCTCCCTGGTTGGGCTGCCCTGGCGGCCACGGACGTGCCGGGCTCTCCTGCCCTCCTCGGTGGGGCGGGGGGGGGGGTTCAGAGAGGTCTCTGGACGAGGACGGCCTTCAGCCAGCTGGGGTTTCCCTGCGTTTCGTTGGCGGCTTCGCAGAAATTGCAGGCGGCCCATCCTCCTTTTTCCGAAGGAGAGGCCGGGCGCTGAGCAAAAGGCCAGAAGACGCCGCCACCTTTTCTGCCTTCCGTCGAGTTGGGTTCCGTGCTGCGACCAGTGCGCCCCCCCCCCCCCAGGCCTCGCTCTGCGCGGGCCTGCCCTCCTAGTGGAGGGGATGTTCAGCTTTGCCCCTTCTGAAGCGCCAAAGATCACCCACCCCCAAAAAAGGTTCAGGAGGGCTGTTAAACTGCGGTACCAAATGCCTTGGTTTACTTATGTCGATGATTCCTTAGCCGATCCTAGTTTCTAATCTAGGTTTTAGTTTATACTCCCTTCTGTTTGGTTGCTTTTTATGCTGAACTGTTATATATTCATATTTTGTTTTAAAGAGAAAAGTTCAGCGTTTTTACCATATTTTGATACCCAGGAAACATATGGTATCTATGAACATGAAGGTGCCTCTCATAGGCTCTCAGACAGAAATACATTCCTCATGTTGACATATTTTTATTGACCATTTGCATTTTAGTGGCTTATGTTTCTAATTAGTTTTCTCAATTATTTTCTTTCAAGACCCACAGTTTCTCAGCCAGGATGGCCAATACTTACATTAGCTAAGGATTATGTGGATTGAAGCTGAGGCTCTCTGGAATGACTCCATTCATAAGGATTGCTGTAGCTGAAAGATGAGGAAATTTTAACAGATACTGCTAATCAAACCTATTAGCAATTTGACATTTTGTTTATTTCAGGAATAGCTTAGAAATTAAAGTTCTAATATGCAATCATTTAAAACAAACTACCAAATATAAACTGGTATTTAATCAATTATTGGACATAGAGCTTAGAACAACAACTAAAAAAAAAGACCTATCTTTAAAGAACCTTTTCAGGTTCTTCATAAAACTTCAGCTTAGTTTTTGCATATGATTATTATCCCTTCTTTTAGCATAGCCTCCATGTTTCTTCATTACCAGACAAGACTCATTTGAGAAGGAGGTATTAAGAATCCAGCCACAGGGCATTAAATCAGTATTAACTGTGTATGGAATCATAACTGTAGCCTTTGGAGCAGCTTTTAAAACAGCTGGTACATTTTGCACTGAGTAGCTTTTCAAACCTCATGCTGAATATTTTTTGATGGAGTCACCTGCAGGTCACAAACCATGAAAAACAATACAATTCCCTGTCCTTGAATAGGAGATGCCTTTATTGTACCAATGAAAGCTTGTAAGAGAAAGTATACCCTCAGAATCTCAATTGTAGCCTGGTCCTCTAAGACTGAAGCTGTTCCCAGCAGTACCAGTGTATGTTTATGTACAAAATGAGCAGCTTCATACTTGGGATAATTCATAGATAAGTAGTAAATAAAGTGCAATAATTTTTTAAGACTTTAAAATATGGCAAACATATTAATGTAAACTTGTAAAAACAAAAGTTAAATTCAAGAGGCTTTTTCCATTGTCCTTTACATGAAAAAAGTTTAAAATCATTAAATAACAGGTCTTTGATGGAAAGTTAATACTTGGCAACTACAAATATACAGAGCAAAATAAATCCAAATTTAAAAAGATAATATCTGAAAGATAAATTCAGTGTGGATACTTTGTGTAAAAATACTACTAATTTTGTGCATAATATAATAAATAGTCCTCGACTTACAACCATTTGTTTAGTGACCTTTCAAAGTTATAACACAAAAAAGTGATGCATGGCTATTTTTTACACTACTGTCGTAGCATCCCCATGGTCACATGATCAAATTTTGGATGCTTGGCAACTAGTTCATATTTATGATAGTTGCAGTGTCTCAGGGTTACTTGATCACCTTTTTCGACCTTCTGACAAGCCAAGTCAATGGGTAAACCAGATTCACTTAACACCAGTGTTATTCATCTAGCAAATGATTCGTTTAACAACGGGAAAGACAGATCGTAAAAGACAAAATTAATTTAACTGTCATGTTTACTAGCAGAAATGTGGAGCATAATTGTGGTTGTAAGTCTATTACTAAATTTACTATCTGTAGCTCGAGCGGGGGACCCTATATCATTTGCAACAAATGGGTGGCCCAATCTTTTGTTTGTGCTTATTTGCACAGGCTTCATTACTGCTCTTAGATTTTAATTTTGCCTTTGATCAATACAGATGTTCAAATCAGATAGTTTTTTTGTCCCTTAGCTCAGTCTTCTAAACACCTTCTTAGATATTTTAAAAATTACTAAGCAGGGGGACAGTCCGGTGCTCCCTCTACTACACTTTTCTTATGTAAGACTTACAAGCTTCAATGTGTATATTTTACAGGTATGTGGGAAATCTGTCAAGAGATGTCACTGAGGCCCTAATTCTCCAGCTGTTCAGTCAGATTGGACCATGCAAGAATTGCAAAATGATAATGGATGTAAGTTGTTACCAGATAAGAATTTTTCATATGCATAGAACTTTGTTATATATTGGTCAAAATTATAGCGAGTGTTTGTGTACTCATGCCTATAGACAGGAATATTCTTAACTAATATTACCCACTTGGAGTTAGATAACAGAATTCAAGGGAGGTTGGACTTTCTTCCCATAAATTCACATACTAAGAAAGAAAAAAATTGACCAGATAAATTGCTTTATTTAACCAATATGCTGGGAGTGCAGTCAAAGTCCCGTTTTATCCTAAGTCACGGTTGTTCAACCTTTTGGCTCGCCTAGCCAGCATTGAGTTATCCTGGGCTACATGTAAAATATATAACATACTTAATGTCTATAATTAATAAGCTTCCTTTGGTTTTTGATGTTTTTGATTAGCTTTTGGGACTACATTACTAGCTGTCCAGGACCACATGTAGCCCATGGGCCACAGATTAGACGTGCCTGCCATAGGCATACTCACACTGCTAAATGAAGCTAGAATCTTTAATTTAAAGAAGTCCTAGCAAGTTAACTTCCTGTCGCCTGCATCTCATCAACTTTGCGGTTCATATAGGATACTGAATCATATTCAGAATAGTAAAACATAATGGATAGTGTTACTGCTTTTATATTGTAAAGTTTAATATTAAATAATATTAAAGATTCATTCTAAAAATTTCAAAGGTTCATGAAATGCTGTAATCCTGTTAAAAGTAAAAATAAATTAAAATGAGATTACAAAGTACAAAATATAAAAGAAATGTGTGTCTATTAAAAAAATATCTTACCAGGTTTAGTGATTCAGATAGAGATGTGTAAGTTTGCATTTTCAGTTTGGCTATTAAGTTTAAGAGGTCTAAAACAATTACTTTTGAATACTTTATTTGGGGATAGAATGTTCCTTTCTCTGTCAATATTTTGGTGTGCTTAACAAAGGATCTTCTAGAGGGTAAGAGTGACTTTGTCCTCTCTGTTTAAGCAGACAGCTGGGAATGATCCGTACTGTTTTGTGGAATTCTATGAGCATCGTCACGCAGCCGCAGCTTTAGCGGCAATGAATGGGCGGAAGATAATGGGTAAGGTAAGCTCTCAGGTCTAAAGGGGACGTGGAGCAGGACTGTGGCTTTAAATAGATGGATGAAATCATGTTTTAAAAAAGAAGAAAATCGAAAGGTAAACTTTTATCCTGTTTGAGCCTTATGTGTTGCAGAATTGAACTGAGTTCTTAAAAACATTTTGAGCTAAAACTGCATCATGATTCCACAAATGAAACTTGGGGAAAGTAGCATGACAAAATAAAGCTTAAGGTTATAAAAAGGAAAGCTATTTAAAGTTACTTGCTATTCAACTTCATTTGTGGAAGTCTTTGTTGTTTTTTGATATACCAAAAAAATACAAAATACAGCAAAGTCATGTTTTAAATGCTGCAAAACCTCAATTTAACGGGATACCTGTTAGCAGCCTTTGGATTTCATGGATGAATTTTTTGCCTGGACTTTTCCCAGAAGCAGTGGGCAAGTCTGTTACCTCTGAAGTAGATAAATCATCAGTTAAAATTTATGTCAGTTAAATTTATGTTAATTAATATTAATTGCAGTGACTTGCCATTTGTATTTGATGGTGTAGCCCACATGACAAATTGCCAGGAATGATAGGATTTGCAGTTCCCCTGACATTCAGGAACAATGCCTTCTCTTCCCTCCCCCCCCCCCCAAAAAAAAACCCGTTAATTCAAGGTTTCACTGTATAATATGTCAAAGCATTGAGAGGACTGCAGATTATATTAATGTTTGCTCTTAACATTCCTGGATATAATTCTAGTAAATATTATTTCTAGGAGGTCAAAGTGAACTGGGCAACAACCCCCAGCAGCCAGAAGAAAGATACCAGCAGTAAGTCCCTTCCTATCCTGAGTCATTACTCTTTATTTGCACAAAAGTGTTTTTAATGTTAAGCAATAAGCATCGTGCAAATATTTGCCCTATTATTTTGATCATTATCCTAAGATATTATTTAATGTGTTTGTGTTAATAAACTTAAGAACAAATCTAATCTTTGTCATCAGGTAGTACCGTTGTCAACACACTGCGTTCACAAGGTAATTGTATCTTCTTAAACATAAAATGAAATCTCTCAGGGGTATCTATTCACTAACCGCCTGAAGCTATTGGGGGGGGTGATTATGTTGTCGCAAGCTTTCTGCCTCCTCCTCCTCTCTCAGATGGATCAGGATGTGGACTGTTGCTGACTTATAAGCCCTGTGACCCCAGTGGGCGTATCCCCTCTGTGAGGGAAAGCTGCTGCCCACGCTGCGCCCCCACATTTCTTGTGGGGTACCAGTTGCTCCTCCAATTGGATCTTCCTTCCCTCCCGTTATTCGGCATCCCAGGGCTGTCTCTACTTGCCCGGCCTGAGAGCTCTGAGAACTTGGGGAGGATGTAAAGGGATTCTTGCCAGAGCGGTGCTGTTGCAGCACCAGGTGTGCCGTGAAACCTGTTAGAGGTGTGGAAAATTGAAGTGGGCTTTGTGTGACTATGAAGACCTCCTTAGATATGACACCTGTGTTTCGCCAGTTCTTATGTAAATGGATCTAATCTAAATTATGAAGGGATTACTCTTTCCGTTCTGTTGCCTTCAGTCTTAGTTCACTTGCTCATGGATTTCACATACTTTGAATTCACATGGATTCACATGGTGTAAAGGCTGGGCAATCAAAACTCTTGGCTTTTCAGAAAACTGTCAAATACTTTAACATCAAACTGTTGCAATGCAAGGTATCTTTTTGACTGTTCTTCACAAAATATGACTTAAGTTTGAGCTATATGTAACTTAGGTTCTCTATAACTAGTTTGTGTAAATTTTACTCTCTTGCTCACGGAACCAGTAGATGTGGTAGCTTTTTTAATGCTAGTACTTACAAAACAAAGCTACAAATGCAGCCTATTGTTTGCTCTGGCTTTGAGCTACATGAGCATAGTTCTCATCGTAATATATTTTCTGCTATGATTACAGATAATATAAAAACAATAAATGTTAGTTTTATGTAAATTTTCTATACTTTTGTACTGCCATGTCTCCTGATGGATATATAATAAAACAATGTTGTATTTTGTTATCTGATAGGTTAATAAAATCTAGTTTTCATATAGTTTCTATTGTGTGGAAATCAGTACAAGATTTTTAAAATTACCATCACCTACACTTCTATGAACACTCTGCAAACTTGTACATTTTTCTCTTTTCTTGAAAAGACCACTTCCATGTCTTTGTTGGAGACCTCAGCCCAGAAATTACAACTGAAGATATAAAAGCAGCTTTTGCACCATTTGGAAGAATATCGTAAGTAACGTCGTATTGTCAGATATTGGGGGCAGTCAAATATTCAGTTGAATGCTGTGAATAGAGTGTTGGCAAGTTAATTTATATTCTCTAAAGAGAAGCATCTCTTTTGTATTTATTCAGATTATCAAATAATCCAGTTAGTTTTACTAATTGTGCTTAGTATTTTAGAAGATACGTACATTTTACAATATTTGAAAGTTTGTGTTCTATGACTTATTTAGTTCACTTTCTAGAACAGATTCTCACGATAAGTATGGTCTCTTGAATGTGTCCTGAGGTATCATATAGTCTCATTAAAGCAGCTTTCAAATTCATCGGGTTTCAGAGAAAATGTGGCCTGCAAGACTTTGGCTTTTTGTGAAATGGGTGCTCTATTAAATAAAATAAACTAGAAATTGGTATCCAGTGTAGTGAATTGCTACTGTTGCTACAGATGTCCAGTGAAGCTAGAATGACATGATAACAATGTATCCTTTTACTCAATCTGATTTTAGGACTCCCCAAAGGTTGAATAACAATAGCTTGAAAACTAATTTCCAAGTGTAAACCGTAATGAAGCGATTCATACATTTTGTAACTTGTGGAGACCACCTGAGAGCCAAGGGAGATGACTGGGTCTCTTGCTCTTCGTATTATTCCTGAGTGTTTTAAACCTTGATTAAATCACACCTAAATTAGCTATTTTCAGGACTGATAAAAGCCAAGATCAAGTCTCGTACGCTGCTCACACGTTGCCTGGATCTGCACAGTACAGTACAGGGAAATGCTCTGGGCCACCAGCACGCAATCCCAGGGGCTCTGGTCAACTGGGAGAAATCGCCTCCCAGCTGCTACACGGTTGGCTGGAAATCTTCCCTTTATTGCAGATTAAAAATGCTTTTTTTAAAAACAAAATTAAAAATCAGAACACCCAATTGGGATTAGCATTAGTATAGGTGAAAGGCTGCCCTTTTTGCCTGTTTCATCCTATGTGGCATGGGCAATAATGCTGAAAGTGAAGAGCAGGGAGGGAGCATTCCTAGAGCAGCTAGTCTCTGCTGGCAGCAGGATGAGAGAGTTTTCTCTCTTGCCCCTGTTTGCATGGTACAAATGACGCTAGAGCCTCAAATAACATAGAAGCTGCTCTGAGCAAAAAGGCCTCCTGCTGAGTTCAGTTCAGCCGTTCATACGATGGGCAACCCCCGAATCGAATTAGGGTTTCTCCCTCCATTTTGAATGGGTGATAAGAGGCTGCCTGTTCTTGCCCACAAAGCTATGAGGAAGAGCCAAGGAATGCTTCTCTTTGCAAGGCCTCTTCCCTTCCCTTCATGAAAGAGAAACAGGATCCATGGCCACTCCTGGGCCGGCAAAAGGAAAGGGGGGGCTGTTTCCTCCCCATCTCTAGAGAGGCCTCTCTGTGCCCATGGCAGACTTGAGGCAGCCCTCTCTGCCAGTAAATACCCGTCTGAAAGGCCCCCGGCTGTTTCTGGCTTTGGGGATGTTGGGAGTCCTTTATGGCTGCTCCCTCAAAATAGCTGCTGTCGCGAACATGGCCGCCCTTTTTTCAGACAGCAGGTTGGTGATGTTCTTCCTCTGCCCCTTGTAAGCTGTTCCCCTTCTGTCTCTCCAGCCCTGGAGTGGATCCACACACAAGGCTTCAGCTGCAGCCTGGATCCTTTTCCTTCTATCGTGAGAGCTTTTTATTTTGCATATTTATTTAGCCACAGGTATTGTGGCCGCCTACCTTAAACAAATAACTGGGCAACTAACAAACAATACCTAAGAAGCCATGTTAATGGAAAGGAAACTTAAACAATACAGAATTCCGTTAAGAACCACAATTGCCCTACAGTACAATATGTATTTAGTAATCAAATTTGTATAGCCGCCCATCTCACAAAAACGCCCTGGGTCCGTTTGGAGAAGGGCGGGGTATAAATTTAATAATAATTTTTTAAAAAAGCGACTATACTACTTGTTCTGAAACAAACAGAGTTATTTTATGTTGTAAATAGGCAGTAATCTTAGTGCGCGTCAAGGTGTTGAAAATTAAAATACTTGATGGTGGGCTCTGATTTGTTTTGAGAAAAAGTTTTGCTTCTGGGGGGAAAGGAAGCCTTTGACCAAAGGTTATTCTTAGTGGTCTTTTTCCTAAAGAAGAGCTTTTGGTTACAATATTTTGGCTTCTGGGATTCAGAAGCAAAAAGTATAATGTGTAAACATGCTTCTGAGATTTATAAGCTAAAAATCACTTCCATTTTTGTTTAAAGGATAAACTAGTTTGATGTAGTAGTTAAGACATCAGGCTATAGAAACCAGGAAGTTATGAGATCTGGTCCTGCCTTGGACATCAAGCCAGTCACTTCTCTCAGCCCTAGGAAGGAGGCACTGGCAAACCACTTTGGACACACCTTAGCAAAGAATGGCAGGGACACGTCCACGCACTCTCTGAGAACTGGACACAATTGGATAGAAGTAAAAAAACAACCTTTATTCTTTATGATGCATTGAATACCAGCATAAAATGTGTTGTTTGTCAGCTGCAGCTGAAGAATCCGATTCATGGGCCCTTTCAGGGATCAGTGAAGGGGATGGGCATGTGCGCTCTGGTCCCACCCCTCGGCCTCCCTGAAGGAGGGCTAGAACTAACCATAGATAACTTTAGCTGCATTGGTTTGCCATTCTCACAAAGACAAATCCATTCAGTCCCAAGTGGTTGTGGTTCCTCTTCAGATCCTCCATATTCACATGGGAGCCTGTGGGATGGAGGAGGGGAGGGCATTGGCTCCCCTTCCCCCTGCACCGCTACAGTTACGCCTGTTGGCCTTTAAAGAGTACCATACTTTTGTGGAGGTCTCTGTAGCCCTTAGGGCTGGTGAAAGGGGTCTCTCCTGGTTTTGGAAATAGTGATTTTGATTCAGACAGACTGAGATAGAAAGAAGGTGACTCAGTGAATCTACCATTGCAGCCCTTAAGTTCTTCCTCATTCAAGTGTCTGGTCTATTTCTTTTTCTCCAGCATTTCTGGACATCATTTTATTCTATTTTGAGGCCTGAGATTTTCAGGATGCCAGAAGCCAGGCTTCCCAACCCACAATGGCTGGATTTACACAGCAGGATAGATAGGATATATAAATATATAGAACTTGCTGATGGCTTGGTTTGTGGACTTGGCCAGTTGAAGGCCTAGAATACATTCCAGATCAAGATTTGCCCACGTTTAGCATTTAAGTTTAAAATTTCTGCAATCATAGCAACTCTGTTTTTAATATGATAAACTTGAAAACGTCAGGCAAGAGTTAACTTAAAAAGTTCTGCTAATGCTGTGCTGCAAGTCTGCAATTGGCTCTTTGAAGGGAAGGGCCTGTTTGCTACCCACCCCAGCCAGCTTTGTTCTAAGTGATTCTCAATAGCTGCATCGAGATTAGTGTCAGCCTAGATGTAGGAAGGGCAAAATAAAGACACTCTACACATCCATCCTCGAAACCAAAAACTTCTGCCCCACTAGCTCGTGATCCAGAATGTTGGTGCTAATCCTAATACACACAGGGTTAGTGTGACCGGTGTACTTATATATTACATCAGTAGCCCAAACTCCTGTTCCTTAACCTCTGAAGTGACAAGAAGGACAGAACATCATAAATATTTAAGAATAAAAACATAACCAGCAGGTGGTCTTTCAAGTTTCCTTTATCTAATTCAGGAAGTAGAACGTGTACTTCATCTGTTACTTTTTTATAGCTGAACTGTAATGCTACATATTTAGTATACCGAAAAGGTTAAAAACCTATTTTATTCTCTTGACCGGGTGGCTTTCAATTTCTGGGTGAAAATAATTTCTGATATTCTACTGATAGCTCCAGAAGTATTGATTTGAAACATTCAGTGTTTGTATGAACTTTTAATATATACTTAGAACAAATTGATAATTGTACAAATGCATTTATTCTATCAGGGCTTGACTAGCATGTCTATATCTTTGTGGTTTGGGTTCTTATTTTAAAAAATGATAGTTAAGTGCTAAGTACAGAGAATTATCCATGTCATTATGAAATGAACTGTTCCCTGCTCTCTGAGATAACTAAAAATTTAAGACAAATATCCTTTTCTGCTGGATTATTTGGTTATTTTCTTTCTTATGGAGTAATATCTTTAATGATCTTGATAACTAGTTGGCTGTTTCAGTGATTTTCCAATTCCTTAGCTTCTTCCCTGTATCTTAAGTACCAGAAGGTAGATACTGAATGTCTATAGAAATTCTTTGGAGGACTGCTTGGCATCACCTGAAGCCTCTTCCAGCTTGAGTGTATGGGACTGGGTCTTTCGGGCACCCTGCATGGCCTTCCCCCTGGCTTTACTCTGTGATTGTGTGTCTGTGTGTGTCAAGTGCCTAAATCGTGTGGGTTGGGGAGGGTAAAGATGGCTGTGTGTCTTCAGCCTTCTCGACAGTGCACTCCTCATGCATAAATTATCTGAAATGCCCTTAATTAATTAAAAAAAACGGCATTTCCGCCAGTGGGGTTTAGCTATTGTAGCTGGGTCTTTGTCTTTTTTAACTCAATCTCAAATAATAGGGCTCTGGTTATTTTGCAGAATGTCTCTGAAGAATGGACAGCATTGCCATGGCTAACTGCAAGCTACAGTTCACAGTGGACAAACGTTGTAGTTTTTCTATTTACTTTTATAAATTTTTACTTTATATACTTTGTAGTTTTCAATCAGTCCTGTATGATTGTTAATTACGAATGCAGTTTTTAAAAATTATTTAATAGTGTATAGTTTAAAAAACATGTTAGTGTTTATTTTCTTCCATAATGCAACCATTTCTGAAAATGTCAATTTCTCAAAATTTACAGCTGCCCAAGTCCAAAAAGGGGGTAACGAATTGACCTGAGAAAATTAAAGAATTCAGTTAACAGGCGACGTATGCCTTTTAATTCCTATTTTTTCATTTTTTCTATTTTCTATTTCTAATAAGTAGGTAGAATGTGTTGGCCAATAGTAAGTTTATAAATTGCATGGTTCAAGAGAGCCTGTTGCTAATATGCTAGCCAACTACATGCCCTCAGTTATTCCTTTGAATAGCTGCTTTGACCATGCATAGTGTTTTTAATAGTATATAAGAGCATTGAACTGTGAACCAACCACTGTAAAATAGTTGTTTTTAAAACTATTGATTTTGCATGTTTACAGAATTAAGTTTAATTTTTGCTATCATTTGATAAGACTTTAGTAAAAGGGAAGATTGCTTTGACTGTATGTTGCTGGTGCATTTAAGAAGTTCATTTTATTAAAGGAGAACATGAGAAATGAGCTGCGTGTGAGACATTTTTGACTTGGATTCTGTTCAGTTGATGCTTAATTGGCTTTCTCTTTCCTTTCCAGGGATGCCCGAGTTGTTAAGGACATGGCAACAGGAAAATCAAAAGGATATGGCTTTGTTTCTTTCTTCAATAAATGGGTGAGTTCCTGCGTTTTGATCGATGGTTTTATGCCCAACGCACAGCTGGTCAAACATATCCAGCAACTATTACGAAAGGCATCTTGGTGAAGCTGGTTGTGCAATCATGTGCAACAATGAAAATGCTGAAATATTTAGATTTGCTCTATTTCAGACGTCTTGCGGCAGTAAACTACACCGTGTTACTAATAATCCAGAACCTGACAAGATAATAATTAACAGTCCAGATGTACTAAGTGGTTTCTCAGCAGTATAGTTCCGGCACCATAGCTTTCCACGTGCTCTAATTTCACAAGACTATAATATTTCATTGTCACCACCCTAATTCGTTCAGCCTCTGAAGTATAGGAAAAGCAGATTCTCTTCTGGTCTCACTCTGTTTATGCTCCATTTTGGGAATGGTGTTCTCAGTGAGGCTGAGCTAGAGACTGCAGTAAACTGCATGTGGAGAACAGATGAGATTTGGGGAACACGTAGGTAAAGCTTTACTCCATTTATAAAGCAAACGTGGGCATCTTCAAGCAAATGGATGTTTGCTTACAGTGTTCTAATGGCTCCTTAGGCAGTTCCAATTCTTGAGCTGAGTTGCCCAAGGAAGAATAATGGATGAAGGATATGGGTTGTGGTGAAATAAGCCAGGGAAGGGACTCAGAGTCATTTGCCCCCATGCCGTGTATGTATGGGAAGGGAAGGCCACTCCCCCACCTGTTTACCACCTTTCTGACTGATGGGCTATTAGCAATGTGGTTTGAGCAAAGTGCTCCCTCAAAGCTGCTTTGGGAAGCAACATGATGCCTCCCTTTGCAGCCCCTTGTCCCAAATCTGATGCTGGCTTTGGCAGGTGCCGCTTGATTGGAGCAAATCTAAGTCACCTCATAGGCCTTGGCCCAACTCATAGGCCTTGGCTCATAGGCCTTGGCCCAACTCCACCTTGTGTGCCAGTTGTGCCCTTTCCTGGTGAGGGAGACTCCATCACTCATCCTGTTTGGACCATGGAGATGCGCTCTACATGGGGCTTCCCTTGAAGAGTATCCAGAAGCTTCGACAGGGACGAAATGTGGCCCCACAGGCAATTCTAGGGGCCCAAAGAAAGGAGCATGAAACTGCACTGGGTGCTGCTTTGCTTCCAGGTCCAGTTTAAGGTGCTGGTTGTGTCCTATAAAGCCCTACATGGGCGGTCAGGCAGAGAAAGAATGCTGCAGAGCTGCTCGGTCAAAGGATTCTGGGTCCAGGAAGAGGGCATTCTCTGCCGCTGCCCACGCATTACATTGGCTCCGGCCCCAAGAGCTGAGGGAAGCCTCCAATCTCCTGGCCATACACAAAGGGGCTTTGGGGGGCACAGAGGACCACCCAACTGTCGGGCTGCCTGGCCCCAAGAGAAATAAACACCCCCGCCACCCCATATTAACTAATGCTAAATGTCCGTCTTCAATTTTTTACCTTTTTGATATGTTCTGTTTTTATAATTTTCAATCTTAAATTAATGTTTATGTTGTGTACATTGTTTATGTATTGATTGTATTGTACATACCCAGAACACCCCTCTGGGGGAGACGGGCAGTTTAGAAAGAGGAAATATGAATAAATCAAGCAAGCAGACCTAGCCCAAGTTACCTATGTTGCATATTATCCGCTTTCCCTTATTTTTTTTTAATAGCCTTTACATTTTATATAGTTGCCCATCTCACTTACAAAGATTCTGGGCAGCATACGAGATAAAATGGAAAAGACAAACTCCTATAAACATGTAAATAATTAAAACAATAAACCAGAAATGTAACAGGATAGGAAATGCTACTGTGGGGCTGGTTGGGGTCCTCCAAGCTCTCCTTTTCATCTCTTGCCCCTCTTACAGTTTTTAAATTTTATACATACCGTTTTATAGATACATGCGAGAGAGAGAGAGGGATGATCCGGATACAAGAACAGCAGGGCAACTGCAGCACTTAACCTTAGTTGGGTTTTGGAGTAATGATCAATCTTGTCTTCAACTAACCCAGGGAAAGTGAAATTGCCTGCAGTTCATGGAATTTCACTTCATAATGCTTGTATCTGCACATTTCTTTTAAAATAGATACTGCTCTTTTCTGAAAAGAAGCATAATCTTTCAGTCTTTATTTGTTAATAAATGATTCTTTTAGGATACAATTCTTGAAATACGTTGGAAATGATGTAGACGAGTATGGTGAGCTACAAATAAGCCTTTTGTAAATCAGAGTGATATATTTACATTTAAAGATAAGACTTTGATTCTTTAGATGCAATGCAATAATAAATGTTTATGACAAAGAATTTACAATGATTTAGTATTTTTCGAAGGTTTTTTAAATATATTTTTTCTGGACCTGGATAGGATGCAGAAAATGCAATTCAACAAATGGGGGGACAGTGGCTTGGTGGAAGACAAATCAGGACTAACTGGGCAACACGCAAACCTCCAGCTCCAAAGAGTACATATGAATGTGAGTAGCCTTCAAAATAAACCGAGCATTTCCAGCTATGAGAAACAAGCTTTTCGGAATCCAAAGGGACTTTCCTTTGCTAAGGACAATGGTATCTGATTAATGGGCTGTTGCTGGGGCTGAGAGATTTAATTCTCTAAATTTTCAGAATAGGCTTACCAGATATTTCAGAGATTGAAATTAATGCCACTTAAAGTTAATTGTAAAAGGAAATCAACCCTGACTGTCCTTTGGAAGGGCAGAGACTGAGGGTCAAATACTTTGACTACCAAATGAGAAGGGGGGACTCGTCGGAAAAGACCCTGGGAGTGGGGGAGACTGAAGGCAAAAGGAGAGTAGGAGGGGGGCTTTTGGAGGGGCATTGATGCAATGGACATCTGTTTGGACATACTGTGGTCCATGGAGTCGTGAAGAGTCGGACATGACTCAGCAACTGAACAGCAACGAAAAGGAAATTCTTAGGATAGAGTGGGATAGTTTTGGAAAATAGTTTCCACATGTCATTTCTTGTGTTTCATTAGATCCAATATTTTAGACAACTTTGTTCTATTGCAACTAAATCATAGACTGGTAAAACCTTTGTGTTTTTTTTTATGTAGCAAATGCCAAACAACTCTCCTACGATGATGTTGTAAATCAGTCCAGTCCAAGCAATTGCACTGTGTATTGCGGTGGCGTAACTTCGGGTCTGACAGGTAGGATATGCCATCAGTTTAGAGTGACCTTGTGGAGGATGGTTGAGGTGCACATTCTGAATATCTTTTCAATCTTCTTGTCTGCAGAACAGCTAATGCGCCAGACATTTTCTCCATTTGGGCAGATAATGGAAATTCGAGTCTTTCCAGATAAAGGGTACTCCTTTGTACGGTATGAAAACTTTTCTCTTGCACACCCTGTTTGTTTTTTCAGTAGTTTTATAAAACCTTCTCCAGTTAGACTCCAACCAATGTGCAAATTCACATTCATAAGTGATTTGCAGAGAAACAGATGTATATGTTCCTGTGTGTAAAATATTTTTAATACAAAGTTTCATTCACATTTGAAAAAACCCAGCTGAGGCTTTGGCAAGTGCTATAAACACTTTGAACAGCATGAAGGAGTTGGCTGGAAGGAACTTCCCCCTGCAGCCCTGGACCCCAGCACGGCCACCTGGGTGGCTCCATCAAGGCAAATGCGTGGCTCCCTTGTTTCAGCAAAAGGGGTGATGTTGCCTTTGGAAAAGCAGATCTCCTTCTTCGCCCAGTCTTAGAAATGACTCCGTTTTATTCTTAAGTCCAATTAAGTCCCTTGGGTCACCAATTAAGCTTGGTTTACCACCTCCTTTATTCTAGATTAGTGTTTCACAACCTCAGCAACTTTATAACATGTGGACATCAGCTCCCAAACCTCCCCATCCAGTATCTTGGATGTCCACAAATCTTAAAAGTTCCTGAGGTTGTGGAACATCAATCTTGAATGATACCATCCTATCCTACATCTGTCTACAAAAGTACAAAGAGAAAGCGAAAGAAGAGGAAGGAAAGCAAACCCTGAAAAGGTTTTGGGAAGAAGGGATATCTTGATACTGATCTGGATACCACAGTAAGGGAACAATTGGAAACGTAGAAAGAAAAGTGGAGGGCAGACATTTTCTTCTTTCAGATAAAAAGGGTTTCCAAGTGTCCATATTAATCTCAAAGCTCATTAAATGACACCAGGTATTTGATAAAATAAGTCTGCTGTATCTTCTACTTAAAGTACTGTATTCAGTATTTTAGAAGTCTCATAGAATAACAGAGATGGAGGGAAACCTGGAGGTCTTCTAGTCCAACCCTCTGCTGAAGTAGGAGACCATATACCATTAAAGTCAAATAGCTGCCCAACATTAAAACCCTTAAAACCCTAAAAACTCTATCCCTTAAAATCCCAATTAAGTAATTTATTTCTGCAGGCTAGGTATGATAGGTTAGGCCAGGCCTGCAGATGGGGTGTAGTGAACCTCCTTTCCTTTTATATTAACCCAAATGTATTCAAAAAGGTTTTCTTCCTTGAATTTTTGCAATGCTCTAGAGGTGTAGTTATTTCTTACACCTAAGCCCAAAGCTCTGGCTTTGCCAGAACACTGGGGAGCCCCAGGGGTGGTGGAGCATCAGAGTGGAGATGGTTGATCTATTAACCACAGATCCCATCTCCCCCCCCCTCCTTCCCCATCTGTAATCAGATCACTGTGTTTGCTTGTATTAACTTACGTTTTTAGTATACGTATATCTTTTATGTTTGTAAGCCCCCAAGAATTACCCTCTGGTAAGACGGGCAGCCAGTACATTTCGCAAACAAAAAAACCAATAATGTGATTCTAACACCTCTTTTACTGGGTCTTTTTTGTTGAACAATTTAAATCCTTCTAGCAATATGTTCCCATCGTGGTTTCACCCCACCAAGTTTCGATAACGCAACAATATTGTACCTGCCCTCACATACTACGACTTCCACGTTGCTGTGCTTTCTTCATATCTTGAGCGTTAGTTTCTAGGCATTTGCTTCCTACATCTCCTGTTTTAGATCTGAATTCTTTTTTCACATCACTTGAGTTTTATGAGTAAATCCTAAACATTGGTCTCCCTCCCTTTTCAGTTTTAGTGTAAAGACCTTTGGAGAAGGCAAGCCAGTCATTCCCCAAAAACCTTTCTTCCCGGTTTTTGTGAGGCAAGGCCCATCCCCCACCAGAAGTCCTCCGTGCAGGCCTTGTAGACTATGGTCTAGGAATCCAAAGTCCTCGTAGAGGCTTCATCCTTTAAGCCCATGGTTGGCTTCTAAAATCCTCCGTTCCCTCATTGGATGTTGACCTTCCATTGGAAGTACAGAGGAAAACCCCAGCTGTGCTCCCCTCTCTTTGGCCTTCATGGCTAGCTGCTCATTGTCTCCTGATATTGTTCCTGGCTCTTTGTTGCATCCTTCATCCCCACATGAAAGAGGAGAAAGGATAATCTGTTGGGTTGATTATTTTGGTACGCCTCTGTGTCACGTCTGATCTTTGCTCCTTCAAGACCACATACCTCCCTTGATAGATTGTCCGGTCTACAAATTTCTGATCCCATTCCTCTGAGTAGTGGGTCTTTTGATCTGGACATTATAGCTGTTAAAATCAAAGTCTTGGAAGGATCAAATAACGTAAAACAAATATTTTTGTCATGATGCTGTGTGGCTGAGAATCCTTCAGACTTATTTTCTGCATGTGTCACTTACAATGTCATCTGACTTCCAGCGCAGGGCATGTGGCTGTAGATTCTCTCTTTCAACTTGTCCTCAAAACGTGACTTTCCCAGCATTGTCCTCTTCCGTGTGGACAGCATGTGCATATTCATATTAATGGAGAATAGCTGCATCGCCTTTTATTTGCTGTCTCATTAATGAGGGTGGTTTTGTTCATTTACTCCCTTGTACTTGCTTTACAGGTTCAATTCTCATGAAAGTGCTGCACATGCGATTGTTTCAGTCAATGGCACCACAATAGAAGGGCATGTGGTGAAATGCTATTGGGGCAAAGAGACACCAGACATGATCAACCCGATTCAACAGGTAAGAGTCCTTTGCTGTTGTTGCTTGTCCCACTGAAAGGCATTCCCAAAATTACTGTGCAGGTATTTCCTCAAGAGCGATTCCCAATCCCTTTTCTTTCCTCTTCTATTTATAGTCCGGTGATCATAGTTGGAAGGTGGGTAGAAATTAGCTATAATAGGTGTCGTAGTGAAGAACTCCTCCGAGTTCCAATATGAAGTAAAATGATTTCCATGCACTTTATTAGGCATGGATTTGCAAAGCTATTTTGCCTGGGCTACATGCTAACTTTGGACCCTCATTAACTTTTTCAGCAGAATCAAGTGGGCTATCCACCACCTTATGGGCAGTGGGGCCAGTGGTATGGAAATGCCCAGCAGATTGGCCAGTATATGCCTAATGGCTGGCAAGTCCCTGCATACGGAATGTATGGGCAGGCCTGGAACCAGGGATTCGGGTAAGTGTTGGGAGTTTGCCGAGGCTTCCTGACAGCAGTGAAAATGAAAGTACACACAGTCAGTTAGGGCACTATTTTTTTTTTCATTTTTAACATGTTCATAGATTACTGTTATGTGCTTGTTTGATAAACAGCATTTGTGTCTTCGCCAGTTCGATTATTTTTATATATTTGTAGGTTGCAAAAAAGGGATAGCATACTAATTAAACCAGCATTAAAAGAAGCATACTACAAAATTAGACTGTCCTTCCAAAATAATAAAATGAATCATAGTTTTACCTGGAATACCAGATAGTAATAAATTTTATTCACCAAAAGGTTGATTAAATAAGCAGCTCTTAGAAGCGGTGGAGCATTTGATGAACTGAGTTGCCTTCAAACATGCCCAGTTAGTTCATAGTTACTAGTCTGAAAATACGAACGGGTAGTTACTGAAGGTCCTGGTTGATAGAATGCTGTTATCCCAGGCTTCTGGTGTTATGGAAAATATACAAGAAATACGCAGCGTGATTGCTTGCTGTTGTCTTCCTATTACAATGCAAGCTTTATCTAACCTCATTTCCTCTTCCATTCAGTCAGACACAGTCATCTGCAGCATGGATGGGTGCAAATTATGGTGTACCACCCCCTCCTCCGCCCCCCCCTCCACCACCCCAGGGGCAAAATGGAAGCGTTCTAACTAGTCAAACTGGATATCGGATGGCAGGTTTTGAAACCCAGTGAGAGACGGAAGGACTCTGGAATAGAACACCTGTGGCTTTGAGGCTGTATGGAGCATTGTAAAATCTTTTCTTTACTTTAAAAAAAATCTATCCAATCAAGTCAGTGCAAAAGTCAAACAGTATTTATTTTTAATCATGAAACTTTGTTGTTGTTCACGCTTTTTTTTAAAGACACACAGGAAATACTAGATGCTGGATATCTGCCAACTTTTGCCTTCTTTTCCTCTTTTGAGATGTGTTTCTTAACACCCGTGTTTGAAACACAACGAATGCAGGGATTTCTGCCACTTTTAGTATAGCTGCAGGAAATTGCACAATATCAAACTTTTTTTCCCACTGAAGTAGTATGCAGCCTAGTTTGCATTCCTGATAGGACTTCAATGTACATGAGAGAAGTTATACGAGATAAAATAGACACGCCAAAACTGTGTGAATTCTGGGGGTTTATTGAAATCTTCAGTTTGTGCACAATTCTGTTTTAAAGAGAGCCTGATGTATAAAGTGTCCATCTCCTTGCTTTTGTTATACTGGGATTTCAAATATAACTTATTCGTTTACATTATTTTGTATCTAAACATTTTTCGGAAAGTGGTTTTTGCCTTACTGTCACTATTCAATTATGAAGTAGGAGTCAGGATGCGGGCAAGCGCCTCATGTTCAGAGAACCCAGCTCTGCGCTCTGCTCAATGTCAGGAGGTGCCTGGGGGGCAACGTGTGTGTGTGTGTGTGTCTCCCTGTTCGTTGACTGATGAACATGAGCCCAGTTCAGATCTTATTAAAATGTGACACAATCTTAGGAGCCAGCTTTTTAAAACCTGTCCGTTCTTACATTTACATGTATCCTTTATCATGTCAACTATTTTAGCAAATCAATATTTTCACAAAAGTCGCTCAGCTTTTGTATGTCTCGTTGAAAGAGTAAGAGACAGAAAGACCTCTACATGACTCATGGCTATAATTTAAGCTTTGACTTTTGCATGTGAATATTCTAATACACTGTTAGACTGAATAAAAAGTCATGCTCTCATTTTTCAGAGATATAGAGAATACATTGGTCTTAGCAGCTTTTGACTCATCTGGAGCAAGTCTGACTTGACAGCATGTACAGATAGAGCTATTAAACTATAGCATTGTGTGTATCAAGCCAGGAGTAAAAGGAGTCCTCCAACTGAAGCCTGAAGGACCAACTGGATAAAGCATTTTTGAATTGTTCAGAGGCCAAATAATAATAATGATAATAATTAATAATAGCATTATCCTACCTCCTAGCTAGCTTTCAGAAGATGCAGAAAGAGTGCTACCCTGGGCGTAGTGATTATATATCCCAATTAACATCTGGGCACGTGGAGGTGTTTGCTTTCCGTTCTGCATTGGTTGTAGTGGAGCAACCGATTGAGAAGTTGCTGAAATGCACAAGACAGTGAGTGGCCACCCTCATTTCATGGAACAAAAGGGGCCAGAACCAAAGTAGAGGGTTGGCTGTTAAGAAAACAAATTGTTGTCTTGTAGACGGATCCTGGCCCTAACATTTTATAAATAAAGCATCCCCAAAAGATGCCATTGAACTTGTACATTAATTTCACTCGTGTGCATCCTTTAAAATTTGTATAAACCTGTCTTCTTTCTGCTTACTATCTCTGCCTGCACAATTCTTTTAAAAGAGAAATGTGAATAGGTCTGAGGTGAGCCTGGTGCCACTTGGGGAGTTTTCTTTGTATATATTTTCAACAGCAGAATTGAGTACGGATTTCCTTCACAGAAGCCAGCTAAGATTCCACAGTCAGCAAACCAAGAAAGCTTTCAACCCCTAGACAATATTTGTCGTCCCTGGAGTATCCTCCCTTGAGTTGACAGCAACTCAAGCTTTAATGCATTTCAACAATATGTAAATATTAGAAAGGGTAAGGCAAAAAATAAAATAAAAAATTACAGTATTTTTTAAAAGTTGGTTACCGCTTTAGTCTGACAATGCTAGAAAGCAGCAGATGGTCATGGTGGTTTCCTCCGAGGAGACCCTTCTCTTCTGAGCCTCTGAACCGGAGCTCGGTTCTTAAGCACCCCTGTTGGGGTCTCCCTTGTTGCTGCAACCAGGCTGTGGGACCCTAAGGAAAAAGGAAGGGACCCTTCCTTCTAGCTGCTGCCCCCTTTGCTCCAGCTTCTCATCCAGGCATCCGCTTTGTTACTCTGGTGCGCAGAGATTAGAGAAAGTGCTGCCTGGGGGTTGTTTTTTTCCAAGTAGGAGCCTTGTTTTTGTTTTTAATTTCTGTATGAACTTTGGAAGCTTCATTGAAACGAATGTGTTTTGATACTTACTTATGTACAGAAGTTGAAGAACTTCACTCCAGAAGCCCTGACTTTGGAAAGCCATTCAGATGTTAATAAAAAATGTGAGCTCGCGTTTACCTTTGTATATTTTAAATGGGTTTTGTTTTTTTTAGCTATTCCAAGCTTGCTTTGGGGGAAGAGGCTGGCAGCCTTTGGGGGCTTTCATCGGCCTCCCAGAGATCGGAGCGAGAGGCTGCTCCGAGGCCACAGCCATCGAGGAAGGGGTGCACAACGGCGGAGCCCGCAGCTCCCGCGGGGCCAGAGGCGGCTGTTGAGCGCCACGTGCCTCTTCCGGACCAGCGGGGCCCGGACTCGGTGTCCCGTGGTGCTCCGCGCCGCCCGCCCGGCCAATGAGAGCCTTCGTTACAGAAGGATTTCACGAGCCATTTGTAAGAAGCCATCGCGGAGGCCGCTCGCCGCCTTTCCTCGCCGGCCCGGGAAGTGGGGAGGGGGGCCGCCAGGTAAAGGCGACGCAGAGGGGCCCGCGGGGGGGGGGGGGAGGAGGCGAGGGCAGGAAATGACGACGCGCGCCCTGGCGGTCGCGGGTTGCCTGGGCGACGGGGGGGGCGAGCGGCGGTAGCGCGTGACGTCAGAGGCGATCGGAGCAGCGTCCGGGTGTTTGTGGACTCCGCCTCCCAGAATCCTCAGCAGAGGCGATGCTGACCAGGGCATCCTGGGAGTTGAAGTCCACCCATTTTATAATAGGCAGTTCGATCTCAACCAGGGAAGCGCGGCTCTTGGGAGGCGTCCCGGCTTTGTCAGGCTCTTCTCGCTCAGCACGAGGGAGGCCGCTCGGCCGGCAGAGGCTTCCCGGAGGCCTTGGTGCCAGGCGAGCCCGCCTTCCCACCGCCTGTGCCCGCGATTCCCAGGCCGGGAAACTCCACCTCCCAGAATCCTCTTCGGTGGCCGCGCTGGCTGTGGGATTGTGGGGGATGCTCCGTGGGGCTGGGGCTGGGGCTCCCCTCCCCCGGGCCCCGTTCAGGCGCAGGGAAGGGATCCATCCTCCGGCGCAAAAGTCCATCGAGCATAAAAAATGGCAGGGCCGGCGGGGACCCCAGAGGTCCTCTAGTCCAACCCTCTGCCGCAGGCAGGCAGGCAAGAGGCCTGAGGGCGTCGCTTTCCTCTGGGAAAGCCTCGGCCCGAGGGAGGAAGGGGAGCGAGGCGGGCCTTGTTGCTCCCGGCGGGGCCGCCTGGGCCGGGGAAGGGAAGAGGCTGCTTCACCTCCTCCTCCTCCTCCTGAGAAAGAAGCGCGTGGCAGAGGCCCCCTCTCCTGGCTGAGGAGGGGGCTGGACTAGAGGACCTCCAGGGCCCCTCCCGGCTCTTTCCTTCCGTGCCTTCTCAGCGCCTCCCTGCAGAGCCTCCGTGGCGGCCAGATGGGAAGCTTCTGAGAAGGGGCTCAGCCAGCCCCTCTGCAGCCCTGGCTCGCCCTCCTCCCCAGTCCGCCTTTCCTGCGCTGGGCACCCGCCGAAGCCCAAGCGAGGAGAGCCTTTGTGCCCTCCTGTCTCCTTTCAGGGGTCCTTGGGGGTGGAAGCCTCGTCTCTATTTTGTTTCCCCCCTGCATGGAGAAAGGATCACCCTGGCATGGCCTTCATTGTGGGGCGCACACATACCCCGCCTCTGGCACCTTTACAACCCCCAAGAGGCTGGAGGGGTCCATCATGCCCACTGCCTGATGCCATTGCTGCACCCACAGCGTCACCCTTGCAGCTTTCTGCAGCATGGGACACCCCCCCCCCCACCGCCCTAGATAGCCCAGATAATCTTGCACCCAAAGTAGTCCTGAGCCTCCCTTGACCAAAGCCTCTGCTGAGCCTTTGGCCCTGAATCTAACGCCTCCCTCCCTCCCTCCCTCCTGCTGGTTTGAGGAGCAGGGAGGGGGGTGGGAGGGGGGGTGTCTGCCTGAGCCTTCATTGTGACACCAGCAGAATCCTGAGGAGGAGGCCCTGCATTCCGCCCTTCCCCGTGCCCTGCAGGGCTGGGAGGGGCTGCCCCAGGCTCTCTGCTCAGGGCTGGGCCCCTCTCCTGGCGATGGTGGGCCATCAGGTGATGGGGAAGGCGGGCGGGGGTGTTTTCAGCTTCTCCTTGTGCTGGCTTTCTTTTCCTGCAGCTCGGATCAGCTGCCAAGGCTTCTCCTCCGCTCCACTTTAGGAGTCGGCACCCTAGGGAGCTTTTTTTCCTGACCTCCCGAGTTTTCTTCTTCTTCCAGTGACCAGGTGGGGGGGGGGCAGTTTTGTAAACCAGTTCGGCTGCTCTTGGGGCCAGAAGGCTCAGTCCTGGCAGCCAGGGGAGGGGTGGGGGGTGGGGGGGGGGGGAGTCCAAGGGGTTGCTTGGCATCTCTGCCCTTCCCTTGGAGAAGGCCAGGCGCCTGAGCAAAGGTAGGCCGTCTCGGGGGCTGAGAGTGGCAGTTACATCTGGCTGATCAATCTCTCCAGGAAACTCTCCTCTGCACAGCAGGGTGAACGGAAGGAGCGGGAAAGGCCTTTTAAACTAAGCTCTGTTCCCCCACGGCCTTTAGGATCATTCCCCAGTTGGCTTACGGTCCTCCTTAGATATAAGCCACTTTTGGCACCAGGATTGCCCTCTGCATTTCATAGAAGGATAGAAATAATAGAGTGGACCGAAGAGATCTAAGAATACTCCGTCCACAGCGTTTGGCGGATCCACTAATTTATCCAGTGCATTTCTGGTCCTTTTCTCAGACAAGCGTCAGAGATGGTGTGAATGTTCCCGGGAAAACAGTTTAAATCCATCCCAGAAGGGAAGACCTCGGGCAGGGGTTTTCTGCTGACTCCCCCTTTCCCGCCCCTCCTTGGCCCAGGTGCCCTGAACGATGGAATCCGGCTCCCTGAGGAGTAAAGTCCCGGCCTTCTTATCCGACCTGGGCAAGGCGACCTTGAGGGGCATCAGGAAATGCCCCCGGTGCGGCACCTACAACGGCACTCGTGGGCTGAGCTGCAAGAACAAGACCTGCGGCACCGTCTTCCGCTACGGCTCCCGGAAGCCGCCCGGGGTTGACGCCGTCAAGATCATCACCGGCTCAGACCTGCAGGTCTACTCGGTGCGGCAGAGGGACAGGGGCCCCGAGTACCGGTGCTTCGTGGAGCTGGGCGTCTCGGAGACCACCGTCCAGACCCTGGATGGGACCATCCTCACCCAGCTCAGCTCCGGCCGCTGTTACCTCCCGGCGTGTCTGAAGGCAGCCGCCCAAGGGGTGGGGGAGAACCAGTGCCAGCACCTGAAGCTGGCCGTGGGCTGCCAGGCAGAGGCCACCCCCTTGACCCTGAAAAGCTCCGTCCTGAACGCCATGCAGGCCTCGGCCCAGACCAAGCAGGCCCTCTGGGAGCTGGCCACACAGCCCACGGGGCCTCTGGTCCAGAGGGTCACCAAGAACGTGCTGGTGGTCAAGGGAAAGGCCGGCCCCAAGCACAGCCTGGGCTACCTCCACATCACCGTTGCTCCCAGGTCTGCCCACAAGCACCCAGCGGGGCCCCGCTTCTTCTGCCCCTGCCAGTCCTCGAGGGCCAGCAAGGCGGCCCCTGCCGCCCAGGAGGGCAGCCAGAAGTGCCTCCATTTCTTCGCCTGCCTCTGTGCCTTCGCCAGTGACGAGGCTTTGGCCCAGGAGTTTGGGGATTTCCTCAGCGATGAGCCTGGTGGTAAGTATGCAGGGGGGCCGGACGGCCCCTGGGTGGGGAGGAGACCCTCCAGCACTGATTAGCGGGCAAGAGAAGGGCCCAGGCAGGCCTGGCTTCCGGTGGGCCTCCGGCTCAGAGGCTGCCGGCACACAGGCGCTCCCCAGCTGTGGTCCTGCAGCCGGTGGAACTCCTGGGAGCCTCCTGGGCAGCCATTTTCCTTCCCAGCTGCAGGTTTGAAATCCCCGGCAAGAGCTGCTCCTGCTTGCCAGCCGGACTCCCCTCTGCCCTCGGGAGACTCCGCAGCCTCCAAAGCGAAGCGCAAGAAGAAGGACGAGGGGCTGGGTGAGGAGCCCCCCCTCCGTCCCCCCCGTGCCCTGGGGGAGGCTCCAGGTTCCCCACTGGGAGGGAAAGAGGCCGGGAGGAGCCGGGATGGGCGTCCTGAGGGTCTCCCCTTTGGCCTTTCAGGCTTGCAGGCCAGCAGCCCCCTCTTGTCCCCAGATCCGGCCGGCAGCTCCTTGCAGAAGAACGGGCTGAAGAAGGCGCCCGTCGCATCTCTGAAGAGGCAAAGTGAGTCCATTGCCATCCAGGCCACAAGGCCGCAGAGCCCCTCCCCCCCGCCAGGCTCAGGCCAGGCTATCTGGAAGGCCGCCCGGGGCCCTTGGCGTGGCCGAGGCAAGGGAGGCTCTCAGCTGCGAAGCGTGAAGGAGCCACAGGCCCATTTCGCTTTAAAACCTCCCACGTGGCCAAGGGCAGAAGCGGAGGGAAGCCAGGCGTGTTGGGGGGTGCATGGAATCTGCCCACCTCCCTTGGGGACCCTGGAGCCCCCCTTCTTTTGCATGTAGTTTTCCTTTATCTGGCAATGCAGGAGGTTGGACCTTGTGAGGGGACTCTGCCTTCGCTTGGCCAAAAATAAATAAAAATCTAATCAATCACTGCTTAAAATGCAGCCCTTCCCCAGCCCCCCCCCCAAAGAACATTTCAAACTCAAAGTGTAGCGTGGGGGGGGGGGGGAGAGACCTTCTGTCCTCCCTCGCAAGGGGCTCATTCTTTGCCCCCGGAGGGGGGGGAGGGGGAGCCAGAATTGCAGCCGCCCATTCTTGCCCCCCTCTGGCTTAGCTGGCATTCAGGTGCTGGAGGAGTCGCAGGTGGCCTTGTCCTTCCTGGAGTGGCTGGCCAGCGTCACGGAGAGGCTGCACCAGGCCATGCACTACCAGTTTGACGGTGAGTCCTCCCCCCTCGCCCCCCCGGCCCCCTGGAAGGCCTCCCAACAGAGGGGGACAGTGGGGGCAGAGGTTTGGGAATCCCTTCGGACCTTCCAGAAAGGGCTCGGCCCCTGGGTTCCCTCCCCCGCTATGGGGCCATGGGGTGCCGGGTCTTTGGGCTCCAACCATTGAATGGCTGAGGGAGGCTCTGTCACTGTTGGGGGGGAGCATCTCAGTTGGAAAGCAATTTCTGGTGACCGAAGGGAACATTGGGGTCCCCCTGGCTCCGGGCAGGGAGCCCCACCCCATTTGCAGCCCTTTGCCTGCTCACTGCCTGCACTCACACCCTGCAGCATAAACCTTTCGCAGCAAGGTTGGGGGGAGGGGGGGAGAATTGCCCCATGCCCCCCCCCCCAGGGCCCCTGTCTGAATCCTGAGAGGCCCCCAGTCACCCCAGGCTCCTCCTGTGTTTGGGTCTTTCCCCCAGGCAAGCCGGAGCCCCTCGTCTTCCACATCCCGCAGGCCTTCTTCGAGGCTCTCCAGCAGCGGATCGGCCTCGGGAGCGTCAAGATGCGGCTTCCCAACTCAACGACAGGTGCTGGTCTTCAGGGCATTCCCCCCCCCCTGCTTCCCCTCCTCAGGGCCCCCGGGGCCCCCACCTCTCCTGGGGCTGCACCCAGGCTCAGCCAGTGAAAGGCCTCTGACTGTGGAGCAATCGGGGGCTCTGCTCCCTTGCCCCTCCCTGAGTCTGACTGCCGTGCAGGGAGCCTCCTTCCTGCCAAGGCGAAGGTGTGATTGGCTCAGTCCACCGAGCGGTCAGCGTGAGACAGACCAAAAGGGTTGCGGGAGCCTTTTCCCAAGAGAGGGGATGGGGAGGCCGCCTACTGCAGCTCCTTCCTTCCACACCTGCGCTGGGCTCCCTTCTCCTTTGGCCAAAGAGGGTCCGTGTTGCTTATGCCGTTTTGCTTGATGGGTCCCGTCTGATTTGGGTGCAACTTTATGGTGACCGGACGGCTGTTTTTATTTGGGTTGTTTCAGATGGCTTTAGCCTGCTTTCATTTAATATGTGTTATTGTTATTATATTTTTAATCTGACGAGCACAAAATGCACAGAAAAGTAGATAGGATTATACGTCACCGGAATGGGACCCTCCTCCTCCCCCCCTTCTCCACACCCATTTTGCCCCCAGGTTTCTGCCCCAAACATTAACCTCTGCCATCTCCTCTCCGCTGTAAGGACCCTACCTATTCCTAAAGAGGGAGGGTCCCATTGGCCAGCTCGAATAGGTAGGGTCCTTGAGCAGATGGCAGAGGTTAATGTCTGGGGGCGGGAACCTGGGGGCGAAATGGGCGATGAGAAGGGGAGGGAGAGGACGATCCTAGACTCTACCTCACCGATCAATTTTTTTGTTTCCAGCTTTTGTGCGCAAAGACGCCTTACCGCTGGGTACCTTTTCTAAGTATACGTGGCACATCACCAACATCTTGCAGGTCAAGCAGATCTTCGACACTGTTGAGGTGAGGCCCGCCCCCCCCTTCTGCCTCCCCCCTTGCAAGAGGAAGAGGAACCTGGGCTGTTTGTGGAGAGGCCTCGTCCTCTTACTTGCTCCAAACTTTCTGGAGTTGTTCTGTTCATCTTCCAGAACCAACGCTTCCTTCCGCCATGAGGTGGGGCTGGGGGCCTTCTGGGGAACCTCCGCTCTTCCGCTCAACTCCTCTCTTTCCAGATGCCTCTAGAAATAACGCGCAGCTTCATCCAGAACCGCGATGGGACCTATGAGCCTTTCAAGTGCCCCAAAGTGGAGGTGGAGAGCATTGCCGAGTCCTACGGACGCCTGGAGAAGCAGCCGGTCCTTCGCCCCCTGGAACTGAAGACGTTCTTGAAAGTTGGTAAGCGTGCCCAGAGCTGGCTTCCCCTGGGGTGACCTGGGAAGTGGCTCCTCTCATTTTCCTCCCCTCAGGTAACACTTCTCCGGACCAAAAGGAGCCGACGCCTTTCATCATTGAGTGGATCCCAGACATCCTCCCCCAGTCCAAAATTGGCGAACTGAGGATCAAATTTGAGTACGGCCACTATCGGAACGGCCACCCAGCCGACTACCAGGAGCAGCGTCCTTCCCTGGAGCAGGCCCTGGAGATCATCACCTTCCCTTGAGCCCCTCGCCTGCCTCCAGGGCCCCTTTCCTCTCTGGCTGGCCTCCCCTGCTCCCTCTCAGCCACTGACCGGAAGAGCTGCCATTTCGTGTGACTTTGTCGTCAAGGAGCTTCTCCCTTGGGCCTTCCTCGCAAACAAACAGCCCCCTCCCAGCCTTGCCAGATAGCGGAATTGCCTCCCCCTCCCCACCGCAAATGCCCAGGCCGGCTGGCGGCTGCAACCAGCCCAGAGCGCCTCAGCTGTCTTCTCACTGCCTCCCTCCCTGAGGGGGCTGTCATCCCAGCATCTCAAAGGGCAGGGGGGCTGGATGCTGCAATCTGGCATATTTTACAGTATATTTTTAAAATAAATTAAATTAAGGCCAAGGCAATGTTGTGAGATTAGTCCTGCCTAACAAAGAAAGCGAATCCATTCCTTTGGCAGCTGCTAGAAGTTCAACAGGCGATGCCACGAGTATGTTTACCTTCTCCAACCACCCCACGCTCTCTTGAAGGCAGCCACCTCCAGTCCCTCAAACAGCGGGCCCTACGTGACAGAGAACACCCCCTGGGTAGGAGCATGCGTCCAGGGCAAGGTCCAGGCTCCCAAGTCCAGTCCACCAGGCAAGGTAGCCCACAAGGCACAAGGCAGGAGTCAAAGCCGGGCGAGCGTAAGCCAAAACAAACCATTGTTCCTGACAAGGCCAAACACCCCACAGCTTCTCCTGAGGTCAGTCCACGCCAGGGGGTCCTGGTGAGCAGGAAGGGGCGGCCTTCTCCCCAACAGCCTTGCCTGCCCTCCGCTCTCCGGGCCCTTGGATGGACTGGGTGAGGCAGCTGTTCCTCCTCAGAGGGGATCCACTGCCTGTCAGCAGGGAATTCTCCCCAGGGTCTATGAGGGCAGGCAGCTCTGCCTGAGGGTGCCTGAGGGTCCTGGGACAGCACTGTCCTCAGCCCCTGGGCCCTCCACACATGCCAAAGGAGACTTGTCATGCCCATCGGACACGCCGCCTCCTCCTCCTCCAAACCGGGCTCTGACGGGGCCATGGCAGGCAAGAAGGGCTGCAGGAGGCCAGAGATGCCCAGAGCTCAAGACAAGGAGCCTCGGTTTGCGGAAACCTTTCTGGCGTCTGTCTGGAGAGGCTGCAGTGAGAAGCGTCTGGCTGGGGTAGACTGCTCCGTGACAGGGATGAGGAGCTTTTGACTTTCTGCCAACCTTGCTGCAGTCCAGATGTTTCATGGGGGCGGGGGGTGTCCCTGCAGCTGCCTCCACTCACCACCTGACCTGCTGGGGGTAGGGCCATTTGCTCTGGGGAGTGAAGTGGCTTCAGGTTGCCTGGAGTCAAGGGGGAAGGAAGGCTGCCTCTGCCTTGTGTGGCTCCCCAACTAGGAGGGGGCAGCCCACTTCCTTGCAGTCTCTGCAGGGGGGACCCAAAGCCCCCCTTCCTGCTTCCAGGATCTCCTAACCAAGAGCCACAGGGGCCTTTTTTGCTGCTGAGGCTAAGCAAGAGGAGGGAACCCATGGCGTGCAAGTATATCCATGCACCTGCAGGAAGGGACAAAGTAGAACGTGAAATAAACGCCAGCTAAGGCGAAGAGGAGGAGGGGGGGCTCGTTGGTGAGCAAGTGTTTTGAAATGTCTTCATGGAACAGAAAGAGGCGCAGGGGTCTCTTTCCCCTGAAACTGGGTCTCTGCTTGCTGGAGCTCTCCATCCCCTCTTCCTCCAGAGGAGGCCAGGCAGCCGGCAGAGGCCTCCCTTTTCCCCGGCTCTGCTCCACTGCCCAGCGGGGGGCGCTCTAAGCCACCTTGTGGAGCCGAGTCGCAGCGGAAGCCAGGAAAGGGCGGCCAGGGTGGGCAGGTGGGCAGAGGGGGCACCTGAGGGAGGGAAGGAGGAAACGAGGCCGTTCCCGGGCAGTCTGGGAAAAGGGGGAAAGGCTCCAGAAGGCCTTTCGGGCGCCCTGAGAAGGGGGGGGGGCCTGCCTGGCACAAGGGGCACAGCTGGGGCCCAAACGGTGCCACCAGGGTCCTCTGCCCTGCTGAGGCATCCTGGCAAAGGCCAAAAGGGCCCCGTGAATGCCTCTGAACTCTGGATCCCCTCCCAGGGCAGGAGGCGTTTTTGCCCCCATGGTGGAGAGAAAGCCCTCACCCAGGGGCCTCCATTTTCCTCCGGGTCATCCATCCCCACTCGTGGTCTTCAAGCGTTTTTGTTAAAGTCCCCTGGGGCAAAACTCTCTCCAAAAGCCCTTCAGCTGGGAAGCTCCAGGCCACCTGACTAAAAGCGGAAGGAGAGGAGAGGAAGCCGCTGGGGGGACGGCTCTTCCTTCTGACCCACAGACGATGCTTCCCAAAAGAGAATGGCGTCTCTCTTCCTAAGAGGCCGCAGGGAGTTTTTATCCACGGCCAAGAAAACCTTTGCGCACCTTCAGGTTATGCGCCAGTTGTGGCCTTTCTTCAATCAGGGCCCTGGTCATATTTATAATAAATAAATCCATTTAATGAATAATAAAGAAATAAATGCCCCACCGTCTGTTGAGGGAGAAGCTTTGGGCCTTCTGACTGACTGGCCAGGTCAGAGGGGGTTGGACTAGAAGGCCTCCAAGGCCCCTTCCAACCTGATTCCTCTAACTCTCCCCTTCCAAGGGTGGAAACACCAGGGGACCTGCTTGCTCAGGTCGATCCCACAACGGGATTGAGGAAGGGCAGCCGGAGGAATGGGAGGGAAGCGGCCAAGCAACAGAAAAGAGCGAAATCCAAATCACGGCAGAGAAGGGTCCTCTTCTCTCCTGTCCTGGGGAGATCCACCTCAGGGCTCCGGTTCTGAGGCAGAGGAGCGCAGGGCAGGGGACGGGGGGCCTCGGGAACCACAGCGGCTGAGAGGGGAAACCGAGGCCCCACCTGGCCTCAGAGAAAGGCAACCTCAGGCGGGACCGAAGAGCAGATTCCAACCACCTGAACAAAATGGGGGGACGATGCCTTCAATGACAGGGAGGCCGGCCCCAGGGAATGGCTGAGGGGAGACGTGGCCAGGGCCAGCGCTTGAGCGGGGGCTGCAGCCTGGGCAGCTGATGGCCACCGATGCCCCCCCCCCCGCTCCGGGATTCTCTGACTCGAGGGAGCCCCCATTGCGCCCCGAGGAACAAGCGAGGGCGCTCTTGCTTCGCTCTGGCGCGGAGGTGGCCGAGGGACCCTCTGTGGGGAGAGCCATGGCCCTCCAGGGGTGGCAAGTGCTGAGGGAGCTTCTTCCTTTGTGTGAGGCCACCTTAGACTAAGCTGTGGAGGTGTCAGCAGAAAGCCGAAAGGGACGTTTGAATCATGGGTTGCAGGCTCCAAGTGGACAAGCCGGTCGTGCTGCCTACCCCCAAATATTAAATGGGTCAATCTGACTGTTCCGACCTTAAAGGCTGTGGGTCATCCAATTAAACCCGGAGATAAAAAGAGAAGGCCCTCTGCGATTGTGTAGGCCTTTCTGCTCAGGTAATCAAGTTTGTTTAGACCCAGAGCTATAAGTAAGAAAATGTATGCAGAAGTGGAGGCTGTAGGTTGAGGAACTCTTCCACCATGGTGAATGCATGTCCCAGTGGGTTTCTCAAAGCCTCCACCCAGGCTTGGTTGCTGAATTCCTTGGGAAAGCGTGAGAAACAGCCCAATGTTTTGCATCAGTTGACAATATGACTCAGTTTTTCCTTGCACAGGGTATGATGCAACACCCTTTATGGTCAAAAGGAAGGAAATGAGTTAAACAAAAGCAAAACATTTTTTGCAATGGCTGTGATGTCACAAGATGGCCCCAGGAGAACTTCCTCTGTCATTGACTGTTTCGATATCTGGAATCTGCTTTCCTGTAACTCCAATCTGTTTCAAGGAGCTCCTTTGGGCCTTGCTGGTTTCAATTGTGCAAAAGAAATGAATGCAATCTATTCTATTTTTTAATCCGTCACAGGAAAAAGTATACGCGTGCATGGAGAAAGACAGGCACAGCCTGAAGCAAGAGGACAAAATGAATTGAAAGGATGCATTAAGTAATTGGGACGTTCCTTCAAGGCCATTTCACAGGTAAACCTGCCTTAATCGCTTTGGATTGGACCATAGGGAGCTATTTCATCCTTTGTTTACAGATATTCCTTTAACTTGTACAAAACGGGTAAAATCAGCAAGAAGGATTAAAACCTGTCTCATCTGAGTTAGCCAATCCATTGCAGCTTGGAGGAGTTCTGCTCGTGTTCTAGCCAGCCCACCAGTTCTAGTCTGCGCTTTTTCAACCTTAGCAACTACAAGATCCTGGCTGAGGAATCCTGGGATTAAAAATTCACACGTCTTAAATCATGCTGGCAGGAGGGATTATAACATTGCCAAGGCTGAGAAACGCTGCTTGCTCTAAGCCAACATCCAGCCCACCCTTCTTCTTCTTCTTTCTCTCCTTCCCCAATAGGAAGTCAACATACAGCTGTGTGTGTGTGTGTGTGTGTGTGTCAGGGAAGGGGGGAGTGATGTCGTTTGTTCAGTGATGTCACAATGCAGGTAACATCACTGTGTTTATTAAAGATCCCACAATTCTTCCTTTCCCCCAGCCCCCCTCCCCCCCCCCCCCGCTTCTCCTTTCCTGCGTGATGGTCATTCCCGAGTGTCATTCTCCAGTGTGCAATTAACTTTTGGGAGCACTCCAGTGTAACCTACTACTAATTTACAAACAACTAGCTAACTAACAAACAAATAAATAGGATAACCTGCCATCAATCGCCCCCAGGGAATGGGGCTGCGGCTCACTCAGCCGGAGGTGAAGAATCTCCCTTTGCAAGGTGCCCCACCCGAAGACCCTCGGCTTCCATCCCTCCAAGGCCAAGGAGGCCCCGCTCTCTGCTCTCTCGCCTTTCCCCAGCATCCTCTCACACCCACCGATGATACTAAAGGAATCCTGATGGGAGAAGTCCCGAGACTGAAGCTGCTGGCCACTCCACCTTCTCCCGCCTCAGCTGCTGGCTCCCTCTCTCCTCCAATGGGAAAAACGCATCCGGAGTCAGGCAGAGCAGAGCAGACGGAGGGGGTCAAGCGCCCCCAGCCCCTTGGGGAGGGCAGAGGGTTGGGGGCGGAAGGAGCATTGCCTTCGGGGGGGGGGGGAAGGTTTAGTTGGTTCAGTAGCCCTTTGAGCTGCAGGAGAGCAAAAGGCAAGAGACTCTCTCTGGAACCAGAGAATCCCCAGACCTTCACGTTGGCAAAGCCCAACTCTTTCCAAGAGGGAAGTGAACTGGCTTCAACGGGCAACAGAACGACAGAAGAGCCCAAATGGCGTTTTTAGGGCTTTGCTTTCCAAGATCCAAACTCTTCCGTTTTTCAGCCTTCCAGCTCCAGGGCCCCCTTTGCAGACTGCCAGGGAAGATAAGTCCGAAAGGGCGTAACTTCACTTAAGCAAATTGCATTACTAAATAATATTCTGCCTCCCTTGTAAATTGGCAGAGAAGACTTCTTTTCAAGCATCTATTCCATACCCAAATTCTGCATATTGGAAACTTTGCCCAAGGAGGTAAAATGGAAGCTTTGGGGCCTTTTCAGAGAGAAGGCAAGCCAAGGTAAATGGGATAGGCGAGTCATACGCAGACCGAAAGGTCTCCTCTCAAATAAGCTTTTTGTCCCTTTCCTGGGAAGTTAACATCCAGGGCCATAGAATCGTACATTTGGGAAGCTCGGCGGGGGCTCCCCTGAGCCTCTCAGATGCACCTCCAGCCAGGGTAAAGAGGGAAAAGGCCCCATTTCTTGGGTCAGCTGGTTTCCCTGACGGAGAGCTTGAACAATCAGGAGCCGTTGCTGAGAACCTCGCCTGGCACCGGAAGGACAGTGTTGAGAGGAGATAACATTGCTCAGAAGGCCTGAAAACACGAAGAAGATGCTTTGGTCCGTCCATCCTGGAGAAGAGGACAGGAAGCCGCCAGCATTTGTGGCTTCAGGGCTGAGTCCACCCTGGATTCCTTCTCCTGGGAAGAGGATCTCCAAGGTCCCTTTGAACCCTTCCATTATACGATCGTCTTCCTTTGCGGGTGTATAGCAAGACCAGCTGGTCCACATGCCGGACCTTAAGGCTCCATCTGGTGCCCATCCAGACAAGGCCTGCCAGGCGGGAGAACTGTGTGGAAGATTCCCTCAGGGCCAAACAACTTTCCTATTTGTGGTTTTTGAATGTTGCAGCTTTTCAGTCGCCTTATTTTATGACATTGAAGCATATTTTGATGCTTCTTCCTTTTAATCTTGAGCAGAGCAGTAACTGTGAGAAGGATCTCGGAGTCCGAGTGGACGACTACTTACTAAGTGTGAGCCAGCAGTGTTGCCGCTGCCGTAAAAACCAATGCAATCCTGTTGCTGCATTAACAGATGGATAGTCTCAAGATTAAAAGGGACACGGTGGCTCAGTGGATAAGAAGCTGAGATTGTTGATCAGAAAGGTCGGCAGTTCAGCGGTTCGAATCCCTAGTGCCGCGTAACGGAGTGAGCTCCCGTCACTTGTCCCGGCTTCTGCCAACCTAGCAGTTCGAAAGCACATTAAAAAAATGCAAGTAAAAAAATTAGGAACCACCTTTGGTGGGAAGGGAACAGCTCTCCATGTGCCTTCAACATTGAGTCCTGCCGGCCACATGGCCACGGAGACGTCTTCGGACAGCACTGGCTCTTTGACTTTGAAACGGAGATGAGCACCGCCCCCTAGAGTCGGGAACGACTAGCACATAAGTGTGAAGGGAACCTTTACCTAGTAATCAAGATGACATGAAGTGTTCATGTGGCTTCATAAGGCCTTGGTTAAGTCCACACTTGGAATCCTGCATCCAGTTTTGGTTACCATGATACAAAAAAGGATGTTGAGTCTCTGGGAAGAGGGCAGAGAAGAAGAACAAAGGTGACTGAGGGGCTGGGGGACAAAACAGTCACAGAGAAGAGGGGGTCAACCTACTCTCCAAAGCACCTGAGGGAAGGACAAGAAGTAATGGGTGGAAACTGATCAAGGAGAGAAGCAACCTGGAAGGAAGGAGAAACTCCTGACAATTAGAACCATCAATCAGGGGAACAGAAGTTGCCTCCAGAAGTCGTAGGTGCTTCATCACTGGAGGTTTTCAAGAAGAGTTTGGAGAACCATTTGTCCAGAATGGTATCAGGCCTCCTGCCTAAGCAGAGGATTGGACTAGAAGACCTCCAAGGTCCCTTCCAACTCTGTTATTTTGTATTTTGTATTCTGTATTTGTATTTCCTTTTCTCTGTTTGCTTTTTTCCAGAAAAAAAGCAGAAAGGGGGGGGGGAGACAAAATAAAACCTTTGATAAGAAGACACCCCCTGTGCAGGATGAAGGAGCTGAAGCTTGACTATCTGATTGGGACAGGCTGGCCGAATGGCCCCAGATTGGGAACGTCTGAACTCAGAGATTTTGTCCTAGGAGAGCCTTAGTCAATCAGGGCCAAAATCAGGGGAGTGGTAGCACCTTCTCCCACCAACAAATTCCATCCAATATGTTAAAGTTGCCATTCGATTCCTCCTGGAATTGTTCAGGGTGGAAGAACGTTTAATCAGCTGGTTTTTGCACCCATCTCAACCCTGAGATGACACTTTTCTTGTGATCACAAAACTGTTGAGTCACCCGTCTGGAATTCCCTTGAAACGTGACTCTCTGGCTGCCTGCATTGGCTTCCTCCAGCTTCCTTTGAAGTTGGCTGAAGGCTGGGGAAGCAGCCTTTCCAGAGCAGAGTTTCTCAACTTGGCAACTTTAAAACGTGTGGCTTTCGAGTCCCAGACCCTGCGGCCAGCAGGCCAATCTGAAAGTTGCCAATGTTGAGCAACACTATGTTGGAGGTTTACGGTCGTTTTTACATCTCGGGCCCCAATCGCTTAGAACCATGGAGTGGCTGCAGGGCTGGAAGGGACTCAAGGCAGGCAGCCTTATGACCTCCTGGACAAAGGTTGTCCTCCCTTTTCTTGGAAACCTCCAGTGATGGAGCAGCCACAACGCTGGGAGGCACCGATTCACTGTTTTCACTGTCAGGAAACTATTCCTTAATTCTAGGTTGGATCTCTGTTTGGTAATTTTCTACACATTATTTTTTGTCCTGCCCTCCTCAGGTGCTTTGGAGAGCAAGTGGATCCTTTTTGCTCTGTGACAGCACCTCAAATATTGGCAGAGAGCTATCTTGTCCCCCCTAATCCTTCTCTTGGGGCTAAGCACGCCTGGTTCCCTTCACCGTTCCTCATATGGCTCAGACTCAAGGACCATCCTTGCTCTTCTCTGCAGACTTTCTGGGCTGCAGCATCTTTTTAATATCACATATAATTCTCCTCTTCCACATATTTCCACAATGGCTCCTTAAATTGGCTCAGCAGAGGAGCTGTCAGTAACAACCGGTCCTTGGCGAGGCAGGGCCTTGGGCCTGGGTTGACCTCCTCCTAGCCCCACGCTGGGCCCCCAGCCAGTATACTGCAGATGTGCTGGACTATACCTCCCGTCCTACACTCCCAGGATGACGGCTGGCCTGGAGGGCATCCGAACTGAGAAGCCAAACTACCCTTCCCAGTTGCTCTGCCACACGTGGCCAGCCCCTTCTTGGCACCGGAAGAAGCGCCTGCAGCTTCTCCTGGGAGGCAGGCAGGCAGGCAGGCAGGCAGGCAGGCAGGCAGGCAGGCAGGGGAGCCCATGCCTGGGAAGGGGCTATTCTGGGCTCCTCTCCCCATAATTTTGGCCAGCCCTGGATAGTTCTTCTCTGCTTGCTCACAGGCTGGAGTTTCAGGCTGAGTGTGGGGCAGGTGGGAGGGCAAAGGGCGGGGCCCCAGGGACACGGAGGACACGGCCACGGCCCAGCCCAGGGCACAGGGCGCCTGCGGCGGAGTCTCCCTGGGGATCAGACGGTGAGTCAGGCGGTTGCAATGATCAAAAACAGAAACACAATGCAAGGCAGGCTGAAGCAGCCCCCCTCCCCTCTCCCCCCAAAAGAGGGTGCAGTCCAGGACAGGAGCCCAGCGGCATCTTGGCCAAAAGGACCAGGAGGAGGCCTGGAGTCCCAAGGAGGGTCAGGCGGGGACGGGGAGGGCAGGCGGGGACTCCTGAGGGAGATAACAGGAGTCGGCTGACGGGAAGGGGAAGGGAGGGGCAGGCGGTGACTCTTGGTGCTTGGGGCCGGTTCAGGACAGGCGTGTTCAACCTCCCGTCCCCTCTGGGGCTGGGCTGGCGGACTGAGTGACCCTGGCCAGGCTGCCTTTCAGTGGCAGGCGATGGGGAATCAGCCACGAATCTCCCTTGTGCAAAGGGGAGGCTGTGCCAGAGGGGCCCGGGGCACTAGGGCCCTGCAGCTGCGCCTCCTGCTCTCCCATGAGCCCCGCATAAGGGAAGCCGGCGGGAGGGCAGGGGGCTCCGGGAGGCGCCAAGAAGGCCAGAGGCCATGCCTGCCCTTTTCTGCCTGGGCCTCCTGGCTGGGCACTTGCTGTGCTTCTGCCAGCTGATCCTATTAGGGCGGTTCTTGCTTCAAGGCGGTGGGAGCCGTCTGCCCAATTGGCAGGGCTTGTGGAGGTCTGGGGCTCCAGGGCTGCACACACAGAACCCAGAGGCCCCGCCGTGAGCTGGGCTGCTGGCGGCTTCCAGAGGCGCCTGGGGGGGGGGCGGCCATTTCATTGAAGAGAGGAAGCAGGACTCGGACGTGGCGTCACCTTGACTGGGTTTGGCCTCCAGGGGCAAAATTAGGCTCCAGCCCAGTTGTGACTTTAGTGAGCGGGCTATGAAAATGGTGCTGGGAACCAAAGTCTGTCTGTCTTCCACCTGCCCACCTGAATCCAAAGACCGGCCGGGTCAGGGTGAGATTAGCCTCGCTCGGTTTTTCAGGACCATCCGTGATGCTGCATCAGTCGGTTGTCCTCCAGACCAGACTCCGGGAAACGTTCAGAGCAATCGTTTCGCGGAAGAACTTCCAGGCCAAGGGGACTTCCAGGCTCCCTGCGGCAGACAGCCTGGCATCCGAGGGCAAGGGCCGCTCCACGACGGGAAGCCGAGCAGCTTCACTTATGGGGGTTTCTACTGCCAGGGCTGGAGGTTCCCCTGAAAGACGAGGTACGGCTGTCAAGGTCCCCTGGCAGCTGCCAGCTGCAAGGGCCCCACAGAGCTTCCTGTCTGCCTCCCGTCAGGGACGAAGAGCTTGGCGTGAGCCTCTTTGGCACGGCCGGCCTTTCCCTCTCCGGCCAATGAAGGCAGCAGGAAGCCCCAGCATGGAGGGGGAGGATGGACGATCTCGTTCTCTCCCAACTTTAGACAGCTGGCTGCCCATCTTGCAAAGTGTCTTTGTTGGCTCACAACAAAGAGAGCTGCGGTTGTGTAAGAGGCCAAACCTTCCAAGTGAGGAGATGGTTCTGGAGTCTATTTCCTTCCAGGGATTACTCAATCGTAACATTGGTTGTGACTGTAGTAATGGTGCTACTTCTCAAAGCCCCTTAATCTCAGAGTCTCATGGGAGAAGACCACGGTACGGCTCTGACGTGGAGCCAGTGCCTCTTTGGAAGAGAGCCTTGATGGGGAGAGATGCTGGGGACCCCCCATTTCCTCTTGGGAAGCACCTCCCCTCCCCCCCTCCCCCCCGAAGGAGCTCAAGAGCCCAGGGCCGCTTCCTGCCTGCGTTCATTCGTGTTGGCTGACCAGGCAAGACAGCCACGTCGTCAGTGGGCTGATCTGGTTGGAGGGACGTGGGTCAAGGCTTATAAATAGATAAAGGCAGGAAACCAAAACTCGCTCGCTCGTGTGTCATTATCCCTTCCAAAGGAAACACCTTCATGAGTCACGGCTGGCTCAGGGCCTCGCGGGTGCTCCTCTCAAGGCAGGAGGGGAAACAGCCGCACGCCAGGCGAGGAGAAGGGAGGCCAGGCTGCTCCTGAGCACAACTGGCCAAACCAGCTGCCCCGGCTCTTCCAACTATGGACACCTGCCTGACAGGCGAGAGAGAAACGCCATCTCTACTAAAGGCTGAAGCTGGGACTTTGGATCCTTTCCTACAAGCTCCCTGGAAGCTCCAGGGTGATAGGCCAACCGTGTCCATCTCTGCTCCTGCCAGGGAACAGGGCCCGGTCATTCATGAGCTGATGGACGGTCATCATAGCTTGACTGTTGCTGTTGCCTGATCCCTGAGCGTAGCATTTTAGGCAACAAAGTGTTTGCTTACGGGTCAGCTCCCCATGCCTTTATCCGGATCTTTGGCCACCATCAACTGTTAAAGACCCTGCCCACAGAGCCTGTCCTCGCTTCCTGTGGAGCCTGGTTGAAAAGCTGGCCTTCCCTTTGGGGGAGGGCGGGGCTCTTCACCCGCCCTCCCCCAAATGGCCTTGTTCACAGAGACTCCTGGAGCAGAGAAGGACGGTTGTGGTGCCTTTTGTGTTGTTGATCATTTCACAAGGAAAGCAAAATAGAAACTGTCCTCCCATCCAAGGATCTCGACAAAATGCAACCACCAGATAGTTCCTGCTCAGTTCAGGGGGTGGGGGGGAGGCTGCTTGGAAACCTTTTGGAAGGAGATGCGCCCCCCCTCCCCACCGGGAGGAAACCTCACCAAAGTAGCTGAAACGGTCAAGTGCCTCTTCCAGGCGTTAAAATGATATGGTAACCTAAACTGCTAAGGGTCGTCTCAGACTTTGGGTGTTCCCAGACACCCAGATTTGGTGTGTGTGTGGGGAGAATCGTCTGTAAACTTCAGCATCAGCT
Source organism: Rhabdophis nuchalis (assembly GCA_039707465.1). Classification (NCBI taxonomy): domain Eukaryota; kingdom Metazoa; phylum Chordata; class Lepidosauria; order Squamata; family Natricidae; genus Rhabdophis; species Rhabdophis nuchalis. The sequence goes on from CM077653.1 coordinate 34,347,122, forward strand.
CACAGGGCATGTACACACAGGTAGTATCACCTGGATTCACTTCCTGCCTGGGATTAAAGTCTCAACCCCCACCCCCTTCATCTCAGCTGTGTGATTTTGGAACGTGACCCATGGCTGCTACACAAACAGGCATCACAACAGTGTGACTCACTTCCGGAACACCTCTTGCTGCAAGGCTCCAGAGCTGCAGCCGCCTCCTTCCCTCCCCAGGCATGGCACAGCTGCAGGGGAGGCTCAGATATCCCCCCCTCCCTTCATCTCGCCCAGTCCTTCCTCTCTCTCTCTTCATAGTCGCAACTACCAACTCGACCCACTCAGCATCTCCTCCACGGAACGGTGCCTACATGCAGGGCAGCAGGCAGTAGGAGAAGGGAGCGTTCTGTCCTGGGCCAAGGACTCTTCCTTGCCTCCACAGGTGACCTGGATTAGGGCTAGAACTCATCAAATGTACAGACAACACGAACCTGGGGGGAATAGCCAGCAACCCAGACGATCGTCTCAAGGCCCAGAACATAGGAGCCCTGCCCCCCTCCCAACAGAAAGCCCACTTGGGTGGAGAGAAAAGTAAGACCCCCCTCTTAGGCAAACGCAAATGCAAATGCTGCGCCTGGCCTGGCCTGCAGCTGAGCTGGCGACACTGTGGGGTCAGCCGAGGGCAGCCCCTGCTGGCCTTGCCTCGGGGTCAGGAGGGGGTGACTGGACTGCTCAGGCGGCTGACCCGAGGCCTCTTTGCATGCGCAGACGCCCAGGCGAGGAGCCCATTCGGAGCGGCGACATCGGCACCCCGATCAAGGATGGGACCTTCTGCAAAGCAGCTGAAGGAGGCCGATCTCTGCCAATGATCCTCGGGCAGCCCAGGGGCCTGGAAATCCCAGAGCGCACGGCCCCATTTTCATCCCTCCTGCAACCCCAGAGGACGCCTGGGGCCTGATGCTGGTGGGACCCGCGTGCCCTGCAGGAAATGGGGACGAGGCGTGGGGGTGGGGGGTCCAGCCAGCATTCGGGGCAGCCGGGGGCACCGCTGGCAACTTCCTTCACCAGGTTGCACCTTCAATTTCAGCCCTGCCTTGGTGAAGCCATGGGAAGGTCCTGGTCCCCGGCCTTCCGCCAAGCAGGAAAGAGTTTCAGGGATGGGGCACCTGCCACCTTTCCGCTCCTGCAAGCCACAGCTGCTCCTGGCTGTCTCCAAAGAAGTCCCTGCAATGCCGTGCAGGAGGGCCCGGTTCCCCACCACTCAGCTGTGGCCGGAACAAAGCGACCCCCGTGGTTTTCAGTGGCTGCTCCTTCCTGCGCCTTCTCTGGATCAGGGAGAAGAGCTCTTACTCCAAAGGCCTCCAAAGGCCTCCTGGCTTCTCCTTCTCCAAGCATCCCTGGAGGATCACGGCTCAAAGTTAATACATCCCTAGAAGCCCCGGCAGGCTTTCTGGGGGTGTCTTGAAGGACAAAGACAGCTCCCCCCCCCACCGTCTTCAGAAGCCGTGTGAAGGGGGGGGAGGGTAACATTTGGGGCAGCATTCGGCTTGGTGGGGGAGGGGCTAAATCAGCCTCTCCTCCTCCTGGGTCCTCCTCCTGCACCCTCTCCCCCTCAGAGTGCCCCAGCCCCTGCTTGCTGCCTCCGAGCTCAGGGTCCTCCCCCCCCCAGACCATTCCCTGCCCACATAAGAAAAGAAGGAAGGGAAGGAGCAGAGGGGGAGACTGTCGCGTTTCCTGCCCACAGCAAGCTGGCTCCAGCTGACTCTGGGTCGCCCCTTGGACTCCGACCATCCTTCCCTGCACACTAAGGAGGAGGAGGCCCGGGAGGATTCAGGTGGGCAGAACTCGGGGCCGTCAGCTGGCGGGACCCGATCATTTCACTCCCAGGTAATACAGGCCGCCACACCAAACCAAACAAGCATCCAACATTAATTTTTCATTGCTGTGCAAGCATCTCAGATGTCTAGGAGGTCGGACCACATTTTATGTATCTAGTGCCACCCATGCGTATTCACACCTAAGAACAGGTTTGCCAGCCTTCTTCCCTGAGGGGCTGGCAGTCTAAAAATAGAGCAGGAAAACAAAAAGAAGGTGAAGGTTCAAAACAAAACATTTGTGGGGAGGAAAAGCAAAATATACTCCACCTAGGAACAGAGGATCCCTAGTGGGGTCCCACTATAACTTTAGGGCTCGTCTGCACTGCTTCATTCCCACGCTCAGGGCTATCAGGGAAACCAAGCCTGCTTTATTTATTTTTATCAATCGCATTTATATCCCGCACCCATCTCCCACAGAGGGACCCGGGGCGGCGCACAGGAAAATTAAAAAATACAAAGATACAAAGATACAAAAACTCTTAAAAACCATACTAAACCCAACCAGGCTTCTGCTCTGTGGGCCTCCGGTTGGGGATCAGGGGGTCATTGGCACCCGAAGCCCTTTTGCTGACCTGGGCACTCTGGCTATGCCAGCCAGGGTCTCCTCCCGGGCAGAATGAAGGTGGGCTTGGATTGGGCATAAGCTTCCTTAGGACCACGGCCGTCTGCAGTAGCCGTGCTTGTGGTGGTGATTTCCTGCGCCCCAGAAGGCCTTCCAAAGGGACCCATTCAGCATTGCAGCTGAAAGACAGAGCAGGAGATAATGGCCTTCTATCTGACACCTTACCCTCCTAGTCAGAAGCCCACCTGCTGAAGATTACGGAGAGTTCGTCTCCTCAAGGGATCCTACGAAGCTTCTGGGGGTTTCCCAGTGAATAATCAAGTTCAAACGGAGACAAAGAAACTGGGCTGAAAACTCATCGACTCGACTCTGGGGGTCCGGAAAGAGCCATTTTTATCCTCTGGGCCCCTCAGAGCCATTCGGGGCATCTTGGATAATGGCCCAGTGAGAACCTGGAAGACACCTTGGCTGCGTTTCTTCACTCTTGATAATGAACTGAACACTCACCAACCCAGGGCTGAATGACAAATGAATCCAAGGGACCCACTAATTCACAGGAAACTAGCTAGGCTTAGTCAGTTGTCCAGATGCATAAAGTATGACTTTAATTGACCAGGTTGAATAGAATAAACCTGTACCATCCCAGACCAATATCTGTTCGTTCAATCTCTTCTTGAAAGCCTCCAGTGTTGGAGCACTCACAATTTCTCAGAAAATGCATCCTTAGTTCTTAGTCAGATCTCTCTTTAAGCATCTTTGTCCTCTTAGTTGCCTTAGAGAATAGGTTGTGCCCCCCCTCCCCCTGTGACAGCCTCTCAGGTATTGGAAGATTGACACCACCTAATCCCTCGCCTTCCTCTTCATTGAACTAGAGACGCTGTTCATTGCCCAGTCTTCCTCTTCATCCTCTTCCTCCAGACCCTTCTTCACCTTGCTTGCTCTTCTCTGCACTTTCCGGGGTCTCAGAACCTTTCTTGCATCAGGCCGACCAGAACTGGACTCAGCATTCCAAGCGGGGTCTCTAGCGCAACGTAACATGGTACAATCACTACCTGGGATATCTTGATGCTGTTCCTGTTGATGCAGCATTGACTTCCGTGGCAGCTGCAGCACATGGCTGGCTCCTACTTAGGTGGCTGCCGACTAGTAGAACTCGATCCCTCTCATAGGGACAGAGCCTCCCGAGAGGAGGGGGACCCCTTGCTCCCCCCCCGCCCCCTCAGGAGTGCGGGCCCTTCTGGTCTGATCATTTCTGCAGGCCCGGGCTCAGCTCCCAAGCCCCTCCCTCTGGCAAGGACTTTGTTCACACAGGCCGCCCCACATACTGGGAGTGGGGGAGTCCTGCAGGAACTGGGAGGAATGGACTCCCCTATCAAACAGGTGCTGCTCTGTAAGGATCAGGCCTGCCACTTGCTCCAGACAAATTGCAAATATTACTCTGAGAGAGTTTAATAACCGAAATAATTTGAAAATAAATGAGTAAAACCATTTTTCAAGCAAAACATCAACACTAGAACAATTTTAATAATGAAATAATTTATTTTCTAACAATTGAACAATACAGAAGTATACATATACACAGCAAGGTTGTCTAAAACATGTAATTTCTAAAAATGCATGTGCTAACTGCAATAAAAGCACCATCATATGGTCTTGACACGGGATTTGTAATGATGTGGTATTTACATTTGGAAACTGAAACTGAATCCTGCCCCCCCCCCCCCCTCGCTGCTCCCTGCTTGGGCTGTGTTACAATGTGGAAGACTCCAAAACCAAATTCAAAAGTCCAGAATTGCAAGTGTGGTTCAGAGCACCTACTTGTTGATGTGCGTTCACAGGCAAATAGGAAACAGCAGCACAACACTAAAGCCAGAGGTTCCCCAGGCGGGTCGAATTTGGGGGCATGGCAGGAGGGAAGCGCAGACGGGAGAAGGAGACTTTAAGCGTCCTTCAACCGGGCAATAACACTTAAAATAATAAAGAGGTTTGCTAAAATAATCTTGATACATACATTTTGTAGCATAAAAAGAATTTTCTTCTGCTCAAGAATTTGGGATAGCTCTTCTTTCAAACAAAAGCATCATTGATTCATAGTTGTACAATGAAGTTCAGGCAATCATAAAAGGGAAAAAGCCACTTGTGTTAGCAGGAAAGGGGGGGAAACCCAAGGATGAAACTTACTATTCGTAAGGGGGGAGCAAGTGCATAACTAGACGAGGAAAAGCCGCATCCGTCCCAATACAGTTAAGTGTCAAAACCTGAATTTGTGGCCAAGGGGGCAAAAGGACTCTATGAGCCCCATTATATTGCTGTACATCAGATGCCAAAATTTAATTAGGCAGTGAGCACTTAAAAAATACCCCCCCTCCCCCCCCTCCCCCCCCCCAGAGAACACAACGAGGCTCTCTCTTCCAGGCGGTGTTTGTAAACGTCCTGGCAGAAAACGGGGTTCCAAAGGGAAGCCAGAGAGATTCTGGGCACCTGGGAAGAGAGAAGGGCCCACTGCGGGAACAAAGTGCTAAAATGGCAGTTGGCAGTGCACACCCTGCTAATGCCCAGAGCTCTGCAACCTTGTTTGTGGCACCTAATTACACATTTCAAATAAGTGCTTTGAATTTGAATCAAAAACAGGTATTCACACAAACCCTGGAAAAAAAAGGTCACAAGGTGCGTCTGTCGGCACCTTCAAAGCTCTGCTTTATTAGAAAAATACACAGTCATAAAATGTCTGGGTGTTCAACACCCAGGAAAAGATTCACCAGGTAAAGACAATACTTTTGGGATATTTCAGATTGTCACCCTGACAGCCATGTTTATTTCTGATGAATAAGAGCACAAGCCCTCAACTTCCGTTTCCAACCAAGCATCCCCTGGATTTACTGCCTGCAACAGAGTTGCTCACTGCCGCAAGCGTTTAGTGCGGTCTTTTAAATGCCCCCACACACACGCACACCCACACGCACGTCCAGCTGTAAACACGGATACGGAAAGGCAGCTCCCATTCAGGATCTACAAAATTAATTTTCTGCAGCTTATTACATAATAATGCTGGTGGATCAGTGAATACGGCAGAAAGGCTGGCCACCCCAGAAGGTCGCCTTTAGCGGGCCCAGTCCACACGCTGACAGGACAAGACAATCGTCCGAGGGCACCCTGGGCAGACTGGGAAAATCCGGCTCCTCTCCCTCGACAAGGCAACCGGTGTGGCCGTTCACCCACAGCTACACCGCTACTGAAAAACATGGCACAGTGCTACACAAGCCCTCCCGAGTGCTTGGGCAGGGTTCAGGCGTTACGGAGCCTGCTTGCAATGGACCAAAGGGCCCCAGATGCACGGAGCAGCCAAGACCAGTCCTCCCCAGGACACCGGGAGGGGCCCTAAAGGCCTCTAGGAGGACTCATCTATTCATTTAGATGTTTTTGAAACATCACGGATTGCTTTAGTCTAGCTTCTGAAGTTAGTGCATCCTTTATGGAGTTATAATTATTTTCTGTACCACCCACATTTTGAAAGGAGCACATCCAGAAAGTGCAAAGCTCAATTACTGGCTCGCAAGAGGGACAACAAAGCAAAACTCCAATGTACTTTACTAAAAAAGAGAATGGTGGCACCCTCCAAAACCTATTTTCTCAAATGCACGATGGATATATCCGCAGCTTCCATTTATTCAGAGGGGGAGTCCTCCTGGCCAGGAGGGGTCTGAAGTAAACTGTGCCCAGTAACTCACAAAAGGCACAACAACAACAACAAAACCCACAGTGTGTTGTTACTTATAAAGAAAAACATATTAATGTTACCTTATCGAGGGCCTTCCAAATCAAAGGGTACTTTGAACTCTAAGATGACAACTTGGAGTTGAATGTGAGAGGCAATTTTATGCCACGCCTTAACAAAGAGGGAAACTCAAAGGCCTCCAAATCAAGTTGGGAGCTCAGCCTCTCTGAAGGGTTTTCAGCAGAGACTCCTAGATGCCAGACAGCTGCTGGAGTGACGCAGGAAAGTCTCCAGCAAGGAAGAGACCACAGAGAATTCCAGCTCTTCTTCCTTCTATCTTGTCTTGTTTCAAGACAGTGCCAAGAAATTGATATGGAGAGCTTTAGCCATCCACTAGGCCCCCTTCCCATCTCAAAAACTGACTTTCTTAAAATAAATCAATTTCCATAGTATTTGCTGGGGCGTCTGCTAGTGGATACAAGCAAACGTGGAATAGCTAGTCAAGCGCAACTTGCCACATAGCCCTTTGAGAGTGAAGTGGCAGGACGTTGCTTGACCGTCTCTCTGACAGCCTGTAAGTGCTGGGCAAGAACGAGCTGCACCCAAAGAATCCTTGTTAAAAGTTACTGGCAGCCAATAAAGCAAAAGGAAGGGGAAAAGGATGGTCCATTCGACCTTGACATACAAAGTTTCCTAATCATCTATAAAAGCACAAAATCATAAGAATAGTACATTAGGTTGATATAAAAATGAATAAATACTATTTATAGACCACATTATGTACATTTGCATGTGCTCTACGTAGCTTAAATGAGAAACGCTGCAGATGTCAGGAGTGCAGAGGCGGGGGTGGGGAGGGGGCCCGAGAAGTCATCCAACATCCAACATCCAAACCAAAACCACGCAGGGCACAGTGGGGGTCTTCTCCCACAGAATCCCACCTGGTGAGAGAAGAAGTGCTGGAATGCCAAGAGGGCAACCGTGGAACAATTACTCTGAGGCCGTCTCCTCAGTCGTTAATTGAAAGCTAGCGCAGCTAACTTTGTCACTCAGTTATTGCTGAATTTTTAAGGAAACAGGTCGGACTGGTACCAAGTATACAAACGAGGCATCCTCATTCATTTGTGCTAAAGGGGTTGAGATCACCTTTGTTCATCTCTCTGAGGTAGAAATAATTGTCCCAGAGACAAAAAGCAAGACTGGGCAGCCCAAAGAGCTGCTAGCAATAAAAGGAACGTGCAGCTGTCAATGCAAAGACGACATAATCAAGATTGCACAGGTGTCGTATTTGGTCATCTGACGTGGAACTACTGAGGCCCCACCGGGATCTCCAGGCAGCTCAAAGAGAACACCGTCCCCAACTCCCATTCAGAGCCTCTGGGACGATGCCACCCGGCCGACTCTTCTTCTGCCAAACTCAGTTCAGCCTCTTAGTTACCTTTCTCAATCCTATTTCCAACCTCAGGGTTGGCTACTTTATTACTATAGTGACTTGGGGCATTTCAGAATTTTCTTTTTAACAGCGACTGGAAAGATTCACTGCACAAATTCCCTAACGAGCTTATTATGTTCTTTCCAGCCTGCCGTATTATTTTCAACTTCTGCCTGCCGCTGTGATGCCATGAATGTCAAAAAAAAGGAGGCCGCCCCTGGAGGCAAGTCTGGCTTTGGTTTCCCCTTTGGCCACCTCAGGGTGAAGGATATTAAGCAACCGCAGCACAGGCCCAACACAGCCGTGCGGCTGTTCCTGCAACGCTATTGCGGGGGCCAAGAGTCCTGCCTGGAATGTTCGGTCCCCCAGAGATGAAGGTGCGGAGAGGAAAGAGAAGCTAGCGGAGGCCACCAGAAGTGTGCGCCAGGGAGGAACTTGTAACCCACAACACTATGCACTGTTTTCAGACTTAGGCAAAGCAGGTTTTGGTAATGTTGATGGTACAAGAAGTTTACGTGCAAGAGAATTGTGGAGCGGTCCAACAACATACTACCTAGCGAAATCCGAGGAGGAAAGAGCAGTGGACGGGGCGAGGGAGGGGGCGCTACTGGCTCCTTATAGGCTGAGGCAGGCCTTCAGGTGGCTCTGAGGCTTTATTCTCTTAATGCCGGCGCTCGAATAGCCCTCGTCGCTGCAGACGCTCTGCAAGCTGCCCCTCTCGTCGGAGTCGCTGGGGGGGCTGCTGCTGCTGCTGCTCCAGTCCAGGTCCCCGGTGAGATAGTCTGTGCTCTCCACGTCCACATCGACGTCTTCTGCAAGAGAAAGCAGCCCGTTAGGCAGCCCGGGGGGCCTCTTGGAAGGAAGCAGAGGGGCGGTTCAGAAACCTCAAATACAGGCAGGTGAGCAAGCAAATGACCCAGCCATTCACGCTGGCACCTGAGAGTGTGCGCACAGGCACACGGCTGCCGATTAGCGCCTCCTCACCTCTGTCCGAATCTGACCGCTCGGAAGAAACTGTCGAGCCTATACTGTCCATCCGTATGCGCTCAATGCCCAGTTTCTCCAGCTGCCTTTTCAGATGCCGCTGTTCTCGCTGCAACTGGTCTATTTGGTGTATTGCTTTCCTGTCGTAATCTTCAAGTTTCTGGGGAAGAAAAGAGGCAACGATGGCTCCCTGAAGGTGGAACGCTCCATGCGAAAGCCGGCCGCTTTCTTTCCTCAGAGGAGGGAACCGGCTCGAGGGCAGCTAACTAGTTTTAGCCGTTATCCCTTCCTCTCTCGCCATTTTACCTACAGTTGTTTTCACATCTTCTTTGAAGTACACTGGTAAGGTGGACTCTTTTGCATCAGCTTGTTATGATTACTTAAAAATTTACTCTAAGGTTTAAAGTCTGAATGTGCTCATCACGTGCAATATTAATTTTAACTGAAAAGTCAAACAAAACATTTTATTTTCTTTCTCCATTATAAGCATGATAGCTTTAACTCACCTTTATGTGCAATTTTGCTTTTGTTAGTAAACTCAGTGTAGTATGTCTAGTGGATTCTGGCCCCAGAGGCACCAGACCTTTCAGCTTCTCCAGACACAATCGCAGATGAGCGCGCCTGTTAATCAAAACGACGTAGGTTAACATGGTCAGAAAGGTTCTTATATATTTTCTGAATACGTTCTCTACGATGGACAAAACCCAGCTACAGATTTGTAGTTATTTCACCCCATTCCAAGTTTTGAACAAGGGCAATAAATTCAGGCATATAAACTGTTCAGATGTACTCTGGCATAAGAAAAGCCACAAATTCAATCTTAAGATTTTCCATACATTAAGGAACCGTAACCAATGTTCCATTGTAACCACATACCAGGGCACAAATTCACATTTTAATTAATGTCCCTAAACCTCAGGTCCATCTCATCCAACCATGCAGCAAAGACTGGGGATAACTAGTGCGTGCATTTGAATTAGAGAAAGTAGACTAAAGATATACATTTGCGTAGAGATGGTTGCATGTAGCAGAGAAGCTCACTTGAGATTATCTGTTTAATAAAACCAAAAAGACTACCTGTTAAATAAAGCCAAAGTTTAGTTTGCAATTAAAGGTGTCAAGATTTCTTTTTTAAAAAAAGAACTGCACATTTTTGGTGGAGGTAACCTAATATAAACTATTATCCACATGTTGCTGTCCACCTCACTGTATATGCTACTCCAGAGGGATGAAGAATTCTACAAATCCATTTTAAACATTTTCTCAAATTGTTACTTTAAATCTATTTTAGTCAAATTATTGGGTATTTGCAATGAAAACAAAATTGGCCAGCCAGGAAAAAAGCTATTCCCCTCAACAATTCCAACCAGCCACTGCTGCTTCCCAACATCTCAAGTGACACTTTCCCTCCCTGCCTTTGATCACCTGACGTTTTCTTAACTAAAGATGCGAAAGATTGACCGTGTGGTCTCTTTATGGGAGCCATAAGTCCGTCCTTTGAAGGGCTGCTTCCTTTACTTGAAATGAATAACACCCACATCTTAATGCAAATGTTGCTGCTAAATTGAAAAGGAGGAAGGCCTTGTGGTAATCAATGCAAAGAGTTAACTCAGGCTGTGGGGAGACTTGAAGGGAAAATGGCCCGTCATGAAAAATAACCTGGTGCGGAAGAGGACTGGATGTTTCTGGGAGGCATGATCACCCTCCTTAAGAGGGAGGGAGGGGGGTTTTCACAGTTAGTATTAAAAGCGAGAAGACCGCTCTGTGTGTGTGTGTGTGTGTGCGCGCGCATGCGCTGATGAAAACAGGACAAATCTCACTTAACTTCTGCCTTGCTTAGCAGCAGAAAGTTTGGGCTCAATTGTGGCCATAGGTTGAGGATTTTATATGTTTTTAAAGGCATTTAATATATTCAAGAAAAAACGCCAGCACAACATACGACTAACAAAGGTACTTTGCTACCTGTTGGCATCTGTAAAAGCTTGCGTTCTACATTGTATCCACTGAGAGGGAAAGAAGACCCTAGGTGGCATCTATGAAGGGAAGCCACAGGTGAAGAGAGGGGACCATAAAGATCACACAGGTGGGACTACCAGCCAGAGCTGCTTTCAAGAGGCACAGGGGAGCCACCTTGCAACCAGGAGCAGGCAGAGTCTGCAACCAGGTACACAGTTGCCCATTTATCTCATTGCTGCTACTATCAGAAGCAGCAGAATGACACTTAGTAGCTGCACTATTTGTCACTGATAAACTGTGTTCATTTATTCAACAATAATGAATTAGTTAAAATGAGGACCCAGATTGTTGGGATGCAATGGGCTGACTCTGTAAACCGCTTAGAGGGCTGTAAAGCTACTGCTAACACAAGCTCCGCTTCAGAATCCCTGTTCCCTAATTAAGATTAAATGTGACAATGCTTAAACATTGAACCTCTTTTAACAATTGGAAGGTTGAAGTTAAAAGTGGTTCAATGTTTAAGCATGCTTTCTAGAAATTTGTTTATTTATTCAACTTATATGCCGCCCATCTTCCCTAGAGATGACTCTAAGTGGCTTGCAATCAATGAAAGCAACAATATGAATGAAAGCAATTAATAGCAACATTAAAACTGGTTAAAAATTGACAAAGATGGGAAGGAAGGGAACAAGCTGCACACAGGGAAGAGGTGGGGGTCTTGTCTTACTCCACTGTGGAGTTTCCTTCACCATCCCATTTCATTTCCCATAGTATTATTCAAATCAGCCTTGCCTCTGTTCCTCTAGGCAAGCTAGTAGTTTAGCCAAGCTGTTATAATGGCCTAAGCCACTTCAGAATTCCACCTAGGTATTTATTTATAAAATTTATATGCTGCCCATCGCACTATCAAGAGATACTGGGTTGCACAACAGACACACCAATTTTAAATACTAAATATTAAAAGACAAGAGGGAAGCTTTCATGTCAAGTTATTTTACTTAAACACTACCAGTCATACAAGGTTTCAAGCCTAAAAGAGTAGCCCACCATTTTTTGAATTCTGGGTAATATTTTAATGTTTATAAATCTTTCTTGTAATTCAGGGAATACTTTGGGATTCCATAATCTATAAATATGATTGATTAAATTAAGCCAAGTGGCTTATTCATAATGGAGAGCAATCTGAAATAAGCTTCAAGAAGCATCCTATATAGAGGCCGATGTCACACCTGCCTTGTCCAGACCTCTCACAAGGGCAGGCATGGATATTGTCTCCATGGGATTCACACGAAGAGCTCCAGGCTCTTTCACATATAAACAAGGGTCACTTTCTTTGAGTAGCAAGAATAGCCACACCATAAAATCTTTCCTATAGGGAGGGATGTAGTATGTCAACTGGAAGCACGTACTGAAATTCTCAAAATGTCACTTTAGCATAGAATACTATTCCTCAGATCAAGGCTAGTATTAATTGCTACTAGCTCCTTCTCTTTTAGTACTGTCAGAATAGTGAAAACTGAAAGAATTTGGTTTCATTATTTCGGTTTCAAGTGACAGAACATGCTCCTTTAAAAAGAAGTAACAATCGATATTGCAAAAGGTGATGGCCCCAGACATAAACATTTGTAAAATTCTACTTAGTGGAGATCATCAGCCAGAAAACTAGATTTGCACTGTTGTAATTTGCTTCAACACGGTATGCTATAATTTAAGGATGCTTCTAGAATTTAAATACAAACTGTTTCTGAACACTTACCTATTCTTCTCCATTTCATTATGTGTTGATCTTAAAAGAGAAAAAAGAGCATCAATTAGTTAGCAACTATGGATTAAACATGCATTGATAAAAATTAAATATACACAACAATTTCTACTAAATTGTCACTGCTATTTATTTATAACTTGACTTTTGATCAGGAGTTGATGATGGACCTTTTCTCTCCCTCATTTCCCTAAAAGAATCACTAGATAAGGAAGGTGGGCTGAGGGAGAGAGACCCACTGACCCACCGAAAGAGAGGATCACACTGGGGCTAGTCCAATTTCTTAAGATTACACCACAGTGGTCTTACTGCTCCTGAAAAATCTTACATCAGTGAAGGATCACATTGCGCACTCCAGCTATATTACCACTAGCACCCACTCCCCCCATTTAATTGCAATCTCATATTACTTGATTTAGTACTTGTACAAAAAGGATAAATGTCGCAAGAGTTGTAGTTTCCGAATTTACAATATTTCAAATGACAAAATAAGTGCACAGACTTTTCTTACTCTCTTAGATTGTCATAGTAGGACTGAACCAATCTACAGCCTCCCAATATTAATTGAAAATCCATCTCATGAACATTTAAACCATTTTTCCTTAAATTACTTTTGCCAATTACTATTATGAATAAAGATATGGTACTAACATATCACTGGAGCAGGAATTACCTCACTACACTAAATGCCTGTCAAGATTTTATCTGTGCTGCTGCTGCTGCTGCTGAATGGTGACGGAGTAATTATGTAGAAAAACATTTTCTCAAGCCAGCTGAACAACTCCCTGAACTTCCTAAGGTCCCTGAGGAATAGAAGCCACCTGTTCTCCGTAATGCCAGGTCATTGGCTGTGCTGGTTGGTTGGAATTTTGAAAGAAATAGTTTATCAAAGGACTCCAAGACTAGGACATTCCAGTCTCTGCTCTTACATGGTCTCATACGTCTTCCAACATAAAATAAAAGGGGCTTGCACTTCTTTGAAAAACTGCATCTGAAACGTGTTTCAAGTAAGAGTGAGATAAGGGGAAAGAGAAACAGGAGACAGAGAGTTAACCCTGAAATTTCATTCTTCACTTCCGGGATCGTTCTCAAATGACAGAAAACATTATGCATTCCTCTTGAAGCCACTAACTGCTGACATCAAGGATGACGAAGGACAAGTTACTTTGCTATTCTTTAGCTATGTTACAAAACAGAGGCAGCCTGAATGAAGCTTATCCTCAGTATTTCAAATGGTACTAAAAAACTAAAACTAGCTTTAACCATCAGCCTTCCAAGGTCAGTAAAATGAGGCCCAGATTGTTGGGGGCAATATGCTGACTCTGTAAACTGCTTACAGAGGGCAGTAAAGCTCTGTGAAGCGGTATATAAGTCTATGTACTATTGCTATCATCTAGGGAGAATGTTGCATAAGGTTTTTAAACAGGACAAGGGACTGATTAGCATGGAGTCATGAGTGCCAAAAAAAGTTTTGTTATTTTGTATAGCAATGATTAACTGTAGTATTATCTGTTGTCTTTTAGATTCTGTACATCAACCAGAGTCCGTGTACTGAATATCATACCTGGGCATCTACTTAGTAGATGGAAGTGAACAGTTAAATAATTTAATTCTGTGTTGCCTCTAGTGCGTGCCCATATTTCTACAGCTCATACATGGCAGCCCTATTTTGAGAATATTTTGAGCACTTAAAACAAAAAGTACAGGATACAAATGTATCTTGCAAGCTACAAACATGAACGTGAGTTATAGGAATTCCCAATCTTTTTATCAGAAGCCTTGTCTCTCATGGATGGTACCACAAAAACCAATCTCATCCATGATCATTATTTGTTCATGGATTCTATTAATAAGGAAAAAGCCATCTCAGGAATGACTGAAGCGGGAGGAAGTTAAAATCTTTTCTAGCAAGATCGCAGTTTCTCAGTTGCTTCCTTCCTGCTTAGCAGATGGCTGACTAGTTTGAGAACAGACAAGTAGGAATAACTCTGAAGGCAAATAAGGTCACTGAACTACATCATCGTAGCACTAAATTAGATGGCAACATTGGTTTACATGACACTAAATTAGACCATGTATTGGTCGAGTGATTTGGAGTTTAGCATCTCACGCAAACTCTGTCCTTTGTGCTAATGAGTGTATCACAGTGAGGCTCTAATATTCTTTATTTGTTTGAGCAATGACATGTCACATGAGAACAATTGGGTGTTGTTACCCTGAATTTAATGTGTTGCGAAAATTCACACAAGCAGTACTAGGCACTGGATAGAAGATACCAAAGATGTACTACAATCCCAAGCATTTTCCCCCCAAAGTAAATCTTCCTTTTTTTAAATGTTTTAATAAATTATAGGTTTCATCTTTAACAGGCTTTCAGAATTGACTAGAAAAGAAGATCCAAGTACTTGGAAATACAAGGCTTCCGAGAAGCTAAATATTAACTGATGGGTGTAATGATGTTTTATTTCCCATAAACGCCTGTGGCCTCAAGATCATTCAAGGCTTTTCTGGACTGTCTCTCAAGAAGCCCCACAAGGGAGCCCCTCCTCGGGAGGAGGACGAGGAGGAAGTCAGGCTCTGCGGGGACCCACTTTTCCATCCGCCCATCCCTGGCGAAGGGAAAGAGGCCTCGGCCCTCCCATCGCCCGCACAGAGGTTGGCCTTCAGCTGAAGCTTTCATGGCGGCTCGGATCTCGGGGACTCCCCGGGGTAGAGAGCGGAGGAAGGAGCCCGGCTACAGCCAGCAGACCGCGGCTTCCAGGCCTCTTGAAGGCAGGCAGGCAGGCAGGGAAGCCAGCTGGGCCAGGCCCGGGGAGGAGGAGGAGGGAGCTTCGGAAACGCTGCCGGGGAAGCGACGGGGACTCGTCCACGTAGCCACCCCCAGTCAGAGCCAGCCTGGAGCGGTGCGTAGAGGCCGATTCTCACCCGGCCTCGGGCCCCAAGTCAGCCGGGCGACTCTGGGCGGCCTTTCCGCCCCGGGGGTTGGGGAGGGCGGCAAGTTCCCCTCGCGGGGGGCGCAGCGACCCCACCGGCGGCCCCCTGCGCCTTCCTCACCTGCTGCCGCCGCCGCCGCCGCCGCCTTTCTTGGCCCTGCTGCTGCTGCTCCTCTTCAGGGCCTCCCTCTCCTTGGCGCTGTAGGGCAGCATGGAAGCGTAGCCGTGCTCGGCTTCTGCGGAGGGAAAACGGCGCTCAGGCAAGGCCAAGGCCCGCCCGCCCTTCGCCTCGCCTTTGTCTCGGCGCCTCGCGTGCGCCGGAGCTGCCGTTGCGCCCGGGCCCAGCCAGCCAGGCAGGGAGCGCAGGGGCCGCGCGGGGTGGGTCGGCGCCACCTCCTCCCTCCGAGGCCCCTGGGGGAGAAGGGGAAGGGGAAGGGGAAGGGCCGCCCGAGGGTCTCCCTGCCGGAGGAGCTTTTGTTGCCCGGGGGGGGGAGGGGAGGGGGGCGGCCTACCTCGCTCGCGGCGCTCCAGGAACTCGGCCGCCTCCAGCAGCATCTGGATGTTCTCGCACACCTGAGCGGCGGCCGCCATTTTGCCGGTCTGCCCGGCTCGTCCTCTCGCTTCCCCGCAAGGCCGCCGCCGCCGCCGCCGCTGCTGCCCGTCGCCTGTGTTTACCCCACCTCAGCCTGACAGACTCGGCGGAGCCAAGCCCGCCCCTTGCGACCGCAGCCCAACCCGCTACCCGCCCAGCGCGGCTGCGATTGGCCGGCACGCGCTGCTTCCTCTCCCCCTTCCCTCCGATTGGCCCTACGCGGAACAGAAAACACCAACCGGCTCCGCCCTCTCATTGGGTCCAGGCATTGGCTCGGGCGCTGGTTGGCCCTTCGCACGATAGTCGTAGCGGTTGATTGGGCGAGCCCCAGGATGACGTTTCCTTCGAAGGTTCCGTCGCT
Source organism: Rhabdophis nuchalis (assembly GCA_039707465.1). NCBI lineage: Eukaryota > Metazoa > Chordata > Lepidosauria > Squamata > Natricidae > Rhabdophis > Rhabdophis nuchalis. The sequence continues at coordinate 34,363,269 of CM077653.1, forward strand.
CGTCTGCTTTGCCTGAAAGGGAAGCCTCATTGGCCAAGTCTCGGCGGAGCGACGTCCCGAGGCGGCTCATAGGTCCGCACGGTTCCCATAACTCCGTTCGGCCTTCCCATTTGCCAACGCCCCCGGGCGCCCCGCCCTGTTTATTGTGTTGGTTTCTGTGCTCGGCCCCGCCCCCGGCCACGCGTTTGTTCTATGGTCCCGCCCAACCAGAAGGAAGTCAACAGAGCCAGCGGGGAGCATGCGCATTGCTCACCTCTCCCACCTCCTGCAAAGCCCGGGTGCCTCTTGTGGTGGGTTCCCTCCAGGCAACAAGAGCGACCCCGGTGCGATCCAGTCGCAGGGCTTCAACTCCCAGAATTCCCAAGCCACACATGTTAAAAAGCAGGAATTCTGGCAGTTTTAATCCACACCACTTAAAACTTGGCAATCCTTGTCCTAAAATAGCCCCGCAGTCACTCTGGTCCCAGGGAAGCCTCTTCAGCAGGCGATCTCCACCCCGCGTGCTTGGTAGGGAAACAGGCCCGCTGGAGGAGCATCGGCCACACGGTGTGCAAGCCTGAAAGGAGGGTGCCTGGATGGGCCTGGGCCTGGCGGGGCTCCCCCCCCCCAAAGGAGGGAACCAACCTGCGATTGAGGCCACCACTGCTGAAGGCAGAACGTAAAACCCCAAAACAATATATTGAGAAAGTGCACCATATTTACATCGATGTAGCATTCATATATTTATTATAAACATACAATTGCAGGGGTGTTAAAATAATTACACAACTGGAAGTTCCAGCCTTATCGGTTCCCAGGTTTTCTCAAGGTGGTTTCACGTGCAAGGTCATCCCATTTTAAAATGCGGATCTCACCGCTCTGCTTTATTTTTAGGACACAACAGAAGGCAAGAACAAAACTGAAACGTTTTAATTTAAACAAAAGGACCTGTACAAAATACCCTTTACTAATATTTCACATTCCAGTAGCCAAAACAGCACCCTGAACCTCTTGTGTAGCAACTGTCTGTACATAACCATTACATCTGTTGGCTTCTAGGTTTGTCTGAATTTGAGTGTGGGTGGAATAAATCCCATTACCATTCTAGGTGAAAGGAAGCTAAGCATTTTATTTTAATCTGGATTATACCTCTGCTGAATTAAACATACTATTCAACAACAGCACAAAAAAGAAAGCCCATTTCTACCCAGATTTATATTCTGTTCCATACTCCCTACTGAGTATGTTTGCAACCGCAGCACCAAGGACACATTTTGATTATGCCTTTGAAGAAAAAATTACATCCATAGTCTCCATCCAACAACACACCCAGATCCCTCACCATGAAACAAGCACCGGGAAGTTCTACTGTGGAGCTTCTGTCTGGATTGAAATATAGTGGCACTCGGGGTCCCTAAGAGACAGCAACCTGCTAGTCAGCTGGCGTAAGCTACTTTGCCCCGTGTGGTGCACCAAGGATAGACATGCAAGTGCTGAACAGGATGAGCTAGCCATTTAGGTGTCAGGACTACATTGTGTGTCTAGCAGGTGTGGATTTCCCTGATATTGTATACCATAAGCTAAATGAATAGTGGTTTGCAAATCACCCTGGCCCATTCCCACCCCAGTTATAAACCTTTTAGGGTAACAGCAGTGCTGCTGGATTTTGATAATTATTCTTAAATTCTGCACTGAACACACAGGGGATGTAATTATGCAAATCAAATATCCCAGACAATGCCAGTGAATCCTGGAAGAGTTTAAGGGTATAATGCAAGCAAACAAGGGAAGCTCTTCAATCACTTTGCTGGTTTGCCTGCCCCCTGCTGGACAGAGAGCAGGGATCTGAAATATATTATGTGGCAAAGGAACAAGGGAGTTAAATCCCATTATGCTAAGAACCAATTGTCTTCTGGGTATTGTTTAAAAAGGAATTCAGCAATGTGAAAATTAAGTTCTGTAAACATCAACATATTTCAGGAACCAAGCATTACCAATCAATTTTTGAGTCTGCCTTTTAGAAAAGTTGGTCTAAGCTTTAGTTCAACTTTACTCAAGGAGACAAGATGTTTCTTTTTTAATTTAACTGACAATATTTAAAAGAGGAAACCTACAAATGTGGAATAACAACACTGTGCAAAAGATACATTTGAGAGGGGGAAAATTACCATTTGAGCCTAGGAAATGTAACTTCAAAGAATTTTTCACAAAGACCCTAACCCTTTTTGGGTGAGAGGATACAACCTCTTAGCCTGACAGATGAGACTTCAGTGGAGTTTTTTTTATCGGTAACGGCTGCAGACACATCAGGCAATAAAGTCCAGGGGCCTGTTGAATCCACCTTTTCTGTTCATGTATTGCCTGCAACAAGGGAAGTAAATGTGAGCAAAACTTTCCACATCTCTCCCATATTTCTAAAATCTCAATAGGCACTACTCATATATTACCGTAGTAAACTATGCACTTTTAAATGTCAATATACCCAGATAGAAACAAAATAGGTGTATTAAGCCTGATATACTTATTTATTTATTGTAGTTTAAAAAAAACCTAAACCACAAAAAGATAGCTGTCTGTTTCTCTCTCTCATACACGCACTAATTTAAGCTGAAAATCTGAAACAGCACCACAGTGTATGGGACACCGGTGGGTTTGCGTAAATATTAAATTGGAGGAAACATAAAAATAGATCAAGGAGGCAACTCCACTTCCAAGTAAGCTAGTAAAGACTCCAAAGATGGCTAGTGGCCACATTAAACCATTCACCCACCTAATGGAAAAGAGAGATCAGGGAAGCACGGAGGGGAAAAAATTCTTCTGGGCCTCCCAGTCATCACAACACAGAAGCGTCTGCCGGATGGAAGGCTTTCTCATCCAAAGGACAAAAAGAGCATTGTGCTACTTTAACACAAACTCTGCCCCTTTTGTACATGTGTATGCAGGGTCTGATAAAACAAACTAAGTCTCCTCAAACCGCTGCTTGTTTTTTCACATATAGCTTATATAGAAGTAAAGCTTCAAACACCTTGTCATGGCAACCCTCTTGACCTTTTGACCATACCCCCTGCGGACACCCAGGTGTGATGTTATGAGGCACTTACAGAAGAGGCACAGCTCACACCACAGTGCGGCTGTCCTGTTTGTGGATGCTTCTGCCAGAAATGCAAGCCTCAGATCTGATGTACCAAATAAAAGGGAGCCACAGATTGAGGCAGTTCGACAAAAGGAAGGCCAAAGGAGGTTATTTATTTATTTATTTGATTTATATACCGCTCCTATCTCCATCGAGATGGACTCAGGGCGGTGCACAGGAAATTAAAAATCACCAGCAAAAATAATAGATACAGTGACAATATTTAAAATGAATTAAATTAAATAATCTGTGCTAAAAATTCCCATTAATAAATTCTAGAATCCCTTTACAAATTTGCTAAAATTAAATCGCATCTGAGCTCTAAGCTCTAGGCTAGACCGGCTTGGTGGAAAAGGTATGTCTTAAGTGAGCGGCGAAAGAGGGGAAGGTCCGTGATAGTGCGAAGTTTGGGGGGTAGGTCATTCCAGAGGGCTGGCCCAGCCACAGAGAAGGCCCTCCCCCTGGGAACCGCTAGTCGGCATTGACCGGCGGTTGGCACCCTGAGGAGGCCCTCCCCGTGGGAGCGGATCGGTCGATGGGAGGTGTGTGGCAGGAGACGGTCCCGCAAATAACTAGGCCCCGTGCCATGGAGCAATTTAAAGATGGTAACAAGCACCTTGAAGCGCACCCGGAAGGCCAACCGCAGCCAGTGCAGCTCACGCAGGAGAGGTGTTACATGGGAGCATCGTCAAGCTCCCAAAATCCCCCGCGCGGCCGCATTCTGCACTAACTGGAGCCTCCGGATGCCCCTCAAGGGGAGCCCCATGTAGAGAGCATTACAATAGTCTAGGTGGGACGTAACGAGCGCTTGAGTGACGGTGCGGAGGGTGTCCCGGTCAAGAAAGGGGCGCAACTGGCATACCAGGTGAACCTGGTAAAAGGCCCCCCTGGTCACGGCCGTCACATGGTCGTCTAAGGACAGCCGTGAGTCCAGGAGGACGCCTAGGTTGCGAGCCCTTTCCACGGGGGCCAGTGACTCGCCCCCGATGACCAGCGATGGAATCAGCTGCTTATGCTGGGACGCTGGGAACCACAGCCACTCGGTCTTAGACAGGTTGAGCCGAAGTTTGTTTGTTGGGGGATTTTCTACAGTATTTACGAGCCAAAACATCTTGATTATCCTGAGATATTAAGAGACTTTGACCAAGTGGGACACTGAATGCCCAGACATAGGAAGACATATAAAAGACCCCATAAAAATGGTGCCAGGCTTTGAACTATCATGCCAGCAATGGACAATCCTGAATAAAACTTGCAGATCACACAGCGTCTGCCGGAACTCTGCATAGCATGGCATAGCATCCTCCCCTCGGTGTGACTTTGGGGGCCCTTGTCAAACTGTAGCGCTTGTGACATCCCGGCTGGATTACTGTAACGCTCTCTACATGGGGCTCCCCTTGAGGTGCACTCGAAAGCTACAGTTAGTACAGAATGCGGCCGCGCGGGTGATTATGGGTGCCTCAAGGCAAACCCACGTAACACCTCTCCTGCGCAAGCTGCACTGGCTGCCTGTGGCCTTTCGAGTGCGCTTCAAGGTGCTGACGACCATCTTTAAATCGCTCCATGGCTCGGGGCCTAGCTATATACGAGACCGCCTCCTGCCCCATACATCCCTTCGTCCGGTCCGCTCCCACAGAGAGGGTCTTCTCCGGGTGCCGTCAGCGGGGCAATGCCGGTTGGCGACACCCAGGGGAAGGGCCTTCTCTGTGGCGGGCCGGGCCCTCTGGAACGACCTACCCCCCGACCTTCGCACTATCTCGGACCTCCGCCTCTTCCGCCAACGTCTTAAGACGTATCTATTCCAACAAGCCGGCCTAGGATAGCCCCCACTTCTGACTTTTTAAAAATAAATTAATTTGATACGGTTTTAACATGGGTTTTAGCACGGGTCTAATTAATTTAATATTTTTTAATTGATATTGTATTTTGTGGTTTTAATAATGCGTGTGCGCCGCCGTGGGTCCTAACAAGGAGAAGGGCGGGGTATAAATTTAATAAAATAAAATAAAATAAATAAAATAAGTAGCTCACTTTGTGACGGGGCTGTAAGCTGAGAGCAGATATCAGTCCAGGATCTGGGTTTTTTTATGTAAGTGATGCTGCGCTTCAATGGTTAGAGGGCCTTGACCCTGCTTTTTGGACATAGGACTTTTTAATATTTACGTTTTATGGCGTTTTACTAATTTAGGTGAAATGTTTATATATAATATTCCACAGGCTAAATAAATAGATACTTTGATTTGGGGAAAGGTGTTTTCCCCTGTCTTATCTTAGGCAAAGGTGTTTGGGTCTTCTTTACAGATTAATTTTCATTATGGAGTAATTTTACCTCAATCTAAATCAACTAATCTTAGCAGATCTATTTATGGGACTCCTAATTCAGGAACTGGAGAAAGCACACCGAGGGTTCCTTCCCACAATAACAGTCCTGTAAGGTAGGTTTGGGTGGGACGTAGTGACCATCTCCAAGCCTTCTAGGGAGCCTCCGTAAATGAGCTAAGACAAGAATCTGGGTCTCCAACACCTTAACGATTGCCCCATGCTAAGTAAGCGAATAAGGAATTCTCTCTCATAAAACCAGGTATTTTTTGTTTCCAAAAAGAGTGAGGAAGGAACCCAAAGCAAGTTTTGCAAAGGTTGTGTTGATCAAGTGATGCTGAGCACAGAGGGTCCCGCCAGTTCCTACGCTCAAGGGCCAATCTCTGCAAGGGAATAAATGCCAACCTGTATTTCCGTTTCTGGGACACGTTGACAGCATAAGCGTTTACAGACCCGTCCACTTTCCTGCCCTGCAAGACAAAGGAAAAAAAGCAATCACTTTCAAACAACTGAAAGGATGGCAATGGTCCTCTCACCATTTCCTCCTCCACTGCCAGCCCAACATGTTTCATTCCGCATTATTCCCAGACTCAGCAGAAAGTTTGCCAACTACCCAGAAATGGGCAGGCCGTCAGGCAGAAGAATTTGCTTATGCATCTCAGAGGAAAGGCACAATAATAAAACAATGAAATCACTGTGTTTCAAGAAATCTAGTCCCCTTTTGTTTCTTCTTTAATAACTGCAAATTTTTGGAAGTCTGCCCACTGCCACAAAGTCAAATTTAATTCTTTCCAAGAACAAAGGTCTGACCGCTTTTCTGGTCTCTTTCCTCAGGGCGTTGCTCCCAAGGAGCCTTCGGAATGGAATCCCTCGCTGTTAAAGAGATCCTAGAAGGACCCAAAGAAGGAAGACGAGATCTGGATCTGACAGTTGACTTGATGTAAATATAAAGTTTCTTGTTTAGCGATGGCAAGGAAGAGATGATGCCTCCCAAATGGGAAAAAAAATTTTTTTTTAGAAGCAGTGGCATCCGTAGAGGGTGTGTGTAAAAAAAGACCAGGTGACAGGCATAGTATCATGGGGCAAGCTCCACCCATGTCCCACGCCCACATCTTGGCACCACAACCTTGCATCTGCCCCCTTGCTTTTCTTGACTCTCCCACTGGGAGTCTCTCCGGTATTGGGAGAGGGGAAGGCAACTTAGTTCAGTTCTAGTATTCAAAGTAAGTGTAAGAGCTGGTCTGCATCTAAGCAAGCCACTGGGAATCAGGTGGCCTATCAAGTTAATAACTGATGATGATGATGATAAACGACCACGTTGTCCAGTATGACAATGGCAGGAAGGCATGGCAGGAAGGCAACCTCCTCCATACTGCTTGTGCCAACAACCTTGGGAGCCCTTTGGCCTGGTTCACCTGGCACACTTCACTTTACAGCCAGCAAATGTGTCCACTCCACTTGGCTCCTGTGCCCCTGTGGCAGGGATGCTCCCTCTGCTCGAGTCGGGTGCTTGTCTCTCTTGCTCTTCCAACTGCTCAGGGTCTCTGGAAAAGTCAGCTGCTAAGGGCTTCCTGGGAACAGTGGGAGCTAGCCCTCATCTCGGGAGGTTTACTGTCCTAAAGAAATGGCTTCCCCAAAATAATTTAACCGGATGGTCTCATACGTGTTCAGAAGAGGTAACGGCTGGAAGCTTACCAAAGAGAGATCCAACTTAGGACTAAGGAGAAATAATCAGTGGAACGCTTTGCCTCCTGAGACTTTTTGTGTTCCTTCACGGGAGGTTTTCAAGAAGAGATTGGATAACCGTTTGTTTGGAATAGTGTAATGTCTCCTGCTTTGAACTGGCCTTGGCCCTTCAAGGTCCCTTTCAGCCCTGTTCTATTTGAATGGAAAGGCACACATTAACCATAGAAGGCTCATTTTGCTTCATATCTACGGGAAAACCATAAGCTGCACAAAAGAAGCCATTCTCTACGTTAGTTAGGTCTAGATTAAAGAAGATCTCTGTTAAGGAACTTCAGGTTCTATCCATAGGGAAAATGAACATGTGATAAGAAGAGTTTCTTTTCCTTTATTGTGCTTCTTGGTCCTCTTGTCTTTACATTTTGCCCATTAATTTCAGGGTGTGTGCTACTGCCTTTAACTACATGGAAGTGTACTCCCCAGAATTTCTGGCTTGTGATATCTGAACAGAACAGAACAGGAGAGTTGGAAAGGACCTTGGAGTTCCTCTAATTGTTCAGGCAAGAAACCCTATACCAGTGGTGGGCAAACTTATTAGTCAAGAGAGCCAAATATCAACAGTACCACGATTTAAATTTCTTTTGAGAGCCAAAAGGCGTGGCCTGTTTTGTGGGAGTGGCTCAGTGGTCATGTGACCAGGTGGGCGTGGCCAACTTGAAAAAATGTGGTGAAACTCACTTAACGACTGTCCTGCTTAGCAACCAAAATTCTTTCTTTCTTTCTTTCTTTCTTTCTTTCTTTCTTTCTTTCTTTCCTTCTTTCTTTCTTTCTTTCTCCTACTTCCTTTTTCTTTCTATTTTTCTTTCTATTTTTGTCTCTCTGTGTCTCTCTCTTTATCTGTCTCTCTCTCCTCCCTCCACCCACCTGTCATTCTGTGTGTGTGTGTGTGTGTGTGTGTGTGTTTCCCTCTCACTCCCTCTCTCTCTGTGTCTCTCTTTATCTGTCTCTCTTCTCCCTCCACCCATCTGTCATTCTGCGTGTGTGTGTGTGTGTGTGTGTGTGTGTGTGTGTGATTCCCTCTCTCCCTCCCTCTCTGTGTCTCTCTCTTTATCTGTCTCTCTCCTCCCTCCACCCATCTGTCATTCTGTGTGTGTGTGTGTGTGTGTGTGTGTGTGATTCCCTCCCTCCCTCTCTGTGTGTCTCTCTCTTTATCTGTCTCTCTCTCCTCCCTCCACCCACCTGTCATTCTGTGTGTGTGTGTGTGTGTGTTTCCCTCTCTCACTCCCTCTCTCTCTGTGTCTCTCTCCTTATCTGTCTCTCTCTCCTCCCTCCACCCACCTGTCATTCTGTGTGTGTGTGTGTGTGTGTTTCCCTCTCTCACTCCCTCTCTCTCTGTGTCTCTCTCTTTATCTGTCTCTCAACTCCCTCCACCCATCTGTCATTATGCGTGTGTGTGTGTGTCTGTGTGTGTGTGTGTGATTACCTCTCTCCCTCCCTCTCTCTCTGTGTCTCTCTCTTTATCTGTCTCTCTCCTCCCTCCACCCATCTGTCATTCTGCATGTGTGTGTGTGTGTGTGTGATTCCCTCTCTCCCTCCCTCTCTTTCTGTGTCTCTCTCTCTTTATCTGTCTCTCTCTCCTCCCTCCACCCATCTGTCATTCTGCGTGTGTGTGTGTGTGTGATTCCCTCTCTCCCTCCCTCTCTCCCTCCCTTCCCCCCCTCGCCCCCCCAAAGGCAGTGGAAAGCATGGCACGGCGGCCGGGGAGGCTGCCTTTCCCCTCAGCGAGCGGGCGGGGGGAGCACCCGAGGCCGCGGCCATCCAAGCACCGCGGAGGCTGTCAGGGCACCGCACGCACACCTCCGTCCAGCTGCACGCGGCGGCCAGCCCCGGAAAGCACGGCTCGGTGGCCTCTGCAGGCGGCTGTTGCTGCTGCTGCCCCCCGAGCCCTGCGACATGCAGCTCCTGCAGTCCGAGCGCATCGGGCAGGACAGCCGGCCAAGTTTCCACAAGGTCCCTCTTTGGCCCATCGGGGGCGGCTCTTCCTCTCTCCCTCCCCCCCTCCCCCGCCCGGAGGCAGAGGAGAGCCCGGCATGTTGGCTGCTGGTGCTTCGGCTGCCTCCCCCTGTAGCAGGCGGGTGGAGCCACGCTCGCCTGCGCTGGGACGGCTCCCTGGGTCTCCCGTCAGCGAGCCACGCTCGCCTGGGCTGGGACGACTCCCTGGGTCTCTCGCCTGCGCTTGGACGGCTCCCTGGGTCTCTCGCCAGCGAGCCACGCTCGCCTGCGCTGGGACGGCTCCCTGGGTCTCTTGCCTGCGCTGGGACGGCTCCCTGGGTCTTCCGCCTGCGCTGGGACAGCTCCCTGGGTCTCCCGTCAGCGAGCCACGCTCGCCTGCGCTGGGACGGCTCCCTGGGTCTCCCGTCAGCGAGCCACGCTCGCCTGCGCTGGGACGACTCCCTGGGTCTCTCGCCAGCGAGCCACGCTCGCCTGCGCTGGGACGGCTCCCTGGGTCTCCTGTCAGCGAGCCACGCTCGCCTGCGCTGGGATGACTCCCTGGGTCTCTCGCCAGCGAGCCACGCTCGCCTGCGCTGGGACGGCTCCCTGGGTCTCCCGTCAGCGAGCCACGCTCGCCTGCGCTGGGACGGCTCCCTGGGTCTCCCGTCAGCGAGCCACGCTCGCCTGCGCTGGGACGGCTCCCTGGGTCTCTCGCCTGCGCTGGGACGGCTCCCTGGGTCTCTCGCCTGCGCTGGGACGGCTCCCTGGGTCTCTCGCCAGCGAGCCACGCTCGCCTGCGCTTGGACGACTCCCTGGGTCTCTCGCCAGCGAGCCACGCTCGTCTGCGCTGGGACGGCTCCCTGGGTCTCCCGTCAGCGAGCCACGCTCGCCTGCGCTGGGATGACTCCCTGGGTCTCTCGCCAGCGAGCCACGCTCGCCTGCGCTGGGACGGCTCCCTGGGTCTCTCGCCTGCGCTGGGACGGCTCCCTGGGTCTCCCGTCAGCGAGCCACGCTCGCCTGCGCTGGGACGGCTCCCTGGGTCTCTCGCCTGCACTGGGACGGCTCCCTGGGTCTCTCGCCTGCACTGGGACGGCTCCCTGGGTCTCCCGCCAGGGAGGCGGGAGCACGACGCCCAGACGGTTCCAGTGAAGCCGCAGCCCCGGGTGTCCCCCCCCCCGCCCGTTCGCTCGCGGGGGGGGGGGGGAGGGAGAGAGGAAGAGCCACACCCGAGGGGCCAAAGAGCCGCTCGTGGCTCGCGAGCCGCGGTTTGCCGACCACTGCCCTATACCATTTCAGACAAGTGGCAGTCCAGTCTCTTCTTAAAAACTTCCAGTTAGAGCATTCACAACTTCTGGAGGCAAGTGATTCCACTGATTAATTGTTCTCACTGTCAGGAAATTTCTCCTTAATTCTAGGTTGCTTCTCTTCCTGACTAGCTTTCACCCATTGCTGCTTCTTCTACCCTTAGATGCCCTCTCTCATAGCAGAGTTTCTCAAAAGTTGAATTCAGCACTCACCAGTTTTGTAACTTTTCTGTACAAGGGAGACATCCTTCCACACCCTGCTTGCAGCTTGCCACCTTAACAGCAGATGTAGCTTACATACACATGTTAAAGTTTAAGGGGGAAAATCTGCTTGCCTTTGTGGTGTCAAATGAGCCAAATCCCATCGTTTTCATCATTTCAATTTCTTCTTCTGTTTTGCCTTCCAGGTCTTCTTCTGCACAAGAAAACAAGGCATGACATGGAGATAAAACACCTCATTCCCAACCTGAGCATTATCTAATATCAAGTGTAACACGATCCTGGAGCATCAACACAACAGCGAGCTCCTTGACTCAGAGATCAGGGCAACCAAAGCTTTTCCTGTATTGTAGCTAGGCCTGAAATACTGTAGATCTAAGCTCCAAGTATACGTACAGCTGGAAGGCCACTAGCCTCACTGTGGCCTCCTCCATGAAAGGGGTCTATGAGCAGTTGGGCCTGAAGCTCACCATCGATGGGAAGTCTTATTTAAAAAAAGTCATCATCTTATTCAAGGATGGGGAAGGCGGCCTCATTTAAAAGGTGCTGCCCATTTCATGGGCCTTTCAACACTGCTGTGGGAAAGGTCTAGAAAAACATTTATGGGCCTCATCCCCACAAGCACATTTTCCTTTTCCTCGGGAAACTGATCCCCAGATAGAGACCCCATAAACTGAGAAGTTATTGCATTAAGTCCAATGTGTTTTACTGCTATTTTGTTTCTCATTTTATTAATTTGTATTTTTCTGTGACAATTCTTTTACCCTATACAACAGAATACTGTCAGAAGCGCTCAAAAAATAGACCAAACCACAACAACTGTAATCAGGGAGGACTAAGCATTGGAAACAGGCACTGTTTTATTAGAAATGATCGATAAGGATGTGGAAAGCTTTTAAGGTTTAAATGCAGGACATTAAGAGAGCAGGCATCAAAATTTCAATTTCTAATGTGTGCCAGTGTGTTCACAGAAGAAAGTGACAACAAAGCTTATCTTTATCTTATCTTGTCTTATTGTAAGCGCTAGCTCTCAATAAACGGGTGGGGAGGTTTTGTCCTCTCCAAGGCCAAGAAATTACCAAACAGTCCAGTACTGATTGTTCAATGGCTTCCCAGTCCTTATGGAAGTCCAATGCACAAAGCAAAGAGTGGAAACCAGAACCCCACAGCAAGGTGCCGCCACCTGTGTTGCTACCTGTGATTTGATGCTCTTTGTCTTTGCTGTCCTTCTTCTCATCCTCTCGCCTTTCTTTCTGCCGGGAAGGAGAAGCAGAATTGGATCTATGCCGCCGAGGAGATCTAGAATGTCAAACCAGCGCAGGTTTCACTTTAACAGCAAAAAAAATGTTTGTATTTGTATTATGAGACAAAATGAAGGGCGTTTTGTACTATTTTCAAATAACTAGAACAGGGGCATTAAAAAGCAGAAGCAAAGGATGCACGCTAGAAGCATAACTGCATCCTCAGACAATGATGTTTTGTTTTCCTTTAATCTACATGAAAGTGGCAGGAAAAAGAACAGAGCTAGATCAGTCTGCCTACCACAGGAATGGAGTCCTTCTTGGGGTGAGTTATGGACAATCATTCCAGCAGGGACAGCCTAGCCTAACAGCTAAAGCAAAATACATAAAATGTGAATTGCTAACACAGAGCTGTACATTTATTGTGTTATTAAGCTTTATATGAAATTATATTTCTAAGACTAGGCAAACTATTAGACAAAACAGTGCAGCAAGTGTAGTATATTGATGTATAAAATGATATGAAAAAATAACTAGCAAGAATATAACATCCTTGTAGAGCTGGATGTTATTAATATTAAAACGATCATCTAGATGTAAATTATCTAATTCTTTTGTTTTGGTTATCAGGCATAAATTATTTATTTGGATACAATTATAAATATCAGTTAGCTATGCCTGCAGGATTAACATAAACCCTTATAATCAACAGTCCAATAAATTTGTAGCCATGACACTAAGCAATAACTTCAATTTGATTATAGTTTAAAGAATGACCAGATATTAGAAAAACATTTTTCTTTTTGAAATAACTAATCTGTGAAAGAATTTGAATGAGACTCCACAATTCCTAAATTCTCCTTAGATAAAGTGTTTATTTGGAAGACAGTTTTGATGTTTCCAAATTTATATTAGATGAAGTAAACAATTCTGTTCCATTAGAATAGAGTAGAGTAGAGTAGAGTAGACTAGAATAGGTGTGATTAGCCACGCAATGACCAAATGTGATTGGACACACAAGGAATTTGTCTTTGGTACATATGCGCTTAGTGTACATAAAAAGACAAAATACATTCATCAAGAATCATAAGGTACAACACTTAATGATAGTCACAGGGTACAAATAAGCAATCAGGAAACAATATCAATATAAATTGTAAGGTTACAAGCACCAAAGTTACAGTCCTGCAGTCATAAGTGGGAGGAGATGGGTGATAATTTCCTACAACAATGGCAGTCGGCAGGGCTATTCTTATTTAAGATGACTACTCTTTATGGAATAGGTTACTGTTAGCCAAAGAGTTATTTGCTGCCACCCATTGTCACTTTCTCACCTGGATCTTCGTCTGTGTGGAGAACGAGAACGACTTCTCCTCCTCTCTCTTTCTCGAGATCTTGATCGCTCCCGTCTCCTCCTCTCTCTTTCGCGTGAGGTGGATCTGGAACGCCGACGTTCTTTTTTACAGAGTAAAACAACAGAGGCAGTAAGTTCCTTTGATCGAAGAGGAATATTTTTCATAAACTAATACATCACACCTGCCATATTGTCACAACTTCAGCAAATTTGGTCCCCCGGACACAGATGCTTTACAGACTGGTCCAATGTTAAACAATACTTTGATCCTCGGTGTTTTCTTGCAGACATTTAAATAATACTGTTTTTAAATTGCATTCTATACTTTTATTCAACTCTTCTTCCATGAAATTTACAATATCATATGGCGTTAAATTCCAATTTTTCTTGGCTTACAATAAGCAAAAGATACTCAAATGAAAAACACAAAAGGTATTTTGCCATCAATTGTCACGTGTCATTTAAACCACCATTCTACATCCTGCCATGTTCCCTTAAAAACGAAGGATAATAGAAGTGGAGGATACTGGGGAAAAGATGTTGCTCATAAAACCACGGATTAGCCTAAAAGGGAAGGCAGCGCAGCTTTGGTAGCGAAGCCAACACGTGTGGCTTTTGGCCTTATGGAGGATCTACTAGGTTTCACAAGAGAACTTCCAAGGCCGCCTCTCCCTCCCTCCCTCCCTCCCTCCCTCTTCAGGGCATTCCAACCAGGCTTTTTTTTTTTTTTAACCAATTTAACGTTCAATGAAGGGCGAGGAAAGGAGAAGGGGTGGAAAAGGCCACGTATCCCCCCCGCCCCCGCCCTGCAATCGGAAGCCCCGAGAGGCCGGCCCTTCCTCCCCTCTCTCCCCCCGGGGAGGGGGGCCTTCCGAGGGGGCTCAGGCGCCGCCCGCTGAGGGCGCTCCGAGTGCCCCGTCTCGAGGAAAGGGGGAGAGGCCTCAAGTAGGGCGGCCTGGGCGGAGGGAAGGCGGCCGGGAAGCCAGAGACCCGCCACCCCGCTCACCCCTCCGCGGAGGCGACCGGGAACGGCTGCGGCCCATCGCGCGCGATTCCTTCCCTTCCGGCGTTGGCTCCCCGGAACTTCCGGCGCAGCACCTCCGCCTTGCACCTCCGGGCAGAAACTGCCTCCGCGCGAGAAGTTCCGCCGGGGGAATGGGGCGGCGCCGAGTGTGGGGGCTGGCCTGGGTGGGCACGAGGGCTGGAGGTCCCCGGAGGGCGCCGTGTTTGCATGGCTGATGCTCCTCCGTCCTGGTTAGGATTACGTCCCGAACTCTGAATGTGCAACTGCAGTGGCCACCTGTCCCTTAGGCTCTCAAGGCCGTCCTTTATTTCATGGGGAATCTTCCATTCGAATGTGCGGTTTTTGTGACGTTTTTCTTAGTTTTGATATTTAATTTTCATTTGAAGACAAAAGCTTGTAACAGATGCGCTTTTTTATTCTTTTGAACCTCTTTCAGGTTTGTTTTTAATCTTTGGCAATAAAATATGGTCTCTGTATTATAAAGCAATGAAGGTGGCTAATATTCCTGCCGCCTCTTCCCCCCCACAACCCTGTGAGGTGGGCTTGGCTGAGAGGCAAGCAGGCGCCCCACGTCCTTTTAGGCAACTCTCCTGCCTAAAGAGGCCTAGAACTCACCGGCTCTTGGTTTTAGCTGACACCTTGTCTGTTTTTACAGAACTGCTGCTCCCTTTCTGCCTGCTTCCATTAAAGGATCAAAGGATGTCCTGGGAGGAGAACTCTAGCATTCACACATTACTTTCCCCAGGATGGTCAGCTGCTTTTTCTGGATTTTCCTGGGTGGAACAATACCACTAGGAATTCTTGATCATTGGTCTGCACCTTGGCTTTTGTTCGCCTTTTTTATTGACCACTGCTGGTGGAACTGGAGTTTAAAGCTTTGGGGCTCCATTGCTGGAGGTTTTTAAGAAAAGCCATCAGTATGAAATTGCACAGGGTCTCCTGCTTGAGCAGGCGGTTGGACTAGAAGACCTGCAAGATCCCTTCCAACTCCGTTATTTTATACGTTTAGATGGGCAGGGGCTGAGCAGACCCTCAAGTTGCCTCTGGGGAGATTCCTAGCCAGCTGCCATGGGGCAAATGCCAGAGTTCAGCTTGCAGATGGTTCCAGTTCCTGTTGCCACCTCCCATGGTCTGGAATGACCAAAGGGTTGCTGACCAAACAGCCAAGAAGTGCAGCAGGTTGTAAGGCCATGTTCATTGATTACAATATTTCTGGCAAGAATATATAAGGCCTCCAAATAAAGAGTGTGCTACCAAAGTATTTATCAGTTTAAAAGCCCCCCCCCCCCCCCCAGTTGTCCATTTTGTAACTGGAATATAACTAATAGAATTTAATTTACTAAGTAACAATTGCTGAGAAAACTATAATTTGGAAAATGGAATTTCTATCTTTAATCTTTCAAAACAGATTTTCAGGGGCCTAATATTTTAGCTTTTGGCTAAATGTCTTGTGTTGGTTCATATATAAAAAAAGACATTTCCAAAACAGTTTGATATTCTGATAAAAGTTTATTGGTATATGCTTTTTTTTCCTTTTTAGACCAATCAGATGAGACAAAAAGTTGTTTAAGGAAGTCTCTTATTCAGACATTTAGCAATGTTTGGCCTAGACTTTTGGAGTCGAGGTTGGGGGTTGCCACCACAGCCTTGCAGAAGAGTACAATTTTACTACCATTAGATGGTCAAGCAGAAGAGAGTGAACAACCAACTTTAAGGAGAAACATGCAGCAGCAAAAAGCAGAATGGCGAAGCGGCACCATTGGGAAGGCCTCAGCTGCTAACTCACTAAATTCCTTTGAAAATAGTAACTACTCGTGTTTGGAAACGAAGTACAATATAAAAAGGAATATATGAAATTGCCAAGGAACAAGAAATAAGTTACCAGTCTAATTTTCTCAAGAAATGAATGTACAGAAAGAAAAATACATGGTTTTGTGGACAAACTAAATGAGAAAGGAATCTTGAGTTGTAGAAGTGATTGCCTGATAACAAAATTCTAAGGTAGACTTTACAATGTCAGTCAAAGGCCAAAGTGGAAGGTATCTTTATTTACAGAGGGAAACATTAAATAGCACTTTAAAGCAACGATTGTCAGACACAGACATTTAATTTTTGCAGCTCACTTGAGACAGAGCATTATTATTACATTTCCTTCTGGCTGACCTGGGCCTCTCTGATAACTTGGGGTGGATGAAAGACCTTCCTGTCCTTCTCAGAGCTAGAATATGTTGCCCATCAGCTCCCTGGGCCACTTTTTCTCCCCCTCTTTGGAAGACCACATCCCAGGACTTGATACTAGACGTAGTCCAGCCGTCTCTTAATACCAGTATGCTACACTTTAATGGTTGAGGTATACGCCAAAGGAGCTAACCAATACGATCCAAGAATGAACTGCCTGCTACACAAAGATAAACCTATCAGTAGTTCTGGTTTGATGTTTGTTAGATATCAATCATAACTTCAGCAAAGCTATCACTGCCTTTTCCTTGTTTTAGAAATGTCCGTTTGTTGTTTTGTCTCAACATCCTTGTTGAAATGATTAGCTTTATCTCAAGCTATGTATATTGTGCAGTCACATTGTTTTGTAGATATAAAAAGTGATTTAGGGCACACTATCTTGCACTCTGGAAATCCTGCATCACTTCTAAGACCATAGAGAGACCATCTTGTGTGCCTGTGTTTCCTGCCCATCTTTGCCCACTTCCAGATCAGCAGTGAAACCCTCCGATTGTCCCATCAGCACCAATTTCATTTGAGACCCAGAAGAGGTAAAGGTGGAAGAGGCCAGGCTATGAGCCACAGATGGGCAGGCCTAGTTTCGGTGCCAGTGTGAAAAAGAACTTAAAAGCATAACTTTTTCACCTTGGATTCCTTGCTCAGATGAGCTTCTCTATACCATCCCCTTGAAAAAGACTTACTCAGCTTAAGTGGAGAAACGCCACCCACCTTTTCTGGATTAGGGGGGGAAGCCATCAATCATCTGCACAATACAGCAGTAATTGAAGTTATTTCAAAAGTCCACACTTGAACAGTTAACATGAAGCAAATGTTTCTGGGAACAGACTTATAAATGAATAACTGCTAAATTGACATGTAATTATATGGTGACGAGTCTTTTTCTCTAACTTAAATAAATCTCTCATACAAGTCCTATAAAGGGACAGGAGAGGCGGTTGGTATTTAATTACACATTTACTTGCTTGTTATTTTCAAAGGGCTATAATCCATCAGGAACCCATTTAGTGTATATGAAGCTTGAGAAAGGGTATCTAATAGGATATTTTTTTTAAATTCAGATATAAGGAACATTTGACTAGCCAGATTTTTTTGCTTTGAGAAATAATGTGAAAAATGGAACGGACACCCAAAATATAATTGAGAGAAATGACTGCACCAAAATGAGAGAGCAGTGGCTAAAAATAAGGGAAAGATCCAAGGTCTAAAGCAGGTCATCTTCGTTTTACACAGGGAGGCGTTTCCAGTTGCCTATGAATAAGACTTAATGTGATTATCTATGATCTTAATCTCCTCGCCATCTTGCAGTCTCTCCTGTGTTTCTTAGAGCCCATGTGCAGCAAAAGCCTGCTACCTAACCAGGCAGAAAGCCTCCCCTCAGCTGGTTGGACTCCCCTAGCAACGGCCTGGCCTAGCTGTTCCATCGGTCCCTGGCTGCCCAAACCCTCTTAGAGGAGGGTGGCACCGCTGGCAAAGCCACTGAGAGCATTCGGACCACAGTTGCCCCTCCCCTCCCTCCATTCTGAACCTCTGAAAGGACGAGGAGCTTTCAGAGTCTCATTCGGTTTCCTTCCTTCCTGCAGAACCTTCCCTCCTGGGCCTCGGACTCCACTGGCCTCTGCAAACACTACCCGAGCCAACTAGGTTGCCCAGCAATTGCCAGGACGTTTGTTGCGGTCAGCTCTTGGGGGGGGGGGGGAATGGCATCTGAAGGTTTTGCATTTTGGCAGCATCCACTTTATCACCACTTAATAATGGAATACAGGCTGAGAAAGGCCTTTCTTGTTCATGGGGTTAATTCAAGGGTGCCAAGAGGTACAGATTTGAATTGATCCAAGAGACGGTGAAGCCCAGGTCAGAAAATCCCAAAAGGTCTTGATCCCTCTTAATTGCCAGTGGACAATTCAGCAAGGACTTCATTCATTTACTTGGTTTATGGGCCGTGTTTCTGTTTTCAGTAAACTGTTTTGCTTCAGCTGAAAGACTGTGCCAGAGCCCCAGGTGGTTTCCCAAGAAGACCGGAGTGAGTCCCTAAGAGTTACGCTAGTCTGGTGTTCTCTCTGTCTCTCTCCGCTATGTCAAAGGGCCGTTCTTTGTTGGAAATGATTATAGCATTGACAGCATTTGTTCAGCTGCTGTACTGACACGCAAACTGTGACTCGGAATAAATTGCCTCTGTTGCTTCATCCTTTTCCATGCCATTGAAGCAACAAAATCAGGAAGGAAGGTGCAGTTTGATTTAAATACCTGCTGAATAATTGTAATGAGTTCTGCACTTATGCCCATTTCTTTTAATAGAGTTTGACTCCTGGGATCCACAGCCCAGGGCCCAAACTACTTTATGGACCAAGCAGCAGCTCTTTAACCTGCATAGCTGGCCAGAAGCAACAGCTCAGAAAGGAACATATGGGGGGGGGGGGGGCTCAAATCCCCCTGGCCCCTTCACAGGTGGATGCTCTCTGCGTACCTATCATTAAATGGCTTAACAGAATTGGCTGGTCTGTGGAAGCACCAAATACAGAGATATTTTTATATTTTCCTAAACATCTCCAGCAGTTTATTTTGTATATTCTGAATTATTTATTTCTCAATTTCCTATTGACAAAAGGGAATTTGGTCCTTGTTACCAGAGAAATGAGCAGCTTTTTGCAAAGCACCAATTTAAATTTCGAAGTACAAAGAAAACTTGCCTTTCCATCAAGTTCAAGCAGAAGAGGGCTTGACTGTTTTACCACCAAACAGTATTAAGCCTCCTCGCGTGCATTTCCACAGGCATGTTCACAAAAGCAGCAACACAACGTTGTTATCTGCCACATGAACTAGCTCCCTTCTGGGATGCAGAGCCTGACCTCGAGAGTTAGGTTTCCCTGCGATAAAAGCAGGGCGGATCTCAGTACATCCTCACAATTTGCAATGTCAACCCCATCCTATGAGAACATATGAAAACCTACTGAATTGGGTTCAAGTGGGCTGCGCTCTCCCTCGGCCAAACGCCCCTTGACCGGCTCAGAGGAGCTGCTGGCTTCCCGCTTTTCTGCCTTGGGCTCTCGGGAGAGATCGCTTGGCGTGGAGGTTCCCGTCTGCTGCCGCCTGGACTTGATCCTGTGGCAAGGGAAGCTCCAAAAGCAGCTCTATCCGTTGTATCCACCCCCCTTTTCTCTTGGTCATTTTAAACCTTTGGCTATTCTAACCACAAGGCCTAAAAGACGCCCTGTTCGTCTCTCTCTCTCTCTCTCTCTCTCTCTCTTTCTGGGGAAATAGAAGCTGTGGTGGGAAGCATTTAAAGCTCCTTATTACAAGAACAGGAACGGCACAATTTCTTCCAATGGAGCAAAGTTTCCCCCCCAGATGATGCCAATTTCCACTTTAAGACACTAAGCTGTAATGTTTTTATTTTATTGTTTTAGCACCTTGGAATAAGGTATCTGCAGGCAGAAGGCTGGCCACCTTGTTTTCAGCCTGTTACTTCAATCCCTGCCATGAACCAGTTCTAGGAGATGGGCCGTTTCTGGAACTGCAGTTGTCAGCATGAACAGAGGCTACTCCTAGCCTGCAAATAGTTCAGCAGCTTTGTTAGAAGTGCTTGCAAGCAAGGGGAGGGGAGGTTACTCCTGGGGGGGGGGGGAACCTTCTTTTTAAAGAATTGAAAAGCTGCTTCCAACAGGCCAATTTAAATGAGAGCCATGCAGCTTTCAGGGCCCTGGAGAGGGGAATGTTTCCTTCCACTTCCCCCGCGGAGGTTTCTTCCTGCAGCAATCCTCAAAAGGCTGCTACTCTATCCCCAACGTCCCCTGTGGCACTGGGTAGGCCCTTGCATCTCTCAGGCTCCCTCCCTCGCCTTGTTTTCAGAGGAAGAGCAAAATGGGATCCTGCAAGATCTTGAGGCCTCTTTGTCCTTTCGAAAGAGAAGGGAAGAGAAAATGGTGGGGAAGGCTGCCTTTTGTCTGCCCAAGCAGGCGGGGAAGACCAAGGAAGGCTGGGATGACAGACAGTGGCCTAAGGGGGATGGGCAAGAGTTGAGAGAAAAGCTCCCCAACTGACCAGTCCCACCCACCTTGACCGCCACTCTGTGAAACCTCAGCTGGGGCAGAAAGTTTGGCCGAAGGAAATGAAGGCTAAGCGAAGATTTTGAGAAGTTTTTAAGGACGATCTTCCTGCCACCTCAAGGCCAGAGGCTGGTTCTGTTGCCTGGCACCACCAGGTGTACAAAAGGATGCAAAACTCTGCCTCTCTAGCCCAGCCGAGCGTTTGTGAGCCCTGCTAGGCACCACATCGCTTCTCTCGGGAGCAGCCAAAGGCCGTTTCTGCACGGAGTACATATTCTTTAAAGCAGAATGCAATTGCGGCAAACTTTTATCACCACTTCAGTAAATAATTTACGCATAACAATATTCCTTAACAGTGCAGTGAGAAATTACTTCTACAAGCTTAATCCATTGCAATTTCAGTAGTACCCATTGCACAAGTTATTATTGGCAGTGTGTGCGCATGTGTGCAACTATGTGCGTGCATGTGTGTTCTTGGCTCTTGATGTTCCCAATGGACACAGTAGAACTTACGTGACTGACATGGAATAATAGCTGGATGCGATGCAGGTGAGGTGAACTCCAGATTTCTGACCCACCTGAGCCCACTCCAGAAGGGGGGTTCCATAGTTCCCCTTTGATGGCGAATCAGAAGAGACTCGGCAGTCTACCTGAGAGGGAACCTTTCGGTCTCAGAAACGGGCCAGGCAGCAAGGAACTCGCAGGCCAAACGCTGCCTGATCCGGCACCTTCTAAGGGTCTCGTATCACAGCTGCCCTCTTTTCCCATTGCAGATGAGGAGTTGAGATGCTCATCGATGCAACTCAGAATCTGCCCCAACTCAAGTGGCCCCTGCCTTCCCTTTCCACACCACATTCACTCACCCAGATTTGCTTCTGTCCGTGGTTTCAGGGGGGCTGCTCAGAGGGGGTCTCTGGGAGACGGCCCCTTCCTGCGACTGTCCAGGATGGCAACCTCTCTCTGCCCCCTGTCCCTGGGTCTGCTGCCCCACAGTGCCCACCCGATTCTCCGAAGGCCTTTGGGGCCACCCTGTTGCAGGTGAAGGAGGCTGGGGGTGCTGGAAGGCCTCCTGGTCAGATTACCCCACCATAAACATTAGGTTTCTCTGGCAGCTGCGGCTGCAGTGCAAGCATCCTTTCGTCAGGGGAGAAGATGCGGCCATTCAGCACGTGTGAAAAGCACCCCTGCCCCACACGGGTGCAAGCCCCCTCCTGCTCCAGGACCCCCCGTGGGCCTTCAAGCAGCCCTTGGATGGCCCTCCACGGCTTCCCGCCTTCGTGCGAGACCAGCAGGCTAGACGTGGCTGATGGGTATGTGAAATGCACCCTCTCCCTCCCACACGGAACTTAAGACGCCGACAGATGTCTCTCGGGCGTGGTTGCATCGGCGGCTCCACTGACACGGGTGGAAGAGGGGAGACGCCCCGGGTGCTTCTTGCCTTTCCCAGGGGCTCCACAAGACAGCCCCGAGAGGAGCGCCAAGCCGTTTATAAAAGATGGGCCATTGCCGGGGAAGCTTCCCCTGCTATCCTCATGATGTCGCAGCGAGATCGGAGGGGGCAGCAGAAGGCGAGAGGAGGACGGGGAGAAGAGGCGAGAAGAAGAGGCGGCCTGCGTGCGAGGGGAGAGGGAGGAACTCAGGACTCTGCCTTCTCTTTCTTTTTGCTTTTCTTCAGAAAGGAGGGGGCCCGGAATTTCTTCTTCTTCTTGGAGGGAGACTTGGAAGGGGAGCCTTCGGGGCTCACGGGCCCACTGGTGACCGGCTTGTCCTTGTCCTTGGGGCCCTCGGGAGGGTCTGCGTTGGTGTTCAGCTGGCTGATCCCCTTGCTGAGCTGCTCTTCCACTGTTTGCTCGTCCTCTTTCCCGTTGACCTCCACCGCCTCCGGCTCGGCCTTGTCGGCTGCGGCAGCATCAGCAGGGCCCTGGCTGCTGCCCGGCTTCTTCCCGCCTTGGAAAGAGACAGAAAGGAGTGCTGAGTGTTTACCCCGAGGAGCTGAGCCCCGAAAACCCAGCCTACAGGCCCCAAAGGCTGAGGCGGGAGAGGCCACCCAGATCCGTGTCACTCCGGGCCTCTGGCAGGCTGGCGAAGAAAAGCTAGGCCTGCGGCAGGGAGAGCTTCGTGGGGTGGGGGTTGCTTTGCTTTTTAAAGTCACAACGGTGTCCACCCTGCACAAACACATGTAAAAAGGCGCAGGGCTGCGATCCTGGGGTCGCTCTCCCCACTCCCCCATGGGCACCGCCGGTCTGGAGGAGCAGGCAGGGGGGTGAAATGCAAAACCAGCCTCCCGCAAGCTGGCGCCCTTGGAGGGGGCTGCTCAACGCCCTTCCCACTCACTGGGTGATGGGAAAACAGCCCAGCATAAGGATAGTGGGGGGGGGGGCTGTTGGGGGCCGCCTGGGGACCAAAGAGAGGCATCAACCAAGCTTCTGGATAGCAGGAGCAGAATCAAGAAGTCACCCAGAGCCCCAACTGTCACCACTGGGGTTGTGTGTGGCGGGAGAGGAGGGGGCTGAAGTCCTGCTGGAGTCTCACCCACCGTGAAAGGGCCCCCCCCCCGCGGAGGCCTCTGGCGGATGTGGCTGAGCCCCTTTCTTAGCCCCCCTCTCTTTATTCTTGCCTTTTATGGAGCCGACCTGGGTGGGGCACAGCTGGTGGCTGAGATGTTCAGCCTTTCTGCCTACGGAATTTCTTCCTCCCTGCGGAGGGCAGGATTTGGTTTTGAGGGCTTGCTGGGAGGCTGCATTTCCAAAATGGGTGTACAGGACCATGAAACAAGCAGCACCGAGATCACAAACTAGATGTGATTTGAATCAAATCCAGTGAAAGCTTCCGTCATAAACATCTCGTCCAGCCATGAAACATTACAACTAGAGAGACATTTTTGCTATGCCCATAGTTTGGCAAGGGGGGTGAGGGGGAGAATACCAGGCTACATTCTTCAGGCCTCAAGCTGCGCATGGGTTCATGCTGCTGTAGGCTCACCGGACCAGCGTACCTGACCAGCGGGTGAATATCCCACTGTCAATGGGGGCTGAAAGACCACCTGCTCAGGTGCCAGCAGATGCAGATCTAAACGGGGGCTGCTACACTGGGAGCCTCGGAGCTAAGGGGTAATTTAATTCGGTTTTAATATTTTGTATATTGTTGTATTTATTAGATTTTTAATTTGCTGTGCACCGCCCCGAGTCCCCATGGAGGGGGCGGTCTATAAATTTAATAAAATAAATAAATAATAAATATAAGGAACGGTAACTGGTTTCTATTTAGGACTGCAGGCATGTTCTATGGATTATTGATGGCCCACAGAGCAAGGATGCCCACTGCAAACATTCAGGAAGCTTGCACAATTAGGAGAGAATGCATCTCTGCTCCTCTACATCAGGCTCAATTTAGGAAGGAAGCCGACTTGAAAGACCTTCAACTGGCTCTGAGGTTTGGTGATGCCCAGGACAGAACGACAGGACAGCTGCTGTGCCAGGTGTCTGTGAACTGGGGGGGGGGGGTCCTGAAGCCGGTTCCTTCTCCCACTAATAGTCATGGAACTCCATAGGCTCTTTTTTTAAAAGGAAAAGAAACACCTGGAAAAAACGCCCATAATTACAGGCAGTTTATCCCTCGAGGGACAGGTTCTTACAGGAAGAGGGGACCGTCAGGTCAATTTCCCTTAACTTGGTGTCTTCCAGATGTTTGAGGACTTCAATCGGGTTAACTAGCAATTCTAGAAGTTGCCCACTCAGCTTCCTGGAGGATTTGTGCTGGGGAATGTGACAGGAGTGACTCCTTCCTCTTGTGTAGATCTCCAGAACATCTAAGGCCATCCTTCCCCCCAATCTTTTGCAAGCTTCCTGCATGCCAGCTGCCACTTCCTGTGACCATCATGCCCTCTCCCCCCATCTATGGCTCCCCACGGGGCCTTTACTGCTCCAGCAACCCATGGCCTTGCTCGGCCCAGCGCCTCCCCTCCCCTCCCCAGGGAGGTAGCTGGAAAGGGAGAAAGCAGCCTCTCTATACTTACTAAAGTGACAAGTATTCAGAACCAGAGGCAACTCCTTGGATGAAAGCAACACATGGAAAGAGAAAGGGAGACATTGTGGAGACAAACACACCAAGCACAATGGGGCAGAATGAGACAATGGCAAAGAGAAAGGGGGAGAGAGAGAGAGAGAGAGAGACTAGCACAACTCCTCCTCCCACCTAAAGGAGCCACAGGGACCAGGGCTTCCTAGGGTCACAGGTCCAACCCCAAGAGGAGGGACATGCAGAGTCCCTAGCCAATGGCCTCCCCAACCTTTCCTTCTTTGGGTGAGCAATGACCATTGGAAACATTCTCCATCTTTTAGTGCCAGTTCTCATTCAGCCTGGGTAAGGAGTTAGTTTTCAGATTCTCTTTTGAAGGACAAGATAACTGGGCAAACCTCTCTTGGGTGGGGCCCTTGTGCTTCTTTGGGGACAGATGCTTCTCTAGCAAGCCACTGTCTCCCCCCCGCCCCCAAACAATCCCCGAGGGAGGGAAGCTATCCAGGGAATTCCCTCCACCGAAGCTCTGTGCCTGGGAAAGGCGGAAGGAGCTCTCCTCACAGTAAAGACCACAGGAGTCTTTAAAACAGCGTTTCTCAAACCTGACATCCGCTGGAATTCTGTGAGTGGAAGTCCACATACCTTAAAGTTGCCAAGTTTGAGAAATGCCGTTTTACAGACTGAACGCAGAGTTGGTGGCATAAGCCACCCTAGATTGGATGCTTTCAGCGCCCTCAGTGGTTGGAATGCAGCATTGGAGGCAAACTCTGCCCAGAGCCTGGAGTTGCGGATGGCTCAGCCTTCCATCCTTTTGAGGTCAGTAAGAGGATCTGGACGGTTGGGGGGTGGGGGGAGCAGAGGCTGTAAACCGCTTAGAGAGGGCAGTGAAGCGGCATAGGAGTCTAAGGGCTATTGCTATTGTGAAGCCGCATTTCACCAGTGTGGTCACCAATGGAGACACCTATTAGGGTGCAGGTCAGGCCACCCACACACTTGACTTTTTAAAAATGAGGATCTTTTACTTTTCTAGCCATGAGTTAAAGCAGGTTTAGATGCTTTGTCCAAAACCAAGCTTGATCTCTGTTATCTTTGCTACATCCTGAGATGCAATCTGGGACATTGGCCTAAACTTTGGACTTGATATTATGTTAAACCAATGCAAACAAGACGTCCAATAGCTGACACCAATGTGTATAATGCAAAGGCAGAATTGGAAGGGACCTTGGAGGTCATCTAGTCCAACTCCCTGCCTAGGCAGGAAGCCCTATACCATTTCAGACAAATGGCTATCCAACATCTTCTTGAAAACTTGTAGTGTTGGGGCATTCACAACTTCTGGAGGCAACTTCTATTCCACTGATTAATTGTTCTAACTGTCAGGAAATTTCTCCTCAGTTCTAAGTTGCTTCTCTCCTTGATTAGTTTCCACCCATTGCTTCTTGTTCTGCCCTCAGGTGCCTTGGAGAATAGTTTGACTCCTTCTTCTTTGGGGCAACCCCTGAGATATTGGAACACTGCTATCATGTCTCCCCATGTCCTTCGTTTTATTAAACTAGACATACCCAGTTCCTGCAACTGTTCTTCATATGTTTTAGTCTCCAGTCCCCTAATCATTTTTGTTGCTCTTCTCTGCACTCTTTCTAGAGTCTCCACATCTTTTCTACATCGTGGCGACCAAAACTGAATGCCGTATTCCAAGTGTGGCCTTACCAAGGCATTATAAAGTGGTATTAACACTTCGCGTGATCTTGATTCTATCCCTCTGTTGATGCAGCCTAGAACTGTGTTGGCTTTTTTGGCAGCTGCTGCACACTGCTGGCTCATATTTAAATGGTTGTCTACTAGGACTCCAAGATCCCTTTCACAGTTACTGCTATTGAGCAAGGTACCATCTATAATGTACCTGTGCATTTCATTTTTGTTGCCTAAATGTAGAACCTTACTCTTTTCGCCATTGAATTTCATTTTATTAGATAGCGCCCAATGTTCAGGTTTGTCAAGATCCTTCTGTATCTTAAGCCTATCTTCTGGAGTGTTGGCTATTCCTGCCAGCTTGGTGTCGTCTGCAAATTTGATGAGTTCCCCATTTATTCCCTCGTCCAAATCATTGATGAAGATGTTGAAGAGTGCTGGGCCTAAAACAGAGCCTTGGGGGACTCCACTGCATACTTCCTTCCATGTAGATGCAGTTCCATTGAGGACTACACGTTGAGCATGGTTGGTCAGCCAGTTACAAATCCATCTGGTGGTGATGCTGTCTAATCCACATTCTTCTACTTTATCTAGTAGTAGGTTATGGTCTACCTTGTCAAATGCCTTACTGAAGTCCAAGTAAACTATATCGACGGCATTCCTCTGGTCCACTAATTTTGTCACATTATCAAAGAATGCAATAAGATTAGTCTGGCATGATCTGTTTTTGACAAAACCATGTTGGCTTTTGGTTATTATTTTGTTTGCTTCTAGGTGTTCAGTAATTCGCTGCTTGATTATTTTTTCCAGAATCTTTCCTGGTATTGAGGTCAGGCTGATGGGTCTGTAGTTTCCTGGATCTATCTTTTTAAATCCTGCAGCTTGGCGATAAAACAAGCTGGTCAAAAGAAGCTGATGGGAAGCTATTTGCTGGAAAGAGCTAATGACTATTATTCACTCAGTTTTTTTATAATGCAGACTGTCCTTATTCTTCTCAACCATCTTGATGTTTTGTGGCAGGAGGAGGAAGAGGCTAACGCAGGATTGCAGGGCGGTGTGTGTTTTGCTTCTTTCTCCCAGCCGACAAAGGCTACAAATGGGGCAGGTGGCTCCCTGGCAGCTTTTGATCCCAGCCTCGGCTTGTTTGCATACTATCTTCTTTTGTTTTCTTAGGAAGCTAAAAGGTGTGTGTGTGTATTTAAATTTATAGAAATTCTCGTAAAGTTCCTTGGAGAACTGTCCAAGAAACAACGTCTGGGGGAGAAATAGCAGATTGAAGATGAGTCTGTGAAAAATGGAGCAGATGACTGCAGCGGAGTGAAGTGTCCACGAATGGACGGGCTCTTTGTACTATCCTGTCTGGACACGCGGAGGGCTTGAGATTGCCCCAAAGTGCTCCAGACAGCGGCTCTTTGCAAGGAAACTCTCAAGAGGCCAGTCTCTGGCAGGCTTAGAGCTCTGGGAGACAAGGGAATAACCTCTCTGCTGAAGAAACTGCACTCGGGGTTTTTGAAAGGATACTAGATTCGCATAGTTGGTTTTCTAATCACTTTTGGAAGTTACTTGTTTAGCTACTTTTCAACTTTTATTAACCTTTGGATCCACAAGTCTGGCAGTGCCAGGTGAATTTCCTTCAATCCTTAGTGAAAGAAACTATTAACTACAAGTTACAAGTTTAAGAATTTAAGAATATATATTATTTTTTGAACAAACAACAAATGTATGAAAAGAACTTTGATTTTAGAACATTATAAAAAAATATAAGGGTCCAGATAAATTTGAAATAATGTTTTAGAATTAATTATAAAAAATCCTTCCCTTGGGGGAATGCTTTTGTTTTGATTAAAGAATTTTAAAAATGTCTGCCATTATAGCTAAACCGTGTCTAGAAGATTATATGGAAGAGGAATAGGTATTTTCAGGAAAGATGGAGACTGCCGTGGAAGTGGATTTACAAATGACAGAATACAAGAATGACATGGAAAAAGAAGCTACGCTGGACACACAAGAGAAACTGGATGATGTCTTCGTAAGTAAAAGGGGTATATAAATAGCAAACTAAAAGAGTGATTTGGATAATTTTCCTGTATTGGATTTACAAGATGCTTGTTAAAGCTTTAAAGAATTTTCTGAGAAGGGAAAAAGAAAAAATGAAATCAAGATTGATAGAAATAAAAGGAAGAAATATAAAATTAGTTTATTTGATCTAGGTTCAAATAGATATGTTGTTATTTCCGGTAACCCTTAATGGATTTTGCTGACCAGGACTGGATGACAAGGCCTTGAATGTTTCTTTAGAGCTAAGAGAGGGGATAAAATATATTTATGTGTTTTTATTTTTTTATTGTCTGCCCTATTTTTCTTATTTTTTTTAATTTTACTTTTATGCTTCCATTAATTTGGTTGTAAAATTTTAATAACATTAAAGTCATAAAAAAGAGAATTGTCCAAAAGGTCAAGAGGGTAGCCACGACTCTTCTCAGGACAGAAAGTCCCACTTTGGTTTTTCTGATACACTGAAGGACACCCCAGACCCCCTCCCAATCAGTTCTGATGATCTATTATGGCAGGTGATCCAGCTGGCAATCTAAAAATCGGGACCCCCTCAGGCCTCATTCTGTTAGCCACAGTGGCCAGACGGGGGCTCCCTGTCCTTTGCATCTCAGGCCAATCTCCCTCTGGGATTTCTAAAAACCCCATCCAAGCTGGTGTCCATCCCTCATCTGGTGTCCAGTCGTTCTAGAGATCCCGATGGCCCCCAGATGTTTCGGCTGCAAAGGCACCCCTACCTTTCGGAGCTTTGGAGGGAGACCTGGCTGGGCTCCTTGCCCCAGGCTTTGTGGGGCTCTTTTCGGGAGGGCTGACGGTGGATTCTTCAGGGGACGTCCCTTCCTCCTCTGGACCACTGTCCTTCTTCTCCCCTGGAGGAGATGGCGGAAGAGAAGAAGGACGGGAAACAAAGGTAGTGGGGCAACAGTCGTCTCGCCTGAGTTTCTACCTACCAACTTTTTGGACCCCCTAAAAATGTTCCCTGGCTTCTCTGAGCTGGTGGTGAGTTCAGCCGACCCTTCCTGCCTTCATTGCAGTCCTTGGGGCTTCTCAATGACCGCCCCAGGACCCTTACCGTCCAGGCCCAGTTTCTTCCTTTCCACCTCCTTCTTGTACTCCTCCAGTTCCTGATCGGTCAGCTGGTTGAAGGGGTTGGGGGGCTCGGGCTCAAGAGAGGCCTCCACGCCGGAGTCATCCTTCACCTCTCCATCGGCCAAATGACTCTCGGTAGACTGCAACAAGAGAGAAGCCGCGCCTGAGTCTCCCCTGGCAGTTTTCACGCCACAACTCCCCACAACTGAGTCCGAAGCCAACTCCTCCACAGCATCCGCGGTCTCTTTGTGTGGCTGGATGGTTGTGCGCACACAGTGATGAAAAGAGCAGTGCAGAGGAGCCTTTCTCCCTTTTGCCCACGTGCGTGAAAGAGCCAGGGGCTGCAAGGCACCCTCTGCGACCCTCCTGCTGCCATTCATCCGGAAGCAGCAAACGCCTTGGGCCCCACCTTCCTTCGCTTTGCCCAATTTCACATTGTGAAAGTTGGCGGGGAACTTTATGAGCCACCCCCCATTTCTGCCTGCCCCACTTCTTCCCTTCTGATCCACAAATAGAAGGAAACAGGTCGCTGGTGCACACGGCCCTCCCCACGGGCAGTTGGGTGACGCTCCCTGGAAACTTTGGAAAAAAGGCTCTCTATGGTTGTGGTTAAAAACCCTCTGCTGGTTGCAATGCAGGAAAGCAGCTCAAGGGCATATTGGCAGTGAGCTCTTCTCACAACAGGCAAATTAGCCTGGCAAAGCAAGAGCCAGAGCCAGCCTTGTCTGGCTGGCATGAGGAGGAAGGTGCGTGGCGCCGCCTCCCCCTCTTGGACCCAGAACTGAGGGCGGAGCTTCCCCTGCAGCCCGCCTGGGACGTTCGCTGCTTCCGCTGCCCACGGCTAGGGCTGAAGAGGGCTGAGAAGGAGCAGCACAGGCTGGGAGGAATCGCCAAGCCTGATGCCCCCAATGCCAGCGCCAGCGTGCGATGCCTACCGGGCTCCTACTCTGCTCTGCGATGACGCTGGCCAGCAGCTGGGACTGGGGTCCGGCCGATTTCACCTGGCGGTTCTGTTCTCGGATCTGCAGGGAGACAGACGGGCCTGTCATGGGGGAGAAGCTGAGCAGGGACAGCCCTTACTTGAAAGGCAAGGGAGGGGGGGGGGGAGGAAGACGCCCCCAGTGGGCGGAAAGAGGCCGCTGCCCATCCTCCAGGCAGGGAAGGCCACTCGGGCCAAGGAAAGGGGGAGATGGGGAGGGTGGGTCTGCCTGGTGGCCCAGGAGAGACCACCTCCAAACCACCAGCCAGTCTCCCTGGCCCCTTGCCCAGCGGCCTTCCGAGGCCAAGACAGGTGTGTGTGTGTGTGTGTGTCCATCCGCCCGGCCTGTGAAGAGTAACTCCAAGAAAAGGGGAGGGGGCCAGGTGGTTCCCATCACTGCAAGGCAAACGAGAGCTGCCGCCCTAAGGGAGAAGCCCCACACGGCGCCCTGGGAAGGAAGCAGCCTGGCCCCACAGCAGAGGCCCCGGGAGGCAGGGGCCGCTTCCGCCAGTGACCGGAGGAGCCAAGCCGTCCTGTACCTTGTTCCTCATTTCCAGGACTTCTTGAGGGTCTGTGTAGAGAGGCACAAATTGGTTGGGGTTCTCGATTCGGATTGGCATCCCACTGCTGGATTTCTCCACGTCCTCTGCTTTCATCCACTGCAGAGCGCGGGAAGAGAAACGCAAGAGGGCAGCCCTGAGATTCCACGCAGGAGCCCGGAGGCTGGAGAGGAAGCCGGGCGAGTCAGCTCCCGCCTTGGCCCTGCAGGGAAGGCCACCCAGCGACCCTCCATGGCCGCCTCCGCTCTGCTGCCGGAGAGGGTGGTGGAGCTTGAGAAGGAGGGGAGGGGGCCACCTGGCTTCCTTCACCCACCCAGACAAGGCTCAGGGCTGCTTAAGGCGGTCGGGCAACCAGCACACAGGGTGGAGATGGGGTCAAATCTAGTCAGAAACAGAAGTTTTGCTAATGTTTTGATAAGAAGAGCCACCGCATGTTTATTGGACCCGTGCCCCTCCTGGCTTGTACTGGCATCCTGGGAGGTGACACGAGGCTGGCTCCAGGGCATTGTGAATTCATCTCTGAGTGAGGGGTACTTGCCCACCGTTTTGAAAGAGGCGGTGGTGAGGCCCCTCCTCAAGAAGCCATCCCTGGACCCAGCATTATTAGAGAACTACCGTCCCGTCTCCAACCTTCACTTTTTAGTGAAGGTTGTCGAGAGTGTGGTGGCTCAACAGTTTCCCCGACATCCGGAGGAAGTTGATTATCTAGACCCGTGCCAGTCCGGCTTCCGACCCGGTCACAGCACCGAGACGGCGTTGGTCGCGTTGGTTGATGATCTCTGGAGGGCACGGGATAGAGGTTGCTCCTCTATCCTGGTCCTATTAGACCTCTCAGCGGCTTTTGATACCATCGACCATGGTATCTTATTGCACCGATTGGGGGGGTTGGGGCTGGGAGGTACCGTTTTACGGTGGTTCTCGTCCTACCTCTCTGGTCGGTCGCAATATGTGTTGGCAGGAGGGCAGAGGTCGTCCCCGAGGCCCCTCATATGTGGGGTCCCTCAGGGGTCGGTCCTCTCGCCACTTCTGTTCAACACCTACATGAAGCCGCTGGGCGAGATCATCCGTGGTTTTGGGGTGGAATAACATTTGTACACTGATGACACCCAGCTGTACATATCCACCCCAAACCACCCCAACGATGCCGTCGAGGTGCTGTCCCGGTGTTTGGAGGCCTGGATGGTAGTCTGGATGGGTAGTAACAAACTCAAACTCAACCCGTCCAAGACCGAATGGCTATGGTTTCCGGCACCCCGGTTCAGCCAGATAAGTCCAACACTGGCCATTGGGGGCGAACAACTGGCCCCCGTGGAGAGGGCGCGCAACTTGGGCGTCCTCCTGGATTCCCAGCTGTCCATGGAGGACCATGTGGCGGCCGTAGCCAGGGGGGCGTTCTATCAGGTACGCCTGATACGCCAGTTGCGCCCCTTACTGGACCGGGGGGCCCTTCGCACAGTCACTCAAGCGCTTGTGACATCCC
This sequence comes from Rhabdophis nuchalis, assembly GCA_039707465.1. Classification (NCBI taxonomy): domain Eukaryota; kingdom Metazoa; phylum Chordata; class Lepidosauria; order Squamata; family Natricidae; genus Rhabdophis; species Rhabdophis nuchalis. Next base: position 34,395,667 of record CM077653.1, read on the forward strand.
GGCTGGATTACTGTAACGCTCTCTACATGGGGCTCCCCTTGAGGTGCACTCGAAGGCTACAGTTAGTACAGAATGCGGCCACGCGGGTGATTATGGGTGCCTCAAGGCAAGCCCACGTAACACCTCTCCTGCGCAAGCTGCACTGGCTGCCTGTGGCCTTTCAAGTGCGCTTCAAGGTGTTGGCGACCATCTGTAAATCGCTCCATGGCTCGGGGCCTAGCTATATACGAGACCGCCTCCTGCCCCATACATCCCTTCGTCCGATCCGCTCCCACAGAGAGGGTCTTCTCCGGGTGCCGTCGGCTGGGCAATGCCAGTTGGCGACACCCAGGGGAAGGGCCTTCTCTGTGGCGGGCCCGGCCCTCTGGAACGACCTACCCCCCGACCTTCGCACTACCTCGGACCTCCGCCTCTTCCGCCAACGTCTTAAGACGTATGTATTCCAACAAGCCGGCCTAGGATAGCCCCCCGTTTCTGACTTTTTATACATAAATTATAATTTGGTAGGGTTTTTAAATATGGGTTTTAGCACGGGTTTAAATAATTTAATATATTTTAATGATGTATATTGTATTTATTGTGGTTTTAAATAATGCCTGTGCGCCGCCCTGGGTCCTAACAAGGAGAAGGGCGGGGTATAAATTCGAATAAATAAATAATAAATAAATAAAAAAGAAGGTGGATCCTGTGGCTGCATTCTTAACTGCAGTAGGAAAATGCCACCTTTCAGTTTGCATAGTTTAGTCAAGGCAAGAACTGCCATCTGATCCTCCTGTCCTTTTATCCAGCTTCTCTGGTCCCCGGGGGGTGGGTGGGAGTCCTCTGTAGCCCCCATGGAGCAGCCTCTGACTCTCCTGTGCCCGAATTCTCTACCCATTCCCCCACTCAGGATGCTGGGCTTTAGCTCTTCCTTCCAAGGCTTCTCAGCCCCAAATCTCAACCCATCCTGTGGTTTCCCAGCTGGCAAAATGATCTAATCTGGCACCCAGCAAGCCTCTGGGAAGCCCAAAAGCTGGAAGGCAGGCAACCAAGCCCCCTACTGGCTCCTGGACTCTGATGCTGCAACTGCCTGGGATGGGCTTCCTTGGAAGGCAGGCGCCCTCCAGCCATCTTGCAAAGGCCGTTCATTATCCAAGGGAGGGAGGCGAGTCCCCTCTAAGGGGTTTCTGGGTCTCCTTCTGTGGAAACAGCTAATCCCTGCGACCTGTCAGACCAAGAGACCGACCTCTCTGCCAGGTCTCAGAAGATTCCCCTGGGGCTTTGCTGCCAAGATGACTTTGCCAAGCCCTGAGATTTCTTCCCCAGAGCCAACTGGAGCCATGCCGGAAGCTCTGTCCTCTGCACTGGCTTTTGGCCTTCCTGCTCTGCTGCTCCCCTCCCAAATCTACTCCTCGCAAGGGGAATCCATAGTCCGGCTCCCCCCAATTTCTACAGCCACCAACAGGATGGTTGTCCTTCCTAGGCTCCTCCCCCCCCCCCCCTGCTTTGTGCGCAGGGCGAGGAGGTGGCCCCTCTCTCCTAACCGTGGCTTTGGTCCTCTGGCCGCTGGCACCGCCTTGGCTGTCCTCAGCCACCTTCACCCGCAGGTAAGTGTTGGGCGTGTTCAGCCAGCGGGTCTTTTCCTTCTGTTGCTTCTGGGCGTGTTGCCGGAGGGTGGAGATGGGCCCCGCCTCCTCCTCGAAGACGAAGGCCGTGACGGTGGCCGGGATCTCCACCTCGCTCTTGTGCTTCGTCTTCTCCTGGACAAATGGGTAGCGGTAAGCGTAGCCAGTCCGGTAGCCCTAGGAGGTAGGGAGGAGGAAGAGGCTGCACTTGTCTGTTCCCACCAGAGCCAGCCTGCCTGCCTGCCTGCCTTCCGCCCTCCTGCCTGGCATGCAGCTCTTGCAAATTCCAGCCTCTGGAGTGGGACTCAAAAGCCCGAAATGCCTCCTGTTTGGTCAACATTCTTGAGCTGGGATTCTACATCTACAAGTGGGCGACATTTCCAAAAACCTAACTTTATGACCAATGCCCACATTTACCACCTGTGCAGCGTCCCTCTGTCACGTGATTCCCCTTACAGTCTGTCCGTATCGTCCTGTGCCTGAGCTGCTATTCTCCTCCCCCCCCCCCCAACAGAATGGAGAGATTAGTGGAAGGGATTACAGAAGATTAAGCAAGCAACAATAGGGAATATATTTTGAAAGCAAGGTGGTGGCACTGGCAGCCCCAGGTTTGCCACACAAACAGACCCATGCCATTCTCTATTGTATGCTTGCTTATTGTCTTGTAATCTCCTCTTCTTTAACTTCTCCACTCTGCAAGGAGAGAGAATTCCAAAGACAAGCTCTCTTACGCCTTACAAAGCAGAGAGATTGGGGAAGGTGGGATTACAAGAGGTGGGAAATCCTTGAGCGGCAGGTGTGTTCCTCTCCATGTCTATTTCCCACTGTGTGCTTGCTTAGTCTCTGGTCATCCCTTCCTTTCCTTTCCAAATGTAAACGCAAACATTAATTTCCTTCTTATTAATGGTTTGTTTAAGGACAGAGCTGCAGGTCCCAATTAAAGCCACTGAACGAGGACTACCTGTGCCTCTTCTGTCTCACAGAGGCGCTGGAAGACCCCTCGGAGCCTTGAAGTGAAGGGGGCAATCACCCACCAAGGCTGCTTCGTGTGGACGTTGGGTGTTTAATGTGGTCCCTCAATGGCTCAGCTCCTTTCTTTTTTTAAGCAGTCCCTGTCTGATGGGCCAGCAGGAGCCCTGCAACCCCTCGTCCCCGTCCCCCTGCCCAGGCTTGCCTCTTTCCCTCCAAAGACCCTCTTTGGTTTGCAAATATCTCCCTGCAGGAGTGCCAATTTTATGAGCAGGGCAGGGGACGTATTGGGTGGAGCTTCTCTGCTCGCAAACCTACCAGATTGTCCAGCATCCTCATTAGTGCTTCAAATTCATGCTCTCCCAGGCGGCTCTTCTGCATGGGCCCAAAGGTGCTGCCAGCCCATCGGACCAGACCCACATCGTGAGGCCTTTGTTTCTCCCCCTCCAAGAGGATGAGATGCTCGGGTCCACCAGCGCTAGACAAGGCAGCGACCTGGAGGGAGGGAGCACAATCTGGTCACGTATGACAAGGGAAATCCACACTCGAGCAAGGAGGCTGGATTCTGGGGGAATTGCAAGTCACCATCAAGATGAGAATGTCACCAAAAATAGCATATTAGGAAGATGTTTCCCACGACTAACTGACACAAATCTCCCACCGCCTCCCTCCAAGCCAGTAGTCATTACAGAGCTTTTACGTGCTAAGGAGAAGGGAGCGAGGAAGAAAACCCCATGGAGGCATCTTATGTTTGCAGGCGTCTCCTTCGGATTGGAACATTCCCTTCGGTCTGCTTCTGGGATGCAAGGCAAGGCAGGAGGCGAGCGCCTAGTTTGGTCGCTCTGGAGCTCACCTGGACTTCACAGGCCGCCTGCAAATGGAAGACCTTGTAGAAGGCTTCCTCCACCGTGTCTCCAAGGGTCACCAGGCCATGATTGCGGAGCACTAAGACCTGCCCAAAGAAACAGCAAGAAGCAGGTTCTCAGGCAAACAGCTAAAGAAGATGACATCTTTCTCTGCCCTGTGAGTTCTTCTCAATTCCGAACCTCTCCCACGTCCCCAAAACCCAGTTTGGGCAGAGATTTAGTTGACATCCGAGATTGCGCCAGAACTCAAAGCCCCCCTCCCAGGCCTCACCTTGCAGGTGGGTCCAAGGCACTTCTGCAACTCAATTCTGTCGGCCTCTCCCTCCATTTCACCATTGAAGTCAAAATACACCATGTCACCTGCCAGCAATGCATCGTGGGAAATTGGCAAGAGGCCTTGTTTCATTGCGGAGACCTGTGAAGGAAGGAAAACAAAGACTCCCCTGCATTTCCAGAATGAAAACTCTCCTCCTTTCTTGACGCAGACAGAACCGCTGACCAAACTGACTTGGAGTTGTAAGCCCTCCATACCTGGAGGGCAGCTGAGGGAAGAAAGGCCCCCCTACGGGCATGAGCCAGCGAGGGAGGCCTCCTTTCCTAAGCACCCCACGAGGGGAGCCACAGCAAGTGGCCGTCAAGTCCTTTCAACACTCCCACCCTGGACGGCTCCTTCCCAGGGGGCTTCTCCAGACTCCGGGCCTTCCGGGGGTTCCTCGCCTGGTGACGCCCCCAGGGGCTCCGCTTCCTCCTTTCCCTTCGGAGGCGGCTGCGTGGGGCTCTGCCTCCTGCAAGGCCTTTCTAGGCCAGCTCAGGGGCTGCATCAACGTCCAGCTTCCCACACGGGATGACCTCTGGTTTGCTTAACCTTTGCCAGCTATCCCGGCTGGCTCCCTCAACCCACCCAAAGCAGATCGACAGTGTAACACAAGGCACAACACAACTGTGAGAGTTGCGCCTGGCTGGAGGAGCCCAGGGCTGAAGGGAAATGGGACGGAGGGACATCTCTGAGAAGATCCCTGCCTCGTCCATCCATCCACCTGAAGCTTTGCCGTGTCTCAGCATTGTGCTAGAAAGATGGACACCATCCAGTCCCCCCCGTCCGTCCGTCCCGTCCCCGCCCTTACTGCGGTTGTGGCTGGTGTGTGCAGATGGATGATGCATCTCACATCAGGCCGAGCCGCGTAGATGGCCGAGTGCAGGCTGAATCCTTGGGGGTCGACTGGAAAGCTGGTGCTGCCTTGCTCCACTACCTTCCCCAGGATGTTGACTTTGACCTGTGAAGGAAAAGGGGAGGGGGGAGGTCTTCCGATGAGAGGACGGGCCCTTCCCTCGGCTGGCGTCTCCGGAGGAGCTTCCTTCAGCCAGAGGGGAAGAGAAGCCAGGAGGTCTGAGGTGGGGGAGAAGATCCCGGGATCCTAAACTCATCTCAAGCTTACAGGAAAACCAGCCTGTGGCCTCCGGATGTGCCTCCCCCTCTGGGCCCGCTGGCCTTCAGTGATTTTGGGTGGACCCCTCGTGTGTCTCCACACAAAGCGGAGCTCCTCTACTCCAGCAGAGGCTTCCCCGGGCCCTCTCAGTCAGAGAGGTACGACTGCAGCCCCATGGCTCCTCTCCCGGCCTCAGCAGGCGTCTCCCTTTGCATCATTTTCTCTGAGTTTTCTATTGTAACTTTGCTGTCTCCCAACCAGCTCCCAGGATGCAAAATCTGCATCGGCCCAAATGTTCCCTCTTCTTTCTCCCCGGTCCATGCATCGGAGATCGACTCAGGACAGCGCCTGCCGTCCAAAAAAGGGGGAGATTTCACCCTGAGGCTAACGTGGTATACTTGTGCAGCCATCTTCCAAGGGGCAGCCTGTCGGTGAAATTCTAGAGGGGTTTTTGTCACCTGTCCCCGTTTTTCAGGATGAGCAGTTCCATTGCAGGCAGGCTGCTCTTAAAGACAGCTGTGAGTGAGGAAACACAGCTGGCTGCAAAGCTCCAACAGGCAGAGCTCGACCCAAGAGTTTTGCATTCTCACCAAGCTGGATGCTGTAACTTCATGGCAGGAGAGACCTTCGGGACACACCAGGAAATGCTCCTGTTCTTTGCTGACTCTCAGCTGTGAAAGGAAGGGAGGGCTCAATTTCTCCTTCACTCATTGGTCAAGAACATAAGCGGTGCCCTGCTGATGGGATCCCTGGACCATTTTGTCCAGCAGTTCTCACGCTGGCCGGCCGATCACCAAAGGAAGCCCCCCTCCCCCCACCTCCCGATCTCCCAGGAGATGGTTCAGGAGGCGGCTCCCCTACCCTCAAGGCTAAGAGCCATTAATCCCCAGAACCTCCAGGAGCTGCTTATCCCAAGACATTTGTGCCTTCAATTTGCATACTGCAGAACTAACAAAGATTCAAACGGTTCACAATCCAATAAAAACATGCCATCAATTAATAATAATTAATCAATTATGTCCACAGTACAAAATGAAAATGAAAATTGTAAATAAGGGAGGGGAAGAGGAGTAATAATGATTATTACGCAAACAGCCTCTGGTAGCCTCATGACTCCTGCAACACACGCTACATGGAGCTGCCCTTGGAGACTGTCTGGAACCCACAGCTGGTTCAAAATGGAGCAGCTGGGACGCGAATGGGCCCTTTTCCTTACGCCCAGCTGTCCTGGAGGCTTCACCACTTGCACTGGTGCCATTGGAGGTGCCGGCCATCACCCTTCGGTAGCCTTCCGGCTGGTGGCTTGAAAGGCTGCCCGTCTCCACCAGTTTCTGCCTTCCTGGCATGGCTGGGTGGAGCGGAGGCCTCTGGCTTTGCCAACAGGATTCTACTCCTTCATCCAAGGCTGCCCAAGCAGAATCCTGCAAGTCTGAAAGTGCAGAACCTCCACTCGCCACTTTCAACAGCCTGAGCCACGAGGGAGGGAGGGTCCCCTCCCAGTCGCTCTCGATGATGGTTAAGTGACTGCGGGCTTCTGCCCGTCTAGCCTGGCAGCCATAGCCCTTAGACTCAGGTGCTGCGTCCCAGGGCTTTACAGCCCTCTCTCAGCGGCCTCTTGCCCCCAACAGTCTGCCTCCAGGGTATCCAAGGAAAGCACCGGCTCAGTCACCGGCTGGTCTGTAGCTCAAAGATGGTTGACTCACGAAGGATCCCCAACACACGACCTCTTCGTTCCACTGCAGTGGTTAGAAGGCAGCTTTGCAGGCTAATTCTGCCGACTGCCAGTTGCCAGCAGTTCGAATCCCACCAGGCTCAAAGTTGGCTCGGCCTTCCATCCTTCCGAGGTCAGTAAAACGAGGGCCCAGATTGCAGAGGCCCTTCTAAGAGACAGTGGCTTCCTTTAAGCCCCAAGTGCAATCTTGTTTTTAAAAAAAACACTGAAGGAAACCCAGTTTCGTTTCCACCTGCCACGAGGCCGGAGGAGGGAGGGCGGCATGACTCACCGTGACTGTGGTGCCTCTGAGCTGTGCCCAGCCGTGAAGGTCCAGCAGCCGATAGACGCTGCCAACCTTGCAGCGCATGAGCCGCTCCCCTTTGGCCAGGGACACGGAGTCCGTGCTGTGGAGGTCATTGATGGGGATCACTGCGGAAAGGCCTGCAAGAGAAAAGCAGGGAAGGAGCAGCGTGAGGAGGCTCAGTGGGCTCAGGAAAAGCCCCTTCTTCCCCTCCTCTGCTGGCCTCCAAGCTTAGAGCAGAGATGCAAAACCCCGGTTGCTCAGAGGGCTTATGCAGCGGCTGAAGACACATTTTCAACCTGTGTGTTTCTTTATACTGTAAGGAAACATTTCTCAATCTTGGCAACTTTTAAGGTGCGTGGACTGCTAACTCCCAGAATTCCCTGGTGAGCACACTGGCGTCTGTCACCCAACCCGACCAGCAGCATGCAAAGAAGGCAGCTGCCTCAGGAGAGGCTGCCGCTTACAGCACCAGCCAGCAGAGGGTTGTGTGGCCCCTCTTGACTGGTGGCATCACTGCGCCCCACCCTCTGCTAGAGGGGCCTTCAAAGAACAGACAGCCATCAAGTGGGGCGGGGGGTGGGCGGGGGGATGTCAGCCCTGTACCTCCCTCTGTAACCTGGAGGCCCAGGGGAGATCTGGGCGTAAAATCCAGGCATCAGCAGAATTAAACTCCAGGAAGAGCAGCCCAGCCGTAGACGTCCCCCCAAGCTGAAGAGAGCGCCCTTCTCAGGAAGGTGGGCAGGGGAGGCCAGGTGGGGGATTGGCACGGAGCTCAGGCAACGTCAGGGGGAGGAGGAGGAGGAGGGGCACTTGCTCAGAAACATGACCCCAAGGCCCTGGATGGGAAGCCAACATACTCAAGGGCGACGGAGGGAAGACAGAGGGAGCCGTGGTGGCCATGAACTCGGCTATCTGCTGAAGGGCCCAGATGTTGGAGTTGTTTCCTTTCTTCATCTGCTCTTGGATGAGGCTCTCCAGCTCCTCCCTGAAAGACTGAAGACACCACAGAATAACTCCCAGGTAGCCCAAGGGGGCTTCTGAGGGGCGAGGGGGGGGGGCTGCTATGCAGGTGCATTTGCCAGGTGGACCTTTGGAACCAGGTGGAGAAGCTCTCGGATGTTCCCCTGGGATGGGAAGTAGCCTTCCATGAAGGCCAAGCCCTGAAATTCCATGCAGTCAGTGCTCGGCTGAATGGTGACACTGGCTTCCTCTTCGAGTGCAGCTGTCAGGATGTCTGTCTTTTTAAGATGCCACAGTGCACTTTTAGGGTCCCCCCCTCACTGCCCCTCGCGGTCTCTCCAGGACCCCAGCTGAGTCCAAAGTCCTTCCACACAAGCTTCACTCCTAGCTTTCTCCCAAGCTTTCTTGGTCAGGCTGATGTTGCAAGGAATGGCAGAAAAACCATTCTGTTCTTACTGTTAAACAATGCCCCCTCTGGCTCACTCTGTGTGTGTGTGTGTGTGTGTGTGTGTGTGTGTGTGTGTGTGTGTGGGTGTGGGTGTCCATCCCAGGGAAGGCCTTTCCTGTGCAATCACTGTGCCTTGAGCAGGGAATTTTATGGGGATCCAAAAACATCCTTCTCCACTAGAAGTCTCCTCCCAAATGTCATCTCTTATCTACCAGCAAGCCCTCCTCTACACCCCCTGCGGTTCCTCTCTTCCACAGTTCCCTGGGCCAAGCACAAGCCTGGCCGTCCTGCCCAGCATCCTATCCAATGTTCCCCACAACCATCAGGAATCCTGTGGAAGATCGCGGGAAGAAAACCCCAAGGAAATAGAGCAAGCCTCGGCTGAGGCCCCGGAGCCATTGCCATTAGCCCGGAGCAAGAGAAGAGAGCCTGGGATGCGGCTCTGGAGGCCCAAAGCGCTGAGCGAGGGCTCGGGGTTCCCTCCTCTCGCCCCCCTGGGCCCAGGCGATGCTCCTCTGCTCCCTCCTGCCCTGCTCCTGGCCCCGGTGCAGAGACTGCCGGGGGGCCTTCGGATGCTAACTGTGAGGGCGGCCCAGTCCAGGGAGGTTCACCCGTCCCACCATGCGGGGCTCCTCTCCACCCCTCTGGGGGCATCTACTCACGGGGCTCTGCAGAATCATGGTGACTCTTTTCTTCTGCTCCATCAGGTTGAAGTCTTGGCGCAGGTCCGCAGCCATGTTCCTGATGCGCAGATACTCGGGGTCGTCTTCCGAGAAGCGGTCGAAGTAATGTTGGCTCTCCGCAGGGAGCGAGGAGACCTCCTCGGGGATGGTTTCGTCACTCATTTTTAAACTGACGGTCAACTCTGGGCAGCTGCAAGGAAGACGCCAAAAGCCACATTTCAGGGCCACGAGGGAACCTCCAAGCAGAATGCCCACAAGTGGGCCTCTGGAGCCCAGGCCTCGATTTTGCCTCGGGTGAAACATTTACCCAACCAATTCCCGGAGAGTGGGAGCTGCTTCCATTGAGCGACTTTTTTGGTAGCTGGAAAAGAACTCATTTGCAATAAAACCAGCATTTCTTTGATTAGGGAAAAGTCCTTCCTCAACTTACAACAATTCATTTAGTGACCTTTCAAAGTTGCAGCAGCACTGGAAAAAACAACTTATGACCATTTTCCCCACTTACGACCATTGCACCACCCCCAGGGTCACATGATCAAAATTCCGATGTTTGTAACTGTCTCATACTTATGACGGTTGCGGTATCCCAGGGTCACGCGACCACCTTTTGTGACCTTCTGACGAGCAATGGGGAAGCCAGATTCACTTAGCGACAGTGTCACAACCTTAACAACTGCAGCGATTCACCTAACAACTGTAACAAGGACGGTCGTACAATGGGGCAAAATTCCCTTCGATGTCTCATGTAACAACATACATTTAGGGCTCCGTTCTCCCTGCCCCTCTGCTGCCTCCCTCCCACTCTCTGAAGATGGAGGCCCTGGGCCTGTTGCCTAGTTACCCAGATGTACCAACCATGTAGAAATAAAGACCGGGATTAAAGTAGAGTTGGAAGCTAGAAAAGGCTTCCTTCCAGCCGAGGGGAATTTGTGTCGCCTTTTTCCAAGCACTTTTTGAAGGGGGCTTGCCAGGGAAGGGGGGGGGGGGTGGCGGAAAAGAGCAGGCCTGGGGATGGGCCTGGAGGGGCCCTTCCTTTCTCTGGCAAGGCAAAAGGGGGCGCTCCCATTCCGGATCAGACTCTGACGACCCGGGGGGCCCACCAGAGGACGGGGGGCTGCCTGCCCGAGAAAAGAGGGCAGGCAGAAAAGAAAAAATCATGAAATATCGCGACCTGCCCATCGAAACCACACGGCTATGGATGAAGCATGTCACAGTGACACCACCCATTGTCATCGGGGCACTTGGCGCCATGTCCAAGAACTTTAATAAATATCTCAGCAAATTGCAGCTTCCTGCAATAACACCAGCGGAACTGCAAAAAACGGCGCTACTTGGAACATCTTACATTCTACGAAGATACTTGGTTGATACCTAGGATGCTGGCAGCAACCCCTATCAACCATTAGCACCAGTCAATAGTGTTTGTAATATGCATTTTTAAATGTTCAGTTGGCTGAGTTTCATGTTTTATGAATAAAGTAAATAATAATAATAATAATAACAACAACAACAACAACAACAATAACAATAATAATAATGCTGCCACCAAGGCGACAGACACAGCCAGGTTTCCAGGGCTCTTTTGAAACCTGGCCTCAGAGCCATTCCGAAGGGCCTTTGAATCTCTCCACCTCAAAGCTCGGGAGAAAGATGGATGGACAAGGAGGAGCCTAAAGGAAGGGAGAGCCTAGAAACACGGAAGAATGGAGGCTCTCACCAGATAAAATGTGCTCCGGTTCTGCACTAACGAGGCCTTGAGTTTAAATGGGGTTAAAGTAACTGGCACCTCCTTGCCAAAGGCCCAGTGAGACGCCAGGGGTGGGCTGGAGGGGCCTGGCGACTGAAGTCCTATTGCCTGACGGGGACTCTTTCCTGGAATTTCAGGCCAAGGCAGGTTTGTGCTCCAAAGATTGGAATCAGGAACAAATATATTGCTAATTGCAATCCTGAACATACAGGTAGCCTTTGCCTTCATTTAGGGAGCGTTCAAAGTTTCAATGGGACTTGGAAAAGTGACTTTTGACCATTTTTCACACTTACGACCGTTGCAGCATCCCAGGGTCATGAGATCAAAATTTGGATGCTTGGCAACTGACTCGTATTTATGACGGCTGTCGTGTTCCGGGGTCGTGTGATCTCCTTTTGCAACCTTCTGAGGAGCAAAGTCAAGGGGGAAGGGGCTCTTCTCTCACCCGGTGCTCAAGGAGAGGCTGGGGATACTTGAGCTGAGGTTCCCCTGCTGAACAGGAGTGGGGTTGGATTGGATGGCCTCAAGAGTCCCTTCCGACTCCAGGGTTCTATGCCCCATTCCAGTCAGATCCAGTCCAGTTCTCCAAGGGCCCTTTCTCTACCCTCCCATTCTGCTTTGCCCTGCCTGTCTCTGGGGCCGCTGCACACCCACTCCTCAGCAGACGTGCCTCTGAGGTTGACAAAAATGCTCCCCTTGGGTTGGAGGCCGGCACTTTCCATGCCTTTCGGAGATCATCTTTCAGCCCATTAAGCTCCTGGAGTCTTCGGCCGAAGCACCCGGAGGGCTTGTGACACGGTCTCTGCCTAGACTTCAAGAGTGACTTGGTGCCCGGCCTTCATGAGGGACCTCTGGGGAAGTAGAGCATCCAAGCAGACAAAACGAAGCCTCCCCCCCTCTCCCAATCCTGCTTCTGCCGCCCGTCTGAAATCGACAGGAACCTTTCTTGCAAGCCCTTCTGTGCCCATCCCCAGGCCAGGCGGGGGGGTCAGGGTCTAGGACGCTCGGCAGAGGGCTGGACAGAGGCTCTGGCTGGGGAGCCCAAGGAGAGTCCACGAAGGAAGAGGAGAAGAGCCTGCAAGCCAGAAGTCTACGGGCCTTGGATGGCTTCTGCTCCCCCTCCCGCCTCCGGTTGCAAAATTAGCTGCCAATGTCCAAAGATGGCACCTCAGTGGCAATTCAAAGCAAATGTCTGCTTTGATCCATTCCACTCGCTTGATCTATTGTAAGTGGAGTGCCGGAGACGCTCCGGAGTCTTAATGGCACTTCAGGCAAGGAAAACAGAGGAGAGCTTAGAGTCCGGTCACGTGGCTGGAGCTATTATTGCAGAGCAAATGAAGAGGCTTTGGGCTGTGAGTGAAGCCATCTGCTTGGATCCTGATTGCCTATCAGTCTCGGAAGGGGAAAATGGGGTGTAATGAAGGGCTCAGTTCTGCAACACCAAAACCATCGGAGACTTCAAGACACAACCCACCTGGCCTAAGGGAAGTTATTTCACGCAAAGGCTGTGAAGTCACGGAGAGAGAGAAGCTCTTGGACAGACAGATCGGCTCTTTCCATCTGCCAAGCATCCTCGCCGGATCCCCTCGGCCCAGCCTTCGGGTAGCAGCCATTTCCCCAGGGCAGCAAGCAGCAGAGGCCTCCTCTTCCTTGCTCTGCCTCTGCTGAAGACATCGTGGTGCCCCTCAGCAAGCAAGGTGCAAAGGCAACACCCCCCCCTCCCAATCGGCCCCTTCGGAGGTGCTGAGAATTCTCCAATGGGGGGAGGGGGGCAGCTGCAAAGTCTCTGGAGGGGGGCAGCTGGGGGAAGGCGTCTTTTCCTCTGACGTAGGAGGCGCAGGAGCCGCAGGAGCCACAATTCAGATCCAGCCAAGGCTGCCAGGGCACGGGGGGCTGGAGCAGCCTCTGGGACGACCAATCCTTGCACGCAGCAGCTTAGCTTGGAAACCTTGGCCCCATGCTCGACAAACGCTTTGGCTTCCTCTTGTGAAGCTTGGATGTCTGGAATTCAAAAGACCATTAAGCTCTTAAACTCCTTGCAGTTTGCCTGCTGCGCAAACAGATCGGCCGAGGATGCTGTCATTAGGGCCCTGCACTGCATCTTGCAACATCCTGAATCTCCATGCAAGGGTCCTTTCTGTAGGCTTCAGCTGGGCATTCAGCCCCATCGTTCCAGCTCTTCTCCTCCCTCAACTGATTCCGCCAGCTGTGCCTGACCACACGTGCAAGGGGGTCATGAGCTTTCTAACAGATAGGAAGCAGCAGGCGAAGCTAGCCAAAATCACTTCAGATGCCTGTACAGAAAGAGGGGTGTGAAGATATCTGTGGACCCCCCACAAAGCAGAGCTGCTTAACTCGTTCTTTGCACCATCAGTTTTCACACAAAAAGAAACCAGAGCCACATGCCAAAAAATCCTAACTGTAAAAGACAGACTAGGAAAAAAAATTAAAATAAGCAAGAAAAATATAGAATAGAATTCTTTATTGGTAAAGTGTGATTGGACACCCAAGGAATTTGTCTTTGGTGCATAAGGTCTCAGTGTACATAAAGAAAAAACAAAATAGAATAGATTCATCAAGAATCATAAGGTAATATGATAGTACTAATCATAGGTTACTAATAAGATATCAAATCATACTAGGAAACAAATAGCACAATATAAATTGTAAAGATACAAGCAACATGGTTATAGTCGTAAGTGGGGAGAGATAGGTACTAGGAAGGATGAGAAGAATGATAGTAATACAGTCTTAGTAAATAATTTGACAGTGTTGTGGGAATTCGTTATTTAGAAAAGTGATGGCATTTATTGTTGTTAGTTGCGAAGTTGTGTCCCACCCATGTGGACAAGCTTCCTCCAGGCCCTCCTGTCCTCTACCATCCTCCGAAGTCCATTGAAGCTCATGCCGACTGCTTTGGTGACTCCATCCAGCCCCCTCCTTCTCTGTTCTCCCCTTCTTCTTTTGCCCTCCATCGTTCCCAGCAGGAGGCTCTTCTCCAGGGAGTCCTTCTTCCTTTTCATTATGTGGCCAAAGTCTTTTGAGTTTCCTCTTCAGGATCTGGCCTTCTCAAGAACAGTCAAGGTGGATCTCCTCTAGGACTGACCGCTTGGATGGCCTTGCAGTCCAAGGGACTCAATGCAGGAGTCTTCTTCTCCAGCACCAGAGTTCAAAAGCCTCCATTCTTTGGGGCTCAGCCTTCCTTATGGTCCAACCTTCACAGCCATCCATTGCAACTGGGAAAACCATCGCCTTGACTATAAGCACTTTTGTTGGCAGGGGGCTGTCTCTGCTTTTTAGTCTGCTGTCTAGATTTGCCATAGATTTCCTCTTCAGGAGCAAGCGTCCTTTAATTTCTTGGCTGCAGCCCCCATCTGTGGTGATCTTGGAGCCCAGTAAAATAAAATCTGTCACTACCTCCATTTCTTCCCCATCTATTTGTCAGGAATTGAGAGGGCCAGATGCCATGATCTTAGATTTCTTAATGTTGAGTTTCAAGCCAACTTCTGCACTCTCCTCCTTCACCCGCATCAAGAGGCTCTTTAGTTCCTCTTCACTTTCTGCCATTAGAGTGGCATCATCTGCATATCTGAGGTGGTTGATATTTCTCCCAGAAATCCCAGTTCCAACTCTTGATTCCTCTAGCCCCGCCTTTCTCTTGATGTGCCCTGCGTGTAAGTTAAACAGGCAGGGCGACAGCATTCAGCCTTGCCGGGCTCCTTTCCCAATTCTGAAGCACTCAGTGGTTCCGCCTTCAGCTCTCCCTGTTGCTTCCTGAGCGGCATGCGGGTTTCTCAAGAGACCAAGAAGATGGTCTGGTTCTTCCATCTCTGGGAGAACTTCCCACAATCCCTAGGGAACACCTGATCTGATCTTGACGAATACAAATCACCAAGGCCTGATGGCTGACATCCTGGAGTTCTGAAGGAATTGGCAGTTCTTACCCAGAACCATTGGCCCGTAGCTTTCAAAGATACCTGGGGGGTGTTGGTCAATTCCCAGGGAGGGGGAGGGGCTAAGGCAGGGGTGGGCAAACTTTGCAACTTTAAGTCTGAAGGACTTCAGCTCCCAGACTTCTCCAGCCAGCTTTGCTTCTGGGAGCTGAAGTCCTTCAGACTTAAAGTTGCAAAGTTTGCCCAGCCCTGGGCTGAGGGATGCACGAGAAGAGAGAACCACCCAGGTCAAGTTCCTTGAGTGGTTCAAACGGCACAATCGGCGGACAACCGACTGTGGGACTGTGCCCAGGGAAGAAAAAGGGGTTTTTAAAAAAAATCTATGCCAGTTTCCATGGGAAAACCTCAGAATTGATTTTGCTTCTGCTGTACCTAGACGGGTCTTTTAATAAGGTTTTAGTCGTGATGAAATCTCTGGACCAGGAATTCCTTTTTTAGAATGTGCCAACTAGGATGGTTGACATGAGCGTTTACTGGCTGCATGCCCTTCCTGACGCCTACGGGTTCACAGCAGCTATTTTCTCTTTGCACCCTGATAGTGAAATATCTGTCGCTACTTAAGATTGAACTCTCAACCTTCCAGGTGGGAGGCCAGAGTCTTCCTCTCTAGGCCACGGCGTCACAATTTAAAAAAATCAACATTCGCACGCCACATAGAATCATTGAATTTTGTGTTCTCCTGGCCCAGGGAGGGATTGGTTCAGATTTCCTGCAAAGGAAGGGCCCCTCAGCGTCCATTGGACAGCTCCAAACGGACTCCTGTTGCAATGGAGTCCTCCTGCCTTGGCCCGACTTACACGGCTGCTGCTGTCTTCTTCTGAAAATCTGGCCAAGAGCCCTTCATGTCAGGGAAGTGGGTGGCTGGAGCAGCTTTGGGACCCTGGCGATTGCCTGAAACTGCTGAGGGAGCCAATATTCCTTTGGTCCAGGCAGCCGCTGGTGACTCGGAACTGAAGGAAATGTTGGAAAAGGTTTGAACCACATGTATCAAGACAGAATTTTATTTTGGCATCCAACTTTTTAAACTTGTTTGCATCCTTGATTGAACAGGTCTCCAGCAATCCCTAGACAGGCGTAACTGTCCTCTTGGCCCCTCTTTCTTATTCAGAGCCTGGAGCAACCGCCCTGAGTGGCTGAGAAGGGAAAGAGCCGCCCTGGAGCATAAAGCAAGTCTGTGGGTTTCACGCCTCCAGAGGCACAATTCACTTCTGAGCCACTGCTCCGTGCAGAAACGGCTTTTCATCCCTGCACTGAACTCGGCATTGAGAAGAGTCCTTGGGCGGAGGAGAAACGGCAGCGGAATGGCTGCCTGTCGGTTTAAGAACGGCTCTCTAGAGAGACCATCCAATCCCAGGGGGGCCTGGGATGGATTCCTAACCTTGAGTCAATCGTTTATATTCGGAATGTGCCGTCTTCTAAGGCCCATCATCTCAGGCGCCCCATTAGCTCCAGAGATGAACATTGTGATGCACGTAGAGGCCTTGCGGGAGGGGGGGGGGCGGCGGAAAGAGAAATGACTCCATGGCAGCAGAAATCAGGAGGCGTCAGGGAGCCACGAAGGGTTTGTATTCAACACTTAATGTGAGTCGGCAAATCCTTCTGATCTTTTGAGGCATGTGAGCATTTCCCTTTTCTGGATTAAAGCTTTTGCTTAGCATGCACCTGTTTGCTAAGAAGAAGAAAAAGGCAAGCAGCTCATCTGACACCCCCCCCCCTCCCTCCCGCTTTAGGATCCAAAGACCAGCTCAGTATTCCTGGACTGGCAGAGGCTGACACTCCGATGACTTCCCCCCCAGAAGCACGGCCCAGGGGAGAAGGGGCAGGGCTGCCGTCTTGACCTTTTTTTAATTGCCCAAGGCTCACTTTAAAAAGTGAGAAAGGATTGAAAAAGGATTCTTAAAATTGCCATGTTTGAAAAACACTGCTCTAAAACGTCCCTTATAGAAACCTATGGGCAGAAGGAGCCTCTGAGGCCTTCTCCTTCAATTCCCTGGTCAAGCAGGAGACCTGATATCACCCTGGACAAATGGCCGTCCAGTCTCTTCTTAAAAGGCTCCAGTGATGGAGTTCCCACCACTTCTGGAGGAAAGCCTGATAAATTGTTCTCAGTGCTGGGACATAATTTTAGCACAATGGCAATAAAGATTATTATTATTATTTCTTCTAGGTTGGATCTCTCTTTGATAAGTTTCCATCCTCTGTTTCTTGTCCTGCCTTCAGATGTCCTGCAGAAGAGGTTGAGTCTTCTTTGGGGCAGCCCCTCAGACATTGGAAGACAGTTATGATGTACCTGCCCCCTCGTCCTTCTCTTCAAAAGGCTAGACATACCTAGTTCCCTCAACCGCTCATCATCATACGGTTTAGTCTCCAGAGCCTTTAGAATCAACAAGATTGGCAGCAAACAAATGTAATAAATAAAATAATATTTCTTGATCTTCCTGGGGTCTCAGCGTCTGTTCTGTATTGTGACAACCAGAACTGGATGCCGTGTTTTAAGTAGGGGTCTCACTGGTGAGGCATAAACCGGTTTTATCATTTCTCGTGGTCTTGAGCCCTCAGCAAGCCTTCAGAAGCCAGCTCGGCACGGGGCTCCCCAAAAGCTTGTGCTCCGAAAGGGAAATGGGTCAGCCCCCTAACCTCTGCGATTCGTCTCCCAAAGATCTGAGGCGATGGAGATCAACCACAATGGTTGGTTGTATGCAGACATTCATGACCCCATGGCCGCCCTGGGTCCTTTGTGGAGAAGGGCGGGATATAAATGCGATTAAAATAAAAAAAATAAAAAAAATGACCCAACCAGGGAGCAACATCAGTTACGAGGGAGGGTGGGGTTTGCTACCTATTGGTATGCTTAGAGGAGCTGGAGTACAGCAGCAGATCCACTCTAAGGGAGCCTTGCCCCCTCATCCAAAAAATGATTTGGACGAGGGGATAAATGGGGAACTCATCAAATTTGCAGACGACACCAAGCTGGCAGGAATAGCCAACACTCCAGAAGATAAAGGCTTAAGAGACAGAAGGATCTTGACAAACTTGAACATTGGGCACTATCTAACAAAATGAAATTCAATGGCGAAAAGAGTAAGGTTCTACATTTAGGCAAGAAAAACCAAATGCACAGGTACAGTATAGGAGGTACCTTGCTCAATAGTAGCAACTGTGAGAGGGATCTAGGAATCCTAGTGGACAACCATTTAAATAGGAGCCAGCAGTGTGCAGCAGCTGCCAAAAAAGCCAACACAGTTCTAGGCTGCATAAACAGAGGGAGAGAATCTAGATCACGTGAAGTGTTAATGCCACTCTATAGTGCCTTGGTAAGGCCACACTTGGAATACTGCATACAGTTTTGGTCGCCACGATGTAGAAAAGACGTGGAGACTCTGGAAAGAGTGCAGAGAAGAGCAACCAAGATGATTAGGGGGACTGGAGACTAAAACATATGAAGAACGGTTGCAGGAGCTGGGTATGTCTAGTTTGATGAAGAGAAGGACCAGGGGAGACATGATAGCAGTGTTCCGATATCTCAGAGGGTGCCACAAAGAAGAGGGAGCCAAACTATTCTCCAAGGCACCTGGGGGTAGGACAAGAAGCAATGGGTGGAAACTAATCAAGGAGAGAAGCAACTTAGAACTAAGGAGAAATTTCCTGACAGTTAGAACAATTAACCTCTGGAACAGCTTGCCTCCAGAAGTTGTGAATGCCCCAACCCTGGAAGTCTTTAAGAAGATGTTAGATAGCCATTTGTCTGAAATGGTATAAGGTTCCTGCCCAAGCAGGGGGTTGGACTAGAAGGCCTACAAGGTCCCTTCCAACTCTGCTATTGTATTGTATTGTATTGCTGAAGGAGGGCGGATGGGAGCTCTCTGCAGTTAAACTCAGCCCTCTGGAAACTCGGCTCTCTGCATCTCGGCTGCCTTTAATTACATGGCATTTGTTGACAACAGAACCTTCCTTTTTAATTGGCCTCAAAGGGAAATTGAGCCGAACAGCTGACAGTAAATTAAAACATCTATATGTCTGTGTGATTCAACAGCTCAGGGTACTAGCAACTGAAACGAGACTCTATTTAATTCACAACAAGGATTATATTGGTAGTAACATCACTTCCTTTGCAATCTGGCATAACACGTACTTTGGGATGCTTTAAAATTTTTAGTCTTTTGCATTTTTCTCGAGATGGAAATGAGGTGCTTATTTATTTCTATATTACCCTTCATAAAAGAATTTGAAATGGCTCCCAATAAAAATGTAATAACTGGATTCATGTGACTAAAATTTTACAAAAAAGCATTTTTAATTTCAGATTCACTTCAGGAATCGCTTCCCACAATTACAAGAGAGAATAAATAGATTTGCCTTCTAGCTTCCTTCCGATGGGACTTCCGAGTGGGGGGCCCATCGTGCGCGCATGAAGCTCCCCTCCCACGAGGGGAGGAGGGCGCTTGGGCTCAGGCACGGAGCTCCACTGACACGCTGAGGAGTCTCTGCTCCTCACGCAAGGGGGCCTTAGCCCGAGCACAAGCGCCCTCCACTCAAGGGCCCTCCTCCCCTCGGGGGAAAGTGCCCGCCACTCGCGTGAGGGAAGCTTCACATGCTCACGCAAGTGCGCACCATTCATGCGTGAAGCTCCATCCATGCCAGTGGCAGGCGCAGGCGCCCGCTGCTTGCACAAATGAAGGTGTGTGTGTGTGTGTGTGTGTGTGTGTGTGTGTGTGTGTCTGCCACTCACACGCACGCCCCCCCCCCGCTTCCCCAGGACAGGGCCGCCAAGGTGGAAAGTTTGGGGATGGCTGCACTAGGACGCCCAGGTCCTCCTCACAGTCCCGCAGCAACTGTGGGGAGTTAATGAGAGCTTCGGGGGTGGGGAGGCAGTGGGGGGGGGGGCCTTTAGATTGCGACCTCCTGCAATCCAAACAGATTAACGGGGGTTGAAAGGCTGAGCACGAAGGGGAGGAGGAAATCAATACGGGCCAAAGAGGAGAAAGGGAGGGTGGAGCACATGAAGACGCCCGACCGTCTGCCAAGAAATCCCACGTTCTTCAGCACCACTTTTGTTGCTGCTTCTGATGCTGCATAAAATAACTACAAGGTTGGCATTTGCACAAAAAATCTATGGGGAAAAAAGGGGCCAAGAAATCCACCCCTTTGCCGGACTGCATCGACCCCTTAAAGAGGGAGGAGAAACGCAACTTTCCCGAGAGGCTGAGTGGCTCAGAAGGAGATAAAATCACGGAGCTTTCTGGCTCCTTCCCTGGGGACATGTGGCTCCCTTCAGCACATCGTTCTGGGATTTATTCCCCAAATGTTATTAAGGAAGGCCAAGTAAACTGTGCTTTCATCCTGTGCAAAGTGTGGTGTGTGTGTGTGTGTGTGGTGTGTGTGTGTGGTTTCACCCCAGCTTTAGAGATGGGCAAAGGGGCAGGGCTGCTTTCCTGGGGGCGAGAGGGGCAGGGAGTCTCCTGGGGCAGAGAAGAGGAGCTGCTGCTCCAAGGGAAGCCCAGGCAAGAGATCTTCTCAAGAGGCTTCTGAAGTGTTTGCCCTGAGCTACTTCAAAGGCTATCTACTCTTCAGTATTATTTGACTAGTTTATTAACGATTGGAAGGGTAGGACTGACAGCTGCTTATCAGATTGAAAGAGCCTTGGGAGGTCTGGCCCACAGGTTGGAAGCTTCAACAGGGAGAAACGTAAGGAATTCTATTTCGGGACACGCAAACGAGATGGGGGGATCTGAGGCCTGGAAGCACAACAGCAGAGGGAGACTTGGGTGTGGACTCAGACAAGCAGCTGAAGGTGACTCGGGAGCGGGAGACAGCGCTAGAAGGGCAGATGTCGTTTTGGGCTGCGTTAGAAGAATCACCCTCAACAATGCCCCGAGTCCTCCTTCCCCTCCCCCCTGCTCTGGGGAGACACCCCCCCCCCCCCCCCGATGATTCATTTGCAAAAGGTTGGACTGGATGATGCCTGTGAATCCCCTTCAACTCCATAATTTTAGGATTCCGTGAAATACTTCCCTCCAAAGCTCTGCAGCCATGGAAATCCTGACAAATCATTCATTTCTGTGCAGAGGAAATTACATCCACAGACACACCGAGCGGCAAGTGAAGCCGCAGCAATAAAGGCTATCAAACATGCATAACAACTCCAGCACTTCGCCCGCTTGCACCGCAAGGCATGCCTCAACATTCACATTTTTAAAAAAGTGCTGCATTTGTTGCAAAGGCTTACAAGGCACAACAATAACTGAGGCAATGCGGCCACTGCACATGGATGTGGGTCCAGCATCAGCCTGCCTCAAACTATCTGGCGGTTAAAACCCATTCTACCCATCGATAACTGCCTATTAAGGTTTGAATAGCAGTATTTTGAAAAAACACATTTAATGATGCATCCAAAGCCCAACCTGATCAATCACGATGGAGGTTATTCCATGCGCACTTGCACCCCTCACACCTCAAGTCAACAGCCCAAAGAACCCCTCAGCTTCTCAAAATGTTTTGCTTGTTGTGAATTGGGAAAGTGAGCTTGCTATATTGCACCGGATTCTTCTAGACTAGCCAGTGTCCCTGGCTTCCCTTGTTGCCTAGTCTAAAAAATAGACCACTTCCATCAGTCACGTTCTTCTAGTGCAACAGGAGGCCCTGTACGACCCCCGACAAATGGGATGTCCAGTCTCTTCTTAAAAGCCTCCAGTGTTGAAGCACCCACAACTTCTCTTCTACCGGTTGACTGCCCTCACTGTCAGGAAATTTCTCCTTAGCTCTAGGTTGCGCCTCTCTAGATTAGTTTCTATCTACTCCTATTAAGCAAGGATTACTTGTATTTAACCCAGACTAGCATTGAAGACATCTTACTAATGTCTGTGTAGCTTTTCTCCTTGATCTTGCCAAAGAACATAGGATTAGACATGTAATTTGCTTAAACATGACTTCTTCTTCGTCATTGGCTATATTCACACATCATACGACTTATAGCTAGCAGGAGCTTTATGGGGTCATAAAACAAACCCAGCCAAGTTCATATTAACTATATTAAACTGCATGCATCCCCCCCTAGGTTCACCTTGACTCTAGAATGGACGTGCCCACGTTGTTTTCTTGGCAATACCGGCGGCCTTCTGCTCAAGAAATGAGTAAGAAGCGGAGTCGACTGAAAAGGTCACACGGCTAGAAGTGTTAATATTTTTATGGAATGCAAGGATCATTTTTTCAGCTGTAAAAGATAGCAATGGAACCAATGAAACCATCTCAGCACAAGCTCCCAATAATAATACAGGGCTCTTGAGTGCGGCGTGGCGCTGTCTATTTATTTTATTTTATTTTATTTTATCCCATTTCTATACCGCCCCTATCTCCCCAATGGGACTCCGGGCGGTGCACAGAAGAATTAAAAACACAACAAACAAAATATAAATACAGTCACATCTTAAAATAGAATTAAATTTGGTGCACCTGTTCTAAAATATGATTAAAACTATTAAAACATATATTAAAATTCAATCACTAAATTTAAAATAATTAGATCTAGATCTAGGCCAGGCCAGCTAGATGAAAAAGGTGCGTTTTAAGCAACCGGCGGAAGAGGCGAAGGTCTGTGATGGTGCGGAGTTCGGGGGGTGGGGGGCAGGTCGTTCCAGAGGGCTGGACCCGCCACAGAGAAGGCCCTCCCCCTGGGGGCCGCCAGCCGGCATTGACCGGTATGTGGTAGGAGGCGGTCTCGCAAGTAGCCAGGCCCCGTGCCATGGAGCGTTTTAAAGATGGTTACCAACACCTTGAAGCGCACCCGGAAGGCCACAGGCAGCCAGTGGGAGCATAAGCTCAGAGCTTCTCCCCAGAAACATTTCTGGCTCTCCTGGTCAAAAGCCCCCAGGAGAGGGCCCAGCACGCCTCCCATGCTGCCCCTACAGGCAAAGGGCCACTTTGGGGGCTTCGCTCCCAGGTGCATCGAGAAAAAAATGTTTCTGCTTCTGGAGGAATAGACGGCAGTTGGCTTCTTATCACAACCCATTAATTCATGTGTCTGACAATATGTAACATAATTAAAACTATATAAAATTGTAAGCATGGAATATCAGTACAACATATATTGAGAGTGTGGCTGTACACCCCTCCAGAAATTAATTATTAAGTGAGAAAAAGGGAAGTCATCTTATTTAAATATATTTAATTGTACATTACAATTAAAAGCAATTATACCTTTTATTAACTTATCTTTGACCTGGGCCTGCATAGTTTTGGAATTCCAGTCCTTGACGTGCCAATAGATAGACTGGCCCGTATTTCTTCCTCAGCAATTGTGCACCCCAAGTTTAATATCTAGTAAACTCTCATTCTCCAAATAATGTTCTTTGCTTCCTAATCCAGTTATTCTAGATTTATGATTGGTTTAAAAGAGAGAATAATGTTAAGTTCTCAGCATTACAAGATTGTTCCTACATTGTCCATTCAAGGAGAAGAGGAAATAGACAAAGATCAAAAGAACGATCAAAGAGAAAAGGCCGTTTGTCCGAGCATTTCCATGGCCCTGGAAGAGGCAAATGGTCCACTTTTGAGGCCACGCCCAAAGAGCTCCAGGGCAAGATTTTCAGAGCTGAAAATCAATTTGTTGACTAGCAACAACATGTAATTTCCTTTTTTTCCATATAACTTTTTCAGTGTCCTTTAATCTAGTGCTGAAAATAAAAAAATAAAATGCATCATCAAATGATACGATTTTAGTCCAACTCCAAAGGCCAAACTTCTAAAGGGCCAGAGGAGGAATCAGCCGCCAAGAAGCTCCAGCTGCAGGGAAGGAGGTGTCTCCATGCAGGAAAAGACCCCAGAGCTTTCCTGCTTCCAGCCGAGCTGGATTTTCCTCCTCACAGAGTCCCCGGGGGTTACAAAGGCTGGCCCAGAGAACGTCCACCTACTTCCAGCTATGGCCCTTAATGGCCCCAAGGAAGCTGAACCCGGAGTTTGGTTTCCTTCTGGCCAAAGCAGAGGGAGGGGGTGGGGGTGGGGGCTTTTCGAGGTCCAACGGTTCTCTTGCTGGGGGCCGTGAGGTGACCCTGAAGGACCTTCTGGGAGCTGCTTGGACATCCCCGGGGCCTGAAGAAGCCAGAGTGATGCAGGATGGTACTGGCTCCCCCTTCTCCCTGGGGCATCAGAGGGAAGGAGGGAAGGGCAAATCCAGGCAGATACAAGTAGTCCTCACCATATGACAATTGAGCCTAAAATTTCTGTTGCTGAGTGAGACATTGAGTTATTGACCCATTTTTCGAACTTTCTGTGAAGACCGATGCAAAGAATGGGTTCAACAGTTCTGCTTTCTCTCTACTGCCTCTTACTTCCTTGCCATCTTTTCCCATTCTTCCACCTGTTGTTTCCTTCACTTTTTTTTAGGATGTTGAAGGAAACTTTTATTATCATTATTTTTGAAATTTGCTGCAAGACCTTCTCCGTTCTGAGCCTCCGTTTTCCTGACTCCATGGCTGCAAGAGAGTGAACCGGGTCTCCCCTCAATCAAATCAAAATCAAATTCGGATTTATTAACCGCACCCTCTCCCCACAGGGACCCGGGGCGGTGCACAGGAGAAACTAAAAACAATATAGAATAAATACAAAATACATACTTAAAACATAATTAAACAGTGTTACCCGTGCTAAAACTGATTAAGAACCCATTAAAATACATTTGGAATCAATAGACAGAGAGAATTATTCAAGGCCGGCCAGTCGAAAGAAATAGGTCTTCAATTTCGTACGGAAGGAGCGGAGGTCAGTGGTCGTTCTGATATCAGGGGGAAGGTCGTTCCAGAGGGCCGGGCCCGCCACAGAGAGAGCCCTTCCCCTGGGCGTCGCCCGCTGACAAAGTCTAGTGGACGGCACCCGGAGAAGTCCCTCTCTGTGGGAGCGAATCGGTCGTGAGGATGTATGGGGCAGGATCCGATCTCGCAGATAGCTAGGTCCCGAGCCATGGAGCGCTTTGAAGATGATAATTAACACCTTGAAGCGCACCCGGAAGACAGGTAGCCAGTGCAGCTCGCGCAAGAGCGGTGTAACGTGGGTAAACCTGGTGGTCCCCATAATTGCTCGCGCGGCTGCATTCTGAACTAACTGAAGCCTCCGGGTGCACCTCAAGGGGAGCCCCATGTAGAGAGAGTTACAGTAGTCCAGTCGGGATGTCACGAGGGCATGAGTGACTGTGCGAAGGGCGTCCCGATCCAATAGGGGGCGCAATTGGCGTACCAGGCGAACCTGGTAAAACGCCCTCCTGGCCACGGCTGTCACTTGCTCTTCCATAGACAGCCGGGTATCCAGGAGGACACCCAAATTGCGCGCCCCATCCACAGGGGCAAGATGTTCGCCCCCTATGGCCAGCGTTGGAGAGAGCTGGTTGAATCGGGCAGCCGGAAACCACAGCCACTCGGTCTTGGTCGGGTTGAGCCTAAGTCCGTTACTTCCCATCCAGATCCGCACGGCTTCCAGGCACTGGCACATCACCGCTACGGCATCGTTGGGGTGGTTTGGGGTAGATATGTACAGCTGGGTGTCATCAGCGTACAGGTGGTACTCTACCCCAAAACCACGGATGATCTCACCCAGCGGCTTCATGTATGCATTAAACAGGAGAGGCGAGAGGACCGACCCCTGAGGCACCCCGCATGTGAGGGGTCTCGGGGTCGACCTCTGCTCTCCTGCCAACACCCATTGCGATCGGCCAGAGAGGTAGGAGGAGAACCACCGTAAAACGGTGCCTCCCACCCCCAACCCCCCCAGCCGATGCAATAGGATACCATGGTCGATGGTATCGAAAGCCGCCGAGAGGTCTAATAGGACCAGGATGGAGGAACATCCCCCATCTCTGGCCCTCCAGAGATCATCTACCAACGCGACCAATGCCGTCTCGGTGCTATGCCCGGGCCGAAAGCCGGACTGGCGCGGATCTAGATAGTCAACTTCCTCCAGGTGACGGGGAAACTGTTGTGCCACCACACTCTCGACAACCTTCGCCAAAAAGGGAAGGTTGGAGACTGGACGGTAGTTGTTTAAAAGAGCTGGGTCCAAAGAGGGCTTCTTGAGGAGGGGCCTCACCATCGCCTCTTTTAGGGAGGCAGGCAAGGAACCCTCACCCAAGGATGCGTTGACAACCTCTTGGAGCCAGCCTCGTGTCACCTCCCAGGATGCCAGTACAAGCCAGGAGGGGCACGGGTCCAATAAACATGTGGTGGCTCGCAGTCGCCCACGTAGCCTGTCCATATCCTCGGAAGTAACGGGGTCAAACTCCTCCCAAACAAGATCTCTCTCGTGGCATCCCACTGGGCCATGAATGGGGGCCAGCTCACTCTGTATCTGGGCGGTTTTCTCCTGCAGAAAAGTCACAAATTCCTCTGCTCTACCCTGTAGCGGGGCTTCCCGTTCCTTCTGTTGAAGGAGGGCACGGGTCACCCTAAACAGGGCGGCAGGGCGGTTTTCTGCGGATGCTATGAGAGTGGCACAATGATGACGTTTGGCCACCCTCAGCGCCACAATGTAAGTCCGTAAATGGGCTCTTACCTCTGTCCGGTCAGATTCAGAGCGGCTAGACCTCCATCTACTCTCTAGGCATCTCTTGCGGCGTTTCATCACCCGCAGCTCCTCAGTAAACCAAGGAGCCAGAGTGGTTCGCCGCCGCAAGAGAGGCCGCAAGGGCGCGACCCGATCTAAGGCTCCCACGGCCGCACTATTCCATGCGGCCGTGAGGTCCTCCATCGGGGCGCGGGTCAGGGATACAGGAAATGGCCCAAGCGCTGTCTGGAACCCATCCGGGTCCATCAAGCGCCTGGGGCGGTACCAGATTGGTAACTCTGGTTCCGCCTCCCCGCGGAGGGGAGCAGCGGTCGGAAAGTCGAGCCGGAGAAGTGAGTGGTCTGCCCATGACAAGGGTGTGATGACTATGTCCCCTGTACCCAGATCACTCTTCCATTCCCCTGCCAGCAATGGGCAAGGACCCTGAGGCAGCTGCCCAGGGAAGGCCAAGCGGAAGGAGGTGAAGCACTGGCACGCAGCCCAACTCACCCCATAAGGGTGGTGCTGCTAATTGAGGAGCGCTGGTCAAATCACCCCAAGTTCCTTGAGAGTAAAACGTGCACATTTACCAAACAACTCAAACAAAGCCAGGTGGGGTTTTCCTGCGAGAGTCTGGCCCAGATGTGAAAGTGACGGTTTGGTGGTGGTGGTGGGGGGGGGGGGGGGGGCTCCCAGGCTAGGGAGCTTCCTGGGGAAGTTTGGGATGGCTCTGTGAGGAAAATCAGTTCTTGTATTGCCCTGAGAGGAAAGATTCCATAAATGCTGTAAATCGTGAGATTCCCACCCGCAGGACAAAGGGCCACGTAGCCTTGGGCATCAGCTCAGTCCTGAAACCAGCAAGCAAACCCTGGCTCCCCTGGCTAGTCTACTTCGACTTTGCACAAGGTGGGTAGCTGAGGAGTAGCCTGGATCTCAACCGCTGACCCCCTGCCCCTGGGCCAAGCTCCAACGGGGACCTTCGGGTGGCAGAGAGCCCACCTGCCAGCTGAGCCTCCTCTCCTGTGAGAAGCAGAGTCAAAGGGAGAAAGCCCTCCCCCCTCTTGCCCCCCTCTTCTAATCTAGAGCTATTCTCTCCCCTCCCCAGGAAGCTTCCAAAGCTGCGACCTGCAAGGGGTGGGTGGGTGGAGGTGCATGGAAGGCCCCTTTCCCACATCTACAGGCAAATCTGCCCCTGCTGCTGTCCAGGTTCTCCAAGGGACTCCCTTCTAGCATTCATGGAGTTAAAAATCGGATTTCCTTTTGGAGAAATCCCAAGGCTCCCCTGCTCCTCCAATGGAACGGCCATAGTTATGACTCGACGGAATGAGGGCAACGGGCCGCATCTCCCTTCAAAAGCAGCTGCAAGCAGAGGCTCTCCATCACTCGGCATGCGTGACGGTTGCATTTTGGCATCAACTAATATCTAAAGCTGAACATAACCATGGAAACAGAGAAGTGCCTTTCTCTAAGGCGCCGGCAGCTGGAGCCTATCACGGCAAGGACAGATTGCGCAACGCCAACCCTTCCTTCAGGGGGATGTGACACGGGAAAGGCTACGCGGTCATTTCTGCGGGCAAGACATGAAATGAAGCTACGGGGGCCAAAGAGGAAGGCTGGCCAGGCAGCCGTGGCCCTCGCGGGCAGGGACTGGGGAACAGGGAGGTGGCAAAATTATCCCCAGGAGTTTTGCACTCCAGGGGTCGAGCTCTACTGCCTGTGGCAGAGAGACGAGAGGCAGATCTCCTGGATCTCACGTTAAGAGGTCTGCTGCAGGTCCTTGGCCTGCCTCTGTAGTTCTGCTTGTGGAATTATGACTGCTCAACCCGAAGCAGAGGCTCCTCTCTCTGAAGCATCATGGCTGAGCTACCGAAAAGCGGGGAGAACCCTGGAGTGCAAAAGCCAAGGCCCGTCCCTGCCAGTCGCAAGGGAGGAAGGGGTCCCCACCCTGAAGAGAGACGCCAGAGCGACGTACAAAGTGCTAGCAAAGTGTAGCATCATCCACTGATTGGATTCAGAGAGTCTCCTGCTTGACCAGAGGGCTAGAAGATCTCCAAGGTCCCTTCCAACCCTGTTATTATTCTGCAATTCCATTCTACAGCTCGGGCTGAAGCTGGGCAACTGAATTAATTGAATAAGCCGTGATTCCATTAACCCTGCAACTGCCTGCCTGGAAGCCCTTTGAGCTGAAAGAGGGCAGGGAGGAGAAATGCACTCAGCCCCCTCCAGCTGGGGGGAAAGTTCCCATTTGTGAGGGAGAAAGTCAGTTCAGGAGATTCTGACCGCCCTGCTTAAGATGAGAGGGAGAGAAATCGCCCCCCCCCCTCAGGGGCATCTTCGGCTTCCAGTAAGCAGAGAAGGGCCCCCTTCCCCCCCCCCCCCCAGAATGACAAGGCCCTCCTGGAAACCAGCAGCCCCCGCCGGAGCCAGGGGAGTTGGGAAGCCGGGATCGCAGCCGCCGGCCCAGCTGCCCTTCGTGCATCCTGATGCGGCTGCGAAGACAACAGCTTGGGATGCGCATCTCCCCTGAGGGCGCCCCCCCTCCGCTGGCCTGGAAGAGAAGCTGCCGAATGGGAAAGGAGCCCGAGGGGGCAGGTGGGACCCCGCAGCCGCAGCCCCAGCCCCACGGAGGGTGACTCGCCAGCCCTGCAAGGGGAAGGCGGCGCCCGCACTTCCAAGACAAAAGGAGGCAGGGCCCGTTCCCCGCGCTCTCCGGGGGCTGCCGGGGGGGCGGCACACGCACACAAAGCCTGGGGTGGCCCTGACGGGGCTTCAGCCCCCTTTGCCCAGCAAAGACCCCGCTCGGCTGCCAAAGCCCTGGTCGGCCGGAGGCGCCCCTGGGAAGCTGCAGGGACCCCCCGACACCCTCCCCCCCCCAGGGTCCTCTTGGTCCGGCAAGGCCGGGGCGGGCGCGGGTGGGCAGCGGCCGGAAGAGCCCGGCTCTCGGCAGGCTTTGCGGCTTTGTCGCGCGGGAGGGAGCGGCGCTTCCCAGCCCTTGCACAGCCCTCTGGGGAGCGGCGTCCACAAGCCGGGTCTGCCGGGCAGAGGGAGAGAAGCGGCCGGGGATTCAGCCCCCCTTCCCCCCAACCGCCGCCCCCCCCAGGAAACCTACCGCAGATGGGCCGAGATGCCGCCGGCAAAGGGGCCAGGGAGCGGCGGGCGCGCGGGCGTCGCCCCGGCAGGTGCCAGGCGCGGCTGAGGCCAAGCCCGTCCCAGGCGGCCAGCGGCAGAGGCGCCCCTCACAGCATCCCGCACCCGCCTCCGCCTCGCCTCGCCTCGCCTCGCCGCCGCTCCTCTCCCGCGCCGCAGAAAGCAGCCGCCGCCGCCACCTGCACCCGGCTCGGGGCCGCGAAGTCGGCGACGACAAAAGGGCGCCTCCCCGAGCGCCCCCCGGCGGCAGACGGGCCCAACCGCAGGCGGCGCGGCGCCCCCGCCCGACCCCCGCCACTGCGCCGCCGGCCGAGCCGAGCCGAGCCGCCGCAGGAGGAGGAGGAGGCGGAGGAGGCGACGCCCACAGCCCAGCAGGGGACCCGCACGCCCGGCGGAGCGAGCCCAGAGGGGCGGCCACGGGGTCAGCCTCCCCTCGCCCTCACCGGCTGCTGGTCCGCCAAAGCTCCGCCAGCCGCACCTGCTCGGCCTGCGGCTCCCGGCGGGGAGGAGCCCAGGCAGGGCGGCGGAGGCCGCGCGTTCCCAGCCCGAGGCTCCCGGGGGCTTGGCGCTGCCGCCGGCCGGGAACCGCCCGCTGCTTTGTCTCGCCAGGGAACGGGCCGGTAGCCGGTTGGCCTCTGGGCCGGTTCTCGGCACGAGGCAGCCGAGTTGCTCGAGTGCCCTGACCCGCCAGGCAATGGGAAAGCAGCGGCGGGCCCTGCCCGGGAGTGGCCCGCAGAAAGCCCGGCTGGCAGGGGAAGCCTGCGGGCGGTGGACCGGCAGGGAGTCGCGAAGCCGCCGAGGCGGGCTGGGGGCGGGTGGGGCAGAGAGTCGGCCGAGGTCGCCAGACCGAGAGGCCGCTGGTCTGTGGCCGCCTGTCTCCCTTTCCCTGCCGCTCAGCGGCCTCCGCTTGCACCGCTCGGGCCCCGCTGAGGTGTCGGCCTGGGTCTCTGGGCGCCTCTCCGGCTCAGCTGAGAGTAAAAACAAAACAAAACCCCGGCTTGTAAGTGTAAAAAAAGAACAACAACACCCCCCCACCCCAGTTATTTTCCCTTTCAGCCTCCCCGTTTTGTTTTGGGGAGAGATGGAATTGTTTGCCCACATTTCAGAGTATTTCTCCAGAAACTGATCAATTTTGTTTCCTGAATATTCATTCTCTCCTATTATGAGTGAGCAAAGTTTTAGGTTTCCTTCAAATGCATTGCTCCCCTTTCAATATCTTTTATATTTTCCTAATGTTTACCTTTGGACTTTTGGGGTAAATCATCTTTTGAAAATGTCAATGTCAGGAAACCATTCATTCAATTTAAAGCTTCACATTAGTTTGAAATAATCATTTTGAAATTCTGCTCTAATATGAATCAGCTTCACGGTCTTTTTAAAAATTATTTCCCCTTAGATGGCCAGTAGGTGGCAGTAGCGGCATTTGCATTCAACATTTTCCTTCTGGTCTGCGGGGTTGGAAGGGATCTTGGAGGTCTTCTAGTCCAACCTCCTGCTCGAGCAGACCACCATTCCGGACATGTTCTGGCTGTCTAATCTGTTCTTGGAAACCCAGTCATGGAGCATCCACGACGTCTGGAGTCTGCAATGTCCTGGATCCATTCCCCCCCCCCCCTCTTTTTGAGGATGGGAACCATATCAGCTTTTTTCCAGTTCTCTGGCACCCCCTCCCCCCTCCAAGAGTGCCTCAATTATTCCAGTGGTTCTGAGATTACACCTGCCGGCTCCTTCAGAAGGCCGTTTCAGGCGCTGTTTAGGTAGCTATTCAATAACATGGATTGGTTGGGGTTTTTTTTCAATTTCCAGAAAGGAACCCAGGAGATAATTCCTTTGCAAATTGGAATTTCTAATAATATATCTGCGTCATCAAATACATTTGGAGAGTCAGAGGGCTCTGCCCAGAGAAGGCCCTGTTGCAGATGTCGCCTGCTGTGTGTGAAACGGAAGCCACGCTGGAGGACGGGATCCTGAGAGCCGAAAAGCCCTGGGAACCAGCAGGGAGAGGCCGACACTCGGAAGCCAGCATCCCAGGGCTTCTCGGCTCTCAGGATCCCATCCTCCAGTGTCGCCTCCCTTTCACTCAAGGGGTGGGACTCTACTGGTTGGGGGGAACGGGTAGCTCCGACAGTCAGCTGGGGCCCCTGCTCTGTTTCC
Organism: Rhabdophis nuchalis; assembly: GCA_039707465.1. Taxonomy (NCBI): domain Eukaryota; kingdom Metazoa; phylum Chordata; class Lepidosauria; order Squamata; family Natricidae; genus Rhabdophis; species Rhabdophis nuchalis. The sequence goes on from CM077653.1 coordinate 34,427,166, forward strand.
CGGCCTTTTGTCTTCTTCTCAGCTGATTGGTGTGGCAGAGCAGATTGCCAAGTGGATCAGCTGTGTTGCTCCTCCAAAGAAACCCGGAAGAGAAGATTTCTTCAAACTGCGCGTGGAAATCGCGTGGTCACCGCACCGGTTGCTAAACCTGGACGATCCCACCACTGATAAGCAGCTCAGCAGAACCAGACATTTCCAGGCGCTCCAAAGTTCAGGTGGAGGTAGACATCTATGTATTTGGGATTCCTGCATTAAATGCCCCCTTCCCAACTCTACAATTTTATTATTTTGGAGGGCCATTCAATAATTAGAAGTAGCTTTTGAAGCAAGATTAAAGGCATTGCATTCTTCAACCCCACCTTCCGTGTTACCTTTAGTGGCTAAGGCACCAGGCTAGAAACCTGGGGACTGGGAGTTCTAGAATGCCTTGTTGACATTCCATCCTTCCAAGGTCAGTGAAATGAGGACCCACTTGTTGGAGGCCATAGGCTGACTCAGTGCTGTAAGAGTCGAAGTGCTTATTGCCGGAGGCATGAGAGCCAAAGAGGTGACTCTGAGCCTGTCACACTTTCTCAGTCTAAGAGCCAGCAGCTCCTTCCCCTTGCTAACCCACCTCACAGGGTGGGGTTGAGGGAAATAGGGGGAGGAAGGCATATTAGGGGTCATTTCCCCCCATTGCTCATGATAAGACTCCCTCGGCCCCACCCCTGGCAGAAAATTGGGTACTGGGTTAAGCTTTGCTGCCCTAATCACTGACTTGCTGCCATCTGTGGGGTCCTAATTAAGTGAAGCTAGACGTTTGGGTAAATTTTGTCATCTCCCAAAAATTTAACCAGCCACTAAACACAAGAGGGAAGCAGATGTAGGGACTTTTTAAAGTCTCTCGGTATGAGGGAATGAACTCGTAGGTACTTCAGTAAATTGAAGGCTTCAATTTACAAATTCAGTGAATTTTTCCCAGTGATTCTACACATACAAAACAAGAATACTTAGTGTGGCTCTTTAATTGTCATTTAAACCCAAGAAGTGCTGGAGAAGAAGAAACGTGAGAGAGAGAAAAGAGGTACGGAAAGTGCTCAGTGTGATGACGAGATCTTCTGTTCATTCATAAATGGGTCTCTGAAAGACAATTTACATATATGGGTTAATCTTTTGGACATGGCTTGCTATCGCACAAAACTTCTGGCCACTCCACAGAGCAAACTAAAATAACAGAAAAAATATGGAATAAAGTAAATTGGTTTATTCTATCTATAAAGGAGGGACCATATAAGTAGCAATGCAGATTTTTAAAACAATCACAAAGTTGTCAAAGCTATTTGTTTAAATTTGTACTTTAAAAGCCTTGAATAGATTAAAAACTGCCCAAAGAACCCACAAGGCAAAGAGGGATTTTCTCTCTAGCCGGTCTTGGCATCATTAGGAGGGGAGGCAAATAGCACAGCTGAGTAGCAATGCCCTTATTCTAATCTGCTGAGGCCACACGTGGTCATCCTAAGAAGGATAGGAAAGAGCTCAGAATGATGGTGCAAAAAACAACCCAGCCACTGGGATGTGTGTGTGTTGCCTTAAAGCCCACCAGCACTGGGCCTGCAGTTCAGACGGGAGGCACAAGGCAGGCCTTGACAACCATGCCCGTCAAGAGGCAGCAGAGGCTGACAGAAGCTCTGCTCCCTTTCTTGAAATCTCAGATCTCAGGATCACCCTAAAACTAATACGTTTTCCACCCAGTGTGTAGTGAAGCCATGAAATCTGTCCCCAGGAGTTGTGGGAATGGCGGCCCAGGGAGGGTTGCTGGCTTGGAGGCTCTCAAAGGCCGCGGAGGGAAAGGATGTGCATTGATTCTCTGTGGTGCCAGGCGGTGGGACAAGTCACAGGGGAGACCTCCAGACTACAGGGGGTCGGGGGTGGCTGTAGCTCCCTCGGCCTTTGTCTGGGATGGCCTGAAGTTTCCTCCGGTGGTCAGACGCTGGTCCTGGCCTTGATGGTGAAGGCCGGCAAGGTGCCTCCCAGCCCTGGCGTTCTATGGGTCATTCCCATGGGTCAGCAATTGCAATGATGGCAATAAAGACCGATTTGAGTCACCCTCTGATCTCAGGCAGACGATTGCTGGGGAGGGGCAGAAGGGAGGGCTCCGGCCTTCCAGTCCAGGCTTGGCAGCTTTCCCAAACATCCCCTTGGCCCTCATCGTGTAGATGACCTACAAGGTCCCTTCCAACTCTGTTAATCTGCTAATCTTTGCACACCCATCCCGAGATAAAACACTGATGGAGCCTTACCAATTACTCACTCTTGTGAAGCTCTACAATCCCCATGTAAGCAGGCAGAATGGTCTCCCCCCAGGTGCCCAGGGGGGCTTGCATCATCTGATTGGTCCACACCAGCTCCAGGCCATTCTCGGTCTTGATGTAACAGCCGGGCCGCTGGGATGGCATGGGTGCTGGTAAGCACTTCTCCGAGGGCTCAGCCACCGGCCCAGGAGGGGGACCGTTGGCAACCTCTTCCCCCTAAGGAAAGCAGGAAGGAGATGACTTGGATCACTGGAAGGGCCGCAGCCAGCTCAAGAGGGAAGAGGCGGCAGATGCTCCCTGGGAAGCCTCCCAGCAAGGAGGGAACCTCCGGCCTGCCTTTGGGCCTCTCTCAGCAGCTCAGGAATGCTGTGGGGGAGTGGGTGGGTGGGTGGGTGGGGGCTCAGATTTACACACTGGTTGTCCAGCCAACAGCTCTTTCTCCTGGCTGGCTCCCAAGGCCGTTCCTGCACACGGTTGCAAGAGGGAAGAGCACCTGGCTCTGGGGGCAGAGAAGATGGGCAGAGAAGAGAGCGTTAGTCCATATGACGGAAAAGACGTTCCCTCGTTCTCATGAAGCGAAGGAAGGGGAAGTGCATTCAGACATGCACGATTCTGAGACTGCAGCTGTGGAATGGAAGCCACCCTGTGACTTCTTCAAGGCAGGAGGGGGGGGGGTTCCCTCAGTCCAGACAAATTCCAAAGCTACAAAAAGGGTGGTGCCATTTCAGGTTAGGTGTGGAAATACCATTTGAACATTTCCCATAGGGGGCGCCACTTACTTTGGGAAATGAGGCGGCCCCTCCCAAGCCCTAAAGTCCATTTCCTCCCCTTGGGCGGGCTGTTGCTGATCAGCCCAAGCAGGCTGGAGGAGGAAGAGAGAATTCCAGGTGCAGCCCAGGAATCTGCCAGGGGGCAGCGCAATAGGGCATGGCATGCCAGGGCAATGAGACTAAAGAGACAGTTTCTTCTCTCGTGCCAACACTGAATTCTCACAGCTGACAATAGCCACAGCCCTTCGAGTGATCTACTGCTTCATAGCGCTTCTACAGCCCTCCACACGGTTTAGAGCCAGCCTTTTGCCTCCAACAATCTGGGTCTTTGTTTTTGCTTTAACTGACATAATCCAGAGGCAACTTTTGGGATGACACAGAGGCTATGCCCAGTTTTGGGATGGAAAGTCACATATTCACAGGGCCTGGGATTGTTTCCCCTCCCTATTACTCTGTTCTTGGGGGAGGGAGTTGTTGGAGGGGCCGAGGCTGACTGGGCACACTTTAACTCTGATTTTGCTGTTGTGTCACCATGCTTATTCCAAGCCTTTGATCAGCGTAAAGTTCCCCTTCAGCTACATTTAAAGCAAAATAAAAGTGCGCACGTGGAAGAGAGGCTCCGTGGCTTGGACCCTGGCAGAGGAGAGTCCTTGCCTATTCCCCAGGGCAGGACCAGGCGTGGAGCTCAGCGGAGGGTGTCGTCTTAGCAAGACAGCACTTTCAGGCCTACCTGCAGCCCTTCGCTTTCTTTCAGGATCAGGCGCAACAGGCGAATGTAGTCAGCTGTGGCTTTAAGCATGTCCACCTTACTTGGCTTCCGGTCTTTTGGAATCAACGGGACAATTGATTTCAGCTTGGAAAAACCACTGTTCAGATTCTTGATCTATAGAAGACAGAAAAGGGTGAGGCGATGAGGCTCAGCTGTAGGTCTTGTGGATACTTCTCTGTGAGTGAGGGGAGAGAAAAGTGGCAATTTCCTTAGAAGAGGCCAATAGAATCACCAGCTCTGTAGTTTAAAAGGCGGCTAAGTTTTAAAAACATGCCTGACAAGAGTTTTACAAGATTCTCAAGGCTACGTAATGTTGGCCGTCTCTCTCAATGCTTTGGTAACGAAGCATCAGATCAGGCTGAAGGGACACCGGCTGCTCTTTTACATTGTCTCCCCCACAACGCTTGCTTTGGTTAGGGGCTTTAGCTGAACAGGGCTGGAGAGGAGCTGGTTGGTTTGCACAAAAAGGCCCCAAATGCAGTTGGCCTGGTGTTTCATGACCTCCACCATGACAGTCAAAACAGCGGCTGTGTGAATCTATCCAATTACATCTTATTGGGTAAATCACAAACAAACCATGATCAAATAAGAACTGTTTATTGCCCCTTTCTCATGAGGACCGATAAATCCAGTTGTTCCAGAGAAGTCTTGACCCCAAACCCCCCAAGGGGCCTGTTTCCATCCCCCCCCCCCCAATAGCTCCCAGTGCCTACCAACTCCACCATGGCAAAAATCCCATCCTCACAACTGTTGCAGCCTTTAATTAAAATGATTCTTTCCTAAAATATTTGAACCATGTAAAAATAACATCAAAGCCATTATGCATCAACATAATATTCCCCAAGAAAAAAAACTTTAACAAATAAAAATAACAAGGAGCGTTTTATTTTTTGGAAACATTTTTGGCAAATGATTTTGATGGGGGGGGGTCATTGCGAGGGCCTTGGGGGCCAACTTTAAGAAAGACTTCTCCAAGCCTCCAGGGGGACCTTTGTCTCCTCCCAGCTCTTGGGGATCAAGAACTTGGGGGGAAATTGTACCCACCTTGTGCAAATCCAATGCCTGTTTTGGGGGGCATTATTGAGGAAATCATTTATTGGGGAACTTTCAGAGGATGGATAATCTGGGCATTCATGGTGCTTTTCGCAGAGCTCCCCCCCCCCCCCAACAATTACACCATCTTCCTCCCACCAGGCAGCTTCTGCCTCCATAAGGGCCACCGTTCCCAGACGGGCACCAGGGTTGGGAGAAGGCAGCCCTGACCCTTGGGGGCAAGTGTGGAAAGAGCAGCGCATGGAACCTCTGCAACAGAGGCAGAAGACAGACATGGCTCCTCCTAGGGGTGCGGCTGGCCTTGAGCTGTGGGGGTGGGCTGGGGATTTTCTTCCCATGGGACGGGAGCAGGGGTTTCAAACTCAGCCTTCTCTCGCCTTGGAGGCTCCAGACGAGCAGGGATTGCAATCCCCAGCCTTTCTCAGCCAGCCAGCTTCCCATCCCGACACATCTGGAAGAGGCCAGGTTGGGGAGTGCTGGGGCACATGGCAAGTTTGCACCTGCTTTCTGCCTGACTAGACAAGCCTCAGCCAGTCGCAAGCAGAGAGCAGAGACCCAGGGCCTCTTTTGGGGAGGGAGGTGGGCCAGGAGAGCCAGTGGGGCCCTTCCCCACGCCTGCTTACCCTCTCTCGCTCTTTGGCATTAGCTGCCCGTCTCCTGCCTAGGACCTGCTCTCGGTTCTCAGTGGAGTAATAGCAGCCGGACGGCTTCCTCTTCATCCGTGTAATGGGAGCCATGAAAGGCAGGGGCCCAAACTGCTTGCTTAAGAGAGCACCCAGGGCTTCGGCCGGAGGGGCCAGGAGGAGGCGAGGCAGCTGCTGGGAGTCCTCGCCAGAGGCTTCCTCGGCCATGCTTGCCCTATATTGCAAAGCAGAGCCCTTCATCATGGGAGCCAGGCACAGGTGGGGAAAGAGCTCCCAGCTGTGGCTGCCTTGAGCTTCTTAAGGGGGAAGGGATGGGAGGGGGAGGGAGGGGGCCAAGTGGCCTGCAACCTCCCCAGCAGAGGCTCCCATTCCCAGAGAGTTGGGCCTTTAAGGCTTGGAGCCATGGCTGGAATGCTGGGAGCTGAGCGATGGGAAACGGGAGGCTGCAGCCCCTCCCTGCACTCATCACAATTAGCCTGGAGGAACTGATTCTGCTCTCCCCCACCCCACACACCCTGCTCGAGGTCACCAGGTGTTTGGCCTCCAGCCAATTAGAGGCGCAAAGAAAGTCTGTGCTAAGGATAAAGCAAGCAGCACAGTCAGGAAAGTCAAGACTGCGACCCCAATGGACCGTAATCCACAGCCTGCCTTGCAAGCTGGATTTCCCAGTGAGCCACCTCTGGCCCCGGGGCCATTTGGTCTCCCCACAGGTGGCTTCTCTCTCTCTGGAAGACCTCCAGGGAAACGGTCCCTTGAAGCCAGCAGGAGGGCAGAGGCTTGGGGGGGAGGTCAGTGGCATTGGCCCCACTGGCTGGAGGGCTCATGGTCCTCGTTGGCAAGGGGCAGTGGGAGCTGCTGTGGGGCGCAGTCTTCTTCCCTCGGGAGGGAGGGAGCTGGGGAGGCTGTGTGTGTGTGTGTGTGTGTGTGTGTGTGTGTGTGTGTGTGTGCCAAGATTCTCCCCGTGGGGAGCAAGAGGCTCTTGAGGCCCCTGGGCCCAGCTGCTCTGCCTGAGGATGCCCAAGGCCCAGCTGCTGTTGGATTGGCCTGCGGGTGCCGTGTGTGTGTGTGTGTGGGGGGGGGGCATAAGGCTCCCAAAGGCCCCCCCAGGCTTCTCTGGCAACCAGCCAACCCACCGCTTGTGTCAGCAAGGTGGCTTTGTTCAACCTTTGCTCTGACCTGCCCCCCAAAACTAATCCTTTCATTTGCCAGGGGGTGCAAGCATGGATGGGGCCCTCCAGGGACCCTGGGAGTCACCCAACGTGGTGGCAAGACTAAAAAGGGATTGCCTGAGGTGGGGGGGGGATTGTCACATGTGGCCCCCTCCAGGCCACTTTCACACAGAGCCAGCCAAGCTCTGGGTGCAGCCTCCCCCCCCCCCCATCACTACCTGCTGCACTCAAGAGCACAAAAGTGGCCGGCTGCCCTCTCTGGCCGATTGCTGCGGAGTCTGCCTTCCCCCAAGGGCCCCTTGCCTGCCCTCTGGGTTTCTCCAGTCCCTCCCCAGCGTCCCTGGCTTCCCCTGGTTTTTCTCCAGCCAGGAAACTGGGCATGATCCTATCCTGAACTGCTCATCACAAGAAGTGACCGACTCCAAGATGGTTGGGGCTGATTTGTGGTTCTGTGTATTTTGTGAGCAGAGCCTGAGAATAGTTTCCTCTGGAAAAGCCCATCTTGGGCTGCTTGGGGAGGGGGGAGGGGGGGGGAATGGAGTTTGCTAACCAGGCAGTAAAATTGGTTTAGCGTGTTGACTTCTTTATCAAGGAAGTCAATTATATTCACATTTGCTTTTTTATTGAGCTGAAGCTGAGCAATAAAAAGTTTCACCCACGAGTCTAAGAGGCTCCTGTTCAAATCAGGCGCGGCTTGGACTCCCTCAAGAGGCCATTTGTGTCTGCTGCACTTAGGGGCAAGTCTGCACATACTTTCAGGTTGCACTCTGGTTACTTGAGGGCGATGTCTCCGGTCTGTGGTGGAAGGGAGATTTCAGAAGGGCCCCCAGAACCCCCCTTCTCTGCTCCTCTTGGGCACCGGCCAGCTCTCACCTGGAAGGGAGGAGGGGAAGGGCTTGGGGGCCTCATTTGGACCACTCCCCAAGTAAGCTTCCTAACTGCAGTTGGGGTTTTCAGCCTTTCTTCAATGACATCCTAAGGTGCAGCTTCGTTATTAAGTGGTTAAGAAAACGCTGCTGACGAGTTCTCAGTGACAGATTTCTCCTTAGTTCTAGCTGGGATCTTTCCTTGATCCGCTCCCACCCATTGCTTCTTCAGCTACTCTCAGGTGCTTTGGAGAACAAGTCAAAATCCCCCCCCCCTTCTCTGTGACACCCCCTCGAGTACTGCAAGGCAGCCATCCTGTCCCCCAGATCCTTTTTCTTCAGGCTTTCCTAGATCCCTCAACCGTTCTTCAATTGACCTTCCAGACCTTCCATCCTCTTGGCTGCTCTACTCTGCATCTTTTGTTTTGCACTATGTTGGCCAGAACTGGACACAAGATTCCAAGTGTGGAATAAAGCGGTATTATCACTTCACACGATCTTGTTAGTATCCCTCCGTTGATGCACCCCAGAACTGTGCTGGCTGTTTTTGGGTGGCTGCCTCATACTTAAGTGGTGGCCCACAAGGACCCCTCGATCCCTCTCACCGTTGCTGCTGTGGAGCTCACCACTGAATTGCAGGAGGTTAGTGGTCTCAAGCATACCAACATTTCCAAGTGGGGAACAAGATCAACAAGGACCTGACCTCTTTCCTCCTCCTCCTCCTCCTCCTCCTGCTGAACCGACAACCTTTGTGCAGAGTGCTAAAGGTTGCCATGACATGCCAGGCCTCACCTGACAGGCAGATAAGAACTGGAGGAAGAGCAGAGGCTGAAAAGGTTCCTGCTTCCTCAGGCCGTAACCCAGGAGACTCGGGTCCTCCTTTTGCTGTTTTGCTTTCCCAAGGAAGGACTCTCAGCCTGGCTAATAGGCTGTGCTTTGCTTTTGTGGTTCAGTTGCAGAGGGAAGGGTCCGCAGGCCTCACCTGGAACATCAGGTGACAGCTTCTCAAATATTAAAATCTTGTCACCCGGAGTCCTTCTGTTCATGAGACTAGACAGACTCTGTTCTGCAACCATCTGAGGTTGTCCACTAGGATGCCTAGATCCCTCCCACAGTGGCTGCTGTTGAGCCAGGTGCCACCTATTCTCTACCTGTGCATTAGGGGGTGTTGGGGTTTTTTTGCCCAAATACAGAACCTTCATTTTCTGACCTCTGAATTTCATTTTGTTGGAAAGGGCCCAATGTTCAAGGCTGTCGTCCTACTTCTGAATCTGAGTCTATTTTCTAAAGTGTTGGCTCTTTCTCCTACCATGGTGTCACCAGCAAATCTGATGAGTTCCCTTTCTATCTCCTCCTCATGGGGGGAAAAGGAGCATGTGGGCTGTGTTGGCTGCCAGAATGTCTGAAAGGCACCGTTCTATGGTGGTTCTCATCCTACCTCTCTGGTCGGTCGCAATGGGTGTTGGCAGGAGGGCAGAGGTCGTCCCCGAGGCCCCTCATATGTGGGGTCCCTCAGGGGTCGGTCCTCTCTCCCCTTCTGTTCAACACCTATATGAAGCCGCTGGGCGAGATCATCCGTGGTTTTGGGGTGGAATACCATCTGTACGCTGATGACACTCAGTTGTACATATCCACCCCAAACCACCCCAACGATGCCGTCGAAGTGCTGTCCCGGTGTCTAGAGGCCGTACGGATCTGGATGGGTAGTAACAAACTCAAACTCAACCCGTCCAAGACTGAGTGGCTGTGGTTTCCGGCACTCCGGTTCAGCCAGTTAAGTCCAACACTGGCCATTGGGGGCGAACAACTGGCCCCCGTGGAGAGGGCGCGCAACTTGGGTGTCCTCCTGGATTCCCGGCTGTCCATGGAGGACCATGTGGCAGCCGTGGCCAGGGGGGCGTTCTATCAGGTACGCCTGATACGCCAGTTGCGCCCCTTACTGGACCGGGGAGCCCTTCGCACAGTCACTCAAGCGCTTGTGACTTCTCGGCTGGACTACTGCAATGCTCTCTACATGGGGCTCCCCTTGAGGTGCACTCGAAAGCTACAGTTAGTACAGAATGCGGCCACGCGGGTGATTATGGGTGCCTCAAGGCAAACCCACGTAACACCTCTCCTGCGCGAGCTGCACTGGCTGCCTGTGGCCTTTCGAGTGCGCTTCAAGGTGTTGACAACCATCTTTAAATCGCTCCATGGCTCGGGGCCTAGCTATATACGAGACCGCCTCCTGCCCCATACATCCCTTCGTCCGATCCGCTCCCACAGAGAGGGCCTTCTCCGGGTGCCGTCGGCGGGGCAATGCCGGTTGGCGACACCCAGGGGAAGGGCCTTCTCTGTGGCGGGCCCGGCCCTCTGGAACGACCTACCCCCCGACCTTCGCACTATCTCGGACCTCCGCCTCTTCCGCCAACGTCTTAAGACGTATTTATTTCAACAAGCCGGCCTAGGATAGCCCCCCGTTTCTGACTTTTTAAAAATAAATTATAATTTGGGAAGGTTTTTAACATGGGTTTTAGCACGGGTTAACTAATTTAATATATTTTAAATTGATATTTATTGTATTTTTGTGGTTTTAATAATGCCTGTGCGCCACCCTGGGTCCTAACAAGGAGAAGGGCGGGGTATAAATTTAATAAAATAAATAAATAAAAATGAAAGTATTATTTAAATCATGCTGTTTGCTCAGTCTTATTGGGCAAATCCAACTCATTTCCTCCAGAGTGCCAGAAGTCCTCCTTTGGAATCTCCTTGCCTAAAAGTGAAGGAGCCTTTTTCCTCCTGAACATCTGACAAATGAAAGGGGGGTGGGGCACAATCCAGCCATTGTCTTGGGGGGTAATTATCTTGTCCCCTTTGTGGCTACTGTTAATTAAACCAAGGAAAACACAAGGAAGCCTAAGAAGGCCTCGGAGGCTTGCAGAGGGGGCTCCTAGGGGAGTTCCTCCCCCCCTAGCCAGTGCCAGGGATGGAAGGGGGGTGGGGTGATCCATGGTTTCCATAGCCAGCTTGGCCCAAGCTGCAGACTGGCACATCTGCCGAGCACTGAAGCGGTGGTGGTGGTGGTGGGGAAGCAGAAGTGAGTACTGGTATCTTCTTTCTGCCAGGATGGCTAATGGCCACTGCTATTCTTGGCCATTCATCATGATTTGCCACGTTAAACTTTGTTTATTTTAATGATGTTCAGGAAGGGCTTTGGGTTTTGGGCCTGTGGAGGAAGAAAGGGCACCTGAAGATGACTTCATGAAGAGCGGAGCTGATGACTGCGGTGGGATTCGTAGATCAGCTCTTTATAAAGCCTTTCCCAAAAGTCTCCAGCTGCTCCTCTCCAGGGGTTGCAAGACAGACGATCCAGAGGGGGTGGAGCTCTGGGAGACAGGGAGGAGCTCAAACCTTTGAAGGTTCAAATACTTGCTTTCCTAATCACTTCCAGAAGTCCCTTCTTCAACTGCTTTTCAACTTTTAGAATCCTTTGGATTGGCATCTTTGATAGCACCTGGTGAGTTTATTTCAATCTTTAGTGAAACAAATTTTATCTACAAGTTCAAGAACTTTTCTTTTTAATAAACAGCAACAAGGTGATTGAAATTTTGATTTTACAAAGTTAAAAATAGACAAACTGTCCAGATAAATGGGAAATAATTTTTTGGAATTAACCAAAAAGAATTTTCCCCTGGAAAATGATTTTGTTTTGATTTTAAAAAAGATTTTAAAAATTGGACACCAGAGGGAACTAAAGTTTAAAATTAAAGTTGAAGAGCACAAATACAAAATATTCTAACATTGGACATGTTGAAGGATATTTGTGAAGATATTAATTAACATTAGTAACACTTAATTAGCATTAATGGTGTCAACAGATACATACGTACCTGTGGAGAGACTAAAAAAACTATGGAAGAGCATCATGTTTTAGAAATTAGAATCAAAGGGTTGGAAGAGGCCTTGAAAGTCCCTATGGAAGGAGGAGACCGTAGGCCATTCTGGGCATACGGCTGCTGTCCAATCTCCCCTTGAAAACCTTCTCTCTGTTTAATGAGCATCCACGGGGTCCCTGCTCCTCCCGTCCTCCTGTGGTGCTTTGAAGACTAAAGTCGATCCCTGCCCTGGCCTCTCTGGCAGGCACTCAGCTACCCGAAGACGGCCCTCGTATCTGTCGGAGGGGTCGGCTGGAGCCTCCATCCGGGAGAGAGAAGCCAGAAGGTGACCAGAAGCAGCTGCAGCCATCGGTTCTGGGACAGCTGACCAGTTGCTTTGGTGAGTTGATGGGTTTTTATACATTTTGGGTGTTTTGCAATTTTGGAGTTTGGATGTGTGTGTCTTTTATTATTTAATTACTCAGGGTCGTGACTGGCCCCAAGCGGGGGGGGGGGGGGATGTTAATCCTCAGTATCTGTTTCCTTAGCCGAATCCCATCAGTTTGATTTAATCAGTTCCGGTTTGTTTCCGTTGCGTTGCCTACTTGGAGATTGCTGCTGCTGCCCTGCTTTCCTAGTGAATGGGGAAGGTCCAGGTTTATGAATGGAAGACTGTTTCCATTCGTGGACCTTACTCGCATTCAGGGGGGGCAAAGCGGAGCTTTTGGGCAAATTTCCTAGCTTCAGGCTCCTTCTGAGGTTGGGGAGGGAGCGGTGAGGGAGGAGGGGGAGTCCCACCATATATTTCCCCTAGTCCTTTTCTTCATTAGATGACACTTACCTGCTTCCCTTATCCAGTCATCGTAAGCCTTAACCTCGAGGCTCTTTCATATTATAAAATAACTGTTTAAATAATTAAAAAGGATTTTTAAAAAAATCAAGAGAGTGACTTGGATAATTTTCTTATATTTCTTATGGCCACAATGATTTATGGATTTGTTTCTAGTTAAGAGAGGGACGGAGAGCGAAGTTGGTGCCATGGTTAAGCTGTCGGGCTAGAACCTGGGAGAAGAGTGCGAATTCTAGGCCCGCTGTAGGCCTGAAGCCAATTAGTTGATCTTGGGCCAGCCCGTTTCTCTCTCCCCTATGAAGGTGGCAATGGCAAACTGCTCCTGGAAGACCTTGCCAAGAAAACTGCAGGTGGTTTCCAAGAAATGGGCCCGGCTGAATGGGAGAGAATGAAAAAGAAAGTGAGAAAGCGGAACAGGAGGAGGAGAGATGGCTTGTTGTATTTTAAGAGGCGATGATGCATTCACACTTGGGGAAGGTGGGGTTATGCCTTTCTTTATTAGGGTTCAGCTCCTTCTGAGACAGTCTGCGCCGTTGGGGAAGCACTTCTTGCTATGAAGATTCCTGGCTGAAATCGCTTTGCAGCTGCTGCTGCCGACTCCTCTCTCTCTCTCCTCTGACCTTCAGACCCTCTTTACAGGCTCTGCTGCAGGGAGTCGTCTTCCTGCTCCTGCCTTCCTTCCTTTTTCCCTACCAAATGAAGGCCCCGGGCGCCCCACCTTCTCCCTGGAACTCTTGACGATCCCATCCGTGCCATTTATGGACCTGCTGGACCACACAAGGCCTGGAAAGGAGCCCAGAGATCTGCCCCTCCAGGTTTCTTTCCAACTTGACAAGGACTCGTGGTGGTGCCTGATCGTTCAATGGCATCTGTGCCTGCCCCCTACGAGTGGCTGCATTCACTACTGACCACTGTAACCCACACACCCACTACTGAGGGAGTGAATACAGAATAACAGAGTTGGAAGGGACCTTGGAGGTCTTCTAGTCCAGCCCTCTGCTCGAGCAAGAGATCTTTTATCGTTCCAGACACGTGGCTGCCAATCTCTTCTTGAAGCGACTTCTGGAGGGAAGCCCTGCCACTGGTTAACTGCAGGAGGCCCAGGTAAAAAAAGTAATGCTTATAGTCTGAATGCAAACAAACAAGAAAGGAATACCATCAATGGGGCCATCGCCCAACCCATATCTTGTCATCTTTTCTTCAGGATCTGACATCAAAATGGAAAGAGTTGAAAGTCCTGGGAGGAGAAGACTGAAGCAGGGATAAGATGACCATCAAGTATCTGACACAAAAACGAAAGCTTGTTTCTTCTTCTCTTCTTTCTTGTTCCGGACAGCAGCCCCTGAGAGTAACGGATTCAAGGGAGTGGAATTGGAAGTCCCCAACAGTTCCAGACATTTGAATCGGGATCTCTGCATGACGCAGCAGAGGAAACCTGATGACCAAAATAATTCTATAGTTTAGACGTTTCAAAACTTTCCATTTTGTTTCTGCAAAAGAGCGATAACGGCTGAAGTTGCTAATGGAAGAACTGGCTGTGCTTAGACCAGACAAATTTGTTCCCGCTCGTTGAGCAGATCTCTCTGACTCTCAAGGGTTGGGAAAGAATGTGGCTGTGGAAGAAGTGGGGGAAGTAACACAGGATTTGAACCGGAGAGTAAGTAGGCATGTGATTAGAAGCTTGATTTTGGGGTTCTGCAGTTGGCAGATTTTCTGCATATAAAAAAATCTGCTGACTTAAAATCAAATAACACAAGAAATAAGAGAGCTTGGGAGCTTCCAGCTTCCTCTCTTTTGAAAGAATGCTGGAACCAATGATGGGTTTCAATGAATCCTAGGATTATGGAGCTGGAAGGCACCAAAGGGATCATGTAGTATGAGGAAAAATCCATTTATTTTATTTATTTATTTATTTTATTTATTTATTTTATTTTATTTTATTTAAATTTATATCCCGCCCTTCTCCACAGAGGACCCAGGGCGGCGTACAGGAAATTTAAAAAACATACAAATACAAAGATAAATATATAATTTAAAATAAATATTAAATAATCCTATCCTGTACTAAAACCAAATTTAAAATACCCAATTAAAAAACTTCCTAAAAGTCTCCATGGGAGGTTAGGCTAGGCCGGCTTGTTGGAACAAATATGTCTTTAGACATTGGCGGAAGAGGCGGAGGTCGGTGATGGTGCGTAATTCAGGGGGTAGGTCATTCCAGAGGGCTGGGCCCGCCACAGAGAAGGCTCTTCCCCTGGGTGTCGCCAGTTGGCATTGTCCGGCCGACGGCACCCTGAGAAGACCCTCTCTGTGGGAGCGTATCGGTCTAAGGGATGTATGGGGCAGGAGGCGGTCTCGCATATATATTTGTAGCATTGTCAAGATGTAGCTGCCCAATACCTGTTTAAGGCCTCCAGGGATGGAGAAGGCGCAACTTCCAAGGGAGACCATTTCACTGGTGATCAGACTTTCCCATCGGGAAGTTTTCCCTATACAGTGTTTGAATGGAATCTTCGACCCGTTACTTCCGGTGGGCCTGGGAAATAATTCTTCCCATTTTCATGGTAGCCTCCCTTGAAGTGCCTGAACCCTGGTATCTGCTCTCCCCTCCCTCCTCGTTCCTCTAGGTTGAGCCTCTTCCATTCCTCCAGACTCTCCTCAAAGGGCAGGTCCTGGTTCACCTTCCTCGCCTTTTCTAAGCCCCTTCAAGCCGGTCAGAATCCTTCTGGAAATGGGCTGCCCAAATTGTGCAGGGGGCTCCGGGGGGGGGGGGTGTCTCCCCAGAGCAGAGGGGAGGGGAAGGAGGACTCGGGGCATTGTTGCGGGTGATTCTTCTAACACAGCCCAAAACGACATCTGCCCTTCTAGCGCTGTCTCCCGCTCCCGAGTCACCTTCAGCTGCTTGTCTGAGTCCACACCCAAGTCTCCCTCTGCTGTTGTGCTTCCAGGCCTCAGATCCCCCATCTCGTTTGCATGTCCCGAAATAGAATTCCTTATATGTGTTGAAGCAAGCCTTGATCTTCTGAATCTTTAGTCTAAATTAGGCTACTATCTCATTCCGTCGTCATCGTGATTGGCCGGATCTCCTAGTTTTGTGTTGCCTGCAAATCTGGCAAGCAGCCTCTTATTTGGGTCATTAGGAAGATGTTGCATCCCAGGGCCTCAAGATGGATTCCTTTGGGTCAGGGCTCTTCAGACTCTGCAGAGGCAGCTGTTTAATGCTGCTCCCTTTATCCATCCAGCTGAGGATTTCTCAACGTAAGTCTTGGCAGGCGTGCTCTGGACTCCTCTGCAGGAGCGTCTTGCTCTGGTGTGAAGATGCCTCGCAAACCTTCATCTGTGGAGGACATGGACACACGGCGTCTGCAGGTGGCCCTGGTCCCCGGCCTCCCCTTTCTTCTTTTTGATCTCGGGCAAAAGAGCCATTTTCTGACTTTGCTGGCACGAGGACTGCCAGGTGGGCTGCCTGCCGGACTTCAGTGCCCACCGGGAGCATTTGCTGTCAGGAGCATCCTGCTGGGTGCGGGGCTGCCTGCCTTCTTTGGAACGCCCCATCCCTGCCCTCTTTATGAGGTGGTGTGTGCCCCCCCTTTCTGCAGGGGTCACCTCTGCTTCGGGAGACGTCCCTGGGCAGCAGCCAGTGGCTCCCTCGCTGCCCCTTTTGACCGACGCTGCTTGCGTCAGAAAGCCCCACATAAACGCAGGGAGGCCCCATTTCACACAGGCTCCCAAAAGAACCTTTTAAATGTGGACGAGACGACCTATTTGGGAACATCCCTCTGGGCAGCTGACAAAAACAAGACCACAAAGCCCACAAAAACCGCCTGTAAACACAAGGATGGAAACCTCGTATTGGGCGGATTCTGTGAGGGGACCTGGGGAAGGTCCTGACTGGGAGGCTGAGAGCAGCAGTTTCCCCTCCCGGCCCCACGGGACAGTGGCAGAGGGGGGCTGGGCCTCCTGGTCGTCTCCCCCCTTAGCACAGGCAGCTCTTTCGAGGGGCTTGGGGGAGGGAGGACGAGAACTCTGCAGGAAGAGAATCCTGGTAGTAGAAATAGGCCTGATATTCTTGGTCAAAGTGTGAATTGGGCAGCCAAAGGCTGAATTTCAAGGAAACTGTTGCATTCCTCACCCTTAAGCATGCGAAACGTCCTATAGCTAATGGGTAGTTTATCAGCAACAGGAAAGGGGAGTTAAGCCTGAATCAAGTGCTGGCCAGGCTTGAGTCCCTCGATAAGGCTATCAGGTAGGCTTCCAGGGACTTTTCATCCAGGATGTGAGGCTCAAGCATGACAGGGTCAAAAGGGAAACGTCAAAAGTATTCAGAGCAATAGTGATGGAGAGGCGGGGCGGGGTTTTTTTTTTTTAGAAAGCTTGAGAAACGTTTGGATCCCAAAATAAAAAGTTTTTCATTTTCATAAAAAGGACTCCGCCTCTCCTCTTCAGTGCAAGCCACTCAATTCTGTGTGGTTTACTCCCCCCCCCCTCCGTGGCTACTCTGATTCCCAGCAGCCACGAAAAGGAGGAATTCCGCTGCTCTGGCCCTGCCGGCTCTTCCCGCTTCCCAGCCGAGGGAACAGGGGGAGGGGGGAGGGGGGCAGGAGAGGTTCCAGCCGATGGAGCCAGCTCCAAGGTCCCCTGGCCCCGCCTGCCTTCAGGGAGGTCATGTCAGGATCGCCTCTTCCTCCCTTCCTCCCTTCCTCCCCGCCCTCTTCTGCCCCACCACCTAATCTCCCTAGGAGGGAATTAACGTCGCAGCATCTCGGCTCTGCTTTAAACCGCTTTCCTTCCCCTGCTCCTTCCATGGAGGCCACGGGAGCCCCCCCTCCCCTCCCCGTGCGTGCCTCAGGTCACGTCGTCCCGGATGGGGCACTGACTCAGTGGAGGGGGGGGGGGGCGATGGTGGGGATCTCCCCTCCTGCCCACTTCCTGCTTCTTCTCGGCAGTTGCCTCCCTTCCCACCTGCTCCACACCCAGGTTGAAATCAGGTTTATTGACAGGGCGGCCAGCCAAAAGGTGCCCAGGAGGGAGCCCAGCATGGGGCCAGGCGCTCCTGCCTCACCAGGCCCAGAGCTGGCAGCGGAATGGGCAGCAAAGGCAGCAAAGGCAACCTGGCTCTGGGTTCAGGGAAAGCCGGATGGGCCGATCAAAGTACTGCAAAGGGTCCCCTGGCTGAGCCCCCCCCAGGCACTGAGCCTTCCGTGCAAGTTGGAAGAAGTGTAAATCATGTGTAGAAAACTCCCCGGAGTCCGTATTCCTGCACTTCGCCCTTAACGGACCAGCATTCTCTAAAATGACCCCCTGGGCTTCCTTCCAAAGGGGACAGTTGGGTACCTCTTCACACATCCCACATGAAAGGGGCTTGTTCTGTTTCAACTGGCCATGATGGACAAACCCATTCCGTGTCGAAATCCATCCATCGGTTTCTCCAACATTTTCCTCCTCTGAGAAATGCATAACGCATAAAGTGGGTGCAGTTGGAGTGAGGCTGATGTGGGGCTTGGGTGCATACACAGAGACATGCCCCCCTGGTGCCAGCGGGCAACCTGCAGGCAGCCTGCGTAAACTGAAACGAAGCCTACGGATCTTCCACACCCAGAGGCAGTCTACCTCTGAATGCCACACGCTGGGAGCAACGGTTGCACGGCTGCTGGGATGCTCCCCAGAACTGGTCGGAGTGGAAAGAAGATGCCGAGAAAGGCAGAGCCCGGCTCTGGTTGGGCAGGACAATGTCTTCCTCTCCTTAAGTCTTAATGAGACTAAAGTATTAAGCCCTGGCTTCCTTTAAGTCTTATTAACCCGGAGGAGCTCAGGTGGCCCAGAGGCGGGAGCGGCTGTCCTTCCTCGGGGATCCACGCTTAGAGCCAGGGCTGCCTGCAGAGAGCAGAGGGACAAAGCCCGTTTTCTCCCCACTGGCTCTCAGCCGAAGGAAAGGAGAAACCGAGGAGGAAAGAATCGGGGGGGGGGGGATTCCAAGGAGGGGCTCCCCTTGGCGGGTGGCCCAAAGTGAGTAAGAACCACAATCTTCCTTCATGTTCTGCCGATGACATGCTGCTATTTCACCAAAACCACTCAAATGCAATCCGTCATAGAACCGGCAGTAATAATAAAAAAACAGAAAATCAGCTTCCTTTATTTTTTCTAACAAAAGGCCCTTCCGCTCCTGGGTTGCGTTGTGCTGAGGATGCTTGAGTGAAGGGTTGTTGTTTCCCACAGTCAGCGTGGGGGCCGGGCAGTGGCTGCCCAAGAGGAAGGCTGAGGTGTGGCGTCCAAAGTCTCAGCCACCGGGCACAGCCTCCCTCCCTGCCCAGAGATTGGATGCAAGGCACACAGTCCTCTCCGCCTCGCCCAGCTGGTGACCTCAGCCAACCGCTGCCGGCTGCCCCATAAATGCTCCCAAGCTCATGTCCCGCTGAGCTTTCAGGACTCCAGGGCAGCTCCAGATCACCTGCAGTTGCGGCCAAGAAATTGGAGAGGATGGAGGGCAGGGAAGAGGCCGAGGAGCAGATCATCTTTGATCAGGTAGGTTTTAAGAAGAGAAGCGATTGTTCCTCCCCCCACCCCCCCAATCAGCTGGGCTTCAACTTTAACATCTCGCTTACGAGGAGGATCCCTAAACGGCCGACTTCTGGGTCTTCCGAGGGAACCCCCATCACCACAGGGCCTCCACTTGGGGCCTGGAGTGAAACCTCTGGGCCGATGGGTCCTGGGTTGGGTCTCTTGGGCCTTCCCAGCCTTCTCCAAAGAAGGGTCTTCTGCAATGCACAGGGGGTCCACCGTATCCCCCCTCCCCCTGCTTCTTCAGGGTCCAACTTTTGCTTTCGCGAATGAGGCTCCCCAGAGCATCCCACCCCCTGCCTGGTCCTGGTCTCTGCAGAGCCCTTCATGGCAGCTGCTCTCCTTGGCTGCCACGGCTAGAGGCCGAGGCTTCAGCCCTTCACGGCCTCGGTTGCCAGTTCTAAGGCGGGATGGGAGGTGGGGGTCTGCCAGGTTCTCATCCATATAAATTGTGGAGAATTTTTTGCCATGGTTTTGATTTTTTTTTAAAGTAGTAAATAGTTAATATTTTTATGCTTTCGTTTTCATGCTTAGCTTTCCTTCCTGAAGGTCTTTATTAAAAAAATAAAAGGATAGCCATGAAGTTTAGATTTAGATATTTTAAAAACCTCACCTTTATTATTTTCACAAATAATTCAAAGCAGCAAAGAGGTCTACTACTCCTTGCTCTTTCCATTTCCCCCAGAATGTCCCCCTGGGGTGGGGTGGCCTGAGGAAGTGCGATTGGCCCTAACTCACTGCTAGAATTCACCGTCTCCTGGCTTCAAGCCCTTTAGATGGCTTAGGGCTTCTTTATGGCTAGATGAAAGTGGCTCTCTCTCTCTCTCTCTCTCTCTCTCAATATTCAGGGAGTGCTCAGTTATGACAACTGGGAGCAAAAAGCAAAGCAGGCTTTTGCCACCGTTTTTAAGCAAATCGTTGGCGTCCTTAAGTGAATCACCAAGTCAAGCCCCTCAGGCTTCGCCCACTGGCCTTGTTGATTGGGAGCTGACCTGGAAGGTCCCACCTGGCCATCCGATTGCCCTCGGACCTTGCAGCCTTCAAAGCATGCCGGTTGCTAAGTGTCCAAATTGTAATCATAGGACTATGGGGATGCTGCCGTGGTTGTAAATGCCAGGACTGGTCTTCAAATGATTACTAAATGGCCATATGTCAAGGACTCCCTGTATCTCAGTCAGATCAAGGCTACTGACCTTGCTAAGCAGTTCCGAACTCCCAATGGCCGGGGGTGCTTGCAACTCTGAAACGTTCAGGAGGACCAGCACCTCCTCCTGTTCAGTTGGGGGCCATTTTTCACCTCAACCATTTCTGGTGGCTCTTCGGTTTTGGGGAAACCTCTAAGAAAAATGCAGAGCTTGGCAAAGGGCCTCTTTTCACTGCAGCAATGAAAAGGATAAAACCGCCCCAGTCATCGCCCAACAGGGAGCCCCAAAGGTCTGGACGGGGCTGAAGACTGGCTGGGCAGGGAGCCCCTCCGCTGTCCCTGGAGGGCAGGGGAGGCCCAGATCTTCAGGTCAACCGGTCAAGAGGGGCTGCTGGGCCCCTAGGGAGGCGGCTTTGGAGCTCCTGGGAGGCTGTCCGCTTCCCTCACTCCTCAGAGGGGCTTCGGTTGTGGCCGTGGGGTTGGCTGGAGGGCGCCAGGACAGGCTCGGCTTTCTTGCCTGCACTGCGCAATCCAACACTTTGCTTGAAACATTTTCCATAGAAAAATTATGTAACAAAAATTCCAGTTTTGCGATATGCAGTTGCAATGGAAGAAATGTTGCAACCAGGCATATGCAGTGTGTGTGTGTGTGTGTACATGCGCATGTGTATGGGTGGAAAACAACCCAGCACTGATTACGACAGATGTGATATTAAATACTGTAGGGCCTCATCCACACCCTTTCCCCCCCCCAAAAAAACATGCTTGCAAAATGCAGCCTGAGGACAGCTTGTGTGGCGCAACATCGAACATGGGTTTTTGTGAGTTAACTGGAATCTGGATAGGTTAAATACATCAATAAATGTTTTCAAGGGAACGTTTTATTGGAGCTGGATAGGAGTTAATTGGACCAACTCATGCTGGACTACAATTCCCATCAGCCATGCAGGTTAGAAAGGTAGGGATTAATGATGGGAGACCTGTTAATTATCTGAAAGGCTTGTAATTCAAAGTGATGAAAAAAATAACTTTTCCTGCAATGCAATCATATCTAATTCATTCATAATTAAATTCATGTCACCAATTCTTGCTCCTGGTTTCAATAGCACCAAAATTGTCCTCTACTCTGGGTGTGCATCTTGTTGTGATAATAACAGGTGGACATGCTGTCACTTTCCACATATGTGAACTCCCATAATGCTCAGCCATATGAGTGTAAAGTATGGGAATTGTTACTCCCCCCCCCTTGTGAAAGGAGTTAAATGGCACCTGGTTTGATTGAAAAGATGCAATCCTCTCTCCCCTCCCTTCAGCACATTTGTCTCTCCCCCCTTCTTCCTTCTCCTCCCCTCTGGAAAGGAAGTTTGCAATTCTCAGCCACTTACCAAATACTTTCTCTTCCTGTGAAGAAGTGACTGTGCAGAGGAAGAGGAGGTTGTTAAGCAAGCCCCAGGGCGGCTCTAGCAAGGGTTGTAGCGGGTGCCTGGGAGGTTCCTGGGACTGGAAGTGTTGCTGCCCCCCCCCCTCTCCCCCCCGGCTTCTCCATCTCCAGCCAAGGTTGGCATCCCCTTGGAGAGCAGGACACCCATCTAAATCCACGCTTATGATCCAATGAGGAGGGAGGATCCTGAGCAGTGGGGCACCTGCTGCCACTTGGAGGAGAGAGTCCGTTTTCCATGTCCCTTTTCTCAGCCCTCTTCCCGGCCCCCTTTCCAGGCCCTCGGCATCCTTCTAAGGTGGCAACCAGAACTGGACCCAACACGGGAGGTGCTGATGAGCTATCAATCAGTCCGGCGGTCTTAATTTGTGCACATTCAAGTCTGTCAAGCTCCTTTTCTTTTTATTTATTTATTTTTTTTATTGAAAAAGTTTTATTGAGTTTACATTTTTTGTGGGGTAGGGTAAGGGTTACATAGAAATTTTGAGAGTGGTCACGTCAAAGTCGTCGGCTCCTCCGGAACCTCAAATTACATTATTAAAAAGAAAAAAAAGAAACATTTCACATAACACTACAAGCTGGGAGCAAGTACATATTTCTAAATTTTTCAGTTATATACTGTCAGTCAATTGCAAAAATCCAGATTACAAATATCATACAATATTACTCAAAAGAAAAACAAGGGCAAAGTTATTTTTTAGATCTAAGTCTCTTGGCAATTGTATCTTCCCCCTTCTCCCCTGGGCCCCCAGCGGGCGGGGCCATGGCTCCCCCTGCCCCCCCTGGATCTTCTCCCAGGACAGAGGAATGTTTTTTAAGAAAGGCTTCCGCCTCAGCAACTGTTTTAATCTTTACTCTACCTCCTTCCCAGAACACCAGCATCCCTTCGGGTATCACCCACTTGAACCAGATCCCATGATCAAACAATGTTTTAGACAAGAAGGAAAATTTCCTCCTGGCTTCTCTAATTTTTCTTGGAATCTGCTTCAAGATGGTAATCTCCTTTTGTTGGTAAATCATAGGACTCCCTCTTTGCACCTTCAAGATTTCCTCTCTGGTTGACCTTCTAACGAATTTTACATGTATCTCTCTGGGTACTTCATTCATCCTAGCATATGCAGAATTTATTCTGTAGACTAGGTCAATGTCCCCTCTGATCTCATCTTTGGGTTTATGTAAATAGTCTGCAATAATTGTACTCATAAGATCAGGGAGACATTCACCATCCATCTCAGAAACATTCTGGAATCTCAAAAAATATGTCATCCTTTCCAAATCAATCCTAGTCACATGCGCATTTATTTCCACAACCTCATTAGAAACATTTTTAATCTCTCCCTTAGCCCCCTCCAGCCCCCCTTTCAATTCTTCATTCTTCTGTGTATTCTCAAGCACTTGTTTTCGAGTGTCCAATAGTTCCTTTTTAAAGTTGACATTTTCTGCCCTCTGAGCCTTAATTTCTGATACCAAATTTTGTATAACAGTTTCAAGGGCAGTCATTCTTTGTTCAAGGCTTGCGAGCGTTGCTTCTTGTGCCATGTTTAGCTGTTAATATCCGTGCCAGTAAAATGGCGTTTTTAGGGTGGGGCTGGTAAGGCAGATCAGGAGTCCAAAGTCCTCAAAGTTGTACAGCTGCAAAATTCAGAAGCCAACAGAGAAACACTTTTCCAACTCCATAGGTATAATAACGAAGGCAATCCAGAAAGGAAAACACAAATCCAAAAAAAGAAAATTCTTCATCAATAATTAGAGGAAGTCCAAATCGCAAAGAGACACTGGTAATTTTCCATAGGTCATAGTCAGTCGGGGACAAAGAGAAGCCATTTTCCGCCCAAACTCAGAGCCCGAGGGAGAAAGCGGTTAAAAAGCAAAAAAGAAACTGTTTCAGCCAGACCTCGAGACATAATTGCAAACAAGCCGCAAAGTACTTTCCCTTGTTAGAGACCATCCAGATTTAAAGTTTCCGATTCCTCGCAACGAGGCATTTCCGAGTGCCGCTTTTAGTCCAAGGGGGGGGTTTTGGAAACAAACACCCCCCTCCAGTCCCTTTCAGTAGTACCTGCTGACAGTACACAAAAAGAAAAGTTTTAAACGCTCACTCTCCGCTCGCAGCTGAGGTCCCGAAAAGCCTCCCGACTCTTCCGATCTTCTCTCTTCATAGAATTAAATGGTGCCGCCAACCTTTGGCGAAGGGAAGACCCCCCGCAGCATGTCCTCTTCCACCTAAGCCGAGGAGCAGGGTCGCTCTCCCCGCTGCCGCGGGGGGGGGCTTCCCTGTCGAGCCGGCTTTACGGGAGAAGCCCCAAACAAGGGGCTTCTCGCCCCCGTGGGGGGGCAGGAAAAGGATCAAAGCGGCGAGCGAACCCTAAGTTCGCCCGTCGCCGCCGGAGCCGGAACCGGACTCCTGTCAAGCTCCTTTTCAATCTTGAATGTGTCTTTGGAAGAGTTCCTCTATTCCCCCATCAGATCTTTTCTCAAATCTCAAAAGACAGACAACTGCTGAGTTCTGGAGCATAAATCAGGCCTTAAGCCCCTGTTCACCTGTGAGCCATGTGCAGAAGTGAATGTAGAGATGCTGATGAAAGGAATGTCCTTCTAGGTTCAGCTCCAAGTGGGGAAAAAGACACCGGAGACTTGGAGGCTGCTTGGAAAGATGGTTTAATGGTGGACAGGACCACATGGCTTGAGTCCTGAACAGAAAAGGTGATCACATGCTTCAAAGTTGGTGGGGAGGAAGGAAGGGGTGAGGAAGGGGCTTGCAGAGCTTTTTATAAACTGTTCGCCCCCACCTCTCTGTTCCCTGCTCCTGTGCTTAGATTTAGGTTCAGGTTTAATTGGTTTTTTATACCACCCTACTCCCGGAAGGACTCAAGGCGGTGTACAGCCAGAATTGTGCAAGAACTATACTCTGATTGGTTGTCGGGCTCCCATGGGGTCATGCAGGGGCAACTCTCTAGGCTGAGTCCACGTTTGGTAAGGCTAGTCATACCTTAATGATCCTATGACTCTGGAGCTGAAGGGGAGAAGTCTTTATTATGTAAAGGGACTGGCTCAGGCTTTAATGGCCCATTGGCAGAGCGGGTGGGGGCAGGAGGCTGCAGGAATTAAAACGTGTTTCTTCCTTTTCACATCCAGGGAAGTATAATATTCTGCTTTTCAATATTTCCTAGGATCTTTCATTTTTCTGGGAGAGAGATGGGTGATAACTTCCTACAATGCGACTAACAGCTTTTCTCTCCAAGGTCCCACCCACTCTCTGCCAAGCTGGAAGGAGACCAGGGGTTGCCAATCCAGGCCCTGGTTGCTTATAGAGAACTGAAGGCATCAGCACAAAGGGCTTGAGAGGCGCTTCTCTTTTGGCGAAGTTAGTTGTAAAAATGACGAATACAGGCGCGATTAGGAAACTTGCTTTGGGTAGCGTTAGATAGAGGAACGGCTTTCACAACGTCAACTAAGGTACCAGCTTCAGCTGCTCGGCGGCTTGGAGCCGGTGCCGGAACGAAACGGGCTCAGCTGCGCGCGGGGCTGCTGCGGCCCACGAGGAAGTCTTGCGCTTTCAGCCCGAAGGCAGGCCTTTGGCTCCCGCGTGGAGCCCCGACCGGCTGGGCTGCCTCCCTCAGCCAGGCAGGCGGGGAAGGGGCGGCGGGGACGGGCTTTCCCCTCCCCCGCCAAACTCCGCGAGCCAGGGAGGCCGGTGGGGAGACGCTCCGGACGCTGCGCTCGCTTCCACGCAAGCAGGTTCGGGAGGCGCGGCTCTCCTCGCGGCGCCCGCCGGCCCAGCCTTCTCCGCCCGGGCAGGAGCAGCCGCCCCGGAGTTGCGCTGCCTTGCAGGGATGCGAGAAGGCGGGCGGGAGAAAGGGGGCCGGAGGGGGGCGCTCCCTTCGCACGTGCCGAGAGACACGCGGCGAGGCGCCCTCGGGGCGGGGGGGGGTTGAGCCTCCCTGCGCGGCCCCCGGAACAGCCGCTCCCTCCTCCCCCCCCGCACACACCCTCCGCCCTGGGCCAATGGGCGGCGGCGGGCAGGGCGCGTCACGCGGAAGCCGGCCGGGATGCCTGATTAGCCGGCGCGGCTCGCGAGTCATTTTGTCCGTCCGGCGCCGTCTCGACTCCGCTCCGCTCCGCTCCGACCGCTGCCCCGGGCTCCTCCGCGTCGGGCTGGGCGGCCCCGGGCCTCCGTCGTCGGCAGCGGCACCATGATCGCCTCGCACTTGCTGGCCTACCTCTTCACCGAACTCCAGCACGACCAGGCGCAGCGGGTGAGGCCGGGCAGCACGTGGGTTGGGCCGGCCGCGCTTCCTCTGCTCCCCGCGACACGCCTTGGGTTCCGCCTCGCCGGCACAGGCGCTCCCGCCGGGCTTCTGGCGGGTAGCGCGGGGCGCTTTCGCAGGGCTGCCTGGGCAGGGCGGGCGGCGACCCAAAGCCAGGCAGTCTCCGGGCTTCTCTGGGCCCCGGCTGGGGGCTCCTCCGAGCGGGCGGGGCATCAGGCGAGCGGGACGGCCGGGCGTGGAGACGGCGCTGGAAGCGGCTGTTTCGCCCGTCGGGCCGTTCCCTCGCTCGCTTCCCGCTCGCCTAAAGAAGCGGCGGGGGGAAACTTCCCAAGGAAAGGCCGGGCGAGCCCTTTGCGCCTGCAGCCTCTCCCGGAGCCGCCACTTCCCGGCCACGCTCTGGCCCGACGGCCGCTGCCCCTCCAGCCCTCAAGTGGGGCGGCCCGGGCGCCGCTGGCATCTTTGCCCAAAAGATGCCGAGCGGCCCCGAAGGGTCCCCGGGATCACCCCGGACTTCCCTCCCGGGCTTCCGGCCGGCGGGGCCCGAAAGGCTCGCCTGGGCTGCGCCCGTTGCCCGCGCTCACTTCGCTCTCCTGCAAAGCGGGGCCCGGGAGCGCCGCCCGCGGCCGCCTCCCAAGAGGTTGCGGGCTTCCCGCCTCCCCTGCAGCCGCCCCCCCAAGGCCCGGGAGGGGGCGGAGCCTGAGGCGTGGAGGCTGGGGAGGCCGGGAGGGGCTTGAGGGGGCGGGGCGCTGGTCGAGGCAGAAGGCGGGGAGGGGAGGGGAGGGGGCTTTCCCGCGGAGCCCTTCCCAGAAATGGAAAGACAGGCTGGGCCGCTCCCAAGGAAGCTTCGGAAGCTCCTGATCCCTGCGGCTTTCCTGGGCCCTTCCCCCACCCCTAAGGGCTCCGTAGGAGAGGGACCCCCCCTCCCCTCCCCTGGCAGAGAGGGGGCTTCATCTTCTCCAAGGTCAGAGTGGGGGGAGAAGGTTGGGGGTTGCCAACTTTTCCATTGCTGGTTTTGTTTGTGGTAAGGATTGCTTTATTCAAAGGTTGTAAGCCTATGAATAAAGTACAAAGTACAAATACTCTAAATAAAGGAAAGTAGGGCATTGTTGGGCAACTGTGTGCCGCACCCAGCCTTGCCCTCACCTGCAGCCGCTCCTCCTTCTGTGACAATCTCTGCTCATCTCCTCCTCCACTGAGATTTCCTCCTGATTGGGATCCATCCCAGGTGGCCTCATCTCCTGGCCCTGGTCCCCATTTCCTTGGAAGGAAGGCAGAGGGTTCCAGCAATGGGAAGCCTTTCAGAAACCTCCCCATTCTCTCCTCCCAAAAGCATCTTCTCCTTCCTTGGTGTTCATGGGATTCAAAGGTTATCTGGGCGATGGGGAGAAAGGCAGGGAAGGGGAAGGAAGTGGGCCCCTGGCTTTGCCATCTCCCTTCCCCCCCACACTCAATTGGACTGCCATGGCAACGGGAGGGGAGGGGAGGGGGGAAGAGGCAGAGGTGGCCCAGAGGGGCTGGACACGCCCTCTTCCTACTGCAGCTCTAGGATTGGTGGATTTTTTGCCCCAGCTAAGGAGGGAGGGCAGCAAAGCCGGAGGAATCAACCAGCTGTGTTGCTTATTGTGCATTGTGTGTGGTTGATGGGCGGGTGGGGGGGAAGAGCAGAGGCTGTGGGGGCAGCAGAGGGATTGGCGGAGACACCATGGACTAGTTTTTCCAAACTGGGTCTGGTCCCTCTTTCGCACAGGCCTCCCTTGCTGATGAGATGGCATCAGGAATGCGCACAGACCTTCTCCCCGTCACCTCCAAAAGAAGTTGTGCCAAGCTGCTCTTGGCCAAGGGGAGGAGCCTCCACCTTCCGCTGTGCCCTGGAGCCCCTTTCCCCCTGGGGGGTCTGTGCAGTGCATACCTGGGCACTGGCCTGCCCCCCCCCCCCAGTGGAGGAGGGAGGGGCCGGCTCCTTTTGCACAGGCGATGCACTGCTTGATGTTGCTGCAGAGCGGTCAGTGCACCCTTCGTGTGGCTGGCAGGCAGGCAGTTATTCTTATAAATCAGGCTTCAGAAAACATCGTCTTTGAGAAAAGAAAGTCCTAATTTCCCTCGATGGATCGCTTCAGACGTTCACCATCCTTTGCTCTGTTAGGTTGTGTAGCTTTATTTGGGTTGAGTTTGGAAATCAATCTTCAGGTTGGGAAGGATCTCCTGCTGGTGTTGCCACCACCGGCCGATCAGGGGCCGCCTGGGGGGCCTCTGCAGCTGCCTTGTAAGAGCTACGGGGGCCATTCCTTCCGTTTCCCAAAACCCAGAAGGTGGAGGGAAGGGGAAAGAGCTTCATTCTGCCTCCCTTCCCCATCGGTCGATTTCCCCCAGAGCCCTTGGATCAGAATGCAGAACCGTAACAAAGCAACGGCGTGTATCTCATTGTTAAGGTTCTTAATACTTGCTGAGTTATAAATTAGACTTGCTATAACTGAGGCATTATTGTAAGATGTAATTTGTATGCTGGAGTTCTAGGAATAAGGAATTAACACCAAAATGAGACTAACGTATTTCTGCTCTGTAAAAATATTATGTCAGTTGAACACAACAAATAAGATGCCATTTGGATGCAGAAGTACTGATGGTTTTGGCTTCCTGCACGGATTAACTTGAAGGGCTGACCTCAAGGCAACCCGCTGCTTTGGGAAGAGCCCAGAAATAAGTGCCAGTGCCCCCCTCCCCCAGTCACCACACCTTCCTTAGCCAAAACAGCCTCCAAGAGGACTTTGGGTGGGTCACCTTCTCTTCTTCTGCATCCAGATGGGTACCTATTTGTTGTTCTCTTGGTATGATTGTGCTGAGGGGGCCCAGCCCCCCCCCCAACCGAGAATTGTTGTGCTGACAAGGAAGGTGAGGGATTGCGCTCCTTCTGGTCTGAAAGGCTTTCAGGCGAGGAGAGGGGCTTCCTTTCGAGCCCTCCACCCTTTGCCCTTCCGGCTGACAGCTTGGACAGAAGCGCCTTCAGCTGGCAATCACTTTCCACATGTGTCTCCCCCCAGCAGCTGAGTAAAGCACAGGCGATGTGGAGATGAGCAAGGAGGAACCAGCCAAGCAGGAAGCTGACTCACTGGGCACTGAGCGCTGAGAACTCTGCCAAGAAGGGGGGTTAATCTTTTGACCTCAGAGGGAGAAATGGGAAGGCCTTCAGCTCTCAGCTGTTCCTTGCCTTGTCTTAGCACATTGTGGTTCATGGTGGGCCCTGACTGAGTTCACGGCTGCCCTGTTGTGGGCTGGAGGACGGTTGACCTCTCGCTCTGGTGCTGAGCTTGGCTCTCCCGAGATCAGAGCAGCTGTGGGCATGAGAGAGGCAGGGGAAGGAGAGCAGCCCGGGAGCAGATTCGCCCACCACCAAGGAGATCCCGGAGAGCATTCCTTGTGCAAACTCTTCTGGGTTGAGGGCTGCAGGCAGGCAGCCTGGTGTGAAGGGGGTCAGAACGTTGAGAACGTGTTTGTTTTCACGTAAGGTTGGGAAATCGAGTATGCAGGAGCTGCCGAAGACGGAGCCGACACGCGCTTGAGAGTAAGGCAGGGTTTTTTCAACTTTGGTTCATTGAACCGGTCCTTGTGAGCCTCGTTCAGACGTCCCTTTGTCAAGAATCCACCCAGGGAGTCCCTGGCTTGGCAGCGGTGTGGCTGGCTCTGCTGCGTTTGGCCTTGGAAGTGGAGGGCTTGATCTGGAGGCTCCGGGTGGAGTGGGAGGGGGCGCACGTGTGGATGGCCAGGGGCTCCCCAAGCAAAGCTCCTTGGGCTGGTGCTTCCCATTGACATCTGGGCTCCCTAGAGGCAGGCAAGGAAGGGGCCGGTCCCCCGGCTAGCTTTCCTGATCAGTGGGCCTTTGGAGGTCATGCCAGAGCGCCTGACTGAGGCACAAAGACGGCTGGGTGATCTCGGACCGGTCCCTCTCTCTTGGGCCCAGGAGGGAGACGGAGGCCAGGGCAGGCCACTCCTGAAAATGCTGCCGAGAGAACTGGGATATGGGGGGGGGGGGGGGCTTGTCAGACTGTCTCCTACAGCATCACTGCCGTATGGGGGAATGGAAAGTGTCCCCCTCCCTCAAAAAACAATGTCTGAAAGAGCTCTGTAGTAGTTCCAGGGCAAGGACAGGCTACAGACTCTGCCTCCTGTGCCCAGGGCACGGCATGAGCCTGGCCAGCCGATGTGACTTAAAGCCGGCTGTGGGCTCACGGGGGGGGGGGGGGGGAGGGGGGGGGGGCAGCCTCCTCCTCCTCCTCCTCGCTTTCTTTGAGAAGAAGTGTGGATTCAGACACACCCTCCCCTTTGTCCACCTGCAGCCACCTGCTTGGGAAAGCAAATAAGCTTCAGTCTCTGTTTGTGGAAAGGAAAGAATTCGAAAGCTCTTCCTGTTGCCCTGCAGAGGTCGGAAGCAACGGACACAGGAGGAAGCCCAGGGGCTGCACTCTGGCTAGAAACAGGGAGGGCAAACTACAACTGGGCCTCGAAGCATCACGCAAATCCATCAAGGCAACTGCTTTCCCTGGACCCCTGACCATACACTGAGTGGCCATCAGGCAACAGGGTTCAGTTAAGCCATTAAATTTCAACTAGAGTAGAACTGCCAGAAAAGCAGCCTGGAATTCTCTGAAACCCTGAAATTGGGGACATCACTTCATCCGGTTTCTGTAAAAGGGGAAATCATGTCTAGGAGTTCGAGAGAGGCAGGAGGCTAAATAAACAAAGCCGCAAGGGAGGAATTTCTTGGAAAGGTCTCTTGGGAGTTAAGGAAGGTGTGGGAAGACCAGGTGGCTACAGATCACCAGAAGGAGTCCGAACGCAATGAAAATCACGGCCAGTGTGCAACCAGGTGAAAGCGCCATGCTTCCCCTTCGAAAGAAACATCAAAATCAAGTGATAGATAACTGGTAAAAAAAAATCAATGAGAGAATTTCTCTGTCCAGCCCTGAATTAAATCCATTGCTGGAAAAATCAAAGGACCAACCCCTCATTTCCCCTCCCCCCCCGGGAGAATTAAAAGATTGGCAGCTTCCTATTTTTAGCTGATTGTGAAAGCAAACATCCTTGTCGCTTTCTGCAATCTTCTCCCCTGTTAAATTACAAGGTTAGCCTTATTCACCGGAAGCCAGTCGGAGGCTGCCTGTCTGCGTGTGTCGGACGGGCTCTGTGCCCAGGGATCGTTGGCTGTGGCCTGGAGCTGACGCCTGGCAGGCAGTCCGACTCGTGGGCTCCCCGCTGCCCCATTCCTGCCCCAGAGCTAGCCAGGCCAGGGGGCTGCCAGTCAGAGCTGGGCTCTCTGAGCTGGAGGGACGGAGGACCCGATTTCCTGAAAGGCAGCCCCGCTCTTGGCCCTGGCAGAGCTGGCCTCGGGGGCCCCACTCTGGCCCAAATGGGGCTGCCCTCGCTCCCCCTTCCAGGAGAAGAGGGGCCCGGCCTCCTTGCTCCTCCTGTGCAGTTTCCCAGCCCTGCCTCTGTTTCCAGGAGCAGCCAGAGGCAGGGGGCCCCTCCCCTGTGGACCCTCCTGGCTGCTGGGCGGGAAAGATGTCACATTAATCAAAAATCCCTCTTGGGGGACAGGAACGGATGCGCCTTCTAGTTTGCTCCCGAATGCAACCTTCTTTTTTAAGTATTGTTTTTGCAGCTGGGAAGCAAAGGCATTGTGGCGTTTCTGTGTTTCAAACTTTTAGCCCGGGTTCCTCTTGCAGCCGGTTGCCATAAGATTCCGAGAAGCAGAAGTTGCCCTGTTCAGCTCCAGCCACTGCATCGTCTTTGCAATCCTGCTTGTGTGGCATAAACTTTAGGAAAGCTTTGCCAGGTGATGAACGAACTTAATTCTGGAACCGGCAACCATGTCTGACCACAGAAGCTGTTCCCACATCAGGAGATGAAGGGTCTGCAATGGAGGAGATGGGGGTGGCAGAGTGGCTGGCCAACTCCCTCCAGAAACCGGCCCTCCTCTTCGATCGCGTTTTAATTGAGTAAGAGCGGAGTAATTAAATGAGCAGTTCCCAAATGATGCGATCTGGCAGGCCTATAATGAGGCAGCCTGGCTGCTCCCCCCTTGTGCCTGCAGCCGCAGGACTCCTGCCCTGCTCTGCCTTTGGAGACCCTCCGTTGTGGGGTTGCCGGCCGGTCTTTGCAAGCAGCCTTCCTGGACAGGCTGGATTGCGAGCCTTCCCTCCGGCCAGCAGGAGCAGCAGGGCAAAGCGGATCTGCTCCAGTTGATCCCAGGTGCAGGATGCGACCCTATGATTTAATAAATCGCTTTATTGGCCCAAGGCCACAGCTTTGGGCATCTCAACACACCTTTATCTCAATTTCTTCTGCTAGTTTTATCATTTCCATGGGTTTTGTTTCGTAAGCCTTTCCGGTTCTGTATGAAATAGACTCCGACGACTGTTCTGTGTTTCTTTTGAATGTTCCCAAGTGTGCCAAGGCATATCTTAAAATTCCACCATCCATTTTCCCACGTTGGTGCAGTGGGCAGTTTGTTTAGGATTAAACTTCTCAGTTCAACCTTTTCCTGCATGGAGTGAGGACCAACTGAGATTCCCAGATGCTGTTGGGTTGGGATGGCCGCACATATTGGCTCTTGTAGTTCCTGAAAGTGTTTTGAAAGTGGCCTGATCCATCTTTCTCCTGTTGCCAGGTGGACAAATACCTTTATCACCTGCGGCTTTCGGATGACACCCTCCGTGACATCTCAGAACGGTTCCGGAAGGAAATGGAGAAGGGCCTGGGGGCGGACACCAACCCTACGGCCTCTGTGAAAATGTTGCCCACCTTTGTGAGGTCCATTCCTGATGGAACAGGTGAGGTCTCGGCTCCCCTGCAATAGGAGCCCTCTTGGTCTAGAAGTTGAAGTCTTCCTTAGGTCCAATGTTCCTATACAAATGGGCCTCCAGAGATGGAGAGGCGGGTTTTCTGAATTCTAAAGCTTATGCTGTAGTATGTTTCTGGAGTAGTTTTCACCAACTTGAAAGCCATTCGGGAGACTTGAGTCTTGTATGGTTTATTGGCCGTGTATTTTATGTTTTTCCCATTACAACATGTTGTATGAGTTTTAGAAATAAGGTTTAAACCACCTTTAAGAACATGGGAGCAGGTGTAGCCTTATATGCCTAGGTGAGGCGTATTATTTTTTTCTGCTGAGGGCCGTGCTTGTCCACATGCCGGAAAGTATATGCTGACCACTGATGGTTAGCCTTGGTCGAAGCACCAAGAGTGATTCTCTGGGCATCTCCCCTGGGCAAGATCCTGTTCCTCTGTTGCCAGGGTGCCCAGGTGCCCGTAGCTCAGCCAGTGTGCAGGAAAAAGCTGAGCCTCCCGGACGTTCCTCTTCGTGGTGGTGAGCTGCAGGCCGAGATGGTTAGTTGTAGGTTTCCCTGAGGATCTCTAAAGAGCTCAGAGCTCCTTGGATCTTGAATCCTGCATGCGGACATGAATGAAATGGGCTCCATCTCCCCCCCCCCCCCCATCTCATCTCATCTTCCAACAGAGGAAGGGGACTTCTTAGCACTGGATCTTGGTGGCACAAATTTCCGGGTCCTAAGAGTCAAAGTGGCAGATAACGGCAGCAAGAAAGTTGAGATGGAAAATCAGATCTATGATATTCCGGAAGAACTGATGAGAGGCAGTGGGGTGCAGGTGAGTGCTGCAGTTTTTCTCTGACTCTCCGATTTTAGCACTCTCTTCGTCCTACTCCAGCTGATGTGCTACCGGGGCAGAGAACCTCTGGATTCTATGGAAAATGTAATGATATTTAATGAAACGAAGGACATGGGGAGACATGATAGCAGCCTTCCGATATCTCAGGGGTTTCCCCAAAGAAGAGGGAGTCAAGCTATTCTCCAAGGCACCTGAGGGCAGGACAAGAAGCAATGGGTGGAAACTAATCAAGGAGAGAAGCAACTTAGAACTGAGGAGAAACTTCCTGACAGTGAGAACAATTATTCCGTGGTACAGAAGTTGCCTCCAGAAGTTGTGAATGCCCCAACACTGGAAGTCTTCAAGAAGATGTTGGATAGCCATTTGTCTGGAATGGTATAGGGCTTCCTGCCTAGGCAGGGGGTTGGACTAGAAGACCTCCAAGGTCCCTTCCAACTCTGCTATTGTATTGTATATACTCTTTATGGCAATTCCAGCTTGTTTTTCTGGCCCAAAAACAATTCTTGTTACCTTTGAATATCTGTAAATTTTCCCATCTCAAATCACGTAGCTCCACTTTTATTTATTTAACTTGTGTTGTAGATCTTTACAGAGTACTGAAGGCCATAGAAAAGTTAAACAATACACTGACACTTACAGAGCAGTGCAGATCAAAACTGAAAAGCCAATAATATTCAGTGCAATGATGTCTAAATCAAGACCCGAGAAAGCCTGATTGCAAACGTGAGCTGGGTCTAAGGGAGGATGAAGGCTGGTGGGTTTCCTTTGGTTGCAAACGGGGTAACTGGGTTGGGGTGAATCCAGAGATTGGCCTTAAAACAGTTTCATGGCCAAATTGAGTAATGCCTCAGTGCCAGAAGGGTTAGAGCAAACCCTGCTGCCTTCTAGCACTGATGATGTTTCCTAGTTGGGTCAGAAAACAGCCAAGCTCAGAGAGCACCCAGGGGCCCTCGTTTCAACCCTCAGCTACAAATAGTCTCTTCTGGCGGTGGATGTTTTTTGGGGTCCAGTTCAAGTCTCTGGTTCTGGAGGTAGCACAGAAGCGCCTTTTGATTTCGGTGCGGTTGCGATGCCTTCGCTCTGCATAGATTGGCGTGGAGGCTTTGGCAAACCCAGACCGTTGGGTGGTTGGGTGGATTTCCTGAAGATGAATTTCTACCTTTTCAGCTCTTCGACTACATTGCTGACTGTTTGGCCAACTTCATGGAGCAGCTGCAAATAAAGGACAGGAAGCTGCCCCTGGGCTTTACCTTCTCCTTTCCCTGCCACCAGACCAAACTGGACGAGGTAAGCGAGGTTTGTGTTCCTGAGGCACGAGAGATCCTCTGGCCCCCTGGTGCCCAGCCTGTGAGTGAGAGGGGCTTCGCCTGTCCATGGCTGGTCCTGGCGTCACGGTGGGGCTTCCTCCTTTGAGGCTGACCACATTCAGAGCATGGCAGGATCCTCGGGGAAGATTTCTCCATAGAACCTGCACCGGATGAGGCGTTGTGGGAAGGGGAGGTGGGGGTACCTTGTCAGAGCGGATTGTTCTAGGAGGCTGGGAGCAGAGAGTCACGTTAAGAGCCATGTCGCTTCACCCTCTTCTCAATCAGAGCATCTTGGAGACGTGGACCAAAGGATTCAAGTGCAGCGGTGTGGAGGGGAAGGACGTGGTTTCACTCTTGCGGACGGCTATAAAGAAGCGAGGGGTAATTAAAGCCCGATCTTTCCCCAGCTGGAGGTTCTAGGGAGGCCCTAGATTTCCCTGGGGCTTCTGGGGAGTTCTCCCATAGTCGGTCAGTGGGGCTGCATGTTTTCTTTAAAATTGTTTGGGAAAGAGTGCAAAGCCCCTTCATGCCGTGATAACAGCCAGCCCAAAAATGTTTCTGCGCTCTCCATGAAGAGACGACACATCCACCCCAACCCTTCCAGCTCTCTGCCGTTTGCGCAGAGATTGCGAGGTGGCTTCGGGTTCGCAAGGGGCCTGGCGTCGGCTGCATGCGGGGGTGGCCGGGAGCTCTCTTTGCAGCAGCCGCGGCGGTGGCACCTGCCCTGTGCTTCACGCCAGGAAAGTCCCCTGGGAGTGGCTGGAAGGGAAGGCAGCTGCCACAGACTCCTCGATCCCCAGAACTTTGCAGTTTCACCATTAAGTTCCAGCACACGAGGCCAACGGGGCTCCACTGGCCTGCCCCACCTGGTGCTGCTTCCAAGGCCTGGGAGGAGGAGGAGGAGGAGGAGGAGCAGCTCTGGGTGGCAACTGGATTGCGTAGCTTCGTGGAGCCAACTGGGACTCTGGCTCAGCGCTTCCTTTTCCCAATTCCCGCAATACAGGACTTTGAAATTGACGTGGTAGCTGTGGTGAATGACACCGTTGGGACAATGATGACCTGTGGCTATGACGACCAGAACTGCGAAGTCGGACTTATTATTGGTAAGGGTGTCTATTTCGGCGTAAGGAGGCCAAGCAGATCCCCTTTTGCCACTTCTGTGCCAGTCAAAAAACCAATTTTGGCCCCATCAGAGGTTCCTTCCCCCTTAGATTCGTACCCAACATGGTGTCTGCCGGGACTCCTGGTTTAAGTGGGGTCTCGTCTCTACCCCTCAGTGTGACTGTGGTGCTTCTCGACAAAAGATCCACCAGATTGTGTCTGAATGTCCATCAAGAGCTTCCACCGGCCCAATGTCTGATTTGTTTCAACATAGGCCATCCTGTCCTTGAATGGCCGGGTGGACTGGACATGGATATTTGAACTACTATGAGTCCATGTATTTGCCATACGCTGAATAATAAACTAATCCCCCTTAGACTTCGTCTGCTCAGCTCCGGGCATCTGCTTTATGACGAGAGCTTTTCCGTTGCCTGTCACTCTGGCCCTGAAGTCCTCTTGGCTTCCGCCTTGCCTTCTCTCCCATAGGAACCGGGTCAAACGCTTGCTACATGGAGGAGATGCGCCACATAGAGACGGTGGAGGGCGACGAGGGCCGCATGTGCATCAACATGGAGTGGGGAGCCTTCGGAGATGATGGATCCCTCAAGGATATCCGGACAGAGTTTGACCAAGAGATTGACATGGGCTCCCTGAATCCTGGCAAGCAGCTGTAAGTGGAAGGTCCTGCCTGCAGCCAGAGGGCGTTCAGAGATGTGGGGCTCCTCCAGTCCAGGCAGATCAGGCCTTGTGGGCTTTTCCGGGCCCCAGATGGGCTTCCAAGGCTGAAGGACGGAGGATCCGTTTCCCTTCTGCAGCCCTCAGTCATCAAGAGAACGTGGGAGATGAAATGTAGGACTGCATCTTCCCGGAACTCTTTGGGAAAGGATGGGAACCTCTGTTTTTACGGAAGGTGGTTTCCCTGGAGGAGATGATTCAGCCACGGATGCTCCGGGCATGGCCAGTGGGCTCCACCATGTGGGACATGCTGAGCAATCCACCGTCTGAAACCTGCCGACCTCTGAGGCTGATTGTGCTCCTTCCCTCCCTCGTGGCAGGTTTGAGAAGATGATCAGCGGCCTCTACATGGGCGAGCTGGTCAGGCTCATCCTGGTGAAGATGGCCAAGGAGAAGCTGCTCTTCAACGGGAAGGTCCCCGACAAGCTGAGGAAGAAGGACTGCTTTGAGACCAAAAGCGTCTCTGCCATCGAAAAGTGAGTGGTGGGTCAGGGCTGGCAGCCCTTTGGCCTCCAAGGACCCGTCACACAGGGAGGGCCCCCGGGGGAGGGGGGGGGGGAGCAGGCGCGTCCTTGGCTGACTGGAGAAAAGCCTGGAAATGAGGCCCAGGTGGTTGGGCTTCCTGGCTGTAGGCCCCGAGGACCAGCAGCCACCAAAGAGAGAGATTCCTTTATGAGAGAGAAGAGAATAGTCTTTATTAGACACACAAGGAATCTGTCTCTCAGAAGCTCTCAGTGTGCGTACACAACAAGCAGCAAGTGATCAATCATGATCCTAATCATGTCATCACAAATCATTAGATACAACACTCAGTGAAATGTCTTATTTAGGATAGGAAATAAAAATATATTAGTTAGGAAGCTGGTCTGCTGGTATCGCACTGGTTTTCCTCTAGCAGCATTTTAATGGTGATCTGCATGGAAGGCAGCCTTGGACTCGTCCTGCCTGCTGGGTCTCCCTTGTGCCTTCAGCATGACGGGGAGGTTTGGACCTCGGCCCGTACAGACAGGGCAGGCAGGCAGAGCTTAGAGGGTGGGCTAAGGCCCTGAAGGTCCCTGGGGATTAATGGCTCCTCCTCAGGCCGGCCTACTTCACAAAGTTGTTGTAGGGAAAACAAGGCGGTAGGGGTGTTGTGTAAGCCTTCCTGAAATTCCTAAATGAAGGCCGGGATAGAAGCCCACCTCCAGGCAAATAACTGGATGGGTAGGAATCCCCTGGACTCCCTGAGCCTCACATGACAAGGAACCGCTGGCTGTGAAAAGGAAGGGCATGTGGATGGGCCTTCCATGGGCGCCAGAGGAAGGTTAGGAGGGACCCTTCCTAGTCCACTCTTGCCTAGGGCAGGACCCCCCCACCCGGTCATCCCAACCGGTCTCTGCCTAGCATGGAAGCCACGTCATGATGTCATGAAGAGGAGGTCCCTGGGGAGGGGGGGGCTGCAGGGTTTGGCCACCCCAGAGAGGATTTGGAGAGAGACGGAGGAAGGCAGCGCACCAGGGAGTGGCCTTTTGGGCTGGCAAGGACTTAGCCGGCTCCTTCTCTGACCTTGCAGGGGGGAAGAAGGTGTCTCCAAAGCCCGCACCATCCTGCAGAAGTTGGGCCTGGAGCCTTCCGACGAGGACTGCGTGGCCACCCAGCGAGTCTGCGAGATCGTCTCCACCCGCTCGGCCAGCCTCTGCGGGGCTGCCCTGGCCGCCGTGCTCCAGCGCCTGAAGGAGAACAGGAGGGTCGACTGGCTGCGCACCACCGTCGGGGTCGATGGCACCGTCTACAAAAAGCACCCCCAGTAAGTGGGCCCTGGAGACCCAGCTGGGGAGGCTACGAGGGGGTGAAGGCAGCGGGTCTTAGCTGGGCAGCATCCTGGCTGGGGACTCCGTTTGAGGTCCAGAGGGAGGGGATACTGTTAAAGGAGGAAGCCAAATTTCTTCCTTCCTTCCTTCCTTCGCTTCGCTTCGCTTTTTCTCCTTCGGTCCTGGACTCTGTAGTTCCTTGGCTCAGTTACTGAGTTTGGAGGGCCAGAGCAACCCGTATAATTACAGGCAGAAAGGAACCGGGTGGGTGTCATATCCATATCTCACAATCGTGGGGGAGCTCAGGGACCGCAGGGCTTGCTGGCTTAGCCTGAAAGAGGAAGTGCCCAGGGGCTCCGTCCATAGTTGAGGGTCACCAGCCTCGCCCTGATCCTGGTGCCCTCCAAGATGCCCTGGGAGAGGAGTGGGGGCCGGAAGGCAGACGTTTGCAGGGTTTTTATGGTCTGCATTGGGGGCAGCTGACGTCCCACTGTTAGAGAAGCTATTTTACTTGGGTCACCTGGGCAAACTGGGCCCAGGAAGAGAAGGAGGAGGCGGGGCTGGCCCAGAGACTCAAAGTCCTTCCTGGGCAACCGGCTTTGAGTCTCTGGGCCTCCCAGGGGCGTGTCCCATTCCCTTGCGGAGGCAGGGGGACAGAAAGGGCTCCCTGAGGGTCTTGCTCCGGAGAGGCAGCGTCTGCCTTTAAACCGGAGTGTGCAAGGCTGGAAGGGGCCGCCCTGAGCAGCTGCTCCCTTCACGGCGCCCTCTGAGCCAAATCTCCCCCTTTGCTCAGCCGGCTGCCAGGGGAGGATTCGGTCTGCTGCAGCAACTCTCTTCTCCATCTTTCTCCTGCACAGTTTTGCCCGCCGCCTTCACAAAGTGGTCCGTCGCCTCCTGTCTGGCCATGAAATCCGATTCGTCCGGTCAGAAGACGGCAGTGGCAAGGGGGCCGCCATGGTGACGGCGGTGGCGTATCGGCTGGCTGCCCAGCACGAGGCCCGCCAGGAGATCCTCCGCCCTCTGCGGCTCAGCCAGCAGCAGCTGCTGGAGGTGAAGAGGAGCATGCAGCGAGAGATGGAGTGCGGCCTGGCCCAGAAGATGCACGCCAAGGCCACCGTGAAGATGCTGCCCACCTACGTGTGTGCCACTCCGGACGGGACAGGTAAGGATGCCCCGGGGAGCCCCGCTGGAGCAGGGGGAAGGTAAGGCCAGGATGCCACAGCCCGCTTGTGAGTGAGGCAAATGGCAGAACACGCCTAACTTCCACCATGAGGCCGTGATGCTCCTGATGGCTCCAGGCGCCCACGTAATAAATCACATAAAACCCCCACCCAAGCCAGGTTTAGCCTGCACAGCCATCGGAATGCTGGTGACCCTGTTGGAGAGGTCTGAAGGCTGCCCCGGGGCTCCTCTGGGAGGAATCGAAGCTGTTTCCTGGATATCTGCTCTTGCCAGGGGTTTCCTGAGGGACTGTGTCCCCGGGACAGATTTATTTCCCCCCTCAAAGCATCGCTGGGGCAGCCGCTCCGCGTTGGCCTCTGCTGGAGCCTGCGAGGCTTCCCTTGGTGGCTCTTCCCAGGGGAGGGAGGCCGTTTTCTCACTCGCCCTCCGAATGGTTTTGGGCAGGACCTGGAGCAGAGTGCGCAGTGGGGGCCCTCGTGGGAGCCTCCACGGGAGCTTCCCAGGCGCCTCATTCCCAGCAGCAGCCCCAGGTGCCATCCCCTGTCAGAGTTTGGCAAGGTGCTGCCGTCAGAGCGCCTGGAGGCCATCGCGGAGAACAACCTCTAAGGATGCCCTGGGCCTCCACCTCCCGCCATGGTGGCAACTTCTGGGCTTTGCAGAACGAGGCTTGGAGGTTCTCCTGGTGCTTTGGAAGGCCTGGGTGGAGCACTGGGGGGTGGTTGCAAAAGGACCTGGATTTTGGTTTCAGAAAAAGGAGACTTCCTGGCCTTGGACCTGGGCGGCACCAACTTCCGGGTGCTTCTGGTGCGCATACGAAACGGGATGCGGCGCAGCGTGGAGATGCACAACAAGATCTACACAATTTCAGAAGATGTCATGCAAGGCACAGGAGAGGAAGTAAGGGATCCTTGGAAGAGTGGGAGGGGGTTTCAGCAGATGGAGAAGTCCAGAGGGGCCTCCCGGGCATCTTGGCTCCGGGGACTCTGGAAGGGCTGGCAGGCACTGAGAGAAGCCGCCCTGGGAGGTATTGCCAAAATCAAGCAGATAGTTCTCGATCTTTGGTTTAAGCAATGTTGGAGATTAGGATGGCCTCGGAGGGTGCTTTACGATCGATAAAGCACTTCTGAGCCTTGCAGAGGGTTGTAAAACATCTTCCCTGTGCTCACACGATCGGCTGAAGTTCGGTGGTGAGAAAGATTTTGCACTTAGACAAGAAAAGCTACAGATTAGGTGAAACCTGCTTCAAGAGCAGGAACTGCGAGGGGGATCTTGGAGTCCGAGTGGACGACACGAAGCAGCCGCCTGCAGCAGCCGCTGCCGAAAAAGCTGCAACTCAGGTTCTCAGCTCCACCCCTTGTTTCTCCCGCCAGCTCTTCGATCACATCGTCAGCTGCATTTCGGACTTCCTGGAGTACATGGGGATGAAGGGGGCTTCGCTTCCCCTGGGATTTACCTTCTCCTTCCCTTGTCAGCAAAAGAGACTGGATGAGGTACGCCTTCTCCTGCTGCTTCCAAAGGGAGAGAGTGTGTGTGTGCGTGCGTGTGCGTGTGTGTGCGTGTGGTGCTTGTGGGCAGCTCCGATGACGAAACGGCACCAGGCAGCCCAAGGTATTAAATTGGGTTAAAAGGCATTGAAAGCAAAAAGTATTCCTAAGATCATTAGAATTGATCAAGAAAGGACCAGGAAGGTTAGTCAGTTTTATTTATTTTATTTTATTTTATTTTATTCGAATTTATATCCCGCCCTTCTCCTAAAAAAGGACCCAGGGCGGCGCACAGGAAAATTAAAAACAATACAAATATACAAAATACCGTTAATTAAAAACCAATTAAACCCATAGCCTGTGCTAAAACCAATATAAAATTCCCTAATTAAAATTTATAACTAAAACAATCAGGAACGGGAGGTTATGCTAGGCCGGCTTGTTGAAATAGGTGCGTCTTAAGACGCTGGCGGAAAAGGCGGAGGTCAGAGATGGTGCGTAGTTCGGGGGGCAGGTCGTTCCAGAGGGTAGGGCCCGCCACAGAGAAGGCCCTTCCCCTGGGCGCCGCCAACCAGCATTGCCCGGCCGACGGCACCCTGAGAAGGCCCTCTCTGTGGGAGCGGATCAGTCGCAGGGATGTATGGGGCAGGAGACGAGCAGGGATGTATGGGGCAGTTAATTGATTCAGACCCCTGCCTCCCTTCCCGCCCCCCAATTGTCCGAGGGAAGGAGAACCCAAAGTCCCGAGGGCTGTTGGAGGAAGCCCTTCTTAAAACCAGCAGGGAAGGAGCCATGTTGAGAAGGGGGCCGGGTGGGGCCGGGGCCGCTCTTTGGTTGGATTTCAGGAGAGCATTAGCTCAGCCGGCCAAGGCAGCCTGGTCAACCGGCCATCGGTCAGTCTTAGGCAAACCTTGGATTTTTGAGGGATGGGAGCAAGGAGGGGGATCCGGCCCTGAGCACCTCGTGTGTTTCCAAGTCTTTCCAAGCACCTGGGTTGCCCAGAGGGGAGGCCCTGCATGCACGGATGGGCTGCCTCCTTTGGCCAGTGCAGAAGCTCTGCCGAGTCAAGCAGCTGGACACACGTCCCTTTGGTTGCTTGTTACAGTTGCAGCTGTTTAGAGCAGGCTTAAAAATCAGCTGGGTAGCTTTGAGCTTAACCTGAGGCCAGGCAGTAGAGGATTTCTGAGCTCCTTTGTCTCCCTCCCTCCCTCCCTCTCAGGGCGTTCTCCTGCAGTGGACCAAGGGCTTCAGCGCTTCTGGCTGCGAAGGAGAAAACGTGGTGGGGCTGCTGAAGGAAGCCATCCTCAGAAGAAAGGTACGTCTCCAGATGGGCCTTTCCAATCACAGAATGGATCTGTTTGTTTATTTATATTTGTATTTATTTATTTATTTATTTGTCAACTGGGAAACAAGTATGAAAAATGAAAAAATGGCAGAAATAAGTGGATATAACTAAGCGAAACATAGCCATAAACACATAAAGAGAGGACCTATAAATGGGGACGGTAGGGCAGGGACGGTAGGCACGCCGGTGCGCTGATGCACGCTCCCTTAGATCCATGTGATCAAAATTGATCCATTTTGGAGAGAAACCAAACCAAACGAGTGATATTTGGAACGTTCTTAATGCGGACTGAGGTTGACTAATTCTGATTTCTGATTCCTTTTTACCTCGGGGCAGTTTCCTGTCCCCTCGCAGAATAGCAGAATTGGAAGGGACCTTGTAGGACATCTAGTCCAGCCCGCTCTTCAGTCAGGAGGCGCTATGCCATTTCTGACCAGTGGCTGTCCAGTCTCTTCCTGAAAGCTTCCAGACTCCCTTTCCCCTTCTTCTCCGTAGGAGTTTGAACTGGATGTGGTAGCTTTGGTGAACGATACGGTGGGCACCATGATGAGTTGTGGGCATGAAGACCCTCTTTGTGAAGTGGGGCTCATTGTAGGTAAGCACCAAACCTTGGTTATTAAAAGCAGTGATTTAATTGATGGAGGGGATTCTGCCTTCTTCCATGCCAAGGACATCGTCCGTGGTCACCTTCTCCACGAAGGAGGACAACCAGGCAGGGATCCGTCTTGTCCTTCCGTTTGGATGAAGGTGGCTGCGGGTGAGAGGCTCATCCCCGCTCTGGGTTCTGGCTCCAGGGCTTCATAGGCTTCAGGGCCATCTATCTCATTGAGGGAGAATCGAAGGAATATGCCAAACAACAGAAGGAAATCTTGGTGGAATCTTTGCCCGCTGGAGGCTGGGCTGAATGTTCCCTCCTGTCCTCATTTTTCCCTTCCTCCCAGGGTCTGTAGCCCCTCAGCCGTGTGGTTGGGGTGTGTCATGTGCTTCATACAACAAGGGAAAACTATACCCTTCGGGGTAGAGGGGGCGGTCTAGAAATCAAATAAAATAAATAAAATAAAAATAAATACCAGTGTAAAGAAACACAAATGGGTTAATATTTCAAAATGGAATTTATTTTATAAAATACAAAATATATTAAGTAGTTCCTCCTTCTGGAAAACTCCGAAGCTGCTTGGTGGCCCTGTGAAAAGGACTGCAGCGCAGGGTGGGCTGCTCCCAGTTGGGCCCAGATCGGGCGAAATGGTAGTGGTGGCAGGGGGAAGCTCCGCCCACCCGCCCGGACGCTTCTGCGCATGTGCAGAGGCGTTGCGAGTACGAGTGAACCAGGAGCCCCGGGATTTGCAACCCGCCTCTGGTACAGAGATGGCCTTGGAGGAAACACGTGGCACCTATTAGTAGCACCGGAGGTTAGCCTGGGAAAACCGGGGCCGTGGGGACAAAAGAAAAGCTCTCGTTACTTTTGGCACAAGAGGGAGTGAAGGGGAAATGTGGTCCTGCATTAGAGTTTGCGCCTGGTGTGTCTTGGGGAAGCTGCTCCTGGGTGTGGGATCTGAGGGCTTGGAGGGAAAGGAGTTCTTCTTGGTGACGGAGCCTCGCAGCCCATTGGCATGCTTGGCCCTATGGTCCATGTCACCTTCTCTACCTGCTGCCTCTTCGCCCAAAAGCGGCAGCTGTTCCTTTGGCCTCTGAGACCTTCTCCCGTTGCTTTTCCAGGAACCGGCACCAATGCCTGCTACATGGAGGAGCTGAGCAACGTGGAGCTGGTGGCCGGGGACCAAGGCAGGATGTGCGTCAATATGGAGTGGGGGGCCTTTGGGGACAACGGCTGTCTGGAGGGCCTCTGGACAGAGTTCGATGCCACCGTGGATGAGAACTCCCTCAACCCTGGGAAGCAACGGTGGGTGAACCTTTGTTTTCCTCCGGGCTCAGCAGGGAGGGGATCCACTCTCCTTGATCTACCTGGACCCTCTGTGCTGGATTCCCGCAAGACGCCCATATTCTACTGAAATGGGATTGGTTGGTTCCACATTTGGGGGGACCCAGGCACTGTGGGAGTGCATGATGCAAGCAGGGTCCTATTCTAGGCTATAATGTGGTTTATTTAGTTGGGCCTGAGGTGTTGTTGAGCAGTAATGAGGTTTCATTAACCCAGGTTTAGCTTGCGAGTTGGTGTCCTTCAGCATTCGCAAGATCATTCTCCCTCCCAACGTTTCAGATTTGAGAAGATGATCAGTGGGATGTACCTGGGAGAAATTGTGCGCAATATCCTGATTGATTTCACCAAGC
Organism: Rhabdophis nuchalis; assembly: GCA_039707465.1. Classification (NCBI taxonomy): domain Eukaryota; kingdom Metazoa; phylum Chordata; class Lepidosauria; order Squamata; family Natricidae; genus Rhabdophis; species Rhabdophis nuchalis. The sequence continues at coordinate 34,471,753 of CM077653.1, forward strand.
GAGGACTTCTCTTCCGCGGGAGAATCTCTGAACGGCTGAAGACCAAAGGGATCTTTAAGACCAAGTTCCTGTCTCAGATTGAGAGGTGAGAGCCGGTCAGACCTGATCGGGATCTGGGGCCAGAATCTCCACTGGCCACAAGCAGAGGAGAGGGAGGCGGATAATAGCTGGTGGCCTCTTCCCCTTCTTGGACCTTCCTTGGGCTCCCCTGGAGGGCCAGAAGTCTTCTTTATTATGGGATGAGCAAAAGGATGGGTGAGCTGCTTCCTTCAGAGTGACTGCTGCCTCCTAGGGGCCAGGTTTACTTCCCCTTCTGTAGCCTTTCCCAATCACCAGCTAGTTTCTAGGACTACAAATCCCATAACATCTGACCCAGCCAGGTTGGGGAAGGTTGGTGCAGTATTTCCATGGGAGCAGTTGCATTCTGGTCCTAAAGTTAGAGTAGAATTGTAGCAGAGCCAAAGGTATTTCCCGCTTCCCTTTATGTTATGTGGCATTTGAGTCATGCAACGAACACACGTGATACGTATTGCTGTTTTCTTCCAACATGAGGTGGAGAAGGCAGAGGGATTTTCTTCCGCTATATATTCTTTGTGTAAAGCAAACACAAGCCAAAGGATAAGTGCGCATATAAACCACAGGCATCTACGCAAGGCACACGCACGTTGCACCAGAGCCTCAAGGGGATTCCTTCCTGTGCAAAGAGGCCATTGGCCAGGCGGAAGCTCAGAGGCCTCCTGGGAAGGGAGGGCAGGCGAAGGGGCAGCGCTGAGCTTTCAGGTTCATCATCAGTGAATGGGAAACTCTGGAGTGACCTAGGATTGCGCTCCTCTTGGCCGCCCTTGGAGGTTCCATTGGGCTCCATCTTGGCCAGAAGCTCAGCACTGAAGCCAGGGCAAGGGAGGGCCCTTCTGAGCCCAGGAGGTGTTTTGTGGCAGAAGAACGATGGGAGCCTGAGCTGGCCCAGGCAGGCCAGAACAGGCAGTCTGATTGCGCTGGGCCGCCTCCCCTTTCTTCTTCCATTCCTATGGATCAGGGAGGTGTTTGAGCCCCTTCCAGATGTTCTCTCGCTGAACTGAACTGAAGGTGTCTTCAGCCTCTTCTTACCTGTCCAGGTTATAGAATAGAATAACTAGAGTTGGAAGGGACCTTGGAGGTCTTCTAGTCCACCCCCTGCTTAGGCGGGAAACCCTGCCTATGCCGCTTCAGACACATGGTTGTGACGACTCCTGCACATCTCCATCAAGGTCCTCGTCCTGGCTTTCCAGCCTCTCCTCCTCCCCACCCAATTCCTAAGCCTCTGTGCCCCATCTTCTGCCCCCAGTGATTGCCTGGCGCTGCTTCAGGTCCGTCACATCCTCCAGGACCTTGGTCTGAAGAGCACCTGTGACGACAGCATCCTTGTGAAGGAGGTGTGCACTGTGATCGCTCGACGTGCCGCTCAGCTGTGTGGGGCAGGAGTAGCCGCAGTGGTGGACAAGATCCGAGAGAATCGACATCTGGACTTCCTTAAGGTCACCGTCGGTGTGGATGGGACCCTCTACAAACTCCATCCACAGTAGGTTCCTCTGCTTGGCCTCTGTGTGTGTGTGTGCGTGCGTGTGTGGTTTGATGCTGTAAAGCTGCGTTTCTCACACTTGGCATCTTTAAGATGCGTAGACCAATTTCCCAGCCACCACCTGCAGACTTCAGTTCTCAGAATGCTGGCGGGAGAATCCTGGGCGTTAAAGCTCCTTAAACTTTCCAAAGTTGAGCAAGGTTGGCCTAAGACAAGAGCTGCATGGAAGGTGGCAGGTAGAAGGTTGGGGGGGAGGGGCAGAAGGTGATTTTGGGCTGCACCTGCTGGCCCCAGCGCCTTCCGCCGTTCGCACGGAGGCCTCTTTCATGCCTTTGGAAGCTTGGTCCTGCGCAGGGTAGCCTGGCATTGGGTCGTCCTGCAGTGTCGATCTCTAAAGCAGACCCTTTTAATATATTTTTAACATACTTTATGTTTTATACTATTGATTTTTGTCGTTGCCTGTACACCCCCCTGAGTCCCAAAAGGGAGAAGGGCGGTATAAAAAAATCTAATTAATAATAATAATAATAATAATAATAATAATAATAATAATAATAAGTCATTTGTAGAAACAGGTCAAAGCGGAGGACCGCTGGCATTTTTGCTGCGAGGTCCAAGAAAGGAAAATGAAAGCAGAAAGAGGCCCAATGGGGGGAGGGGAGGGGGGAGGGGAAATTAGAAGGCCAGCTGACCTCCTCTTCCTCTTTGCTCTCTCTGCAGCTTCTCCAAGGTGATGCAGGAAACCGTCAAGCAGCTTTCGCCCAAGTGCGAGGTGTCCTTCCTCCAGTCCGAGGACGGCAGCGGGAAGGGGGCAGCCCTTATCGCTGCGGTGGCATGCCGGTTGCGGGAGGCTGGCCAGCATTGAGAAGGGGCCCCAAATACGCAGAGGGGGGCCGCCACTCCCTCCCCGCTGGATCTCCGGGTAGAATCCTCGTGTCTTCCAAAATTGCTCCTGATAGAGCCCACCCACGCCCTTTGCACATAGATAGCAAGCCCCCCTATAGGATGCGGGCCTCTTCTCCCAGTTGACCTCTAAGAGCTGTTTGGTGTCCTTCGGCTGCCTCTGATTTCCCCCCCCCCTCCCCACAAGTGGCCATCTCACATCTGGAGCACCTGGCCCTAAGGCAGGTCCAGAGCGGAGTAGAGCAGAAGCACAGCCATTTCCCTGTGAAGGCAGGGAGTCTGCTCATACGGCGACTTCAACATCTGTAGTAGGAGAGCGAGCATCGGCATGAGGAGAGCAGGGAGGCTCTCGAGGTGAGCTCAGGGGAGGCCCCAGGGCCCCAAGAGGCTGCCTGCTGATCTTCCTCTGGGAAGCTGCCATGCCATCCAGTGCGTGGGCCGCCCTTTTCTGCTGCAAACAACCCCCCCCTCCCCCAATCCGTCTGAAGGCTCCTTCCACCCTGAAGCTGGCAAAGGACTGGTGCGGCCCCGTCTGGGAGGGAGGGATGGAGGGAGATGCTCCCTGGGCCCTTGAGGAGCCCCGCTTCTCTTTTCCCTCACCTCCGTCGGCAGCTTCTCTCTTAACCCGGCGTCTTTCCTGAGTTTTCCCCTCTGCCAGGTTTGGGACTGCAAACGCCCCCTTCTCCCCATCCCTGGTCCTTCGGGGGGTGGGGGGGGTGGGAGGAAAGCCTCTTCCCCACCTGTTTCTTGGGGAAGCTGAAGCTTTGAGGGGGGAGGAGGGGAGGGGAGGCAGGGAAGCCGCCTCCGAAAAGCCCGATGGGAGGGCAGAGTCCCCTCTTGCCTTTCCACGGCCTCCTGCGGATGACAGGCTCCCCTTCCAGTGCTGAATCCAGGCAGGGGACTGGCAGCTGCCGAGAGGGGAACAACGCTGCTGCTTTCCTCAGGGACCACGAGCGGCAAAGAGCTCAACCACCCACAGGCTCTCTTTGCGGCCGAAGACCAGGTCCACCCGAGTCAGACTTTGCCTGGGACATCCAGTACAATTTTGGTGGTCATTTTGAAGAGAAATTATTCTATTTTTTTATCTCTCTATGTATGTATTTATATTTATGACTTGGTTACCCGAAACGGAAACGTTCAAGAAAATATTCCACTTAAAAACACACTCCTATTCTACTTTTAAACATTTAAAATGATTGACTATTTTAGGAAAGCTTCAATCGTGCAATAAAGAGGAACCGCTCCAATCAGCCTGTGTGGAAAAGACCAAATGAAAATTTGCAATGGGACAAATATTAAGTTTATCTATTTTTATACAAGGGAAAACAAAAGGAATAATCCGATGCCAAACCTTTTTGTGGAGACTTTACTGCAAATAATACCTCTCTGCCGAAATGATTGAAAACAATATTTGATCTACTGTAATTACAGAGAAAGTAATTCCCTATATATGTATTTTTCTATGGAATTTACATTCATGAGATTGTCAAGAATGTAGAAATGTCTTGTATTTTCTTAGTAGCGTGCTGGGTTTAGTGAACAGCACCTTTTGCTTAATAAGATTGTTAACTTGAAAGAAAGAATTAGAAATAAAGCCTCTTTTGTCAGACTCGGGTTTGCTGTTGTCCGAAGGAGGGTGCAGGGAGGCCCCGGGGCGGCCTTGGGAAGGCAGCAGTGGTGGGGGGTGAATCCTTTGGCAGAGCCCTGAGATGGGACAGAATAGCAGGCCTCTGATTCTCACAATTTTATCATGTTATTGCTTCTGTTTAGAATTATTATTTATTAGTCACTTGAGACTCCCAAACAACGGCGGAGACAGGACAGTTCAAAGAGAAGGGTCAGGGGTTCAGTCTTGAGTGGGAGCTCCGAGTCCGTCTGTCTGTCGTCCCTCTGTCTGGCACACGGAGGCTCTACTAGAGTCACGATGGCGAGCCTATGGCACGGGGGCCACAGGGGGCACGCTGAACCATGTCTTAGGGCACGCGAGGGGTTGCCCTGTCAGCAGTGGCGCGCATGTGTGCTCTGGCCAGCTGATTGAGGCCTCCTTTTGAGGCCGTTTTTCGTCCTCTGGAGGCTTCAGGGAAGCGCCTAAAGCCTCTGGAGCCTGGGAAGGGCAAAAAAAGCACGCCAGAAGCAGGGGGTCACGCACATAGCATGATGGGTGTGGCACACCCACACACGGTCCCCCTGCGCTCCCCCTGCTTTTGGCACGCGAGCAAATCATAAAAACCGGCTGAGTGTTGGAAATGGGCATAGCGAGGGGTGGGGTTGAAAAAGGGAGGGCCACAAATAGTTGCACCATTAAAATTATCTCTCTAATATATATATATATATAATTTTTATTAAAGATTACAATTAGCAAACAAAAACTAATGCAAAGTACAAATAATAAAGTATAGAAATTTTTTAAAAAGCTATAAAGAACTACATATGCATACCCATATGTGAAGGTGTGTGTGTGTGTGACTCGGAGGGCTCCTTATTCCACTGTGGAGGAAACGTCCTTCTCATGGGAGGGGGGCCTTGGAGTCCAGGTGGACAATCCATTCAACATGAGGCAGCCACGTGTGGCAGCAGCTAAAAAGGCCAATACAATCCTTGGTTGTATAAACAGGCATAGAATCAAAATCCCATGAAGTGTTGGTGCCATTTTTGGAGGCTTACTAAGGCCACATCTGGAATCCTGCACCCAGTCTTGGTTACCACCTTACAAAAAAGATGCTGGGACTTTGATAAAAGTGCAAAGAAGAGGAATGAGGAGCAGAGCAGAAGGTCGGGGTGTCCCAGGGCCCGGAAAGGCTGGAAGTGGCCTGGGGTTTATGCTACCATCGCCTCCTGTTGCTAAGTAGATGTCGCACTTCTGCCGGCGTCCCTGGTGCAAACTGGCCTCTTTGAGCACTGGGTGGCGCAGTGGTGCTTTCACATCCTTTGGCCAGGCGGTTCCAGAGCAGTCGCTGAGGAATGCTGGCTAGCCAAATCCTGGCCAGCGGCCCCTGAGTCTCCGAGGCAGCCCTTGCCCAGCAACCTCCCCCCCCCCCCAATAACCCTGACAAAGTTTCTGGAATCCAGCTCCGGAGGAGAAACCGGGGCGAGATTCAACCAGGCGGCCATTGGTAGGTCTACCTGAAGTTTGGGGCTGCTGTCCAGGGCTGCAACTGGCTGTGGTGCAGTCGGCTTCTTTCCTGAACCCGATTCAGCTCTTCAAAAACGTGAGAGTGAAGAGGAGGCCTTGAACCCCTCCGATCACCTGAGCTCATCCCCAAGGCTTGTACCCTCTGTTCTAGGCTGGGCTCTCCTCTTGGGCCTCCTCTCTAGGCCAACACCCAATGGGGGGGGGGTTGTCCTTCTGGAAGGCCAGGCCCAAAGGTCTATGGGAAGAGGGGGAATGCAGCCGTCTGTCAGGCAGAAAAAGACCAGGTCCACGGGACCATTGGAAATTGGGGTGTCCCACCACTGCTACCACCTCTTCTTCCTCTTTCTCCCCCCCCTCCCCCCCGGTGGTCCCTGGTGGTCATTGGGGACGGGGGAAGAGTGATCGTCCTCAGAACCACCCATTCCACTGCGCAAAGCAGCAATCTGTGCCTGCAGGTGGCATTTCGGAAGCATGCCTGCCTTGTGGGGGGATTCTGCCCCCTCCTTGTTGATCGCATTCACTGCTGTGCTTCAAAGAAGGCGAGCTGCATATTTGATGTTGTGTGTTTCTATGAGGGAGATTTTCCTCCTACCCTGAAGGGAAGGCTCCGACTGGAACCGGCTGCTAACAAGCATTCGGTGTATCCCCAACATTTGACACGGACCCAAAGTTTGCAGGAATGGCTTCCTCCCCCCCTCCCCCCTCCCTCCCCTTCCCCAGCAGAGTGGGAGCCTCCCTTCTGCGTTAGCAAGAGCTGCTTTTAGAAGCTGCCCAAGCGGATGGATGTCACTTTGCTGTACAGCTCCTTGGGAGACGGTGAGCAAGGCAGCTCCCGGGGGAGGGGGGGAGGGGGGGGCATTCTCCCACGTTGCATCTGAAGTGGCCACGGCAGTGAAAATGCCACCGGGAGAACCTCCTCTGGGCTGAAAGGCAGCTCCTCCGAAGTGGCAGATCCCTACTTAGCTGCTGCCTCATGTCACAGAAGGAAACATGTGTGGACTGAGTCCTGGTGCTGTCAGGTGGGTCACTGAGATAAGCCATTAACAGAATAGAGCTGGAAGGGGCCTTGGAGGTCTTCTGATCCGACCCCTTGCTGAAGCAAGAGACCCTATTTCAGACAAGAGGCGCTCCAGCCTCTTCTAAAAAGCTAAGAAGTGATGGGGCACCCACAACCTCTGAAGGCAAGCAATGATTAATTGTTCTCACTGTCAGGAAATTTCTCCTTAGTTCTAGGTTGCTTCTCTCCTTGATTAGTTTCTGTATGCATTGTTTCTTTACTTCTGGTGCTTTGGAGAATAGGCTGACCCCCCCTCTTTTTTGGGACACCACCTCAAATCCTGGAACTATCATGTCTCCCTTTTGTCCCACTAGATTAGATGCACCCAATTCCTGCAACTGTTCTTTATACAGGATGTTTTAGTCTCCAGCCCCCTAATCATTGTTGTGCTCTTTTCTGCACTCTTTCCAGAGACTCAACATATTTTTTATAATATGGTGACCAAAACTGGCTGCAGTGTTCTAAGTGGCTTTACGATGGCTTTATAAGCAGTACTAATACTTCACGTGATTAATGACATTGACAATGGTTTGTCGGCCAGTCACAAATTCATGTGGTGGGGATGCTGCTTATCCCACATTTATCTTTTCCAAGATCTTCCCAGGTATTGATGTCATGCTGATTGGTCTGTAGTTTCCTGGATCTGTTCCCCCCTCCTTTTTTTTGAAGATAAGAACCACATCAGCTCTTTTCCAGGCCTCTGGAAATTTCCTGGTGCTCCAAGAACTTTGAAAGATATGATTTAATGTTTCTGCCAGCTCCTTCAAAACTCTGGGATGTATAGAGCAATATTATCATTTCCTGTGATCTTGATACTATCCCTCTGTGGATGCAGCCTAGGACTGCATTGGCTGGAACACACTGCTGGCTTCTACTTAAGCAGTGATCCACTAGGAATCCCTAGATCCCTCTCACGATGACTGCTGTTTAGCCAAGTACTGCCTATTCTATTCCTGTATTTGGGTTTTCTTCCCTAGTGCCGGACTACATTTTCTCACCACCGAACTGAATCTTGTTGGATACAATATATGATTTTGAATAATAAGATATAAGACTTTGAATCTGAACAATGGAAAAGGAACTCTGGCCGGCTTACAGGATATTACTGCTCATTTATCTTTTAATCTTGTTTTCTTTGAAAATCAATAAACATTATATTAAAATATTCAAAATCTGGTTTATAGAAGAAAAACAAAGTTGAATGAAATTGAATGAAGTGCAAATAGCGCTACATAAATTAGATTTAAACAACGTGCAATTTTTTTTTAAAGCAAAGAACCAAAACTCATAACTCTATGAAGTGGACATCTGATGGGCCCTTGCAAACCTCAGTTTCCTGACAGGACCCACTTCAAAAGACTGACTCCAGTGGCGTCTTCAAGCAGGGCGTGGAATAATGGATTTGGGGCAGGAAGGGAGATCCCAGCCGCTTCTCAGGGGTAAAAGCCTCTTTCTAGCAGTTCTTCTTCCGTTCCAGTGAAGGTTGGAGGGTGAGGCTTGAACTTGGATTCCTCTGCTGAGAAGGGGGTTGGACTGGATGGTCTCGAGGTCCCAGTTTTAAGGTTCTGGCAGTCTGTACGGTCCAGGTCCAGGTCAAAACACCATTCCACGAGAGAAAGGAATAGAGGCCTCTTTTGACAAGACTTTGATCCTCCGGAACACAACCAGACAAAGATGCTAAGAATAACAAAAAGGCTGCAGAGGATTTCTCCCTTGGCAAGGCGTGTCTCTGAGTGGGATGGCTCTACGACTCTTGGCCACTGTTTCTTTCGTGTTCTTTTTCTAATGGATGGCTTATTATATTCTCTATTATTGAAAAGATACTTCAATGTTGTACAGAACCTGGAGGCGTTTTGCATGATGGATGGCACATTCTTGTTTTAAATAAGTAACCGCATCATAAATTCACGGGTGAGCAGATAAGGCTCATCGGATGACAGCTCCAGAGGTGCAATGGAGAAGATGGCAGACTGTGGTTCTCTGGGGCTCCCGAGGGGGACTAGCCGCAAGCAGAGCCTCCCCCCCCCCCCCCCGAACTCTTGAATGCCCTGCCGGGTCAAGTCTAAAAAGAGCGAGGGTGGGGTCAGGCTGGCATCATGGGGGTGCAGCTGCACACCTGGGCTCACCACGCGGCTGCGCTTGGGACCAGCTGCGAAGCACAGAGGGGAAGCCGCAAGGGCTGCCACTCTGCACCCCGCATGCCAAGCCCTTGGGCCCTCAGAGGTTGTGGGGAAAGAGCAGAGCAAGGCTGCGCTGGCCCCCTCACGGCAGCGGTCATCTTCTAGATCTTGATCTAGTTCCACCTCGGCCGGCCAGGCTGGTGGCAGAGCAGCTTTGCGGTTACTTTTTAGCCGTGTCTGTATTTGGGGGGGGGGGGGGGGGCTTACTAGCACTGGTCTGGCAGCCCCTGGAGCCATTCTGCCACTCCCTCCCTCTTCTTTGGCCATCAGGGCCCAGCCTGACAGCACAGCTCTAGTCCACCCGGCTGGCAAGGGACAAGGGACGATGTGGGCCCTGCTGCAGCCATGGTGCTGGGGAAGCAGGTCTTGAACCCTCTGTTTGAGGGGATGAGGGAACTCTAACCCTAACCCTGGCTTTGACTTAGTTGGTGTATAGTCTACAATACCCAGAATTCCCCAGCCAGCCAGCTGAATTCTGGGCACTGAAGCCCACGCGTCTGAAAGTCACAAAGGTCGAGGAACATGCAACTCTTGCAGAGCCTACCTGAATTATCAAAGGATTGGGGGGGGGGGGCTTTAAACTTTTCCTGTTGACTTCCCCATCATTATTAGAGTCTGCAGGCTTTTCAAAGCCTCTTAGCTATGATTAAAAAGAAACCACTGCCAGACTTGAAGGCAGTTGCAGCATTCATGAACGTGGGTTGGTGGGAGCCTCATCTAGGAGCCGCTTCTTGTCTGTTGATGCTGCTTAATTCACCCTGAACAGCACCGATGAATTACAAGTGACCGACTATGGTGTCAGAAAAGGAGAAAAGAAGCAGAAGCTGCTTCCCCTCTAATTGCCACCTTCCTCTGAATTATAGATGGGCTGACATGATCCTACCCAACAATCCTTCCCAAAAATATTCCTGCTCTTGATTCCAGGGCTATGCAGGCAATAACACAGGCAAACGGAGACACAACTCGGTGTGACAGCAAAGAAGCCCACCCAAAACCGGGAGCAGGCAAAACAGAACTGAAGTCATTCGGAGCCCTGAGCCCCAACCTGCCTGGAGTCCTGGGAGCAGCGAGTCAGCAGCCTGGCCTGGACGTTTGGGCCACACGAATGCCTGCCCTGCCCTGGCAAAGGTGGGCCTGGCTCTCGCTCGCTCGCCTATTTATTTATTTATTTAGATCCACCTGGCTTCCCTTCTGGCCAAAGGGGACTGTTTGCAGAGCTCAGAGACAGCCTTGTCTGGGTCCTGGCTTAATAGAAATGCGACTAGTTATCAGGTAGCATTGAAAAATCAGCTGCAATTGCTACCCAGTGCAGACCACAGGTAGATCCCCACGGGGGCCTTAGTGTAATCTGTCCAGCAAGGCTGGTGGGGTGGTGGTGGAGGCTTGAGTTGATTACCTGAAGGGATTTAATGCATCTTGTCTCCCGGAGAACAAATAAGCTCTTCTCTTTTTCAGTCATGTTGTTTGAGTCATTTTTCTTGTGCCTGGAGTCCCAATGCAAAGGTTTTTCTTCCCCTGAAAATGACAAATCGGCTATGTAAACAATTTTAATGAAATCTTATTTGCAAGAGAATGCATCGGATCATTTCCTCTGCACCATTTTCCATACACACAGCATCGGTTGATTCAAAAAGCTGCTACGTTCAGAAATAGCTAACAATGTGGTAGTAAAATCTGCAAGTATGCACATGGGATTTTTTTTTTTTTAAAGACACCTTTCTCATTCTGTGAAAATGGGATTGAGATGATCCCAAAATATAATATTTTTCACCTTGGATGTGGGCGTGGCCAGCGCGAGACTCATCCGACCCGCTGGCTGAGAGTTTGGAGAGAAGCCTGAGGGAGAGAAGGGGAGAGGGTAGGGGAGCTTTCTGTGGGACAAGGCTGAGGGAGAGAAGGGGAGAGGGTAGGGGAGCTTTCTGTGGGACAAGGCTGAGGGAGAGAAGGGGAGAGGGTAGGTGAGCTTTCCGTGGGACCAGGCTGAGGGAGAGAAGGGGAGAGGGTAGGGGAGCTTTCCGTGGGACCAGGCTGAGGGAGAGAAGGGGAGAGGAGAGGTCAATGGTAACTACTCATTAATTTTCAACTGCAAGTGTCGATTTATCAAGCCCGATCACATAATTTCATAGCGGAGCACAGATATTCAGCTAGTATTTTCATATGAGGGAATACAAGGGGAACGAATGACACTAAGCTGGCAGGAATAGCCAACCTTATAGAAGATGGGGTCAAGGTACAGAAGGTATAAGCACCTGCCCCAGCTGGTCTCTGAGGGAAAGCAGAACCCTTGACTCCATTGAGTGGAATCAAAAGAACTTTTACTGCAGTAAAATCAGGTGGAATCTGAAAAAGATCATCCAAAGCAACTCTTTCATGTCGCCAACCCCGCTGAGCAGTCCCTCGGCAGCCAATGGGATGCTGCAAGATTGTTTTGAGAACGCTGAGGTGCCAGGCAGCTAAGCCTTCTCTCTCAGGGCACGGATAGACAACCCCCTCCTTAAATGCCATGCAGTTACAGGAGAAGCAGAAGTGTGCAGAAAATGCCAGTAAGCTCTTCTCCCCCCACCCTTCCAACAGAATGGCAGGACACAATAGTGGACCTGACAGAAGGAGACGATGAACGGTTGTGTGAATTAGTTATGTCTAATTGTACAAAGAGAAGGTCTAAAGCTGACATGATAGCAATCTCCCAATATTGGAGAGGCTGTCGCAGAGAATAGTGGGCTGACCTATTCTCTAACACACCTGAGGGCAAGACAAGAAGTAAGGGATGGAAGACTCTGGAAAGAGTGCAGAGAAGAGCAACAAAGATGAGGGGTGTGTGTGTGGGGGGGGGGGCTGGAGGCTAAAACATATGAAGTACGGTTGTGGAAATTGGGTATGTTTAGTCTACTGAAAAGAAGGATTAGGGGAGATATGATAGCCATATTCCAGTATTTGAGGATCTGCCACAACAATGAGGGGTGCAAACTATTTTTCAAAGCACCCTAAGGTAAGACAAGAACCAATGGACGGAAACTAATCAAGGAGAGAAGCAACCTAGAACTAAGAAGAAATTTCCTAACGTGAGAACAATCAAGCAGTGGAATGGCTTCCCTCCAGAGGTTGTAGGTGCTCCATCACTGGAGATTTTTAAGAAAGATCGGACAACCATACGTCTGAAATGGTTTAGATTCTCCTGCTTGAGCAAGGGGCTGGACTAGATGACCTCCAAGGTACCTTCCAATTTGGTTATTCTATTCATCATAAAAGAGTGATCCAACCTAGAACTAAGGAGAAATTTCCTGTCAGTGTTAAATTAATTAAGAACAATTAATCAACTGCTGGTACTGCATCGTTGAAGGTTTTTAGGAAGAGACCGGACAACCTTTTGCCCAGAATGGCATAGGGTCTGCTGCTTGAGAAGTGGGGTGGGTGGGTGGGTGTTGAACTAGAAGACCTCCAAGATCCCTTGCAACTCTGTTATTCTGTATTCAGTTGATCAGTAGTCCCTGGTAGAAAAACAAATGTGGCCTCAAATGCTGTGCAATCCATGCTAACAGATGTGAAGTTAATATAAGATATATCTTTTCAAACTAGGGATGCAGTTCAGTGCAACACCTGCATTGAAACAGCCCAACCATTCTGACAAACCCCCCCACCCCCACCCGAGGACCCTACTGTGGGTTATACTGAAGCAGGGACACCCACCCTGCTTGGTCAAAAATGGGGTGGGACTTCATCTGCTTCTTAAATAAGCAGACGGTTGAATTCCCTGCTTTCTTTGTCTGTATTCTGGTCCTGCCTGTTGTGCCCTGCTCCCCTCCCCATTCCTGCAAGGATCCGGGGCTAACTCAAATATGGGAACAGGTTTGTGCTTTTGATGTGTGTCTGTCGGTCTGTCTATCCTGTCTGTCTGTTCTAAGATAAGTAATCAACAAAGTGATTTAAGAGGCAATCCAGAAAGTTGAGCAAAAGGCATGGTGACAAGTTGGTACGATATGTAACAAATAATATTTTGAATATATGCAGAAATTGGTTCTGAGCATCTGTCATCATTTTGCCTCTTTTGCCTTGCTTTCCTAATCTGTCTTCTACAGAGCTGCTTTTGATAGGTTGGACTGTTTTTTTCCCCCTTTTGTGTCTAGACAGAGGAAAAGAATGTATTGAGCAGCCTTGCTTTCTCCCTGCCGCCCATCGCCTCCTTGCCATCTGCTCCCATGAGTGGACCAGGGGTTTCCTTGGCTTTCATATTTCTTACATCTTGGAAGAAACTTTTTAAAATTATTTTTGATATCTGTTCCTTGTTCATTCTTAGTCTTAGCTTTTCTAACTTCATCTTTGGAGATTTGGACTACTTGCTGGTATTCTATTTTAATAGTAGGTCTCTCTGTCTTTCTTTTTTAGAAAGTAGGATGGCATTTTACCGCCTGCTTTGCAACTTGAATTGTCTTGTGCAGAACTTACATTGATGTTAGCATTCTTCCCTATATTGAAACTCACCACCTGACTATTATGTTTCTGTGATGATTGTTATCATTCTTTTAACTATGACTACAGACCCGACTTATCATTAGGCAAAAAAACACAGTCTTCACAACCCTGTAACTATTGAGTGAATCCCCCTCCATCTTCTCATCATATTTCAGATCAGAATTTGGGCTTTGAAATTTGGACTCCTGCAATGAAGCCGAGGACTCAGACATGCTTTGGAAAGGAAGCAATGAGGGTTGTTTGGATGGACATTGCCCTTAAGGGTTCCCTGTGGTCCTCTTTACTTCACTGCCGCAGCCTGGCAGGACTGAATTATTAACACAATGCCTGGTTTCACTCTTCTCTCTTCTCTTTTCTGCAATTAAGCTAAAATATTGACAAATTGCTCACTGAATGTTTGCATATTTAATGTCATTATTTTTAGATATAGGCATGCTACATTGTAAACTGGAACTAATCCCTTCTTATTTGTAAGCAGAAGTAAATAGTGCAATTTCTTCCTATTAAGAGATTAGGGAGACAGAGTGAAATAATGATGGAAATCTTTAAGCTAACAAATTTTATTAAGCAACATCTCATGATGCTATGAAAGCTGCTTGCCAATTTAACAAAAAGAAAGAAATTGAAAAATGATGAAATGCAGCCTTTATCAAAGTTGCTGTCCAGTTATCCCTGGAGGAAGTTTCAGGAGGCCACAAACCTGACAGAAGGTCACTCGGGCAGAACTCTTCATCCCGGGAGCCAAAGGGCCAAGGCAGCTGGGGCCCTTCGGCTGCCTTACATGCAATGCAGCACTGGGAGGATGGGGGGGTTGGGGGGGGTTGGCTTCAGCAGCCAGTAGCATCTCTCTGGACCCTTGCTCCCCCCTCCCACAAACCTCTTGCAGCAGAAGCAGCAGGCGCCCCCTCCCCCGGGGCTCCTCCTGCCTTGATGAGGGGGCTCTGAGGCAGGAGAGAGGGAGGGGGATGGATGGACTAAGAGAAGCAGATTGCCTGGACTCCGTGGTTTTTTATTCACCTGGAAAGGGAAGGAAGGAAAACGGCTCAGCCTGAGAGGCCATGGCTTCTGACCCTGCCCCTGCCCTTCCATGGCTTAGTTTATCAATCAGCTTCCCCCCCCCCCCCGCCCCCCTAGAGCTACGGATGGGTGCTCTGGACAGACTATTCCTCCATGTTGAGGGCTTGTCAAAGTGGGTTGTTTTCCTACTTAAGCTGGTCGAACCATTTGGGAGTTTCTTGTGGACTCACTGCATCCAAAATATCGGGCTGACCGATGAACAGGAATAACGGAGGAGTCTTGGTTCTTGCTTTCATTGGTCCATATTTGCACTCTAGTGATGCATCCCTTCAATCTGATGTCTTGATCCAACCTACAATTTTGCAGCAGTATTTTTTATCCTCTCTAGTCGACTAGAATCATAGAGTCATGGGGCTGGAAGGGACCTCAGAGATCTTCTAGTCCAACCGCTGCCCATGACAAGAGGCCTTACTCCATCCTGGACAAATGGTTGTTCATTTTTTTCTCGGAAACCTCCAATGATGGAGCACCCACAATTCTGGGAGGCGATCCGTTCCATCTGCTAACTGTTCCCATGGTCAGGAAATCTCTCCTTACGTCTGGGCTGAATCTGTCTTGAATGAGCTTCTACCCATTACTTCTTGTCCTGCCCTCGGGTGCCTTAGAGAATGAGTCAAACTCCTCTTCTCTGTGACAGCTCCTCAAGCATTGGAAGACAGCTGTCATGTCACCCCTTAACCCTTCTCTTCATTAGATGTGACATTCCTAATTCCCTTTTTACTACCCCTTCTGTGGGCAGGGCTTTGTGGGCGTGCCAGGGGAAGGATACTGCGAAATCCCCATTCCCTCTCCACTCTCAAAATTTCTGCTATCGGTTCTCCAGAACCTGCCAGGACTGGCTGAATGCCACCTCTGATCTGGTTGTGCAGGACTACCGAACTACCAGGTTTATGAAGACCTGGAGCATTTTGGGAAGAGAAGGTTGGAGGCCTCCAGCCAGCCACCCTTGCATCCGGCCTTGCTGCAGGCCTTCCCAGCTGAGGCGTAGGCTAGCAAAGCCTGGTGCTTCTGCCTATTCTGATGGCCTCTGCCTGATGGGGCCATGGGGGACTTGCCTGGTTATCTCAATGTAGAAAGGCAATTCCGTGAAGTGAAGATTCCCCCTCCCCCTTAGAATAGTTGTTTTAAGGAGAGGTGCTTGAGCATCCCTTAGGCAAAGGATAAGCCCCTTTCATGCTGAACTATCTGCATTTTGTACTCGTCTGCTTGTTTTCTCTAGCTGGAAAGCAATTTGGATTTTATTTCTTTCTAAACATTTTTCTAGGATCAAAATTTTATTCAGTATTCTTGGACAAACACTCCATTAAAATCTCTATTACAATTTTACTCTAATTTTTACTGGCAAGATGTCTCTGCAATTCTTCTTCAAGCGATTTCTGTTGTTATTATTCCATACATTAGAACACCCAAAACTCAAGAAAACAAGGATTTGACTCACAAAATGTAATTATGCACTTGAGTAGGTGAACTGCTCTGATGGGGATGGTTTATTTTGGCCCGTCAACGTTTCACAAACAATTGTAGCATCCAAAACTGGGATAGGATACAGGCAGCCTTTCTCGTTAGATTTTTCATTTCACAACAAAAGCTACAATTCTGAACATGACTACGTTGTGGCACATTTAAGTAAAAAACATGTAGCACATATGAAGTGCTCCGCAGGCCTGCACAATGTACACAAGGAAGAAATTAACATATATGGCAAACAGCACATTGTCTCTGTCCTCAAACCCCCCCCCCCTCAGTTCTTCAGCCTGGTTCAGAGCTGCAGTTGCATTGCTCGATTCCCCCCCCCCCCCCCGGCCAAAATGCTATCACAGCAGTATAAAAAGAGTCACGATTCTCCTGTCTGATTTACTGCTGGTCCATTCATACAAGCCAGGTCCCTTCCACTTCAGGGTGGGGGTGTCACGTGGTGCCCAGGCCTCTGCGGCCCCATTCTTTGGGGTTGGTGGGGACGGGTACACCCCCAGGCAGAACAGCAGCCGTGGGGAAGAACAGGAGTCACTCCTTTCCTTTCCTCCTTCGCAGGAGCCGCTGAGAAGCGGGAACTTCTTACGTTCTGTCATGCAGCAGTGAAATTATCCTGTGACTGGTCATTGAGTGATGGCTGTCAACTGCTTGCTTTGTTTGTTCATTAATGAGTCCACCCAGCTTCAAATGACTCTGGGCAGTGTCCCCTTTAGAAGCCAGCACAATAGGAACGGAGAAAGAGCTGACAGGCACTCAGAAGAGAAGAGAAACCAAGTGAAACAGAAAAACAAGAGCTTAGGCGGAGGGCTTCGGCAGCCACCCTATCCTGGGGGAACAGCCAGGTTCTGAAAGGTTTCTGGAACATTCGTAGGCTGGCAGCCTTATCCATCTGTAGGGGGATATTATTCCAGAGGGCAGGTGCTCTGGTAGAAAAGGCACATTTCAGGGCCCCATCAAATGACATCGTTTA
Organism: Rhabdophis nuchalis; assembly: GCA_039707465.1. Lineage (NCBI taxonomy): Eukaryota > Metazoa > Chordata > Lepidosauria > Squamata > Natricidae > Rhabdophis > Rhabdophis nuchalis. The sequence goes on from CM077653.1 coordinate 34,488,574, forward strand.
ACCAAAAGGACCTTGAATGTACTCTCTGCCAAATTATACTGAGCTGGCAGAAATTATAGAAGAGAGGGGTTTTTTTTATAAATAGCCAGGCCTTACGCCATGAATGGCTTGTAACCAGCACCTTAACCTGAGCCCAGAAGCCCAGCAGCAATCATCACCACTCACAAAACAGTGCTGTTCCATGCACATCATTCCCCACACCACCATGTTCTGGACCAGTGGCTGATCTTCAAGGGCTGCCCCATGCAGAGTGCATTGGAGAAGATGCCAAGTTGCGCATCGGTCTGACGTTGGGAAGTACAATCTTTCCAAGACTACAAATCAAAAGACCAAAATTCATAATCACTCAGTCTTGTCAGGATCGAGCCTGAACTTCTCTTTGCCATCAAAGCAGCTTCCAGACGTTGGGATTTGTCTGGAGGCTTCCACTTGAGTAGCCCACAGTTGAGATGTAGAGTTGGGTATCATAATCATCCTGATGACAACAGACTCCAAGCTCAGCAATAATCTCATCCAGCAGATTCACCTAGAAGGACGAAAAGCCTCGAGCCCTCAGGCACCTCACAAACGTCTCAATTGAGATCACTCAAGCAGATAGTAGGAGAACCAATGCAGCCTGGTGGCGCCCTCTTTCAAAACCTGCAGCCATCCTGGAAGGACCGTGTAAACAACACTCTCAAAAGTTGCTGGGCGATGAAGAAACACAGGAAACGGCTACACAGCCCAGCTCTGCCCAGGGACATCAGCAAGTCTCAGGCCTGTGTTACGGTCTGGGCTTTTTTGCAAGAGGCCCTTGATGCAGGCACCGTGGGCAAAGTGACCTTCTGTGGTGTTGATCTTTTGCCATTTGTGGAAATACTGAAGGAGGTTTTGGGCAACTCTTGCGCTCAGCTTTGTGTCTGTGGAAAACTAAGTTGTGCCATTTTTCAGGACAATCAGCAAATACCTCCTAGCTACCATGTGGTTGCATAACATAGTACACAATAAAAAACATCCTGCCACACAAGAGCTTTGTCATAAAGGCATTGTAGGTGGACGCAGACACACATGTTCAGAGTTAGATAGCAGGTAACTGAACCACTGACTCTCGTTTGTCGTCTCGTTAGAGAAGAGTTTCCATGCTGACTTGGGCAAGTCCTCATCCCATCCTCTTCCCTGCAGCAGAGCTAATATTGTGCTATTCTTATCACTTTGGTCGGCAGGAGCTGATGCAGCACTTTGGCCGTGGCGAGAGACCGGTGGGTCCCTCCTGTAGCCTCAGCGTTTCTCCCTAACTGGAAGAGATTGAGAAGCTCTCTCATGCTTGAGAAGCTGATGGGCCCCTTGTGGTACAGTATAAGGCTCATGCTGAAACAGGCTTGCTATATTTTCACCCACAACTGATTCTCTCCTGTTAAATTATTTTATCTGGTTTTTATTACCACATAGCTTTTCAAAAATGCTATTTGGTTCCATCTTATTAAGCCAGCATCTATTCATCTCTGTCACACGAGCTTGGTGCCAAAGCAGGCACTGCATTACAATCACACATTCATTTTGGTCCTTTGCCAGCTGCTCAAGCTGTGTGTGTTGCAAGAAGGCATCAGTCCTGATGCCTGCAGGTAGACAGGCGGCAGCCCTCCCCCTCCCCTCCCCTCCCCTCCCCCCAGCTATGCTAGTCATGGAATGCACAAACTTCAAGGAAGATTCAAACACGTCGTGGCCAATTCCCACGATCCTGTTGACGATTCTGGAACATCCCAGATGATGCTTTGGGTGGATGGCTGGAGGGCTGCTATGCCTGAGTTAATCTTTTCGCATGGTTTTCTACATTGAATGAGTCTAATGTTTTCATCGAGGGGACTGAGCCCTAAGAAAACGTTGACCATAGCCTTGAGCCATATCCTATGGTAAAGACGGAGATCCTGAAACAGAATTAATTCACCTTACTAGAGGGGGCCAAGGACTTCCCTCCAACCTTGGGAACAAACACTGATGAATGGATGGAAGAAACGTGATTTTGGAAGCATACTAGTTACTCAAGGAAAGTAACTGAAAGTGCACTAATGGAACAAAATACTATTAAAAATATTATAAATTCAAATGTTCTGTTGTAGAAATGGATTTTGAATTGAGTTCCAAGAAGAATTAATGTTTAAACTCCAACTTCATATATACTTCATTTACACCCCTCCAAAAAACCTCAAACACGTTTCATTTATATTCGCTGCTTCCACAACGGCAGCTTGACAGGGAGGAGGTGACCGATGACCCCTGCCTAGAGATCCTGGACAGAGGAAGGAGGAAAGGCCAGGCGAAAGGAAGGCACAGGATCCGTGACTGGTGGGGAAGAGCAACATCGGACGGAACCCCCTTGGAAGGAGGAGGGAAGCCCATGGGGCAGCCACAAGAAGGGTCCATTTGTTGGGGGTGGCGGCTTCACTGGAGGGGTGGAAGTGGTGTCAGGGTGTGGCTAAAGTATGAGCTTGCTCAGGGAAGTGTGTTGGAATAGAAGCTCAGGCTCTCCGAGATGGTTTTGGTGTCGCTGCGGGAAGAGCCGTTGGAGGTCAGGTCGAGGGAGGGCCGCCGGGCTTTGCTGCCATCCTCCGGTTCCTCCTCCGGGTTGCCAGTGACGGAAGAGACCGTTGTCTCCATCCGGCTGGTCTTGTAGAGGCTGTTCTGGACCTGCAGGTACCTGGCTGACTTCATTTCCAGTCCTTCGTATTCGCTGGCATGGATGAATGGGCACCACTGGAACGCCCGCTTGAAGCCCACCCGGAACCTGAAAAGACAGAGCAGATCGGCCGTGTGAGGAGGGCCTGCCTTGGGGCTGCCGAAGCCCCCTCGGACACCCTCAAGGCTCCCCTCTGCTTCCAGGACAGGCTGGGTTTCCCCTTTGGCACCGGAAAGGCTGCGCTTCTTGTGACCCCGGGGGCTGAAATAGGGTTCAAGGGTCTTTGTTGTATTGATAGCTAACATTCATTCCATGCTAAGAAAAGCTGAATTCTCTGGGCTCTTAAAAACAGAGGCCATTTTGCATAAATGATGTTCCTTTGTATGTTTTTACTGTAATTTACTTTTATTTATATTCAAGGGAAGCTGCCATAAGAAGAAGGTCTTACCTGTCATTGAGACAACAGTAAATAATCGGGTTGTACATAGTGGAGCTCATGGCCAGCCACAGGACGGCCAGGTAGACCTGCTGGATGTACTTCTCCAAGAACATTTCGCCCTCGAAGAGTTGCAGGAGGAAGTAGATGTGGTAAGGCAGCCAGCAAATGGCGAAGGTGCAAACCACCGTGATCATCATCTTGACCACCTGCCAGAGGAGGAGAGCCACCCAGGTTAAGCACAGAGCCCGGCTGAGGAGACAAGCGGGGCTGCTCCCACGGAGGCCCCCGGGGGCCCACAGAGCAGCATGGCCGGGCAAGGCCAGAGGCTTTTGCCTTCCCCTAATGGAAACAGCGGGTCAGCTGTGGGATGATGCCCAGGGAGGCATCGCATCCACTGTCAGGATTGTGATCCTTTGGGTTCTTCCTTCCCCTCTTCGAGGAAGCCAAGAGCTCCCTCAGCGCATTGATGGCATCGTCTTCATTTGGGAGAACAAGCTAAGTTACGAAATGGGAGCTGGGACACGCTAACGTTTAATGCACGGAACTCAACGACATGCTGTCGAAAGGGAGTGGAGAAGCAGCTGAGGTCAGCCGCAAGTCCCAGCACCCATCCTCCTTAGCCCTGCTCTCTGGCATTAGTCTATCCTATCTCACGGGCTTCCCCGTTCTTGAAACAAGCCAACCTCAAATGACCCCGAGCGGTTGGCCAGAGGTCCTGCTTGCCTCTGCCTATTCGGTTGCCCTTTGGACCCTGACCCGAACTGCCTCTTTTGACAGGCTGAGCTTCTTCTGACAGAGCTTACCTTGCGCTTGGCAGACACCTGTTCATGGTAGCGGTCCGAAGAGTCCCCTGGTATCGCACTAGCCCACAGGGTAATGCCCACCATAACATAGGCATAGCCTATCATTATGAGTGGCAAGACGTAGGCGAGGATCGTGATGCTGACCTGATACCTGGAATAAACAAGACACAAGTCTGAACGTCCTTTTATTCCTGATATAAACGCAGCTGCTAGTTGGGACATCCCTGCGATCTCCTGGCAAATGTGCGATGGTGTAACTTGGGCTGCTTCTTAGAGGAAGAGACACAACCTTCAGGCTGATGACGGATGTCCTGGACAACTATACTAGCCCACATCTAATGTTTTTAGCCCCCCTCCCCAATACAGACCACATACCATCAACTCTTAACAGCCACACGGAGAGATTTCCCCCCAGGATGACCTGCAGCCCACCTGATCACAGATTACTGAGTTGCCAGAAATGCCAGAAGTTCCTTATCTTACCCACCTCCTCAAATGAAGTAGTAGCTGGAGTGAGCAAAGTCCTTTTGATGGAAGAACGACCTCAGCTGCAGAGGGTGGGGCAAGGAGCAGCTGCATTCCCCCCCCCCTCGCCAGGGCCCTCCCTTCCACCTGCCCCAAAGTCTCCTTCAAAGCCGAGCCCTTCTCCCTCGCCTCCTGTCTGGCTGAGGGGCAAGAGCCCCCCCCAGGTGGGTTTCCCCCCAAAGGCATGCCATTTTCTCCAATGGCTCAGAGCCCATCCCAAGCGGCCGGGTGATTTGGCGAGTGGCCTGTGCAGGCCCAACCCCCCAGCTCTGCCACTGAGAAGCCTGACCCTCCCTAGTGTCCGTCTCACAAGGAAGCCTTGGAGCCTCCAGTAGGTGGGCTGGAGCCCCGGGATCTCCCCTCTTGGGCTGGGAGCGATTCGGCTGCTGTGAGGGAGACACGAATGAGAGCTGGACAATTTCCCAGAGAGGCAGCATTTACTCCTCCTCACCTGCGACCTTCAGCTCTTTCGAGGTGGCAAATGCTGAAATAGGAGATGTCGCACCGAGAATAAACACTGGCGTTACACCAGGATCATTTCTGAATTTGCTGCGGCAACAAAAGATGCCAGAGGTTTATCCAGGGGCAACCCGCTCGATGAGACGAGTTATTCTGGCCTTTGGAGCCTTGGCCTCGGGAGGGGCAGGGGGCCACAGGACCGGAAGCGACCTGAATGGAGGCCAAGGCAGCAACTGCCCGTATTCTGTCTGAATGTAGCTCCATTACGTGGAGGCCAAGATTCACCCAGGAAAGAAAGAGACCGTTTTTTAGAATGTGTAAGGCGCCTCCCTTTCCATCACTGAGAGGTGATGACAGAAATACAGAACCAAATAAAAGAAGCAATGGAATAATCAAATTGTCATTCTGGAAGAGGCTGCAAAAATAATCTAATCCAGCTCGCTGCAAATAGGTAGGAAAACTAATTAGAAGTGGCTGCCCAGCCTCTTCTTAGATGGCTAACCGACAATCTCTGGAGGTCATATAGATCTCAATAGAAGCCTTTTCTTCTACTTAAGTGAACTCTAGGCAGTTGCAACATGCAGATTATTTGCAGTTCTGGAGTCTGTAGCAATGGAAATCACTCGTGGTCACCCTCTCTCTATTTTTATGTATGCAAACTCTGATATCTGTGTTTTTTCTCCAGACTGAATGCCTTTCAGCCTTTCTGCAGCCGAGAGTCACCCATTCAATTCTTTGTTTCATTTAGGCAATTTTCAGCACCTTCTCTAGAATCCGGAAAGAATGTATTATATAATATTTATTTAATTATTCATTGAGTTTGTATTGCCTGACCCTGATCTGATATCAGAAATAAAAAACATTTTAAAAGATGCAATAAGAAACAGAAACCAAAGGTAGAAAAAGGTAGCAAAATGCCAGAAACCAACCCAAAGAAGAGTTTCAGGGGCAAAGCTGATATTCTGTTGAACTGGGGCAAAGGATCTGGGATCTCCCGTGCGGCCTTCACAATTCTGGGGCTGGAAAATCGAAGATGTGTAGAGGCTGCCAGGTTGGGGAACCCCAGGAAGATTATCATGAAGAGTAAAAGGCAGGTCGGAGTATCTTGCATGCGGGACATAAATATTTATGTACTGATAATTGCAGAGTTCCTTCCATTGGGAACTCCCACCCGTCGCTTTTCTTCTCAACACAGGAATTAATAAGGGGCCTTAAGCCACTTTCTCCTTCGGAGGCTGGGGGAGCACAAGGGGAAAACACCCAGGGTGTGTGTGTGTGTGTGTGTGTGTGTGAAACACCCTGCAGTGCTGCTGGTGCAGCTTCTTCTGCAGGGGGCCAGGAGGGCTCTCAGCTACAGGAAGTTATCCTGGTATGTCGGCTACACGTTGACATGTGGCTGCAACAGCTGTCTGACCCCCCCAAGCAGCCAGCGCTGGATAGAAATGTTACAGAGGATTTTCTTCCCAGCCATACTGCCATGTGCACCCGTGTCACTTGCAAGGGTCGAGTTATAGCTGCACTGTGTCATGCACCGACATTCCCCAAAAGGAAAACTGGCTGTACATATTTTGTCTGCACTGTATTTTCCAAGTTCTCTGTTGATCAGGATGGGCAGAGAAAGGCATTGCCCTGCAGCTGCTTCGTCTGCATTTCAAATGCACGACACCTTTCAAAAGTCCCTGCTTCTGTCAAAGCTCCCTCTCTTGTTAATGCAAGGGGCTGGGCCGGAGAGCCAGCTCAGGAAAGAGAGAGGGGGCTGCGGGGGGGGGGGGGGGAGCAGAGAAGAGTTCAGAAGAAAGTCCTGAAGGTTGGAAATAGAGAGGAAGAGGAAGCCATTTCGTTTCATGAGGTTGAGAAATTCCTGAAGCAAGTTCCCAGATACTGGTATTATCTTTTGCCATAGCTACTAGAAAGAATGAGGGAGAACTAATTGTGTTATTTACAATTCTATGACTCACTAAAGTCACGCAGGAATCAATTTGCTCACTTTTCATGTTTTTGGAGCCCTCAGGGCAAAGAGTCCCTAAACTCCAGGCTGAGATTTTTAAAAAGGGTGAAAAAAGTTTAAAATATTGAAAAGACAAATATAGGTAGTCTTTATAATAATAATAATAATAATAATTTTATTTGTATACCGCCTCCTCTCCCCAAAGGGACTCGGAGCGGCTTTGACTTACAACCGTTCATTTACTGACCGTTTAAAGTTACACTGGCACTGAAAAAAGTGACTCAGGGCTGTTTCTCAGACTTAAGACCGCTGCGGCATCTCCATGGTCATGTGATTAAAATTCAGATGTTTGGCAGCTGACTCATATTTATGACGGTTGTAGTGTCCTGGGGTGACGTGATTCCCTTTTGTGACAACAAAAGTCAATGGATTTCACTTAACAATTCACTTAAAGACTGTGATAAGAAAGGTCATAAAATGGAGCAAAATCAACTGCCTCATTTAGCAACAGAAATTTTGGGCTAATTTGTTGAGGACTACCTGTAACGTGCTGTACAAATAACTTCATGAGTTTGCGGAGGGAGACCCGAGCACTCAGCCCTTCCGTATACCTCCTACAAATCTCCCATGGACAACCAAGCCTCATTTGGGACTCAACCCTGTCACTGCTCAGCCTTTACAACAAGGTGTTTTTGAGCAGGTTCCAAAAGGTCCACCCTGGGAGGACTCTGCGCGTGGCAGCGTTTTTCTCAGTCCATCCCTCCTCTGTGATTGTCCTCGCTCCTCTTCTACTTCTAGCTCTCCCAAGAGCTCTCCATCCAGAAGGGCATTTTGTCCTCTCAGCCCGTCAGAGAATTCTGGACAGTTATCTATTCCACAGGAGAAACATGGCAGATCCCTCCTACTTCCAACTCCTGCACAAAGGAAAGGAGGTACGGGGAGCCTGAGGACAGGCTGAGCTTGTGTTCCACGTGGTGCTTTCCCTTGTTCAATCGGGCCGGCCTTTAAGGCCTGCTTGAGTGAAAAGCTTCCAGGGCCAGAGGCAGCCACCTTCTTCACTGCTCTCTGGTTTCTCGTTTCAGTGGAATGTCAAAATTCAATTTATTTTCTTTGGCATTTTTCTTATTGTGATCATATTCATAAGACAGCCATTCCACACAGGAAAGATATATTCCAGAACAGAAAAGAATTGCTTAGAGGCAACTTAATAAAAATGATGTTACCAGAACAAAATAAGAAAGGATCAAAATGGATAGCAAAAATCTACAACAAAGGTGTAATATCTAGAATTTTGAATATCATAAACTGTCTGGGTTAGAAGGAACCTTGGAGATCATCTGGGCCTGGATCCATCCTGCCTTCCAGAAGCACCCCTTACTTCAGCCTTCCTAGCAACGGAGGGCGGGAAGGGCTTGGTTAAACACCCCCCCGTGCCCCCTCCCACACAGAGACAAGTAAAAGAGAGCCCATCACCTCCCTGGCAATCTGGAAAATCACTGTGTGTGGCTTTTTGCACAACCAACCCAGCTCTTCAACTGTAAATTCATCATAGCTCTCAATTGTTTGAGCTTTGTTTTCATTTAATTCCTTTCAAAATTATAAATATAACTACCATGATGCAGGCAGCTAGATGTTTGATCAATCAATCAATGGAAAAGAAAAATAAACAGAAACCTCTGTAATAAAACAACAATTCCTCAGTTTTGTAGAGGTGTAACTGCCTGGGGGTGTTTTCTTGGCCAAATATGGTATTTGAAGGTGGGAGGGTGACTATCCCCTTGTCTACTGCAACGAAGGGAATGCAGCCAAGACCTCACCCGACCCATGGCAGGAACATTCGGATGCTGTCCAGGGAGGCCAGACAATCCGAAGGGGGTGAAACCCGAGAGCCTGGCTCCTCTGGAAGCATGAGCGCATTCTCGGAAAAGAAACACCCAACCGTCTCTTTCCACCTCCAGCAACGACAACAGCAAGGCCCGACTCACGTTATGGCAGAGAACTGGGTCTGATTTTGCGGCCAATCGATAAAGCACATCACTCGCCCAAGCATCACTTCAGTGGTGGAATAGTATCCTTGAGGGAAGGAGAGCAGCGAAGCCAAGAGCCATATAACACAGATGACAACCTTGGTGGCTGCAGCTGATAGCCTTGGTTGCAGAGGATGGATAATGGCCATGTATCTTTAAAAGAGAGAGAGGGAGGGGGAGAGAGGGAGGGAGGGAGATATTTAAAACGTAGCCAGAAAACATTCAGCAACCAATAAAGAGAGAAGTTTGCATCCACCTGCAGCCTCTGCCTCCTCTTTAAAGGTGCCGGGGGGAGCTTCTCCATCCTCTGCTGCCAGTTGAAATCCCTGGGCGCCCAGCCCACCTCCCCTCCGCTGCTTTGTCCTGCTCCCTTCCCATCTGCATCTGGCAGGAAGCCACCTGCCCCAAGCCTCATGGAGCCCACGGGGTGCCCTTGCCTGGAGGTGCCTGGGCTGCCATGGAGCTTGGATTGAGATCGATGGTTTGGGGGGCTACAACTGCAGCCCCACCCAACCTCATTCCCAAAATGAAAAGCCTCCCACGATTATGCACAACACAGCAATTGCTCTTTGTTCTGCAGTTCCTCCCCTGTTCTACTGTTTACTATTTTATTATTTTTTACTCCTTGCAATAAGGGTCAGCCGGCTGATTATCCAACCTACAGACCACTGGGTGGTGGCTGAGAGACATCTGTGGGCTGCCATCTAACGGCTGTCAGGATTTTCACAGCCAGAGAATAAGCGCTGTGGTAGAGTTGAAGTATGGGAAAAGGGTTTAGAGGTGGGGGGTCCATTACCCTAGGATATTAGGGGAGCAGAAGAGGTGAGGGGCTGGGGCCAACGGGAGCAACGGGCAACGGGAAGGAACCGGCAAGCTGGGCAAGTTAGAGAAAGACCAAAGGTCCTTTCAATTGTATTTCCCAGTTAAGTGTGCTAAGCAGGGACTGTTAGCTAATTCCAGGGCTATCCAATTCTAGGTTGACAAGACTGACCAATCCATTTGCTCTTATATCTCTGCCTTTTATTTTGACTTCCTAAGTGAAAAACTCGATAGTTGCCTCTGTTAAATTTCATCCTGTCACTTGCAGCCCTTTCCAACTCATGGCCCAGGGGTCACATCAGTGTTGGGATTCAGCCAGTTTGCACCTATTCGGGAGAACCGGTTGTTAACTTTCTAAGACGTTTGGAGAACCGGTTGTTGGAAGAAATCTCCTTTTGTTTCCCCCCCCCACTTTACAGGGCTAATCCTGTAAGGAAGGCAGGAAGGAAACATTCTGGTTCCCCTATCCTGTTTCCAGCCCCATCTTTATTGCCCTGATTACAGAAACTGCCTCTCCGGTTAACCCTTATTACAATGTAGCAGCTAAGGCGAAGCGCCCATCGACCTGAGTGACGTTGAGTTGACCCAGTCACATGACCACCCAGCCATGCCTACCCAGCTGGCCATTAGGACAGAGAACCGGTTGTTAAATTATTTGAATCCCACTACTGGATCACATGCAACCCTGGATAACTAGTAATGTGGCCCCACAAGATCATAAACTATTAACATTATTATGTGATTAATATACATCCACTGTATGTTTTATCTGCAGCCCAAGACCCTTCCTCTTCACCACTCTAATCTATCAACAACATTTTGAATGTTATTTCTGCCTTCTCAGCTACAAGGCCTTCTACTGTGTGTAGCGATGAGGCCAGCCTTCCCTCCACCCTTCATTCAAGGCAGTGCTCTAAGTACTGACTAGTAGAACAACAGGAGCTGATTTCTGGGCAATCCATCTGATTCTCTTCCAATTTGACAAGAGGCAGATAAGCATTCTGATGCAGTTTCTGAGCTATCTGGGAAGCCTCTGTTGGCTAACAAAATTTTTAACAAACTCAAGGTCTTACACTCAGGCAAGATGGTCGCACCAGTTCTTGCCTGCAGGCAAAATGTATTTCTTTCAGATCTTCCAATGCACCATTGTTGCTACTAGTATTATTACATTTTAAAAAATATACTTAATTTGTGTCATTCAACACCGAACATATAAAACAGACTACAAGGTTTGGAAGGGACCTTGGATATCTTCTAGTTCAACCTTCTGCTCAAGCTGAAGACCTTATGCCATTGCAGACAAATGGCTGCCCAGGATCTTCTTGGAAACCTCCAGTGGTGCCCCCCACCCCCAATTCCGGCAGGCAAGCTGTTTCACTGATTATTTGTTCTAATTGACAGGAAAATAGTCATCCTGAGGGGAGAAAGCACTGGGAATCTTACAGAGAGAAATGGAATGGGCTACCTGTGAATAAAGGGATTATTCATAGCCCCTTGTTGAAAATGATTAATTGCAAATATACTTTGCAAGGAGGTAACCAAGAATATTTGTTCATAAGATTTATGATGCCCAGTAGACTGAGCGTCATGGTATGATCTCAGTGGTTCATGTTGCATAGGAGGCTGTTTGCTCAAGTGGCTGTAAAGGGAGAATTAAAAGCAGAGATGAGTTTGGGGAGGGGGGTGGATGACATGCTTCCCCTCCCTTCCCAGGAGGTCTACTCAGAAGGAAGCCCCATGGTGATCAATGGCATTCATTGGCACATAACTATGTGGATGAAACTTGGCCTTTCCTGTATGTGTGATCTTTTAGAGAAATTATTTATGGGCTTATATGCCAGCTATCTTATATAATGACTAGGAGGCTCACATCTATAAAAAAGAATTAAAGTTAAAAATACAGGTAGTCCTTGGCTTACAACCACCTAGCCTAGAACCCTCACCTTGCAACTGATTTGGAGCTGTAGAGATGATGAATGAAAGATGTGACCAGATTTGGCAACTTATTTCACTTATTTCCCCTATCCTGTTTTTTTTATAATTCTTTGCCTGACTATCTCTGGAGAAGATACTTCTCCAAGAAGAAGGAGAGTGCAAAAGTTGCCTTGAAACTCAACGTTAAGAAAACTAAGATCCTGGCATCCAACCCTCTCAATTCCTGACAAATAGATGGGGAAGAAATGGAGGCAGTGACAGATTTTATTTTCCTAGGCTCCAAGATCGCCGCAGATGGGGACTGCAGCCAAAAGGCGCTTGCTCCTGGGGAGGAAAGCTATGGCAAATCTAGACAGGAGACTAAAAAGCAGAGAATTCACCCTGCCAACAAAAGCGTGTCTAGTCAAGGCTCTGGTTTTCCCAGTTGCAATGGATGGCTGTGAAAGTTGGACCATAAGGAAGGCTGAGTGCCAAAGAACGGAGGCCTTTGAACTCTGGTGCTGGAGAAGAAGACTCCTGCATTGAGTCCCTTGGACTGCAAGGCCATCCAAGCGGTCAGTCCTAGAGGAGATCCACCTTGACTGCTCTTTAGAAGGCCAAATCCTGAAGAGGAAACTCAAAGACTTTGGACACCTGATGAGAAGGAAGAAAGACTCCCTGGAGAAGAGCCTCATGCTGGGAACGATGGAGGGCAAAAGAAGAAGAAGGGGACAGCAGAGAATGAGGTGGCTGGATGGAGTCACCAAAGCAGTTGGCGTGAGCTTCAATGAACTCCAGAGGATGGTAGAGGACAGGAAGGCTTGGAAAAACGTTCTCCATGAGGTCGTGATGGGTCAGACACGACTTCGCAACTAACAACATCATCGCTGGAGAATTCAAAGGAATGTACAAATGGCATGAAAAGGGAACAAAAAGTATCCCCCGTGATTAATTCCATGCTCTACAGACAGAGAAAGGGGCTGTTTCCCCCACTGAGTGGATACTTTCTATCCCGCTTGGTTTCTTCCTGCATAATATGAGTAATATACTCCTTGTGTTCCTCCTGAGGCAATTACTCTCCCCCTCAGCTGCAGCCCTGTCCAGCACAAAGATATTAGAGAGCCGTGTCTTCCCAGCTGTTATTTCAATTAACTTTTTGTTTTTATTGCTGTGTTTTTAACCTGGCCTCTCCCTCTCCTAGTCCTGAAGCTGCTTCGGTTGCTGCAGTTACTCCAAGGCGGTGTAGCCTCTTTCCATTGTGCTGACTGATCAATGGTTCAAAATGCTTGAACAAATGGAATGTTGGTGTGTATTCAAATGCCTAGGAAATATTCTGCACTTAAATCATCTCCCTTGAGCAACAAGGAACACCAGTCTTGTAATCGGCTTCTCGATGGCCTACAATGGCATTTTGCCCATTTATTTAATCAATTTTGCTATTGACTTCGTCTACTCTGCTTTTCTTAGCTGTGGGGAGATGAGGATCGAGCACCCGATGAGTGAACACCCACTCTTAACTTCTCAAATTATCCAGACTCAAAGTAATTGTTGTTGAAAATCCTCAGGATTAGGATTTTAGGTTTCAAAGGCAAATGCCCAACAAAAGGAAATAAAAATAAAAGAAAGGACACATTATTTGCATTATTCCAAACCCCTAAAGACGTGCAGCTTATGCAGAAGGGGAGCCTCCTAAAGGTTGGGCACTGAGAGCCCCGGATGGCAGAGCCTCCTTGCATGAAATGAAAAGCGTTATTATTATTATTCGAATTTATAAGCCGCACCCATCTCACCACATAGGGACTCGGGGCGTTCATTATAGCAGAGCAATAACAGCCAGACAGATGAAAAACTGCAGCTCTGACCTCCAAATTAGTGGTGGATGAAGCCTCCAGGGAGTTTCCTCCCCCACTTCTAACTGGAATGTACCAGCTTGTTCCAGGTGAAATCAGCACATATTTTAAAAATTCAAGAAGGGACCATCCAGACAGTCGTCTTTCTTAGAGAGAAGCCTCCCCTCTCTCCAGCCGCCGCCTGGCTTTTTATGGTGGGAATGTTTCAAGGTAGTCAAGAGGGAAGTAAAATGTTTTCCAGTTTTGCTGTGGATGTTTCCTGCATTGCACATTCTACAATACCATTCTACAATAATGGATGCTTTTCATTTCATGGAACGATGGTGGATTTCAGAACACAAAAAATCCTCTCCATGAAACTCTTCCCAGAGAAATATTGAAAAATGGGGTTTAAAAAAAAATCCTTTGAGAACCATAAAGAGATTTACTCTTGACAAAATATATAAAGGCATGGATAGATATCCTCCGGTTCAAAAGCCATGTTTACAAACTATGTGGAGCAAATCTGCTCCCCACCCCCACCCTGCGAAGGAGGGCAGAGAACCTTTTTCATTCAACCAGCCGATCTCCACACCCTGCTGGCCATCCCCTGTGCAAGGGGACTCCCCACCCGCCTTCCTGGCTCATGTCCCGAAAAGCACGGTCACAAGCACCTCATCCCACCACAGGCAGCAGAGGGCATTTGCACAAAGAGGTAGCCGTTGACTTTGAGACCCAGTTGACTTTGCTCCCTCCACGGTGCCTTTTCCAAACCTGCCTTTTCCAAACCTCCGTTATGGGCCACCAGCTTGCCTGTGGCAATAAAATCCGGGCAGGAGCAAAAGGGCTGCCTCCTGATTCACCCTGGCTGGCTTTCTGAGGATGGACAGGCAGGACAATTTTCAAATCCATACAGAAATAAACCAGCCTTCTTCCCGGCTGGCCCCCAGGCAAAGGAGAGGGTAGTAGCTCACTTTGCCAGCCTCCATCAAGCCTCATCAAAACAGTTGGGAACCGGCTGGGCTGCCGGATCCACCCTGGACCCAAAAGTTTCCCCAAGCTCCACAAGAGACGTTGGTCCCCACAGCCCAACCAGGCTCCCAGGGGGCTGTGGTGGGGAGAACAGCCTGGAGGAGGAGGAGGAGGAGGAGGAGGAGCAACAGGGATCCCGCTTGGGGCTCCAGGCAGGACTGAGGTGGAAGCATTAGCATCGCCGGCGCAGCTTTCTTTTCTTTCTGCGACTTGGCACCTCGGGTAAAGCCAGAGTGCCCGTTTAGGGCGTTTTGCCAAGGCAGGAAAGAGATGGATTCTGAAAGAGCGTTTGAAAAGCCTCCGGACTTCTGCGCAAACCTGCACAGGCCTTAGATGCGCCTCTGCTCTTCTCTCCAATTCAATAATAATAATAATAATAATAATGATGATGATGATGATGATGATGATTGATGATGATGATGATGATGATAATGCACCGAATCTGAGCAAGTTTCTGCCTCTCAGCCAAACCGCATTGTTTTCGCCTCTGCAGCGCGCTTGATGTGCAAAGTCCGGCAGGCATGGAAGAGGCGAGGCTCGGGCAGGGAGCAGGGAGCGCCGAAGGACCGGCCCGCCTCGCTTTCCAGCAGCCCCTTTGGAGCCCCGCTTGGGAACGGGAGCCTGGGAGGGGCTGCAGGGCTTTCCCACGGGGCCCAGGCGAGAGCAGCGGAGGTCCCTTCCCCGGGGAAGGCTTCAGCGCCCCGGGGACAGGCAGCCGCGGGGGCTCCGCCTGTGTCCCTGGCAGTCAATCACCGGCGCCCCCCGCCCCTCCTTCAGAAGCGGGCGGGGGCAGGGGCGGAACTTTCTGCTCCTGGGCGGGCAGCATCGATTGCCGCGGCAAAGCCCGGAGCCGCCGTCTTCCCGCGGGCGTCCGGCTGCCTTGGCCGTCTCCCTCCAGCGAGCTGCGCCCAACTGCGGCGGGCCGGGGCAGAAGGAGCGGAGCCCACCCGGCCGCGCTCCCCTCCCGCTCCTCCCGCCCGAAGAGCCGCGCGGGGGCCGGGGCCGGGCCGGGCGGCGGCGCCTCACCTGTCGGCGGCGATGGCCGTCATGGAGTAGATGCTGGCCAGGACGGCGGCCACCGGGAAGAAGTTCTGGAAGCGGCAGTAGGCCCGCCCGTAGTACCAGTCGTTGTGCGCGGCGTAGGTGAAGTTGACCAGCGTGTTGAGGGCGGCCATGGCGGCCTCGGCGACGGCCAGGTTGACCAGGAAATAGTTGGTGACGGTGCGCATCCGCCGGTGGGCCAGCACCACCCACACCACCACCGCGTTGCCCACCACCGACACCAGCACCACCAGCGCGTAGGCCGCCGACCACAGCGCGACCTGCCAGCCCGGCTGCGCGAAGGGGTTGCCCGCCGAGCCGTTGCCCGCCGAGCCGTTGCCCGCCTCCATGCCAGCCGCCCCGCCGGCAGCACAGCCGGCCCGCCGCGCAACGCCTCCCGCGCAGCCCTTGTGCGCTTTGAGCCGCCGGCCGCCTGTTGAGCCGCCGCCGCCGCCCGAAGCCCTTGCCTGCCTGCCTGCCTTGCGCCAGCCCGGCGGCTTTATATAGCCCGGCGGTGGCGGCGGCGGCGGCGGCGCGTCAAGGAAGGTGGGCAGCGACGTGGTGCAGGCTCCCCGACGCGCCTTCCGACCAGCCCCGCCTGCCGCCTCCTGGGGAGTCGGAAGGGTCGGGTCCGCCAGCCGGTCCCAGGGGCGCTCAGCGCGGAGCGAAGGCGCTCAGATCAGGAACCTCCGGCCGCCTCTCCTGCGCGGGGAAGGCTTCGTCTCGGGAAGTTTCTTCCGCGGGTCAGGCGGCTTCCAGCTGCCCCGCTGCCTCCTTTCCTCGGGGCGGAGAGCCAGCCGCCCCCGCCTTCCTGCTTTCCTGCCGGGGCTTTGGGAAGGCCGGTGGGTCTCCCCCCGCTTCCCTCCCGTCTTCAGAGACGGCCGGGGCTTCTGGGTCAAGCCCTCCGACAGCCCCCCCCCCCGCCCTTCCCTCCCAGGGGGCTTTGGCTGGAGGGACCTGGAGGCCGGAGGGGAGATTCCAGCAAAGTTCCTGTAATTGGATTTCACTTCTTCAGCCTGAAGGATCCACCGTCTCTCTCAGGAGAATGAAAAGGAAAGGTTTGCGCATAAGGGAGCAATGCAAAAGGGGAAGAGAGGCTAAGTAAAAAAACCAACCACCCTTGGAGTCTTTGGTCCCAATTGGGCTCCCTGGGGACGGTTGCCCCTCCAGGTGACTCCCAAGCCATGTGAAATGCCATCCCAGGCTGAGGGCCCCTTTTCTCCCCTCCTCAGAATCGTCTGCCCAATTGGTCCAGGAGCCTGGGCAAGGGGCAGAGGGCAGGGCTTCTCCAGGGGGAAAGTGGGGGAAAGGAACAGGAGGCCAACTCAAGCCACAAAAGCAGGAGGGAAGCTGGCTCGATCCCAGCAGCCATCTAGCCAGAGACGGGCAGGGAGCGAGGGCGGTGGGGGTGGGGGTTGCCAGAGCTTTTAAGCATCCCTCTCATTGGGAGCAGGAAATTGCTCCTTAATTCTAGGTTGGCTCTCTCTTTAATAATCTTCCACCTGTAACTCCTTGTCCTGCCTTCAGGTGTTTTGGAGCATAGATTGAACCTCTCCCCTCTGTCACAGCCCCTCAAATATTGGAAGGTCCCTATCATGTCACCCCTAGTCCTCCTCTCTGCTAGACCAGGCATACTCAATTCCCTTAAGTGTTCATTGGACAGTTTAACCTACAGAGCCCTGGTCATCTTTATTGCTCTTCTCTGCATTCCTTCGAGGACCTCCGCATCCTTTTTGTATCATGGGGATCAGAACTGGATGCAGTATTCCAAGCATGGTCTTACCAGAGCATTATAGAATGGCATTAACACTTCACCTGGAGATGACACGCTCTCTGGTGGCTTGCAGAGACTTCTTCCCCAGCAGAGCATTTAGCATGGAGGCCTCTTTGGAAGATACTTATTCACTCTGCTTTCCTAGAGGTCACCAGAGACCTTCTTTACAGTTGTCCAGAGTGGATGCCAAGAGAGGGATTTGGTTTACAGTACAATTTAATGGCAAGTTCAAATGGTCTTTATTGGTTTTATAAAAATGTCAAGGGAATTCATGGAGGGGCAAGAGCAAATAAACTTTGCAATATGTCAATAAATGTGTAAGAGAGGCCAAGCTATCTGGGCATTCAGGGGGGTTGCAGATCCAAATCCGCTCCTAATTTAGATCTTATATCCAGTAGTGATCTGCTTTTCTAGTGGCTTTGTCCCCCAGGGGGCCTTCAGGAAAAGGAGCGCCAAGAAGAAAACGCTTTGTCAGGTGAGGTGGCTTCTCCAAGTCCAAGCATGCCAACTTGGAAACAAAGCATTTCACTGCAAGGAGGTTAGATATGGACACCGAGTAAACAAAAGGAAGCGGCTGTAGCTGTGCCTGGAACTAAGCCGTTATACCTTTTGGGTGGATTTGACTTCATTGTTGAATGAACATCTTTATAGCTTGTAAACGGGAATTTATGGTTTCTGCCCAACCTCCCGCTGCTTGGACAGTAAGACAAAGATAAGAAAACCACCTTATCTTCGGTGTGTCAAATCAAAGAAAAAGCATCCCTGGAAGGAATGCATGAAAAAAACCAATAAAGCTTTCATTTAAATTCCTGCAACCTCTCTTATGTCCAAAAGCTGAAGTCCCTTTTCAGCCAGCAGGGGGCAGCACTGAAAACGTCATGAAAAGAACAATCCTGATAGTCCAATCTGCGTTATTTAAATTATTTTCCCTCACCTGTTTTCCGCTTTACTTCCGCAGCATTCCACAAAAAAAAGTTAGAAACAGCCCCATCTCATGGATTCAAGGGATTCAAGGACATTCAAGCAGGCCCACCAAAATCCAGAGTTTTCGGTATTGGCAAGTCAGGTCTTGTGACCAAGGATTGAGAGCAAAATATAGAATAACAGAATTGGAAGGGGCATTGGAGGACTTCTAGTCCAACCTCTTGCTCAAGCAGGACACCATAAACCATTCCAGACAAACGGCTGTCCAACCTCTTCTTGAAAGGCTCAAATGATGGCGCACCCACAATTTGTGGTGGCAAGCTGTTCCACCGATTGTTCTCTCTGCACAGGCACGGAATAGGTGGCACTTGACTCAGCCGCAATAACTGAGGGAGGGAGATCTAGGTGTCCTACTGGGCCACTGCTTAAGTATAAGCCAGCAATGGGCTGCAGGTGCCCAAAAAGCCGATGCAGTCCTAGGCTGCCTCAGCAGAGGCTGCAATAGCATCAACATCATGAGAAGTGAAGGTATCACTTTATGTTCCACACTTGGAATACTATGTCCAGTTCTGGTCACCACAATGCAAAAAAAGATGCTGAGATGCTAAAAAGAATGCAGAGAAGAGCAACCAAGACGGCCAGGGTCTGTGGGCTAAATGGTATGTCTAACCTATCAAAGAGGAGGGTTAGGCAGGGGAACCTCATAACTCTTCTTCTTCCAGTATTTGCCGGGCTGTCACAGAGAAGAGGGGGCTGGCTGGTTCTCTAAAGCATAAGAGAACAGAACGAGAATTCACGGGTGGAAGCTTGTTAAAGGGAGAATGAAAGAGATATTTTCTGGCAATCAGTGGAACAGTGTGCCTCCCAGAGTTATGGGTGTTCCATCAGTGAAAGTTTTAAAAAGTAAACTGGGCAACCATTTGACCAGGATAGGATAAGGTCTCCCGCCTTCAGCAGGGGGTTGGACTAAAAGACCACCGAGGTCTCTTCCAAGCCTTTGATCCCATGTTCTGTGAAGATAGCAGTGTGGAGTCTAAAGATGGATGAACTCCCATGCAATAAGGAGGCATGTTTGGCTTCTCACGTTCCTCCGCTGGAAATTCCCATTTCAGTTTGTTTTGAGATCAAAAAGGCATCTGCGTCTTCCATAGTATTGGCAGATGCTTCAAAGCCCGAGCTCTACAAATGGGGAAGTAACCTTCTGGGGAAAGAGAGGAAATTATCTTTGGAACTGTTTTTGAGATTATTCCTGCAAGTGCCCTGTTTCCATCGAGCGTCTTGGCTTAAGGAAGGAAGGAAGCAAAGCCCATCCATTTTCCATCCATATCTGACCCAGAAGGGGAGCAAAGTCTAAGCTGCTTCCCTCCACTCTACCCAGCAGCCTCCAGGCAATGGGGTCATCTTTTAGTTCCGATTCCAGGTTTTATCTTATTTTCTTCCATTTTTAGTCAAAATAGGGACATTTGCTTTACTCGGCTACAACTTGTGAAGGTAAAGAGCATCCCTTCATGCGCTGCTACCGTTGGTTTTCCTCGGTTGAACTCCTAAAGTCCAGCGGTGAGGAGTCTTTGGCACTTCTTGAGCTGCTGACTTTAGGGTGGGAGCCAAGTGCGCAGAGGGAAATAAAGGCTGACTCAGGCTCTCCTCTTGGTCTCCCATCTGTGTGGCCTACGAGGCCCTTCGCCCTCTCCCTTTCTTCCCTGCACAGAAGAGCCCGGAGCTCTAGCTTCTCCCCCCTGGAGGTGCTCGGCTTTGTCAGGCTCTAGCCCTGCACTTTCTCGACGGGAGCATGGAATTTGCTTCGCCCATTGTGCTCAGGTCAGACTTCCATTCGTGGGGACGCTCACTTGCAGGCACAGGACACTCCGCTCCCCCTGGAACGCCCGCAGCCATTCACCACAAGGCACAGGGGTTTCACTCACTTGCACCTGTGGCTTTAAAAAACGATGCCCTGGAATTTCAAAACCATAATACTGATTCTAAGGAGCTCAAGAAGCGGAATGGGCCCACTTGCCACAGCCAATTCTCCATGGGCCAACTCGCTGTGGGACAATTCAACAATTCAATTTAATTATTTAAAATAATTAAAACATCATTTTAATTTTGTTATTCAAAATTACAGCATTTCATTCTGTCCCTCCTTTGGCACCCTTTCTTTACTGACCCTATTCCTCTGTTTCTTTGATATTAGTGTGACTCTTGTCCCACGGCGAGTTGTGACAGAGCCCTCAAGAGGATCCTCAGGGCACAGAGGGTCCTTCTGGGAAGTCAAGCCCAGATAGGTAGGTTTGATCTCTTCATTTTCCTGAAAATCCTGACATCTTCCTGACACCAGGATGGAAGAGATAAAACAAGCGATGGCTTGTTTTATTGCCACCCCTGTGATTTTAGGTCTTTATCAATGAATTTCCTACAGAAGTTCTTACCTTCACGATTCCGCCTTTGCTGAAGGGAGAAGGGAGGCCACCTCATCCTCACCCTCACTGAGTACGATGGATGGAAAGGGATGGTGTGGCCAATGAGTTTTGCTTCCACAATTAGGGAAAATGGAAAAGCCAGGGAACGCAAAAGGAGATTTGTGCTTCACAAGCTCATCATTTTGGGGGGAGATAGAAACAATACTGTTATATTAGGTCCTCACTATTTCTTTTAAAAATTCTTATTAGATTTTGGCAGTGGTGAACTTCAATTTTTTTTACTCCTGGTTCTGTGGGCGTGGCTTGGTGGGCGTGGCAACGGAAGGATCCTGCAAACTCCCCATTCCTTCCCCATCAGCTGGCACTCGGGAGGCAGAGAACAGATGGGGGCGGGGCCAGCCAGAGGTGGCATTTGCCGGTTCTCCCAACTACTCAACATTTCCACTACTGATTCTCCAGAACATGTCAGACCTGCTGGATTTCACCCCTGGATTTTGGTCCCTCATTGTAGGCTGCCCAAAGGGACGTGGGAGTCAGGAGGCCAATAAGTGAGATAAAACTAATGTCCCACCTTTTTTTATACAGTTGCAAGGCAAGCAGCCCCCGATAGCCCCATCTTTCTTAGACCTGATGATTCTTCAGCCCAATCCAGGCCATCCGAGAGGAGCCATCCCACTGCAGGTTGCTGACAGGATTCCGGTCCTCTGTAATTTGTGCGGGGGCTGCCACAAGGCCCCCTTTCATTCCCTGGCTCTCCTGGGGGGAGATGAGGGGGGAGCTCTGAAAGCTTTTGGTCAGGTCAGAGGCGTTGCAGCTGTTTCAACAGCTTCCCCTGAGCCTCCAAGGCTGAAAACGCCTCTTCACAAGTTTATCCAGATCTAACCTTTTGCTGTCTTTAATTATAGAGATTGCTGTTTTCCATTTATTTAATCAAAGCTGGGCACTCTGACCTCAGTGGCACTTAACACAGATGCTGCTGCCATAAAATCCTGCTTTGCATTTTGTCACATCTCATGAAAGCCAAGTGCAAAGTATGCAAATAATTCCTTAAAGTGAGTAACTCCCTTCAACTAATGATGCTCCTGAAGCACACCTAAAACTGAATGGGTTAAGCCGGAGAAGAGGCATGCTGAGCCAACTGACTACCATGGACAACTGGTTTCCAAGGTGGCAGACTTGGGGGGCACTCTTCCTTCCTCCAGGCTCGCCCAGGGAAGAGGGATTGCGGCCAACAGAGGAGGAAAATCTGCTTGCTTTCCTTCAGATTTTTCAAAACTGCCTGCTCTGCAAAAACTGGTAGCATCCCTTGCCGTGGCACAGAAATTACCCCAGAAGCCACCTGCAGCTGCAAAGAACAGGAAGCGATCTCAATAGTTCACTGGTGGGAGTCAAGTGGCTACACCAAATGAACAAATGAATGAATGAATGAACCCTACTAGTTTTATATAATGATATTTTATATCATTGCCTTTTATTAGTGCCTGTACACCTCCCTGAGTCCCGGAAGGGAGAAGGGCGGTATAAGAATTTAATAAATAATAATAATAAATAATAGTTGCATATAACAAAATGTGTTAGAAATATGGGGTGCCGTCATTACAATTGTCCTCAGAGGATTGTTTTCTGCTTGGTTGTTTATCTAATGTTAATCCTTGCTTTATGGCTCGGGGCCTAGTTACCTGCGGAACCGTCTCCTACCACATACCTCCCACCGACCGATTCGCTCCCAGGGGGAGGGCCTCCTCAGGGTGCCGACCGCCGGTCAATGCTGGCTGTCGGCGTCCAGGGGTAGGGCCTTCTCTGTGGCAGGGCCCACCCTCTGGAACGACCTGCCCCCCCCGACCTTCGCACTATCACGGACCTTCCCCTCTTTCGCCGCTCACTCAAGACTCATTTCTTCCAACAAGCTGGACTAGCCTAGAATTTGAGACCTCACGTACGCCAAAACTCCAACCAAACTAGTAAATGGTTAATAGGTTAATGGGAATTTTAGTACAAGTTAATTTAATTAATTTTACTTCTTTTATTGTATATGTTATTATTTATTATGGTAGATTTATCTGTACACCGCCCTGAGTCCATTTCGATGGAGATAGGTGCGATTTACAAATCGAAATAAATAAATAAATAAATATTGAAGGCCGATACTCAGACCAAAGCCAGAGTCCTGCATTGCTTGGAGCTGGTCTTCTGCAGGGCTGTGACTTCCTCTAGTCCACGTCTGAGATGCAACAAAAGCTCTGCATTCATGGAGATGGACAATTAGACAGAGTTTCAGAAAAGCTACAGTATTGCAGCCGACCAGACCGGGTTTAACTATCCTCCTCCAGTTACCAAGCCTAATCCGTGGCTGAGGACCACAGGCAGGAGAGCTGAACTGGTGAAGCCACCCATGAAACAGCGCATGCAGTTCTGTGCATCACAATACCAACAAGACGTTGAGTCTCTAGAAAGAGTGCCGAGAAGATTGCAGGTCTGCAGGCTAAAGTATGTGGTGAATGTTAAGAGAAGTAGGTATGTCCGGCCTATTCTTTCTCTTTGCACACATAACAACCTCCTATGATTCAAAAAGTGGCGGGGTTTGCCGAAATGGCAAAAATCTCAGCTTTCTTAAAAGATCAGAAACAGGAGAATTATGCACAGGAATGGGTAAAATGGATTGATTATATACAGAATAGATATCAGACCAGGAAGTACTATGTAGCCTTTAGGTAAGAATGTTTAGATTGATAGGGTGATATGTGAGTGAAACAATGTGAATAGAGCAAATATTATATGGGATGTTTGGAATTATTAGAGTGGTGTATAGCGGAAGTCAGGGGGGTGGGTTTGTATGGGAGGTGGGGGAGGGTTAGGGTGGAGGGTGGGGGTTATGTCTAGGAAAAAAAAATTATGTTATGATTTATATATGTTCAATTAATTTAGAAGATGGGGTTAATGGGATATTCTTACTTTAAGAGAGATTTACATTATGATTGTTTGGAGGTGAGGGGATACAATACTGGAATGACAAATTTATTTTAAGACAGGGGGAGGGGAGGGGGTATAGTATTGGTAAGTGATTTATATTATATGTCGGGGGTAAAAAGGGGGAAAATAGGTTTGAATAAAACTTTTTTCAATAAAATAAAATAAAAAAAAACAACCTCACATGGATGCCCAGGTTGAGCTGTGAGAGCCAAGGCTGCTCTGCAATGCAGCAACACCAATGCCAGGGCCTGAAGATGCAGCCCACCTTTGGAGACTTTCCGAGTAGGGGGCTGGCACCCAGAGCTTTTTTTGGGGGGGGGGCAAGGACCGGCAGGCCAGGGGTGGGTTCCAGAACAGACAGCGCTAAACAAGGGAAGACACCCCTGACGTGTAATACTGGTGGCCAGTTCTGTCCCTGGGAGCTCACTCCCAGCCCCTGCCTGGACAGGGGGCCCTTAGAGGCCCTGTCGTCTGACCTTCGGAATGCCAGGAGGGTCAAGCATAAGAGGTGCTGCAGGAGGAAACCAAGGGATGTCTCCATCCGAGGACAACTTGGAGCTGCCATTAAGGCCTCCCTCCCTCTGGTCAGAGCAGCCAAAGATCATTTTTTTCTCTGCCCTTAGGGTGTTTGCAGAGTGTCACCCAGCAGCCCTGCTCAAGGCCGCTTGGTCCCTCCTGGGACAGGGGTTCTCGGAGGATCATCTTCAGGGCTGCGCAGAGGAATTTGTTCAACACCTGAGGGGTGATTGTAAATGGTGCCAGGCTGAACTCTGCCCCGGAGGATCTGGGTTTCCTGCTGGCCCTCAGAATATAACCGGTCCCCCTTATTGCTACTGGTCTTACAGCTGCTGCTTGTTTTGCAAGGATTGCTTGCGTGGTTGGGTTGAAGAAACCAGAAGAGAACATTGGAAAGCCAGTAGCTCTGCCAGGCTCCGGCTGATGCCCACAGAATACTTGGAAGGCACCCAATTCAATCCTGGGTCCACCCAAAGGATGGAGTGTTTTTACACTAAGACTTGGCAGGCCAAGCGTGCCACGGTCCTATTTTTCCTTAAAAACAATTTGTCTGAAAATTTCCTGTAAATCCAATGCAAAACATTTCCTCTTTTCTTTTCCGTACCTTGCCTCCTCCTCCTCCTCCTCCTCCTCCTCCTCCTCCCCTTGGATCCTCTACTTTCTGAGCGTCACAATATGCAGCATTTCTTCCCTTGTTTTCTGTTCCACTGGCCTGGCCTCCTAGGAGCTCTTCCACAGGAACACTCCCTCTGTGATTCACCCCCTCAGTTACTTGGACTTCGGCACTTGAAAGCTGCTCTGCTTTGCAGAGGGGACTTCAGGTGGCCTGGATTCATGAGGAGCTTCTGGCATTCCCTCGTGGAGAAGGCAGCCAAATTGAACATCTGTCTCTCAACAGAGGGGGTGGGGGCGTGGGGAGCATAGGACATCATCGGTCTCCAGTCTACAGCAGGGTCCTTTCAACTGTGTTCCAAGAAGGCTCCACACCCATTTGCACCACTCAGGTGACCCTGAGGACACAGATAAATCTCTGGGTGACCTTAACGACCCGCTAAAATGATGCAAACAACCAGCTGTCTGCAAGGAGTATAAATCCTTCCATTCTCTCACCCATCCAGTCAGAGCTGAAAAAGCTTCTTGGAAGAGAAGCGAAACGTCTTCAAAGGAAAAGCAGAAAGTCCAGTTGCCTCTTGAAAAAACACCTTTGGGTGTTATTTAAAATTATTCTCTTTGCTCCTCTGAAAGGTTCCTTCCTCCTGGTATCATTTTCTTTCAGTTGAGCTTCAGGCAGAACTTGAGAAGTTTGTCGCCCCCCACCCCCTCGAGAGTGTCTCAGCCCATTTTCCCTGGCGGATCTTCCCTGGAATCCCCTGCAGGTTGCCCCTCCAGTTCCAGCTGCTGGCTTCTGTTGTGCAATTGAATCCTTTCCTTAGGAAGCACCCAAAAGCAGAGGGCCTGTGACCAGGTCTCCCTCTGCCCCTGTCCCCTTCAGTGGGATTGGACTCCAGGACAAATGGACCAGAGCTCAGGCAAAGGACACTGGACAGGAGGAAGGGATGATGTTGGAAGGAAGCTTTTGGGCCTGAAGAGAGATCAAATGGTCCCATTGTCAGTAAAGATCGCAGCAGGCCAGGCAACCTGTGGCTGACCCAGGAAGAGGGTTGGTTCCACTCCATGTCCACCTTTCAGGCTTCCGGGTTGAGCCTTCAGCCCCAAGACGGCCGTTGCCCTTGGGGGGAGCTTTTCTCCAGCAGATCAGAGCCACAGCCTGGTTGCCCTGCCGGTTCCAACGCCTGGGCCCACTGAGGCAAGCAGAGAGGCAAAGGAGAACCACCATGCTCATCGCCACGACTTGAGTGAGCAGCTTCCAGAAACCTTGGTGAGGCACCTGGGAAGCTGATGTGCTGATTAGTGTCGTGCTGCAGAAGGACGACGTCAAGGGAAGGGTGGTGCCCAGTGGTGGGTTCCTACGGGTTCAGACAGGTTTGGCCAAACCAGTAGTGGCTTGGTGGCCTGAGTCACTGGAACCAGCAGCGACCCCCAAACTAGTTCTCCAGGTGGAGCCTATAGCACCAACTTGTTTTTTGCTTCTGAGCACGTGCAGAAGAATTTTTATTGCACTGTGTGTGCACCGCACCCACATGTGAACTGGCAGTAGTGACTGCCGGAACCCAGCCCTGGTTGTGCACTGGTGTTTTGCCTACAGTTGGTCCGACCCAAACAGCGAAGACTAGGATAGATCCATAGATATGCAGCCACATTTTCTTGGGGGCTTATACCTCATTTCCCTTTTCTCCCCGCCCTCTAAAACCCACCACATCCAGGCACACCCTGTTGCCCTTCACCTGCCTTGGTCTCCCTGGAATATGAGGCCCCCCCACTGCTGGAGGCAGAATGCCAGGTGAGAGCCTTGATCTGGTCAGTTGCCCACGTTAACCATAAAGAAGTTTCTGGCAGAATAATACACAGGACAAAAACGGGCTTCCAATGCCCACGCACTGGAAGACGGAAAAAAAGACTGCGTCTTGGTAGTCATAAAGACAAATTGCTAAATCAATACATTTTAGGTCTTTTCAGTGGGATGCTAAAGCATTGTGTTACCTTTTATTACTCTCATCTAGCAACAATTTCAAAGATGTTTGGGAGCGCCTAGACACTCCCACATAACACCTATCCTGCGCGAGCTGCACTGGCTTCCTGTGGTCTTTCGGGTGCGCTTCAAGGTTTTAACGACCATCTTTAAAGCGCTCCATGGCTCGGGGCCTAGTTACATGCGAGACCGCCTCCTGCCCCATACATCCCTCAGACCGATACGCTCCCACAGAGAGGGCCTCCTCAGGGTGCTGTCGGCCGGGCAATGCCGACTGGTGACACCCAGGGGAAGATCCTTCTCTGTGGCGGGACCAGCCCTTTGGAACGACTTACCCCCTGAACTCCGCACCATCTCCGACCTCCGCCTCTTCCGCAAGTGTCTGAAGACACACCTATTTCATCTAGCCGGCCTAGCGTAACCTCCATACTGACTATTAGATAGTTTTTAAACTTGGGATTTTAATTCGGTTTTTAGCGCAGGGTTTATTTATTAGAATACATAAGTATTTTAAATTTCATATATTTTATATATTTTGTATGTATTTTAACATCCCTGTGCGCCGCCCTGGGTCCTAACAAGGAGAAGGGCGGGGTATAAATTTAATAATAAATAAATAAATAAATTTCCAAAGCACGAAGACGACATCCAAACCATGCAAAAATCTCCCACTCAATTAATTAGCTGGTTGGGATTTGTCTGTCATGAAGGCCGTGTAGATGGCAAGGAGCCCCACAGATGTGTCCCCCTCCCTCCCCTCAACCACATTCATGCGGTTGGGACTGTCCAGGCTTAACTTCCGGTTTGTTGGATCTGATTCCGTTAGTGAAGCCTTTGTGGTCATTGTACATCATGTATATATCGAAATTGCTTAGGATGCACGGGGTTTTTCCTCCCTTCTCCCCCTCCGCTCTCTGCTGCTGCTGCTGCCGCCTTGGCACAACAGTACAGCAGCCCTCGTTTGCTCTTCTCTTCCTTCCCGGCCTTTGAGTAGTAAATGAAATCATTCCTGGAGTCCCTGAACTCTTCCCTTCATCTCTAGTGCCCACCTGGCCTCTTGTGGGACCTTCTGTTTTATTAGATCTTCAAACAAAATGTGGCTGCTTGCGCAAGACAGTCCCAGTGGAAAGTAGATTGGGCCACCCTTGGAATACTGCATTGGGTTCTGAGGGTAAGACAGAAAGTAGCAGACGGAAACTTATCAAGGCGAGATCCAACCTAGAAATAAAGAGAAATTTCCTGACACTGAGAGAGCAATCAACCACGGGAGCAGCTTGCCTCCAGAAACTGTGCCTGCTGCATCCCTAGGGGCTTTGAAGAAGAGGCCAGACCTTCCTTTGCCCAGAGCGCTACAGCAGAGTCTCCTGCTTGAGCGGGAGGCTGGAATAGAAGACCTTCAAGGTCCCTTCTCACTCCGGTGTTCTGTATTTGAGCCCCTTGAAGAATGGCCACACATTCTATTCTTCTCAAATGAAGACTGGAATTGAGCAGAGGCACTTGGGTGTAGATTTAAAAACCATTTAAAATAATGTTCATTTTTAAAACAATGCTTGAATTCTGACTGTGTTGTAAATTCTGTTTCTGGTTATTTTTATTTCTAGGCAGCTCCTAGTAAATGCAAGCACCTGAAAAGTCCTTAAAGCTGGTCTCTCCCAGAAATCCTCAGCCAGCCAGAATTTGGCAGTTGAAATCCACGTGTCTTAAAGAGTTAAAGAGCTCTGAGCCACATATGGCTGGCTCTCTTCCAGGCGTTTCCACCCGTGGCTTCTTCTCCGATCCTCAGGGCGAGGCATGCCGCTACTCTGGGCCTGTGCATTTGGTTTTTCCCTGCCTCAGTGCAGCACCTTCCTTTTCTCACCACTAAACGTGCCTCTTGTGGGAGAAGGCCCCGTCTTCATATCTGCCGAGGTCCGCCTGGATCTTGAGCCTAATGGGATGAGTTTCCATTCTGTCCCCTCCTCAGCTGTGCCGTTGATGAAGCGTTGATGAAGCTGATATGAAGCCCCGGCCTCAACCCAGGAGGCACCTCATTGTATGCTTCCCTCCACATAGATGTGAAGCCTAAGTATGCTACCTGCCCACAGCATTTCCCCACTTCACTAACGCAGCCACTTTATCAAAGAAGGCGCCAAGGTTTGTGTGATCTGCTTCTGGCAAACTCCTGCTGGCATCTGGCAATCACTTTCTTCATTTCTAGATGCTGCCAAATCTGCTGCTTGGTGATCTTTCCCAGGATTTTCCAGAAGATCAAGGCCAAATGTTCAAAGAAAGCAACTACGGGATCTCACTCACCATAATGTATGAATTGTATCTGGAGACAGGTGGTCTTGTGAAGGTAGCTCTTGGGACTTGCTAATTTGACGTGAAGATTTAACATGTTGTTTTGAGCCAGTGTTGAAAGTGCAGGACAGGAAAATAAAATTGGGCGTGATGATGTAATTTTAGCTCTGAAAATCTGGAGATCACCAAGTTAAGAAAGGCTAGTCTATACAAGCACACCGTTCTGTTGCCTACCAAGTGAAAACCTTCAGCCACAACAAAAACAGGAGGAAAAGGAAATAGAACTATAAGAGGAAATTAAGCATCATGGATCACTAGTAATTTGGAGCATCTGTTTCCAAGCCAAGATCAGACCAATCTTTATTACATCAGAGAGAAAAAATGAGACACAAAATCACAGCACAATTAAATATAATGAGGCTCTTTTAGTGCAATGCAGCAGAACTGCAATCAGCCTTCCTTGATTGCAGATGAGCAAAGTTCTTCAGCCAAGATTGCCTTGAATAGATTCCTTGATTTGTTGACTGAGGCCATGCCTGGGGAGGGAGCCCCTGCCTGCTTGACCTGTACCTTTGAGGAATACCTGTCCTCCAAAGCACCCAGAGGCAGGACAAGGCACAATGGATGGAACTAATCCAGGAGAGGAGCAACCTAGAACTATGGAGACATTTCCTAATGGTGAAAACAATTATTCAATGGAACGACTTGCCTCCATCCCTGGAGTTTTTCAGGAAGAGACCTGACAGCCACTTGTCTGAAAGGGTATAAGGCTGTGATGACAAACCTATGGCACGGGTGGCATGTGGAACCATTTCTTAGGGCATGCAAGGTGTTGCCCTGCCAGCTCCAGTGCGTTTGTGTGTGCTGGCCAGCTGATTTAGGCCTTCTTCTGAGGCCGTCTTTTGCCCTCTGGAGGCTTCAGGGAAGCTCCTAAAGCCTCTGGAGGTGGGGGGGGAGGGTGAAAACAGCCTCCCCCCCCCACCTCCAGAAAGCCTCTGGAGCCTGGGGAGGGCGAAAAAAGCACGCCAAAAGCAGGGGGTCACGCACATAGCATTATGGGTGCATAATGCACAACCCCCCTGCACTCCCCATGCACAACCCCCCTGCACTCCCCATGCACAACCCCCCTGCACTCCCCCCCCCCCCCCCCGGGCTTTTGGCACGCGAGCCAAAAAAGGTTAGCCATCACTGGTATATTTAATTCATTTTAAATATTGTCACTGTATCTATTATTTTTGCTGGTGATTTTTAATTTCCTGTGCATGGCCCTGAGTCCATCTCGATGGAGATAGGAGCGGTATATAAATCAAATAAATCAAATAAATAAGGTCTCCTGCTTGAGCAGGGGTTGGACTAGAAAAACTCCAAGGTCCCTCCCAGCTCTTTCATTCTGTATTTATGCCTGAAGAGTCCCAATGAGGATGAAAGTCATCAGGCCTGGAGGTTACGTAGCATCTAAAAGGCAATTTAAAGGGAAAAAGAAAAGAAAAGGCTGCAAGGAAACACATAAAGGTAGCTTTGCTCTCCTACCAACGAAGCCAGGATATTCTGCCCAGAATATGTCAGATCCCAGGGGACGAGTAAAATATACTGCAGAGCCCCAAAATATTTTAGAGGGGAAATACTATATCATTTGAACAAGTCCCTAGAACCTGTGAAAGCTGGAATTACATACCGTACCACCCCTTAATTTGTACAGAAAAATAAAAGCTTTTAGCACAACACCAAATACAAACCTAGAATATAGTTTGGAAGCTTCAATTTTTCAACAGCTTCAAACATGAATGGAGGTTCTGGAAGAGACAGTAAACCTCTTCTTTCCAGCTTCAGTCCAGCCAATTTTCTGGCATCCTGCCCAGGTTTTAAAATAGCCAATCTTTTTCAAGTGTCAACAAAGGGAAGGGCTGCAGTAATCTGACTCAGTATATAACCAACAGCTACGTCTCGTCAGAGAGAATGCGACCGATTGTCTGAACCTGTTCCGGAAAACAGGCTCCACTTGCAACAATAGCCATCCAGAAATGTATTCGTCCATCGACACATTAGACTGAACTCCAAGGTCTCTCTGGTCCAAGCTGTGGCAATGGAAGTCACTTGAATCAAACTATAGAATCACAGGGATGGGGAGGAAGTCCATGGAAGTCCTCTAGTCCAACCCCTGCCCAACCCCAGGTGTTTCTTATACGTTTTCATAGGCTGTGCAATCTTTTCTTGAAAACCTCCCGTGATAGAAAACACACAACTTTGGGAGTCAAGCTGTTCCGTTGGTTGATCATCCTCATGGTCAGGTTGGAGCTTCCACCCATTGCTCCCTGCCCTGCCTTCGGGTGCTTTGGAGAGGGAGTCAATGCCACCTTCCCAATCTCCTCTTTAAAAGCTCCAGGGAGGGCCAGCCCACAACCTCTGAAGGCAAGCTACTCCTCTGACGGGCTGTCCTAAAGGTCAGGAGATTTCTCCTCATTTCTAGACTGGTCCCCTTCTTTGATCTGTTCCGTCTGTGCTGGGCTCACGTCCAGACCCCTCCCCCCCTTTGTGCAAATTTAATGAATGAATGAGAGCAGTAGTTCTCAGCCTTTTCTTTAAAGACCTTTTGTGGCCACGGACCATGGCCAGGGAGCCCCAAAACTTAAGATTCAAAGGATAACATTTCTCCAAGTCTTTGCAGACCCCCTTGTGGTGACATCGTGCCCCCCCCCCAGGGATCCCCAGACCACAGGTTGAGGTTACTGAATTACAGTGTCAATAGGTGGCTGAATGAAAGAGCTCTTGAGGACAGCCAAAGTGGTGGAATGGGGTGGCCACCTGTGGTTTGGGAGGCAAGAGTTCATTAAAATTTGAAAGGATAGCCAGTAATTGTGCAAATGCCGTCACAGCAGGCTTTTAATGGCTGTAGCAGCCCTATAAAGCCTGCATGGGTGGGTGAAACAAGATCTTGAAGAAGGAGGCCTGCAATAAGTCAGGATCTGGAAAGAGGAGAGCAGGGCTTGATAGGGAAGACAATGAGACCTAAAAAGATGAAGAACTGCTACCAAGACACAGTCAGATAAAAGACACCAGAGTCCAGGGCAGAAACATCTCTCACACAAGACTCGTTCTCAGGTAAGAGGAGCACATTCAGAATTGCAAAATTCTCTTGCTCTAGTTTTGTAATAAAAGGAATATTGGCCTGCATGAGTGGGCTTTCCTGGTCTCGTCCACCTTGGAGGGCTGACAAGAAGTCCTGTATTTGCTTATCAGGGTCAGGGAATCCTGGCCAGAGCTTTCCTTCTCGGTCAACTGCTGGGACCCGGAAGAAGCAATTGGGGCCACCTGTTGTGTCAGTCTTCCAACCTGGTGGTGGATTCTCTCCCTGGATCTATGGGGACACAACATCCCTGTGCCCTCTTATTTCTATGGCAAGCCTGGGGCTGTTTCTGGAGAAAAGAACCTATAAGAAGCCTTCCCACGTGACTCGAGAATAATGGCTCAGCAGTACAGAACAATCACTCTCACGGGCTCCCTTCACCTCCCAACTCCCACACCTGGGAGGAGAGCCGGTCTTCCACAAGGGGGGCTGCGGGGAACCCCCTGAAAGCCCCGCGGGGGTGTGTGTGGGGGGGCCCCGTTCCCTCCTCCTCCTCCTCCTGTTCCGTAGCCTCCTTGGGAAGCCCCCCCCCCTCCGGCGTTCACCAGGCTTCCCTCGGGCAGCGAGCCACGCGCGCTCTTTGCCGCCACAAAGCGAGCCACGCATTCCTTGGTCTCTTCGCCAGCTCCTGCCTGCCTGCCTTCCTGCCTTCCTTCCTTCCTGCCTTCCTGGGAGAAGACAAAGACAAAGACAAAGAATCCCCGCCAGAGTCCCGCTTTCTCCTTGCCCTCCTCCCCCCGCTGTCAGCCCGGAGCCCAGGCCGATTCACGCCAGGATGAAGGGCGGCGGCTCAGCCCGGTCCTCCCATCGCCAGAGACGGAAGGAGCGCGGCGGCCCCCGGCCAAAGCCCGAGCAGCCCCTCTTCGCGTTGCGGCGTGTGGGCTGGGCAAGCCGGGGCGATTGGGAGCGGCTCGGCGAACCGACTCCAAGCGCCCCGAGCAGCCCGTCCCAGCCGGGCCGAGGCGGTGGGATTTCACCCCTGCGCGGGACCCGAGCGGGGCCTCGTGCAGAGCTTGACCCTCCGCCTCCCGAGCGGAGAGCGGGCGCCGGAGCCTTTGCCCGGAGGGACGGAGGCCGCCCCAGAGACCGGGACGCAGGCTCAGCCGAGCGCTCCGGGGGGCTTGGGGCGGGTCGTTCTCTCCCCCCCCCCGAAGCTTCTCCGGGCCGAAAGGCGGGGGGCGGCTCCCCCCTGCGGCCCCTCGCCGGGCCTTCGCTTTCCGAGCGGAAGTGGAGGA
This sequence comes from Rhabdophis nuchalis, assembly GCA_039707465.1. Lineage (NCBI taxonomy): Eukaryota > Metazoa > Chordata > Lepidosauria > Squamata > Natricidae > Rhabdophis > Rhabdophis nuchalis. The sequence goes on from CM077653.1 coordinate 34,521,893, forward strand.
AACCCCCGGAGAAAGAGAAAGCGCCGCGCCCAGCGGGCACAGCTGACGCCGCCTCCGCCCCGCGCAGGTGCCCGGCCGGCCTTCCTGGCGGCGGCGGCATCTCGGTGGCCGTGCGGAGCGATGGGTGGCTCGGGGCCGGCCTGGCGGGACTCGCTGCCCTACTACTACTGCGTCAAGTTCGCGCTCTCGGCGTCCTCCACCCTCTTCTCGGTAGGCCACCCCTCCAGACGCGCCGGCCGGGCGGCAAGCGGAGCTGCCCGCCCCCGCAGCCGCCTCGCCCTGGCCGCGCGCTCTCCCTCCCGCTCCCCTGGGCAGCCGCTCCCGCCTTGCCGCCCGCCACCTGCCCCTTTCCCGGCCTTCGCGCCGCGCCCGTGCCGGTGGAGCCGGGCCGGTGGTGCGCGCCTGTCGAGCGGACTGCCCGAGCTTTCTGCCACCGGAGACGCCCCGCTGCCCGGAGAGTCGGGCCTTCGCTTCTTTCTGCAAGGTGGACGAGCTCCGAGCGGCAGTTTTCTTGGCCGCGGCACAGAAAAGGGCTCAGCCTGGAGTTTCTGGGAAAACTGAGCTGGTTGTTCCCCTCTCAAGGGCCGCCCAGGAATGCAAGTCAAGCCCTTTGTATGTCTCGGCCAAGAAAATGACTCTGGGGAGCCTTTGGCTCCTTCGTCAGCTGGAGACCAGCGGTTGTGCCCATCTCCCCAGGCGCCCTCCCCGCAACCCCCGCCAGCCTCAGCCAGCCAGGCTCCTCCAGGGGCGACTCTTGTCCAGAGGCTTCCGAGCTTTCTCCGGAAGGGGGAAGAAGCCATTGGGGGTTTGTTCCGAAGATCCCGGAGCTCTAAAGAAGCTGGAGAGAGAGGACATTGGCTTTGGTTGAGGAAACGTTTCCTTTTTTTTTGCCCTTGGCTTCTCATGAAACCGCCTCGCGTTCTCAGGAAACACAACTGGAAACACCTTGCCAAGCTCCAAGCTGTCTGATGGGCTTCCAGGGAGACACGTTTGGGAATGGCTTCTGTATACGTTAGTGTGTGCGTGTTCATTCATTCAAGTTTGTTATAGCCTTAAAACTATGCATTCAGCCCAGACTAAAATTATCTTACAAGCAACACACATTGAAATAGATTTCTACATTAACCCCGCTCAAAGCCAGCTTTAAGAACCTTCTGGAACCCCAGGAGGAGAGGTGGCTTTGTCCTCCTCTCGGGTCCCATGGGGCCTGAGCCCCTGGTTTCCCAAAGGTTGAGCGCTGGCCTCCGGCTCCTGTTATCATGGGGCCAACCTCTTCCCCATCCCTCATCCAATCACGGGGAAGTAATCCTGTCCCATATATAAACATGGAGGCTCTTGGCAGATTGCACACTGTGTGAATGTGGAGAGATCCAGAGCCCGGCCAGCCTGCTGATATGTCGGCTTCTGCCCCAAACATAACAATGATGACTTATTTTTGGCCAACAAGAAAGCCAGGAAGGTGGCTTCATTCTGGTGGTTTGCCTTAGACCACGGAAGAATGGTAGAAATCTCTTCTTTGGTTCTGGGCTAGTAAAGGGGGGGGGGCACTCCTTTCCATGACAAGTGTTCTAAAAGGAACCATGTTTATGGTAAGTTTAATTTTTGGTGAATGTCTTTTTTGTTAGTTGACAGATCTTTCTGATTGGCAGAACATCACGGTGGCCCCGTGATAGGGAGGCCCTCAATTATCCAGGTCGCATTTGTCCCAAAAGGTGCTTTTCCCAAGACTTCCTTGGTTTTTTCCCCCCTTTGGACATTTTTCTCTGTTGAAGACCTGAAAATGTTTCTTGGATGCCGGGCAGAGGCTAAATTTTAGATTTGGGAAAAGAGGATCTTTTCTTCCTCTGGCAACACAGTTAGCCCTCATTTAGCAACTGTTTGCAATTAGGATGGTGATGAAAAAGTACATTTGTGACCAATCCTTGCAATTAACCACTATGGCAGATCTGTAAAGCAAAGTAGAGAATAAATCCATTACTTTCCCGAATGACCAAGTTACTAATCCCAGTTGTGATTGCTAAAAGAGGACAATCTGTAGCTCTTTTTTCCTCCTGAATTCTTTTGGAAATATGAAAGAAAATCTTGTTGCAAATAATAAAAATGTATGCTCTGCACACCTGCTGATAGGCACATTGCTGGAGCATACTTAGGCGATGGTCAACCAGGGGACTTAGATTCTTGAACAGCCTCAGTTCTGGGTGCCTTGGCATATAGTCATACTGGCCGTATGCCCGGGGAAAGTGTCTTTGTAGAACCTCACTCCCTCGGCCAACAAACAGAGATGAACCCCCTTGCCTGAGAGTGGACATGACTGACAGGGACACTTTACCTTTATTTTGCCTCCGAGCAATATTGGGGCTTATCCTCACATTCAGGTAGATGGAAGATAGATGGTGATTATGAGTTCACTGGAGAAAACAGTTATGTTTGGAAGAGTTAGCAGTCAAAGGGGGAACCCAGCTGCGAAAGAACACGGTGGCCAGACACCATCAAAGCGTAAAAAAACCTGAAGAGGTAGAGCAGGATCAGAAGGCGTGGAGAGACCTGGTTCCCTACAATTGCCAAGAGTCGGACTCGACTGAATGGATATCATCATCTTTGGTGTCCTTCTCTTTGCATCCCAAGCTTTTATGAAGCGTTGCTGTTACAGGCTTGAAAAATGCTTTTCTGAGTTATCTCAACACTGATTCATAATTTCTGAGGATGGAAATTTTAACAGAATAATAACTTTGCTCCAGAATGATATTATATGTTTGGCTCTTAGCAAAGTGGCTTTATGTTGCTTGCAGTACATAAGGTAATTTTTTTTCAATAGTCCAATCTACTTTTAACATTTCTAAAATAATTAAGATGACTGAGACAATGTACACTTATACGGGGGGGGGGGTGTTTGCCCATTGTTCAAATATAAGGAAATGGTACTTGTGGTATTTGGGATGGTAAGATCAAACTGCGTAACCATGGAGACTGTGCGTTCTCCCTCTCTGGAGGCTTTTAAGCACAGGCTGGACTCTGAAGGGTAGGTTTCCCTCTACATTACAGAAGGTTTTATTATATTATTATATTTATTATATTTATATTTATACCCCGCCCTTCTCCAAGCGGAGGTTGGACTAGAAGATGATGTTTGGAATCCCTTTCAACTCTTTGCTTCTAAAAATGTTTTGAAAAGCAATATTGTTGCTTGTTCTCTCCTGGGAGAACCTTGGGGACGGGCGCAGAAGCCCACCGCAGGTCTCAGTTAGGGTGGAAACCAAGAGATGCTATCAAGACTCCTTTTTCAGGAGGCGTCTACAGGGAGAAGCCACTCTTGAAACTGTTTTGAGCTACTTCCAGCCACCACTGAATTTAAACATGGGCTCCATTCCCTCTGCGGAATTAAGAGACCGCCTCCTGCCCCATACATGCCTCAGACCAATCCGCTCCCACAGAGAGGGCCTCCTCGGTACCGTCGGCCGGACAATGCCGACTGGCGACGCCCAGGGGAAGAGCCTTCTCTGTGGCGGGGCCAGCCCTTTGGAATGACCTACCCCCTGAATTACGTACCATCACCGACCTCCGCCTCTTCTGCCAATGTCTTAAGACATATCTGTTTCAACAAGCCGGCCTAGCCTAACCTCCCTTGGGGACTTAAGATAGTTTTAAATTGGGTTTTAAAATTTGGTTTTAGCGCAGGATGGGGTTATTTAATAGTTTTTTAAAATTATATTTATTGTATTTTTGTATGTTTTTTAAATTTCCTGTGCGCCGCCCTGGGTCCTCTGTGGAGAAGGGCGGGGTATAAATTTAAATAAATAAAATAAAATAAATAAAAATAAAAATAAGATTCCACCAGGGCTGGATCCGAACCATCCAGGCAGGGCAGCCAGGAGTCTGCGATGGCCGGCTGTTCAAACTGGGTCCCGTCTGATCCAGTTTTATTCCAGTTGGCAGGCCAATCCAATTCAGGCTAATTTGGTTGCTAAAAATGCATGTGTGCTAATAGAACATCTCTCCAGTTCAGTTCAGATGACTAGTTTGATTCAATGGTTCAGATCAATCGGCTGCTTTGATTCAGAACCCCCGTCTGATTTGAGAATTGGGCCCGGTCTCCAAGCGTGTGAGCGTTTGTTGTCAGGGGTTGCGGGGAGGGAGGTTAGAAAGCAGCGTTTCCCCAGTCCTGATGTTGTGGAGGGGTCTTCCCCAGAAGTGAGGGTCTCTTCCTCCGGAAGCTTTGGAGGAATCCGCTTTTCTGCTAACGTTGGTGCTGTTTATTTATTTATTTATTAGCTGTTGCTCATCTTCTGAGGGCTGCAGTTATTATTCCATTTGAATGTCTTAGAGCATATATGTGGTTGAAAGCTGCCAGGAGGAGGAGGGGGGGGGCAGGAGGAAGAGAGGGAGGGGGGAGGAGGAGGACTGTTACTACCAATACACCGGTGGTGGTAGCAGCAGCAGCAGCAGCACCTGGGCCTGTGGTGGTGGTGGGGGGCTGAGGGATGCCACCCCCGGCTGTTGTTTCCCCCCCCCCTGAGCAAAGCTTGTGAGAGGCGGATGGCATTTACAGGATCTCTGGTGCTGTTCTTTAATAAGGCATTTGCTGCTGCTTGGTTTGAAATAACTGACCTTTAAAGCGGAATTAAACTGCTCTCCTTTCCTGTGATCTGTTGTGTGAAGAATGGAGAGCTGTGGCGGCCTGGCTGCTGTGGATGAGAAGGCGCTGGGTGGGTGGGTGGGTGGGTGGCATTTGCTTGCCAAGGCGTTTCCTGCCCACTCCCTGCTAGGCACCGCTGCCTCCAAGGTTCTCACTCTGCCAGGTCACGGTTGTCCCGTGGTTGCCTCTTGAAAAGACACCTTGGTGGATTTTTTCACAAACGTACAGATGAATGAAACAAATTTGCAGAAACCACGTTGAAAGATTTTCCAGTATTAGCAGCTTAGCCCACAAAAAAATGAATTTGTAGTTAAAGCACACGCGTTTTGATGCTGAAGGGGTTGCCAGAACTAAATTCCTTTTTTTTGCCTTTAGGTGTGGTCTTGCTCAAAGGTAGCCGTTTGAGGGTAGGGTACTTCAGAAAATTGCACCATAACAAAAGCATAGAAAAGATACATTAGGCTTTTGGTCATTATTTTCTGGTAAGGATATAAGTTTGAGAAACAATACCTGTGTTTGATTTTTAATGAATAGCTGTTAGTAAAATATTGGAAACATCTGGAGTAGACATCTAAGAAAAATTCCTTTGGTATAGTGCCATCTATTGCCCTATTTGGAAAAATAAATGTGTAAATTGAAGCCAAATGAAAAAATAAGGAAGAAAAGTGCTTTTACTCTATGGAATGACTTTATAAGATATATTTTAATAATGAAAACAGCAATTGGCCATCTATTGCTCATCATGATAACTTTATGGAAGATAAAATACATGCAGATCTAGAGCCCTTTGGTCTGATATTCATGCATTGATTTTAACTTGTGAAATATGATTGTTTTCATATTGGAAGATTTTTTTTCTGGCGTCAAGAAATGTTGACAGGTCACCTCTGCAGACCCTTCCTTGCCATCTCCCCACCAGCTGTGTTTGCTGCCTGGACGGGGGCCAAGCGGGAGGTCCCTTGGCTTGGAGGATCTAAGTTGCTTTTCCTTCCACTCCTCTGCAGATGGTCGGCCTTGTCATCTTCTGCGTGGGCATTTATGCCGAAGTGGAAAGGCAGAAGCACCGGACCCTGGAAGGGCTCTTCCTTGCCCCAGCCGTCATCCTCATCCTCCTGGGCCTCACGATCTTTGCCGTTTCTTTTATTGGCATGGTGGGATCTCTCCGAGACAACCGGACGCTGCTGAAAACCGTAAGACACTTTCCCACAACCCGGGGCCCTTTCCTCATCCCTGGCTCCTCCTCCTCCTCCTCCTCCTCCTTCTCCTCCTCCTCCTCCTTAACATGTCTGCCGTAGTGGACGGTCTCTGGTGATAGTCCTGTAGTAGCCAGGGCTTCGCCCCTCCTTCCTAGAAATCCTGCAGAGGGAAAAGGGCGAGGGCTTCCTTCCGGCAGAGCCCCTGAACTCTGGGCTTGGTTGCCACCCATTGCGTGCCCCCCCCCCCCAAGCGTGCTCCCTGGGCACTGCCATCTTGAAACAACAGACGTTTGCAGTCACAAATATAAACTGCAGGACAAGGCTACAATTTTGAAAAAGAGATCCCATTGTTTGGAAAATGTCACTGAGTAGATTTGGGGATTATAAAAGAGTCAAGGAGGAAGGGGGGAAAATAGGGCGCCGATTACTTGATAGAAAGAAGGGCAGGAGGTCATAATTTTACATCTTTTTAATCTTCTTCCTTTCTGTATTTTTCTTATTTTAATTATATTTTTATTTTAAAGTTCTAATAAAAATGCTGTAAGGAGAGAGCGAGAGCAGAGCTTGTTAGGAAAGGACAGCATCTCAGGGGAAAATCTCTTCCGAAAGAAAGAAGCTGGTTAAGGGCTCACCAAGCTGGACAAATGTGAGGCTCTTCCTGTTGCGGGACATAGAAGAATGGGACCGGAAGGCTCTGAGCCAAGCCACTTCCTGAGTGGAAGATCCTATGGCCACCCCAGAGAAACAGCTGTCCAGCCTCCCCAGTTCTAGGTGGGACCTCTCTTCAATGAACTTCCACAGGTTGACCCCTCCTCCTCTCCCCTCTGCTGGAAGGCAGCTCTCACCTCTCCTCCAGATCTCCTCTTTGGGAGGCTGGCCATGCCGTACGAAGAGAAGGACAGATATGGGGACACGGAGGAGGACCGATGGAGGTTCTCAGTCATCCAGGCCACGGCTGTCCCAGAGGTGCTTTTTCAAGAGGCAAGTGGACTTTCTGGTTTTTCTCGGAAGACGTTTCGCTTCTCATCCAAGGAGCTTCTTCAGCTCTGACTGAACATCCCACCATCCTGTCAGAGCTGAAGAAGCTCCTTGGATGAGAAGCGAAACGTCTTCAGAGAAAGACCAGAAAGTCCACTTGCCCCTTGAAAAAGCACCTCTGGGATGAAGGAGCCGAAGCAGGCCCCCCCTGCATGAGGAGCGGTCCTCCCTTTGCTGGCCGTCTAGGGAATCTGCTCAGGGAGGCTCACCGCTCCTCATGCAGGGGGGGGGGGGCCTGCTTCGGCTCTGGGGTGCTGGATGCCCCAACGGAATCCTCTTCCTGGGCCGGCTTCCAGGTAGGGGGATTCATGAGAGATAAGCAAGCAAGACTATGCCACTTGGGCAGGGGGGTGAAGCATGTTTATATGGAACGTCGCTTTGATTTTACGTGAGCTATGCGAGGGATGCATGAACGGTGTGTGTGTTCAGCAGAGCATGGGGAAAGGAAGTTCCTGCTCATTGCATGGCTGTGCAGCTGCTGCTGGGAACAATAACGCCAGCCTGCCTGCATCGCTTTTATCCTCCGAGAACTATTCTTTGCCTATCATTTACAGCAGAGGCTCACAGAAGTGCCTGTAGGGTAGGCTGCAAATTCTTCCCCATAACTCTTACCAGAACGCCTCAGATTGCAGCCCCACATTGCTCCTGGCTTTCCTGAGAAAGAAACTGAAGCGCCCCCCCCCCCCCATTCTGCAGCCATCCAATTGTGCTTGCCAGGAATGAAAGCCTCCCCAGCTTCCCATTGTGCTCTCTTGCCTCTCTGCCTGAATTAACAAGCAGACAAAAGAGGCAGCAGATGGAAGGAAGCCATTGCTACCCCTGGCCCTTTGTCTGTGCTGCCTTCAGGCAATCTGAACACCTGCCCATCTCCTGAGGCTTCTCTGCTTCCGGGGAGCAGCCTGGGGCAAAGGCTACACCTAAGAGCTTTCCCCCCCTCCCCCGTGAAGCAAAGAAGGACACACACACACACACACACACACACACACACACACCCAGAAGGCAGGGCAGGAAGAGGCAGGGCCAGGCTGGCCATCCCTGTTCTGAAGGAGCCCTTGCAAGGCTTTGGGTGGGGTGGGCTCCAGTAAAAGGCTTCTGCCCCAGTAGCCCAGGAGGAGAAAGGATGGCACCACACACACACACACACACTCACACACACTTCATGTTTGTGGCAGAAAAAGTTAGCAGAGAGAAGGCTCCCCGCTCACCCCTTCTGGGAATTTGCAAATTGCTACCAAAGGTTTTCACTCTGCTCCTGATCTGTGTTGGGTCCATAGCTCCCAGCCAGAGTAGCCTCCGTGAGGAGCAGCTGAGGCCCCTTTGCTGCTTGGTCCTTCCCTCTGCAGTATCGTGGGCAGAAAGGCCCCCTTTCCCCCCTGAGAGAAGCAGCAGCAGCAGCAGCGAGTGCCACGGGGGTCTCCACGCCCTGTGTGAGCTGGGTGTGCAAGGGTGCACCTGCCACTCTCCCCCCCTCATCCAACCCACAAAGCCGGAAAGGTTGGGGGTCACTTGTCTTAAACACTTTTAGCTCAGAACCTCATCATCAAACGCTGAACTGATTTTGCTGGAGTTTCTTTCATTCTTTCCTCCTCTGACACTCAGAAACTGAATGTCTAGCTGAGTTTTCAACAGCATTGTTACATCTTTTATGTCAAGATAAAAAGGAATATTATTTTTAATGAGTTCTTGAGAAGTGCAACTGTCAGTTTATTACAATAACCCAGAAAATATAAAGCGGTAAGCCAGGACAGCCAAAGGGTTGTGCTGAAGTTCTCTCTTCAATTCTACGCTGCCCTTCTGCCTGGAGACATCGCCCGACAAGGGAGCCCAAGGTGGGCACCATGGAGCAGTGGGGGTGGCGATGGTGGTTGTTCCCTTTTATCAAGAGCAGCCCAGAATGCCTGCCCCTTCTTCTTGTTGTCCTTCGGGAGCACCTGGTACAGTAGAAGGTAGAAGACAGAATAATAGGGTTGGAAGGGATTTAGAGGTCTTCTAGACCAACCCCCTGCCCTTGGGAGGAGAACCACTCTCTTTTTGAAAACCTCCAGAGACGGAGCGTCCACGCCATTCACGGATTGCTCTCTGTCAAGGAAGTTCTCCTTATTTCTAGGTTGAATGTCTCTAATGATCTTCCACCCATTACTTCTTATGGTGCTTTGGAGATCTTATGAAGTTACGGCACGCGTGCCGGAAGTGGCATGCAGAACGATCTCTCCGGGCACACGAGCTGTCGCCCGTTGCTCTTCTGGGTTCTGGCGCCTTGGCCAGCTGGTCTTCATGCACATGGGAGCCCCAGAAACCACAAGAGTAGCCGCTCAGTGAGCATGCTCAAGATGATCTTCCGGTTTCCAGTATGCGCACGTGCACCAGCCACCTAGTCTTCCTGTTTCTGGCATGCATGTGTGCACAGAGACCAGGTGGCCAGTGTGCATGCGTGCACCAGAAACTGGAAGATCATCTTCCCAGCATGCGCACAGGTGAACTCTCAGGTCCCAGTGATTTGAACTTGTCTAGAGAGACAGATGTTCTCCCATCATTTTCCTCCCTGGACAATTTTGAAGGAGTCAACGTGACCTTATGGCAAGCTCTAGGTTAGGCAGAATGAAGATTATATTCCATTGCTTGTGTTTGCATTGTATTGAGTTCCAGTATAACATGGTCACACTCGCCCAAGGTTCCAGTAACCTCAACTCCCTCTAGCACTTTTCTTCTGTTTCTAAGAATTAGACCCAACATCGTTTTTCCTCTAGTTCCCTCCTCTGCCTTCTGGATGACAAGTTGCTAGGAATCTCTTCCATCACCCACTTGCTGCAGAGTTTGTCTCCCAGTTGATATCAGTGTAGTTCAAGTTTCCCGTTACTACTGTGGTAGGTTTCCTATATACATTTGCTAATTGATTAGCAAAGAGTTCGTTTATTTCTTCTGCTTGGTTGGGTGGTCTGTAATATATACCTGTAGCAATCTCATTTCCCCCCCTTTTGTATTGACCCATATGGATTCTAGGAGGCTTTCATCTTTGGTTTTGTATATTTCTGTAGAGATATAGTGATCCTTTATATATAATGCAGCTCCACCTCCTCTTTTGTTAGGTCTGTTCCTTTTGAACAGTTTGTACCCTTCCATCACGATTCTCATCCCACCAAGTTTCCATGATGGTAACTATCTCATATCTGCCTGCATGTACGAATACTTCAAGTTCACCTTGATTGTTCCCTAAACTTTGAGCGTGAATGAAACTTCATAAAATGTCCACAATGTCCCCACTACTTTACTGTGCAAGTTTGAATAACCTCTGCAAAGAGAGAAGATTAATTGAAGTTCCAAATAATCAACTTTGTACAGGAATCAGAAGTAAAGTTTTATTTGCCGTCATGTTCAGTTCACAAATGGAGGCCACTTTGGTTAAATAAATATCACAAACTGTTCCTGCCTGACACTATTTTTCATTTGTATATCAGAAATTCAACTCCCCTGTGAACTACAAATGTCAAATATTTTTTTCTTTTTAAAATTAATAGTGTTTTATGGCATTGCTTGGGGATGAAAAACACTTTCCTCTTTTCAATCTCCTGCCAAGCAAAATGTGGCTTCTGGAAGCCCCATTTCCTGAGTGATCCACAATGATTTTATCTTAGATACGTTCTGCTCTGCCGGGCCTGCCTTTCTTCCCCAGCACTTGCTTGTCTCCAAGTGGGTGGCTTGTTCTTTGCTCTCATTGTTTTTGGTTTGAAATTTTTTATTAGTTTATCAGATTATAAAATACAAAGAGAATGAAAATAGTGAAAAACTAAGGGGGGGAGGGAAGGGAAAAGGAAAAAGAGTGGGGTAAAATGGGGAAAAGGACTTCTGACTCTTTTTAGCACAGTAGAAGATAATAGCCCTACAAGCTCAACTCTTTTGACTTTTACACAATAATATATAGTTTATTTTCCTCAAGGAATTCTCAAACTTGTTAATATCCATGAAGAAAAAGTCCCAGAATTCTTCTATGGGAGGTTGTAGATTGGCTTGGAGCTCTTCCTCATGGAATAAAATCTTCTCTGAAACCTCCATGGGAGGGATGGCTTCACCTTATCAGCACCGAGGGCCCAAACCGGAACACGCAGGCTGGCACCGCATGCGCGTTGGAGCGCTGGGAAACTCAAGGCCAGGTGCTGACAGGTGCACATGTGCGTCAGCCAGTGGATTTGCTTGGAATTCTTGTTTCAGTTGCTCTGAGACGGTTGTGTTTAAACCATCTTCCTAATAAAAATTGGTGTCAGGTTTATATTCCAAAATTGCAGTTAAATCCTTTACATTGTCAGATACTTGTAAAATTGCCTTAGTTGTTTGATAATTTTCTACACATAATTGCACCTCTTGCCCTTTTTTATATTAACTATATTATTTATATCTTTAGAACCTAACCAATCTATAAAATGAGTTATTTTCTGTAAAGGATTTTAGAAACATCCCTTAAAATATGTTCAAATTTGACCATCCTAGCTCCCTCTGGTGGTCAAAGAAGGTTTCTTTCTTTCTATTTCTATTTCTATTTCTATTTCTACTTCTATTTATTTGATTTATATACCGCCCTTCTCCCTCTCGGGACTCAGGGCAGTGAACAGCCACAATAAAAAGACGAAATACAAAATTTAGAATAGCAGATTAATAAATATTAAATAGTTTGGCCTCTTAAATTATAACACCCAATACTAAAACCCAATTAAAAGATTATTTATTTATTTATTTGTTTATTTATTTATTTATTTATTTAAATTTATACCCCGCCCTTCTCCTAAAAAAGGACCCAGGGCCACGCACAGGCGTTATTAAAACCATACAAAAATACAAAAATACATAATTATTAAAAACTATTAAACTATCCCTGTGCTAAAACTAATAAAACTCTACAATTTTAAATTTTCCCTATAAAAGTCAGAAACGGGGGTTATGCTAGGCCGGCTTGTTGGAATAAATAAGTTTTAAGACGTTGGCGGAAAAGGCGGAGGTCTCCGATGATGCGTAGATCGGGGGGTAGGTCGTTCCAGAGGGCTGGGCCCGCCACAGAGAAGGCTCTTCCCCTGGGCGTCGCCAACCGGCATTGCCCGGCCAACGGTACCCGGAGAAGGCCCTCTCTGTGGGAGCGGATCGGTCGAAGGGATGTATGGGGCAGGAGGCGGTTGCGTATATAGCTAGGCCCCGAGCCATGGAGCGCTTTGAAGATGGTCATCAGCATCAGCACTATGACAGGCCGGCTGCACAAAATAGATGTGTCTTCAGGGCCCAACGGCCAATCAGAGTTCATAAAAACCAGAGAATTTCAGCCACCCCTAACCAAGCAACCGAAGGCTGCATATTATTTAAAGATGATTTAAAAATAGTAAAATAAAACCACCTCATTCTATTCTTACGTTTCTCCATCAGAATTAAGAAGAAAAGATGTTCCACACTTCTTTATTTCAGCTTGCCTCCAGCAACCCTCTTTCTTGTTGCTTAACTATAAAGAAGACTCAAAAATGGCGCAGAGCTTCAAAAAGGGGTAACAGTGACTAAAGAGAGCCTCTTTTAGCTAACAGAGATAACAGTTTCACAAATTAGTTAAGAAATGGTATTGCCCTTTTGATGAATAAATTGCAAATAAACGGCTGCTTTTTCAACAGCAAAGCGATTTCAGCCCTGCCCTGCCCTGCCCTGCAGCTGAGCGGCTCTCTGCCTGCTCCGAAGCGCAGCTCCCGAGGCTTCTTGCAGGCCGCTGCTGTGCGGGGGTTCTGGTGGGGTGATTCTAGGGTTCCCTCTGTCCCAGGAGAGTCATAGAAATGAGAGGAATGCCTGCTCTTCCTGTTAGTGAGTAGAAAAAAATGACCATCCAGAGGAAGAAGCCCCTCTGGGCCTGTCAGTCATGGCCCATGTACACGGGAGGTCCTGCTTTCACAATTTGTGAGGCCGCTTGTCATTGGAGGATGAACCCAAACCTTGGACTAAGAGTGGGTGGGCTTCCAAAGAGCAGCCAAGAAATAGGAGACGGCGGTGCTTATGTGGTTGACTTTTCTTCCGGGAGACCCTAAAAGCAGCCAACGTGCATCTTCCCTCTGAAGCCTTTGCACTAGCGATGCGATAGTTTCTGCCTACACAGAGCTGAACACACGTCCGCGCATAAACCTTTGAAGCCCAATGGATCTGGGAGCCCTTGGTCAGCTCATTGTCACTGTGAAAAAACCTGTAGAGGTTCAGTGAAATTATAGGCAGGGAACTGGATTCTCTTTGGGTCGTTCTGAAATTACTCACTTTAACCTTGGATTTGGAACAAGGTTTTGGAATTGGGAATTGAATTAGGAGTTTGCTCCCTTCCTCTCATCACGTTGAGAGCCTGACAGATGGGTGAGTGAAGCTTTCCATTAGTTGATTTTGATTCATCTTCATTGCCTTGCTTGCAAGGTGTTGTCACTGTGGGGCATTTGTGCTAAATCCATCTAGCAAAAGACTCTGCTTGATTCATAAGAGGTCCAAGGAGACGGTCCTCAGGTGGTGTGTGTGTGTGTGTGTTGAGCTAAGTGTGGCTGGCATATTTGAAGCCAGTCCCTGAACAGCAACCCTCCCAAAAGGCGGGTGACACGTCAGCCCTTTGTGTTAATGCCACCTGCCAGCCTTTTGTTTGCCCTCACTTCAAGTTCCGACCTAGCAGGAGGGCACCCAGCCTTCTGCCTTTGGAGATGTGGGGGGGTTTCAGGAAGGGAAAGGGGGGGGAGGGGCTGCATTGCTTACCCCCAGTTGCAAAAACTGATCTATACGGACTGAGGCTTCCACTTGCAGGGGCCATTGGAAAGGAAATTAGAAGTGCAACCTTCCCTGCACAAGAATTCCTTTACACTTTTTTAATATTATCACCATCATGACTAAGACTAGATTTCTGCTGGGATAGAGCAAAAGGAGGCCGGGGCAGAGGGGGGGGGGGGGGCAAAGGAAAGCAGCGGAGGATGACGTGGCTGTGCCTGCGTCCATAGCTTTATGCAAAGGAAGCCCTTCCCTTGGACTCTCTCCTGGGGGGGGGGGGGCGTGTGTGCTTTCCTTCATGAAAGGGTTGACGAATCCCAAGGAGGGATGGAAGCACCGGAGGGCATTTGAGGCTGAAAGGCCACCGCCCTGGCGCTCAGCTTGCCTTTCCTGAAAGCACGGGAAACTCCAGCTGCCAGCTACGTTTTTTCCCTTTCCTTTGTTGCTGCTTCCCATCTCCCCCCTTTCTCTGTTTTTCTCTGCCCCCAAACAACCCACCTCCATGCAAGAGACAAAAGGGAGGCTCCTTGTGTGGAGGTTTTTCTCTTTCGGGGTTGCCTCTTTGTGGTAAGCCTGCCAGGAGCGACTTCAGCTCTTTTCCCCCCAGCCCAAGGCAGTCCATGAATCCCTGGGCAGGGGGGCAGGTTCTAGGTCAGGTGCCTGGTCTTGCAAGGAAGGCCTCCTGCACAAGCAAAGCCTGGGAGGGGGCCCTTCCCTCTTGCCGTCCATCTGCACTCACAGTGGAGCAGAGAGGAAGTGGAAAGCCAAGGCTGTACTGAGGGCAGTGAAAGATCTTGAGTGAAAGCTTTGAAGTTTCTCTAGGTCAGTGGCCGGCAGACTCATTAGTCAAAAGAGCCAAATATCAACAATACCACGATTGAAATTTCTTTTGAGAGCCGGAAGGTGTGGCCTGTCTTGTGGGAGTGGCTCAGTGGTCATGTGACCGTGTGGGCGTGGCCAACTTGGAAAATGTGGTGAAACTCACTTAACAACGGTCTTACTTAGCAACCAAAATTTTGGGCTCAATTGTGGTCATAAGTTCTCTTTCTTTCATCTCTCTCCCACTTTCTTTTTCTTTCTTTTCTTTCTTCCCTTCTTTCTCTTTCTCTCTCTTTCTGTTTCTCTCTGTCTCTCTCTCTGAGTCTGTCTGTCTGTTTGTCTGTCTCTCTCTCTCTCTGTGGCTCTTTATCTCTCTCCCCTCCCTTCTTCTCTGTCTCTCTCATTCTCTCTGTGTCTGTCTGTCTTTCTCTCTCTGTGGCTCTTTGTCTCCCTCCCTCCCTGTCTCTTTCTGTCATTCTCTCTCTGTCTCTGCCTCTCTGTATCTCTCTCTCCTCCCTCCCTCTTATCTCTGTGTCTCTCCCCTCCCTTCCTGTCTCTCTCTGTCATTCTCTCTGTGTGTCTGTCTGTGTGTCTGTCTGTCTGTCTCTCTCTCTGTGTCTCCCTGTCTCTGTCTCCATCCCTCCCTCTCTATCTCTCTCCCTCCCTTCCTCTCCATCTGTGTGTCTGCCTATCTCGCACTCACTCACTCTCTCTCTCTCTGTCTGTCTCTCCCTCCCTCCCTCTCTCTCTCTCCCTGTCTCTGTATGTCTGTCAGTCTCCGATTCCCTCCCTCCCTCCCCATCTCTCTCTGTCTCTCCCTCCCTCTGTCCCCTCTGTCTCTGTGTGTGTGTGTCTGTCAGATTCTGATTCCCTCCCTCCGTCTCTCTCTCGCTCTGTGCCTCTCTCTGTCTGCCTGTCACTGTCTCTGTCCACAGACTGTAATTGGGCGGGGCATGCGTGCGGAAAAGATAGGCGCGCGCATGCCCCGCCAATTACACTCTCGGAGACTTTGTAGCGGTGGGAATTTGCGCTGTAATTCCGCAGGACCTGCACGCGCCTATCTTTTCCACGGTGTGGAAAAACGGCGAGTTTCTGCACGGCCCCTCATCACTCCAGACGCCATCGGGGAAGACGAGGAACGTGAGGGGGACCTTGCGGATGGCCTCGCCGGCAGCGCACAGACTCGCCGCTGCTTCACGCGGTATTCTGTGGACAGAGACAGTGACAGGCAGACAGAGAGAGGCACAGAGCGAGAGAGAGAGAGAGAGAGAGAGAGGAAGGGAGGGAATCAGAGAGAGACTGAAGAGCCACATTCAAGGGGCCAAAGAGCCGCATGCGGCTCGCGAGCTGCGATTTGCCGACCACTGCTCTAGGTAAATAAAAGAAACAACAATAAAAAAAGAGATGGATCGTAGATTGCAGAAGTAAAACAAAAAAAGCTGAAAAACAGATAATTCGAAAAATAACAGGGAGAAGGACGTTTACAACAGAGTTAAAACGTTTTTTGTAAACTCATCAGTTTCAACAGATGTTTCTTAGGAAATAAATATAAAACAACACAAAGAAATTACCTGAAGCTATTTGTGATAAGAAAGGAGGCAAAGCAGAGAAGGAAAATCCTTCCCTAAAGGATGTGGCATTGAAGAAAGTGGGAGAATTCCTGATTGGGTATTTTAAAGGAAAACTAGGAGCCTGGAAACTCACCTCAGTCTTTTTGGGGGTGGGGTGAAGTCTGTTAAACAGCCTGCCAAACCTCTCTGCAGAAGGATTTCGCCCCAGGTTCAGTTCAGGCCTCGCAGAGGGAGGTTGGTTTCCATCCGCTGCTTCTTGTCCTGCCTTCTGATGCATGGGGAGCAGGCTGACCCCCTCTCCTTTGTGGCAGCTTCTCAAATATTGTTAACAAATATTGTTAAATAAGTTAAATATTGTAAATACATTGCAATCACCTTCCACTCAGGAAAATAGGAAATATGTAATATTGCAGCAGCTTATATAGACTCTTTTAAATGGAATAAGTTATTAAAAGTGATTCCTTGTAGTAACCTAGAAGCCTAAATGTAGGAGAAGAATGACAGGGCCTGAGGGAGGGACGAAGTCACAAACAGAAGTGAGTCCAAGCCCTTGGAGGGTGACTGACCCTTATCTAATGGTGTCTGCCATTGGTTGAGGAGATTCCTGTGCATGGGCTTCAGCGGCCAATCAGTTTAATTGAATCTCCATGTGTGGAGCTGGTCTTTCACGCCTGGCACTGAAGCCCATGCTTTTTGGGGGGAGGGGGGTTGATCTCTGACCATTTGTCTGAAAGTTTATGGAGTCCATTTCTCAAAGGGAATAAGAAGAAACCCTCTGAATCCAGCAGCTGATGCTCTTAAACAAGCTGAAATTATCATAAAGGGTTTGGCTTTGCCCTACATTTCTTCTGTGGCCTCTCCTGCTCATTGGATGGAGAAAAAAGTTCTTTCTGCATCTTGTTTGCATTTTAGGAAGGTGACCAACATTGTTCTAATGCCCCAGTATTGCTGAAACACGAGCACAGAGGTCCCTGTTTTAATGACCCTTTGTCTCTTCTGCCTAGTTCTTCTGGGTCCTCCTGGCCATCTTCATCGTTGAGTTGCTGCTGTTGATGGTCGAAATCATCTTCGAGAAGCAGGTGAGCTCTCTGTGTCCGTCCCGCCCATGACGGGAGACTCCTTGCCCGTGACGGCTTATGAATTGGAAAGGGGGTGGAATCGTCCATTCTTTGCATCTGCCTTCACGCAAAGGGGAAAAATAGTTCAACAACCACAGAACTATTCCAGGGCGTCTAGCAGGTTCTAGGAATTTCTGTGGGTGTTCTGAATCTTCTTAGAGATTCCTTATCTGTGGTTTCCTGAGGTTTGATAAACTCCTCTTCCTCTTCTTTCTTCTGGAAGTCAGGTTTGAGTTTCCTCTCCCTGTCCTGGGTTGACCTCCAGCTGTGGGCTATGGGAAATTACCCAGCCTGAGATCCAGTCACTCCTGATCCTTCCTTTGACCCTCCTAACTTGGGCTGGCTTTGCAGATGCTGTTGCTTTCCTGGCTTTCCAGCTGCCTAGTCTTTGCAGCGGATTTGGCATCTCTGTCTTTGGCTGGCGTGGGTGAGACCTTCATCAGCTGCCACTCAGTTCTGCTGCTTTTGGGGGTGGCCGGGTGGCCGGGTTCTGCCGCACTCCTCAGCCCTGTCTGAGTCGTGGCTGCCCATGGTCCCCTGCGACCCACAAGCTGATTTCCTTTGGAGCTTCCCTGCTTTCTTCCTTCCTCCCCTGCCACCTTCTTGTTTTTTCCTGCATTCCGCCATACAAATACGTTCTCTCTCTGTGCACACAGACACACCCTCAAGCGCGCGCAGGCAGAAGTCCCTCCCCCTTTCTTAGCAGGAGCAGGAGCCCCGCCCCCATTCCCAGTCCGCCTCACAGTCTCCGGTGGAGGGGCTGGGCCTGAGCGCTGCAGGGCTCCTGCTGCAGGAGGGGTCTCGCCCCTCTTCTCTCCCACCTTTGGGCCACACTGGCCAAGGAGCCCACTCGTGCAGTCCCCGGCCCCGTCTCAGCCCTGGCATTGGCCTGCCCCTGGTCCTCTTGGTGAGAAGAAGGAAGGATACGGGTGGCATTGCAGGAGTGCCCAACAGCGTCAGGGCCTGACCTTTCGGCTCCTTCTTTTGCCCTGACCCTGCCTGAAGCAGAGGCCTCTGGGCCGGAGGTCTTGGGCGGACTCTGTGGGCCCTCTTTCTGCTTAGGAGAGGAGGAGGAGCCCCCTTCTGAGCCTGGCCAGGGCTGCATTTCCCCCCTCGCTACGCCCTCCCATTTTGCTGGAACCCTGTTCAGGGTGGCTGCAGCAGAGGCCACCGGACCCCCCGAGCGTCATCCTTTCACCGGAGGTCTTCCCTGCTTCCTGCTAGGCCCCCTCCCCTCCCTCGCCCCCCAGCACACAGGCGCAGAGCCGATCTGGGGCAGGAGGGGACCTGAAGTGCATTTGCCCTGACAGTCGTTGCTGAGAGTCTTTGGTGCTTCCCACCCTGGGACTCTGGGACTCTGCGACGGCCGAGAATTTCCACAGAAACGAACCAGGACTGGGTCACCACTTCCTTCCTTGGAGAGTAAGCGGTGCTACTAATTATTCAGCCCGTGCTGTTTGGACGTTTCGGGCTGCCACAGAGGTGAAAGCGGCTGGCCTTGTGGATGACTCCCAACCCAGGTGGCCTGTTCAGGGGTCTGAGGAAGGCTCCTCTCACACCTGGGCTGCTTTTCCTTGCAGATGAATGCCGTCTTCCATTCCAGCATTCAGGATGGAATAAGACACTATTATGATGACTTGGATTTCAAAAATATTTTGGACTATGTTCAGCAAAAGGTAATGCTATATTTTTGGTTCAACTGTCATTTTGTTGTAATAAAAATGTTCATGGAGAAAGGTCAGATGGCTAAACAATCCCTGTGCAAACTGGGATAGATTCTCCCGTTCTGGCACTGATAATGTTACCTAGTTTGGGCAATGAAACCTCTGCTGGAACTCAACCAAGCCCAGAGAGCACCAAGAATCCCTCATTTCAACCCTGAGCTAAAAATATTCCCCTTTGTTGGATTCTCTCATTCATTTGGGACTCTGGATGGCTTCTTTGCAAACATTTCCTCAGCTGGTAACACCAAAGACGAAGGACAAAACAGAATTCTTGGGGAAATCACCTCTGGACTGAGAAATGTCCCCAGGACTCCCCATGGTTCTTCTGGGGCCTTTGCTTCTCATAGCAGACGCTGCAGGAGATCCATGTTGGCCTATAATAGACAAAAACCAGGAGGACCTTTTTAGACTACCAGGTTTTATTAAAAGCCATATATACCTTTGTGACGCATGATGCATGATGTACTTCACAAAGTTTATGCCTTTTATTATTTTAGCTTAGTTTAGTTTTCAATATTTATATTTTTTTATTCAAGATTTAAAATACAAATTCACAAAAAACCACCAAAAACAGAACAAAACAAAGGACAAAAACAAAAATAAGTGCATTAATTAAAAAAAAGAAAATATACATATATTGTCTCCCTTAATTGAATACTGCTAAATATATTGCAACATTAGTACTTTCCCCCCCTTTCCAAAACAGGCCTACAATATATAAGCGTTTACAACTCTATTTACCCAAACAATTTGACCTATCAACAGTTAACAGGAAAGCCCAACCACAAAAGCTTACTTCAAAACCTCTGTTAACAATCCATGACTATATTTTACTCACAGATAGTCTGCAATGGCTTCAGTCTCAATTTCAACCTTAAACATTACGGTCATTGTCTCTGGTCTGTCCAGGATCAAATATCCTTGATTGAGTCCTAATAATAAAACTTTTCCTTAAAAATATGACTAAGATCTTTCCGTACCCATGACCCAGGAGCCATTGTAGTTCATCAGACTTATTAGTAACTGCTAGCAGTTGGCCATCGGTTGAGGTCACAGTCTGAGCTGTAACAGTTCAGTTTTTAGCTAGCAGCTCCACATCAGTTTCACCCAAATCAACTTCTTTCCTTGCAAAATGTAAATTCCTCGCTTTGCCAGTCTAATAAGGTGCTGGGTGACAAAAGACAGCATTTGAATGATCTGCAGAGGCACCGATGGCTAGAAAGTGCAAGGGTCCTTTCTTAGTCCAGGGTGCTTTTGTCGTTGTCTGGGTTTTTATCTCCGTTATGGCTTTTCTGAAGAAAACTCTGGCTAGAACTGTTCCCCATTTGACAGTGGCCAGCAGGGAACCAAAGACTCACCTTCTGCCTTGGGTGCAACAGGAATTGCTGCAGCTGTTCAGTTATATTCAGCCACTTTGCTATTTCACCCCACTCCCAGAGGGAGGTGACCTTTGGGTGATCTTGCCAAAATCTCAACTAGACTGTTCTGGCCTCGGACAAACCTTTGCCCAAAACAAATTCTTTCCAGTCTGCTGGTGATTCTGCTGAAAGTGGCCTCCCATTTCTGTCCCTTGGTATCTCAGCAGGAAAATGTGAAAGGTTCGGCCATTGGCAGATCCTGTTCCGCTCACTAACCCTTGACCCATGGAGGAACCCCAGGGAGCAGCCCGACAGCTTTAGAACAGAAGGGAAGCCCTGCCTGTCAAGCAGAGAGGAGCACGGTTCCCTCTTTCCCTGGGCAAAGCAGCCACGGCTGTAGCCCACGTTTTTTCCTTCAGCTTCACCAAGGGGCCATAGATTTGGAGAAATAGCCTTGCGTGCTTAGAGCAGGCCAGGCTCTTCGAAGGCTACGAGGGCCTCTCTTCTGGGACTCCCTGGAACCGCCCTATCGCTTTACTTTCCATGACTCAGCTCTTCCCTTTGCCTTGCAGTTTTCCTGCTGCGGAGGTGACGAATTCAGCGACTGGCATGTGAATCCATACCACTCATGCAACGGCAGTGGCCCTCTGGCCTGTGGGGTGCCCTACACCTGCTGCATCAGGAAGGTGAGGGGGAAGAGGCTTGCCCGGGGGCCTTCCAGAAAGGAGGGGGGGGGGTGCTTGAGGCCCCTTGTGCTGGTATCCCTTTGGGCTGCTTGGGGGCAGGGCCACCGTCACCTTCTGTTCCGAGGGCAGGAGGAGTCCATCATCCTGGTTGTTTCAATCTTTGTGTATTTGGCTAAGTCAGATGTGCTATGGAAACATGCGGTCATGGATTCTTGGTGGTCAAGAATGATAAAGAATCCATGACCGCATTGCTCCACAAGAAGTATGCTGTGGTCTACTTTGCCAAATGCCCCTTTGAGGTCAGAATTAGAATCAGAATAGAGCTGGAAAGGACCTTGGAAGTCTTCTTGTCCAGCTTCCTGCTCAAGCAGGAGATCCCATATCATTCCAGGCAAGCGATTGTCCAGTCTCTTCTTAAAAACCTCCAATGATGAAGCACCCACAACCTCTGAAGGCAAACTGTTCTACTAACTAATTGTCCTCGCTGTTAGGGAGTTTCTCATTAGCTCCAGATGGCTTCTGTCCTTGGATAGTTCCGTTGTTTCTCGTCCTGCCCTCTGGTGGTTTGGAAAATAAGTTGACCCCCTCCTCTGTGGCAGGCTCTCCAATACTGGAAGGCTGCTATCCTGTCACCCCTGGTCCTTCTTTTGGCTAGACTGGCCATACTAGATGGCTTCTAGCAATTGTCTTGTTGGTTTCTGGGTGCTCACAACTCCTCCTCTTGCCCGTCCTTTTCAGGGTTTCCACAGGTATTGATGTCAGGTTGGTCAGCCAGTTGCCAATCCATCTGTTGGTTATATACAACATCCTAGAGATGCTAGCAGGAAAGAGGGTGGAACCTTCAGCCCCACAACCCATAAGGCTTGCAAGAGAATGATCAGCAAAACGAGGCAACTTACTCCTAGTACACCAAAGCACAATCCCCACATGCATGTTTTGCCGAATTGAAAGGGCTAATCTGCAAAGCTCTGGTTGTGTTTTGACCACAATGAAATCTACACCCATTTCCCTTAATGGGTCTGTTTTTGAAAATGGAAAAATGGCTAATTTAGCTATGAAGAGCAGTGAGAGAGACGGGACGCCGTATAGATTAGCATTTCCATGAAATACAAAGCAGATTTCATTTTGTCAAATAGATTTGGAAATGGCATTTCTGTGGAGCCAGTGACCTATTCCGAGGCTTAATAGAAAGAAGCCCGATGGGTAACCGCAGGTGAAAAATGTGCCAGTCCGGCCACTAGAATTACCTTCTCCATCAGGAGGCAGGCGGCTGTTTTCAATCCCCCTTCTGGGCTTCATTCAGCCCAGAAACACAGCGAGGGACCCGCCAGGCTTTCCTGAGGGCAGCTTTTACTTCAAGCAGTCAGAGGTGACTCCAGGGCAGAGAAATATCTGAGCCAAGCGAATGCAAGGCTGTGCTGTGAATATGGGCGGACGGCTGTTTAGAGGCAAAAGGCAGCTGTTCCGTGCGAGAACCACTGAAGGCAACCAGAATGGCTGGCTTTACTACTACTACTACTACTACTACTACTACTACTACTACTTCTTCTTCTTCTTCTTCTTCTTCTTCTTCTTCTTCTTCTTCTTCTTCTTCTTCTTCTTCTTCTTCTTCTTCTTCTTCTTCTTCTTCTCCTTCTCCTCCTCCTTCTCCTTCTCCTTCTCCTCCTCCTTCTCCTCCTCCTCCCCCTTCTCCCTCCTCCCCCTTCTCCCTCCTCTTCTTCCTATTCTTCCCGGTGCCTGAAACGTCACTGCCTGAACTTTCTTACCTTGGCTCCCCTTCTTCTTCTCCTCTCCACAGGCCCCAGGAGAAGTCATCAACACGCTCTGTGGATACCGAACACTCAGCCAAGAGGTAGCCAACTGACCGTCGCTGGGCTGAGTGGGAGGCCAAAGGGCAGCCATGGGCAGGGAGGGAGGGAGGTGAGGGGCTCAGTGTGAACATAAGCAAGCAAGGAAGCAAAGGGGGGCTTTGGTGGGGGGGGGGGTGTTGCTGCCGAACGCCTCGTGGAGGAGCCTTCCCTCGCAGCAGCCCCTGTGGCTGGGAATCCCCAAGTCCCAGGGCCCTTTCGAGCAGCCCACCCCCTGCAGAACAGGCCCCACTCCCCGCAAGGGCTGGCCCAGAAACCAGGCGATGAAGTGTTCTAGTCCTGCTTTGAACACGAATGCTGGCTAGGTGGCGTTGGGCCTCCTCCCTCTCGGCCCAGCCCACCTCACAGGGTTGTCGTTGTGGGGGAAATAGGAGGAGGAGGAGGAGAGAGTGTTGCATGCTCGCTGCCTTGAGTTACTTATAAAAGTAATCAAAGAGGGATACAAAATTCAATAACTAAACAAATAAATCTGCTTAATTGTTCATTTAACCTCCAGCCCCAGATCCCTCAGAGATAATTCAGTTGAAGAGTTAATCGTCCAATGCAAAAGTAAAATGTCATCCCTCTTTTATTAAGGGCCGTATTTCAAATACGGGATTGTGAGCAGCGCGACAGGCTAACTGCACGTTCAGAGAACGATATAAAACGGCCATCGTCTCCAATAAACCTCATTTCGGTCAGCTGAAGGACTCCTGACCTAACAAGCCCTTGCGGCGTTTCTGTACCCCAAAACACAGAAGGCCCCCCAAACGCTTCCCAGCCACCTCCCTCTGGAGTCCCCCGCCTTCTCTTCTTCCGGGGAACAAGCAGCAGCACCCGGGTGGGGGTGGGGGTGGGGGTGGGGGTCCTGCTCTCCTCCTCCCGAGGGCCCCTAGAGGGAGGGCGTGCGTGCGTGCGTGCGTGCGTGTGTTGGGGCGCGTGTGTGCCTTGGGAAGCTGGGGGCGCTTAATACAGGGGGTCCTCGCTCAGAGACGCCAGTTGGGGCCAGCCAGCAGCTCCATTGCCCACCCCAGGCCCCCCGTGACCAGGGCTTCTGGGGCTGCTGCCCACGTCTCCGTGAAAGACTCTGCTGGTCAGAAGCCACTTGCCAAAGGCCCAGATGGCCAGGAGCAGCTGCTTCTTCAACCCCATCAGAACTTCAGGTGGTCACTGAATGAGGCGGGGTTGGTAAGCAGGAGCGGCTGGTGTGCAGCCTGCTTGATGAGCCATGTGACCAGAGGAGGGGGCTTAGGCTTTGAGCAGGCCAACCTCTGCCCCCCCCCCCACCCCGGAGACCTTGCAGCTGAATTGTTGAGCCCTGGGCGTCTGCTTTGGCTCCCAGAATCCCCCGGCCAGCAGGCTGGATCTGGCCCTCTTCTGCTCAGCCTCTTTAGGGCTGTCCTGGTGACCCACTACCCTGGACTCCGTTCTTTTATTTCTTGCCATCATCCTGCTAAGTTGCAGAGAGTAAACAGGATTAGACCCGTTTGGGAAACCTGCAGATTCCAGATGAGCCTGATTAGGGGCGAGGCTGCAGGCCAGAATGCCAGAGTATCTGGGCTCTTGACTGCAATCTTCGCCAGCGCCAGAGGAATTTAGGGCGCCCTCCTGGCCACTGCCCCCCAAAGAGGAGACTGGGCCTTTCAAGCCATCCTGCTCCAAATGGCTGAGAACAGAGACCCGTGAGAGTTGTGTGAATGGCCAGGAGCCCCCTGGAAAAGGCCGCCTCAAACGATGTGGTGGATTCTCACAACTGCATGATCTGGTTCCTGAATTGGCCCCTTAGCACTGCGTAAACTCACCAAGCAGCTCGGTTTACCCAACATACTTAGTCACATCCTCTGATAAAGGTTAGCCTGGCCACCTTACTAACTTGGTTAGTGTTATGGAAACACTCTCTTGGGTACCTTGGGTAAACGTTGGGGCACCTGCTGGGTCTTCCGTCAGTCAAGTGTAATAGCCACATGTATGACTGGCGTTCTAAAGGCCCAGGACTTGTGAGCCGTGTCCTTAATCAGAGATTTATTCTTTTCGTAGCGACTGGAGCTGGTGAACACCATCCACGTCCGCGGCTGCATCCACGCCGTGAGCTTTTGGTTCAAAGACAATTTTGAAGCCACTTTGGCCATTGTTTGCTCTTTGCTCCTTCCTCAGGTAAAGGTCCGCTTTGTTCTCTCCCTGTTATTTGGGGGTTCTTGTGTTTTTCCCCATGAAGAAGCGGCACAAAAGAGGCGTCTTTAGCACGTCGGGAGGCTTGGCTGCAAAGGTAAGAGCCCGGAGCGTCCGTCCGTCCGCTGGGAGAAGATCCCAGCCCTGGGAATGGCCCGTGCAACCTTTCCATCCTGGTGCCCATCTTGAGGTTTTTAAATGCTCCACAAGCCCCCCCCCCCGGTGTCCTAATAAGGAGGAATCCATGAGGCGTTCAGAGTAGCTGCCTTCGTTGGCCCCAAAGTGAAGCAGGATAATTGGTGGTTTCTCCCCAGTTGCCACCTTCCTCCTTTACTGGGATCCCCTGGGCAATGTGGTCCAATTGCGGTTCCTGCAAAGGAAGCCGCGGGGACATTCAGAATAGAAACAAGCTGAGCTGATGCCAAATTTCTGTTGTTCCCCACAGTTTTCCTTCAGCAGTCGCATTTTTAAAGGCTCCAGAGCTGGCATTCTTTTGTTGTTTTGTTCATGTACACGAGGGCCAGGCAGGCTGCAGGCAATGCTCCATTCACGCCAGCCTTGGAATTGGGCGATCTGGAAGCCCCACCCATCGCATCAACAGCCCTGTGATTGTTGGCCTGCAGCACAACCCACCCTGGAGCCAGCCCAGTAGTGCAGCCGCCGAGCCTCCCTCAGTCTCCAGGCTAGCAAAGCTCTCAGAGTCACAAAAGAGGGGAAAGAGAACCCCGTTTCCCAACCTGCAGGGTCTGCACTGGCGCCTGAGGTATGGCAGGGTTGGAAGCGTTTGAAGAGCAGAAGGATGTTCACCCCACAGGCACCCACGGAGCAGGGTCTCTCCCCACAGTGGAGGGAACATCCTCCCCCTCCCTCTGTTCACCCTTCAGGTGCTCATTACACCGCAGGCAGCAGGCAGCCCATTCTCAGGGGTCCTGTCTCCCCTTTCTTCTTGCAGGTCTTTGGCTTGGCAATGGCCTGGCTGCATTGGCAGAAGCTCAATGAGATCCATTCTCAGATGGACACCGTGGACTTCAAGCAACTGGACTGGAGCGACTTCAACTTTGCCACTCTTGACCTCACGGGGGCCGGCTGGTGCTGGTGCTTGCCTCGAGAAGGTGGCTACATCCCAGTCTGTGATAAAGATGACGAGAGCGAGGTCGAGGCCCCCACCAGCCACAGCAAAGTATGAAGCCCTTTGGCCACCTGAGGTGCCCGCTCCGGGGAGGGGGAGAGAGAGAGGCTGGTCAGGGTCAGCCGGCCAGAAGAGGTCTAGGACTGTTAAGCAAAGAGACCGGTGGGCGTCGTAAAGGGTGCTTTGCCTTCTGAAATATACACAGCCACTCAGTGATTGTTCTTGCATACTAGGTTGAGTTTAAAATTCAAGTAGGTTTTTCCAGTTTTGGGACTCTAAACTTTTAATATATTTTTTATTTTTATTTTTTTTTAAAAACTAAAATGTAGCACCTTTTTTATTTTATAATTTTTAGATTTTAGAACTTCAGTAGAAAAAAGAATCCCGGGTATTTTGTACACCAGATGGTTAAAATATTGCCCCTGCATTTTCCTACATGTTACCTAGTAGATGGTCCAATTTTTTACACTCGTTTCAAATTTAATTAATACTTTAATTTCCCAAAAAAGTCTCTTGATTTTAAAGCAGTTTCTTCACTACAAAAACCCAACCAGTCAAGAACCTTGTAGTGCAGACACTTCCCGTTCTTTCCATTTTACAGGCTACTACGGCACTAATATCACCATCAAAAAATTCTGATGAGGATTTGGCGTGATAGGTAAAGATATATATGGATCTCCAAAATAAAATAAGTCTTACGTTCCCATTTGAAGGATGGCAAAACATTTACAGATCTGGCAATCCCACATTTTTTGCCCCTTTGAAAATTAACTTTTACTCTGGCTCTCTCCCCGAGAGTTTCTGTGCGATCAAAGTCTTGTGCCACCCAAACGGGGCGCGATGTAACCCGTCATGCAACCGATCAGGTGCAGCTTCGTCACCCAGTGGATCCACAGCGATCCACGGGTGTCGGAGGACGGAGCCCGTGGTGGCCTTGGCTGAAGTTGAGCAGAGGGCCTGGAAAGGGCTTGTGCCGTGATGAAGACCCCGCAGCCACAGAGGGTGCAGGAGGAATGTTCTGCCCAGGAAAGGCCCCGTGCAGGAGGCATTTCCCTCTTTTGAAAAAAGGGTCCCTGTTGACGAGGTACAGAAACACTTGGGGAATCTTGTTCTTTTCCAGTCATCCTGCTTTTGAATGTTGATATATATATATTTTGATCAGCTCAAAAACGTCACACACATATAAAAACAATTACACAACGGAATTCAAGCTTTCTCCCCTACCGCCCTCTCTCTTCCTTCCCACCTGGTCTCATGAGTGGGGCCCTTGTTCTTTTTTCCTTTCTTGTGTGGTTGCACCGCCCCCT
Source organism: Rhabdophis nuchalis (assembly GCA_039707465.1). NCBI lineage: Eukaryota > Metazoa > Chordata > Lepidosauria > Squamata > Natricidae > Rhabdophis > Rhabdophis nuchalis. The sequence goes on from CM077653.1 coordinate 34,549,238, forward strand.
GGTGGTCGCAAACTGAAAATCTGTTTGAATAACACAGAGGCAGAGCAAGACTTGCTTGGCAGGGCAAGGAGCCTCTCGCCAACCTTACGAATGGGGAGGCTGCAACGGTGGGGAGGGCAGAGGACCGCTCCCGGTGCCATTGTAACTTTGAAGGGTCAGTAAATGAAGCATTGTAAGTCGAGAACGACCTGCGTTGTGTATCAAGCGGAAGCAAACCTCCGAACGCCGAGGAGGATCTATGGTCTCAGGAGGGAAATGGATGCCAGGAAAGAAGCGAGTCCCCCCGCCTGTACCTGGTGCTACGGAGGTTCCCTCCTGCTGGGTCTCCTGCTGCGAGTACAGATAGGGAGCCATGGCCTTTTCCCCTGTGCTTCCCTAGAAGATGATGGCGTTCCTTCATTTTGTTCCACAACTGAAATGATTAAATGTCGATTTGATTTGAATTCTTGTTACCTTACACTTTCCTGTGTTTAATTTACCTGCTAAGGGTACTCAGTAAAGCTTGAAATCTCCTTCCTCACTGGTGTATTCATTGACTTTGGATTCTCAGAGAACCGTTTTATCTGCACCTGGTCACTGCCGAACACTCGGCGGAAATTCACACAGGCAGAGAAAGACGTTCTGATATCCAAGATTGACCACTTCAAAGTGCTAAAAATCCTCTAAAACTTCAATGACTTTTTACTTCTTCCTTAAAGTAATTGTGGGGAAAGATTTCTCCGTGACGCGGAAGGGGAGCAGGGACAGAGGGGCTTAAAAGCCACTGGGAGTTGCTGGGAGACGATCATCAAGTGACATCATAGCTAAGCCCATTTTGAAACCGGATGCCTAAGGAGATTTGCCCTAAAATCTCATCCACGTGTTTGTCACGTTTTTCTCTTTCTTTTTTAGTGGGTTTCCTTCAGTGGTTTTATCCTCAGTGCAAATGTTGTCTCCACAATGGCTTTTCTAGGCCAGCTGCTTGTTCTCTTTCAGCCTTGGGTGAGGATTAATAATACGTAACTTATTGGATATTGAGAAAGGTTTATAACATAAATTTGTATGCAAAGGAATTATCCTAAGAACACTGCAATTAGCATTATTACTTTAAAAAAAGGATTCCATCGAGGTTGGATCTCTCTCTCCCTCTCCCCCTCCCTCCCTCCCTCTCTCTCTCTCTCTCTGTTTTCAGACTAGGGAAAACTCCAGAGGCCTCAGGGAGACGTGGGGGGCAAGGCCTTTATTTGCCAGGGTTCCAACAGATTTGCTCGTTCAGACCATTCACCCAGGACCAAAACATTCTGCCAAGGCACTTTCATTCCTGCAACCAACAATCTTAACTCATCCAAGACCTACAAACAAATTCTGCTTAGTATCTTTATCAGCTGTGGGATATTTGGCCACTTGAAGTTGGTTGTGTATTAAATGGATCAGAATTTGTCTGAACACGCTCACATACGAGCTGGAGAAGCATCCCATGATCCAGTTCCTTGCTGCTCTGAAGGGATCAATCCATGTCACGTCACACATTTCAACAGTGAGGCTACTGCAACATTTATGGGTCGATACAATCCCAGCATCCATTGGCCTCTTGCTGGCTCAGAGAACTGTCCAGGACTCCGTGGGTTCCAAAGCCTGCAGCAGCTGTCCAGAAGTTGACCAGTCCCCTGGATGTAGTCTGGAGCATTTCTCAGGACGGTTCAACTGTAAGTACATTGTCTGAATGCACATTCAGAATTCTTTGAAGGCTTCAAAGGGAGGGGCTTCTGAAAAAAAGGAAGTTATCACAGATGCAAGAAGGTATTCATCTGTACTATTTGTATAAAAATGGTCTGAATTTTTGTTCCATTTTTGAATTATACTTATAATACTAGATCCCCAAACTCTATTGCAGAATTGTTTTTTTTAAGTTCACTGAGTTGTGCTTAAAGCCATTTATTTAATTTAAGCTATGATGTGTAATTCATAAAAAAGCATGGTTAATCCACTTACATATTCACCGGTGGCAGTTTTAATATATATTCCACTTTTAATATGTACTTTTCACCTAACTATAATAAGACAGCATTTTCTCAGTGTGCAGCAATGAACAGCTTATGGGTGTTGGAGGGAGGGAGGGAGGGAGGGGCCAGTGTTGGGTTCAAAGTGACTTTGGAAGGGATTGATTTTCCTGCCATGAAATGTGACCACATCTTTCCCAGTCGCCCATAAAGGACATTTGGGAAATTAACATGCATTGAAATAATAGAAAATACTCGTAGTTCTAGTTTTAGATTTTGGCCGTCTTTTGTCTCCAAGCACCTTTCAACTGGGTCTCTGAACGTTTCCTTCCCAGACTAGGTAACAGCAGCAGCAGCAGCAGCAGCAGGGTTTTCTCCTCCTCTTCCTCTGCAGCTGATTCATGCCTTGTGTGCCAGTGGGGGTCGGGGTGGGAGGGGGTGTCAGTTGAATGTTCAGAAACACTCAGAAACTTCATCTTTCTCTTTAACATTTATTATAGGCAACACATATACAAATACAATAACTGCAGATAGATACAGTAGGTAGGTAGGTAGTAGGTAGGTAGGTAGAGAAATTTGAGTTGCTGCAAAAATGTGATTTTGCAATATGTGTGTGTGTTGAAAATCACATTTTTGTAGCAACTCATATATATATATATATATATATATATATATATATATATATATATATATATATATATATATATATATATATATATATATGTAGTTATTGTATTTGTGTATGTGTTGTGCATAAATACATATATCCCATGTATGCAAAACATATATGTTAACCCTGAGAAAAGAACAGTGAGTAGCCAAACACCATGCATTTTGACTCAAAGGGCGGCAGCCTCCCAGAGCTTCGTGGAATCTCTCTCCAAATAACAGATTAAGGAAATACTTCTTGAACTGGGCGATTCAGGGGGATCGCATCTGGATCACTGTTTTTATGGGGGGGGGGGGCATCTGCAGAGGGGATTTTAAAAAAGCAGAATGGTGGTCACGGTTCATCCCTCCTTCCTTCGGGTTGGATCTGCCTTTCATGAGCTTCCAGCCATTGCTACTTGTCCTGCCCTCGGGTGCCCCCTTCTCTGTGAGCGCCCCCACAAGCCCTGGAAGGCTGCCCCACCACTTCTCTTCGTTAGGCTAAAGGTAGCTTGCTATCGGGTGATTCGTCCTCCTCTGCTGCTCTTCTCTGAGCACTTTCCAGGTGCTCAATACCTTCTTTGTATCCTGGCAATGGATGCAGTATTCCAAACATGGCCTCACTCGTGTGGGATAAAGCACCGCTATTGCTTCTTGGGCTTTCTTTGGTACCCCTTCAGAGCCCCACCAGGGGCTGGCACCATCTGGCGTCCCTCTGACCCCTTGAGGTTAGGCCGGACATGCGTCCTCCTTTCCCCGGCCTCTGCCCTCCCAGGTTATTGGGGTTTGAGCGGCAGGAGAATCTAGACCTCTGCCTGGCTTGGAGGCATTTTTCAAGAGAGGCCCTTTTAGTGAAAGGGATCACACACCACCCAACTTCTCCATGGACTCAGGCTACTTTTGGAAACAGGCTGATTACTCTTCCACAGGAACACCAATTCCATTAGAGACGGCACACATAGAGGAGGGTAATGAAGTAGGATTCCCCACACTTAACAGTTGATGAGCAGGTTATTTTGAAACAGGAACCTAGCCCATCTAACTGGGAGGAGGCATATAGGGAATTTAATGTGGGGCTCCGTCTCCCTAATGCTGATCATGCTTTAGGTAGACTTGAGTGAGTTTTGATAGATGGCTAAAATTAGTCTAGCCACCTGTCTACATTCATTCCCTCCTGCTGATGTAGCTTCCTAAAATATAGCAATAGCGCTTAGACTTATATATCGCTTCGCAATGCTTTATAGCACTGTCTAAGCAGTCTACAGTCAGCCTCTCTTGCCCCCCACAATCTGGGTCCTCATTTTCCTGATCTTGGAAAGATCCAAGGCAGAGTCAACCTTGGGCCGTTCAGGATCGAAGGAATCGAACTCCTGGCAGTGTGAGCAGAACTAGCCTGCAGTACTGCATTCTAACCACTGAGGCAACACATTCACATAACAACACATAATAATGTCTCGTTCATCTTTTCATTGGTCCTTATTTCAATTTTTTTCTTTTAAAGTGCTGAATTAGTAATTTCCCACTAGCTGCGTTAGAATATCATTATTATTTAATAATTCTTTACCTTTAAATCTATGATAGCATTTGCTGGTTGGCCATGATGTACGAGAACGATGCCCTGGGCGAGAGATGCCTCAGCACCTTCAGAATGCAATACGATGAAGAAGAGGGTAAGGGGATTTCCCCCCTGCGTCCCCTTGAGTCAGGCTGCCCCTTCTACTGTGGCACAACGGCTTTCCCAGTTCTGATGTCACGCGTCCCTTTGACATGGAGCATGCCCCTCGTACTTCCCTTGCGTACTTCCCTGAGTAACATACGATTTAGATGTTTTAGTTGCATGTCAATCACATCTGTAGCTGAGAAAATGCTTCCCTTCCTTGTCCCGGATGTCGTCCCAAGTTGTTTGCAGAGTCTGCTGAAGACTTAAAAGCATTTAGCTGGAAAAAGTCTAGCTTTCCCTCCTTTGTCCCCACCTGCTCCTTTCAAGGGGCAGCTATGTAACTCCTGCAGGGTCTGGGTGCTTAATGCCTCCTCAAGGGGCCTCTTTGAAAGCAACATCAGGAACCAAGAAGGGGGAACAATCCCTGGCCATGCCCAGGAACGGAGCTGCAGAACATCTCTCATAAACGGGGACCCACAGGCCGTCTCCCTTAAACTCAAAGAGCTGGGAGGTGCAGGGGTTTCATTATGCCAATCCCCCATTTACACGACTTTCGCACACCTGTCCAGCCCCCTCCCTCCCTCCCTCCCTCCGTTAAAGTCCTGAAGTTTGTAAATGGTACAACAGTCCTTGGTCTGATTCAACACAGCGATGAGCCTGCATACAGAAGGGAGGTTGAACACTCCCCCTGCGGTGCATCTGGAACTGAACACACTTAAAACTGTAGAGATGATAATGAGATTTTAGGAGGAGCCCCTCTATTCTATCACCTCTTACAATGTTAGGCAACCCAGTATCAACAGTAGAGACCTTCACGTTTCTGGGTTCTGTTATCTCCCAGGACTTGAAATGGACACCTAACGTTAGAACCATCATTAAAAAGGCACAACAAAGAATGTGCTTCCTGTGTCAACTCAGCTTCTCCTCTTGATACCTTGTGATTACATTACCTGGTTGTTTGTATGTACACTGAGAACCTACGCACCGGAGACCAACTCCGTGCCTTTCCAATCACACTTGGCAAATAGGGATTCTATCCTTGGGAGACTAATTTGACACACTATATGTGCTGTGTGGTATTTTCATGAATGGGGAGCCTTCTCATCCGCTCTCTTTGTGCTGATTGGCTGTCTCCTCTAGCAGATTACCATTCCATTTACATTGGGCTACCCATGCCCCATAGCGACCAGAAAAAAAGACGCAAAAGGAGATCTTCCTTCAGCCAAGATAAAAAGGGTGAACGCAAAAGGCCCTACGAACAGCAGATCCAATCGGACACAGAAGAAGGAAGGCGGACAAGTGATGAGAGTGGAAATGACCACGCCGGCAGGACCAGTGAGTAGAGGAGGAAGGAAAATAAAGCACTAAAAATGAGCCAGAATTCCACCCTGTTTAGAAGAATTGACCTTGTGCCTACAAGGACCTGCAAGTTCCATTTCAGTGACAGCTGAATTACTCTTATGGCTGCAGGGAGTTGATTGCCAGGCATATATTATGCAGAAATGTTGAGTAGCAAAATGGAAGGAAAATATAGGATCTCTGATTTTAAACATTTTATGACAAAAGAGTTTCAAAATCCAGATAAAAATAGAGGTGAATTAGGGTGCACCTAGAAGAATCTCCAACAGCTCTCTACTGATGCAGGAATTGTGAAGGCTACTGCCTCCTCATGGATGAGGCTGCCATATCTGGACAATCGTAGGATAGCAGCAATGAACCAAAGATTTGTGTATCTCTTTGTTGCCATCTACTGGTCAAACAGGTTTTTATCAGCAATGTACAGCATGCAAAGGTGCCCATACAGTTATTACTTAGCAATCACAAGTGGAACCTGCAACACAAATGCTAAACACAACACAACAGACGTACAGCCACAACAGATTTGCAACATCTCTTCCTATTGGTCATTAAGAGCAAACGGTTAAGTGAGACATCACATGGCCTTGACTTGGGATTTTACTGTAGCTTCTCCTTTGATTTTGCTTATCAAAAGCCAGTTGTGGAGGGTAAAATAACGATCGCACGACTGCAGGATGCCACGATGGTTCTAAGTTCAAGAACTGGCCCCAAAGTCATTATTTTCAGCTTCAAACAATTGCTAAACAGGGTAGCCTACCTCTATATGTTTTCAAACCAAAGCAAGTGGCCAGTTTAAGACATTTATAAAAATTGATTGAATTGCATTACCACATATAGCAAAGGTTGAATCAGATTCAAATCTGATTTTATATATATATATATATGCAAAATAATTAGCTTTTAACTTCTTGCTTTTTTGTGTTTGTTAGTATAGCTGGGAAGTGTACTTTTTAAAAAGTTAAAAATTGAATGTAGGCTCTGTGTGGCTCTCTAGAACCCGTGGCTTGTCCCAACCCCCCAAGCCAAAAGTTCCTAAAGAGCCACGTTCCCCTCCACAAAGCTTCCCTCTGCCAGCCTTTTGGGGGGTCTTTTTCTATGGCTTCCCGTTCTGCTTGAATTGGATTCCGGTAAACAATTGTCCCTTATACCTCTTTCCTTGTTTTCTGCTTTAATCAGAGAATCCATTGATCACCTTTTCAATAAGAATCATAAGAATTCAGTATACTTTAGAAGTAATATATGGCATAATAATATTTAATAAGACTGTTGCAAACTGAAATGGAAATTCAAATTTAAAAATGTCAATTATTCTAGTACAAACTTTATTGAGCTTCACAGCATCTATTTATCTATCTATCTATCTATCTATCTATCTATCTATCTATCTATCTATCTATCTATCTATCTATCTATCTATCTATCTATTTGTATCTATCTATTATTTATTTAATTTAGTGGCTGTCCATCTTACCACATCTTACCATGTTAAAAAGATAAAACTTCAGAAAATGTACCACATGTTTACTGGACCCGTGTCCCTCCTGGTTGGTACTGGCCTCCCAGGAGGTGACACGAGGCTGGCTCCAGGGAATTGTCAATGCTTCTTTGAGTGAGGGGTTTTTACCGGCCGCCCTGAAAGAGGCGGTGGTGAGGCCCCTCCTCAAGAAGCCCTCCCTGGACACAGTAGCCCTCCCTGTGTTGGCCAACTACCGTCCTGTCTCCAACCTTCCCTTTTTGGCGAAGGTTGTCGAGAGTGTGGTGGCGCAACAGCTCCCTCAGCACCTGGAGGAAACTGTCTATCTGGGCTCGCGCCAGTCCGGCTTCCGGCCTGGGCACAGCACAGAAACGGCATTGGTCGCGTTGGTGGATGATCTCTGGAGGGCTCGGGATAAAGGTTGTTCCTCTATCCTGGTCCTGTTAGACCTCTCAGCGGCTTTCGATACCATCGACCATGGTATCTTGTTGCACCGGCTGGAGGGGTTGGGGCTGGGGGGCACCGTTTTGAGGTGGTTCTCCTCCTACCTCTCCGATCAGTCACAATTTGTGTTGGCAGGAGGGCGGAGGTCGACGTCGAGGTGCCTCACTTGTGGGGTACCACAGGGGTCGGTCCTCTCGCCTCTCCTGTTCAACATCTATATGAAGCCGTTGGGTGAGATCATCCGTGGTTTCGGGGTGGAGCTTCATCAGTACACGGATGACACCCAGCTGTACATCTCCACCCTGGACCACCCCAACAATGCCGTGGAAGTGATGTCCCGGTGCCTGGAGGCCGTGTGAGTCTGGATGGGGAGAAACAGGCTTCGACTCAACCCGTCCAAGACTGAGTGGCTGTGGTTTCCGGCGTCATGACATAGCCAGTTGGCCCCGTCTCTGGCTATCGGGGGCGAGTCATTAGCCCCAGCGGAGAGGGCTCGCAACTTGGGCGTCCTCCTGGATACTCGGCTGTCCTTAGATAGCCGTGGTCAGGGGGGCTTTTTATCAGGTTCGCCTGATACGCCAGTTGCGCCACTTTCTGGATCATGATGCTCTACGCACAGTCACTCAAGCCCTCATCATCTCCCGCCTGGACTATTGCAACGCTCTCTACATAGGGCTTCCCTTGAGGTGCACCCGGAGGCTCCAGCTAGTTCAGAATGCGGCTGTGCGGGGGATTTTGGGAGCCTCCAGATGCTCCCACGTGACACCTCTCCTGCGCAAGCTACACTGGCTGCCTGTGGCTTTCTGGGTGCACTTCGAGGTGTTAGTAACAACCTTTAAAGCGCTCCATGGCAAGGGACCGGGGTACCTGCAAGACCGCCTCCTACCAAATACCTACCACCGACCAGTCCGCTCCCACAGAGAGGGCCTCCTCAGGGTGCTGTCGACCAGTCAATGTCGGCTGGCGACCCCTAGGGGGAGAGCCTTCTCTGTGGCAGTTCCTGCCCTCTGGAATGACCTACCCCCTGGACTACGTACAACCACGGACCTGCACCTCTTCCGCCGGGCCTTGAAAACCCATCTATTTCGTGCGGCCGGCCTGGCATAGTCTTTTAATCTGTTTTTATTAGGGGTTTCTATTGGGGATTTTAGAACAGGCTTAGTGGTTTAATTTCATTTTTAGCGTATTTATTGTATTTGATGTTTTTATTGTTGTTTTATTACTGCCTGTTCACCGCCCCGAGTCCCGCAAGGGAGAAAGGGTGGTATACAAATCTGAATAAACTGAAACTGAAACAGATGGCATATATAAAATACTACAAATATACAAAATATTAGCTATAACTAAAAGATGAGAAGGGAGGGAATAGAATCAGAAGAGGGCGGAGGGGATCTGTTGTTAATCTGTCAACTCCCTCCAGCCTGATGCTCCCCCATTGGACCCCCACCCAATAGAGCCAGGTTTTCCAGTTCTGGCGGTCAGGAGGGGGCAAGATCTTCCAAAGGACAGAGAAGGGCCTCCCCCTTGGCCTGCCAGTCGGGACCTCCTGGCCAATGGACTCGCAGCCTGCCTGCTTTGCTGGCGTATGTGGGACAGGCCAACCCCACCGGGGTGGGAGGGTCCCCCAAGTGGCTTGGACCCAGGCCACGAGGGGCTTCAAAGGGGATTGCCAACCCCTTGAACGAGTGCCAGCCACCAAGGCAGCTGGTGGGGCAGCGGTGTTACCCCGAGAACTGCCTGCCCTGCCATTCTGCCCCAGCTGCAGCCTCCGAAGGCTCTTCAGGAGTAGCCCCATGCAGAGCCCCATTGCTACCAAATATACAAACCTTTTTGAGCGTCCATTACATTCCCAGCAACTTTTAGAATTAATGAATTAATAATTAAGACCGGAGTATATATCAGTGATAAATCGATTTCTACTGATTGTCTCTTACAATATTCAAAGCTGGGAACAGCTTTTAGAGCATTGTAGAACGAGTCCCTTAGCTAAAGGTACCTAAAAGATGAAGCTGTAATTCTCCAAGGGCAGAATCCAAAAGCAACTTCTATTTTAGAAAGAAAGGAGCTGTTTTAAATGGCCATTTTAATTGTTGGATCTCAGCCTAGGATGTAGCAGGGAATGTGGCTAGTTCTGCTTTTGGAATGGCTGCAGCCCCAAACAGAAATGTTCTCTTCAGCCTACTTGATAAGCTACTTAGGAAAGCTTAATAGACTGCATACCACAATAGTTTCTTACTTTCTATGGGGTTCTCAGGAAGGCATCCTGCTGAGACTTTACACAATCCTTAAGCGGGGTGGAGGAACTATGCGGAAACAGCCCCCCCCCCCCCTCGGGTCCTCCTCCTCCTCCTCCTGCCCACAGAGGGCCATTGTCCTGCTGCTGGAACTTGCTAGGTGGGATGCCCAATCTTAAAGCAGTGCGGGCTTCCTTTGGCAACGTGGCCCTTTGTTTCTGTGGCCTCGGGGTGAGCAGGGACATGGCACTCGCTTGTCTTGCAGAAAGGAGTTCAAGCATCGTTTTCCAAAGGAGGGAAAGTCCTTCCCTCAGCAATCAGAAGCAAAGCTCCCCTTATTCTTGAAAATGACCCCAATAAACGATTCCAGAGCCAGGCCCACCTCTCGGCACCTTTGTCTCCAGGCCAGAGCAGGCAGCTGTGGTTCTAGAGACACACACAACTTTTCAGGGTCTCTTGTGATCCCCTCTTCAGATCTGGTTAAAAGCTGCTTTTTGTAGCAATCACCACAAGCCCTTGCAATGCAAGAGCCAAGCACACGGCTTGTGCAGGAGGACTGTCAGAGCTGCCCAGCAAAGTGGTGGACAGCTGCCTTAAAGCCCCCTTCCTACTTGGTTCTTATTGAAACCAAGCAGACACTCAGGGGCTCTCTCAGAAACCTGGTTTCATCTTTCTGAGGGAAACCTGTGGCTGTCCCCATACTGTTCAAGGAAGATGGGGAAACCCCCCCCCCCCCAATATTGACATCATGGTTGTTTAGTGGTTGGTTCCGTGCTGTTGGGAGGGAGGGCTCGATTCAACTGGATTAAGGTTCCTGAAATGTAAAACAAAGAACTGAATTAGTTCTTTGTTGCAGGAAAGTTCTTGAATTGCAGGAACTGGGTATGTCTAGTTTAATGAAAAAGAAGGACCAGGGGAGACAGGATAGACAGTCTTCCAGTATCTCAGGGGTTGCCCCAAAGAAGAGGGAGTCAAGCTATTCTCCAAAGCACCTGAGGGCAGAACAAGAAGCAATGGGTGGAAACTAACCAAGGAGAGAAGCAACTTAGAACTGAGGAGAAACTTCCTGACAGTGAGGACAATGAATCCGTGGAACAGAAGTTGCCTCCAGAAGTTGTGGATGCCCCAACACTGCAAGTTCCGTTCTTTCATCATGGATCGTCCGACTGTGGTGGCCCTGTTCCTGTCTCTGCAGTCTAGGTAGCCCTACGGCCCCCGGAGAGGAAAGGATCATATGCCACTTCCGACACGGGCGTGCTTGCACCCCCTCTCTTTTGCGCAGAGTACCAGCGGCAGCCCTACCTCTTAACACAGAAGCTACATTGATTTGGTGGTTCTGTGTCATGAGGGCTGGGAGTGAAGGAGAGGATTGATATGCCTCATAATCTGGTTATTCAAGTAAACAGAAGGTGGGGATTACTTTTGTGGCTGCAGCTCCCGTTAGTCTTTGACGCTGGGAAGAGCTGCGGGTAGTGCTGTGATCGGCTCTTTTGCCTGGAAAAGATGGGGGGAAAGCTCCAACCGTTTCCAGGTAAGAAACCATTCCATGTGCTTCCTTTTTTTTAAAGAAAAAGTCATTGGAGAAGTTCCAATATATGCCTGTCTGAGGTTTGTTGAAAGTTTAGGAGGTTCTGAAGGGGAGCCCAGGGCAGGGCTACCCATGTTGCCTCTTCTAGCAAGCGATGCAACTGTTTGCATACAAGAGGGACATTTAGGTGAGCTCCCAGGCCATATAAGACAGGTGGCAACCAGAGGGACTCTGGCACAGCCAGGCTTATCCTCCTTTTTCTGGACGGACTCTGGGAACGAAAGGTGTCTCTGGACGTGTGGGGTTGAGGAAGAGAGCCAGGGGACCTATCACCCGTAACGGCCAAGTAGCAGCCTCCCCAGAACTCTTGAAGGGGACCTTCTAGGAAGCCGGCACCTTTGAGCTGGAAACGCAGACTTGGGAACTTTGAGGAATAGGAAAAGGACCCTGAAGAATCTGGCCTCTTGCCTAGAAAGCCCCTTCAAGATTTATTAGAACTCCGTAATAAAGAAAGTAAAAGTTGGAATTCCTATTGAATCATATTGTAATACCAGGAATGCGTCTCTTGCATTTGAATTTAAGCAGAGATTTCGTGTACTCGGGTAATCCCCAGATATTCTTTAAAACAAACAGCCTGTTTAAATTTAAAACGATATAAGTGGAATGCAAAAAAGGAAAAAGGAAATAATAAAAGGATGTACCGCCTTGAGAACACATCTTCCCGAGATGACAGTTATAAATGAATGCAAAGTAAAAAATGAATTTCTGTCTTAGTTGTTTTCTGAATTTTCTATTTTGACTTGAAGTATCTAGATGCAATTGCTACAGCACATTAAAAACCAGACTGTCATCAGTGCTCCAGGATCTGTGAAAAAATAGGTTCAGTGGTTAGAAGATCACATCTGCCAGCTTCTTCAGAGCTCGGGCATGTAATCCATCTGGTCCTGGTGATTTGAACTGATCCAGGGTGGGCAGGTGTTCTCTTGCCATTTACTGGCCTATTTTAATTTGACTTCCTAGCTTGCCTTTCACAGTTCTATTTTTGGTAGATTGGGCTATTTTTCCCTTCTGCATGAAGACAGATGCGAAGAATGAATTAAGCAGCCCTGCTTTCTCCCTGCTGCCCATCACTTCCTTTCCATCTTCTCCCGTTAGTGGACTGATGGTTTCCTTGACTTTTCTCTCTGCTTTTAACATGTTGAAAGAACATTTTTCATTACTATTATTGACATTTGTTGCAAGCCTCAGTTCATTCTGAGCCTTAGCTTTCCTGACTTCATTTGGCAGATTCGGTGTATATGCTGGTATTCTGATTAGTTCTGAGTACCTCTTTCCATTTTTTTTTATATCTATCCTTTTTGTCTTTCAGTTTATCAGCGAGTGTTTTTGCAACCATGCACAACCTTCTTCTTGGATTTCTTATTTTTCCTTTTTGGTGGAATTGTGTTGGACTGGATTTCTATAATCATATTTTTCAGAGTTTCTAAAGCTTCTGGAATTGTTTTCCATTTTAAGATTTTCATCCATGGAAACAACCCCCCCCCCGCCAACTCCCTCTAAGTTTATTGAAATTGGCTCTTAAAATATAACAGAATAACAAGAGTTGGAAGGGACCTTGCAGGTCTTCTAGTCTATCCTTCTGCTCAAGCAGGAGACCCTCCACCAAGTGGCGGTTCAGCCTCTTCTTAAAAGCCTCCATTATTGGAGCACCCACAACCTCTGAAGGCAGCCGTTCCACTGATTAATTATTATCGCTGTCAGGAAATTTCTCCTTAATTTTAGGTTGCTTCTCTCCTTGATTAGTTGCCCTCCATTGCTTCTTGTCTTGCCTTCTGGTTCTTTAGAAAACAGGTTGATCCCCTCTTCTTTGTGGCAAATATTGGAACATCCCCTCAAATATTGGAACACTGTTATCTTGTCACGCCTAGTTCTTTTCACCAGATTGGGCATATTCAATTCCTGGAAATGTTCTTCATACGTTTTAGCCTTCACTGTGGGGACTAAAACTGGATGCCACATTCCAAGTGTGGTCTGACAGAGGCGTTAGAAAGAGGCTGGTAATATTACTTCTCACAGTTTTGATTCTATCCCTCTGTCAATGCAGCCTATGATTGTATTGGCTTTTTTGGTAGCTGTAGCACATTGGTGGCTCATATTTAAATGATTATTTACTAGGACTCCAAGGCTCTTCTCTCCATTTGGTTTTTCTTGCTTAAGTGTAAAACCATACCCTTCTCTACATTTTATTTCATTCTGTTAGATAGGGCCCAGTGTTCAAGTCTATTGAGATCCATCTGGATCTTGAACCTATCTTCTGGGATATTGACTGTTCATACTAGTTTGGTGTCATCTGCAAATTTGATGAGTTTTCCTTCTCTTCCCTCATCTGAACCATTTATAAAACGTTAAAGAGTACTGGACCTAATATACAACCTTGTGGCACCCCACAAGGGGTGCTTCCTTCCTTCCATGTAGATGTAGTTCCATTAAGGTCTATATATTGAGTGTGATTTATCAACCAGTTACAAATCCATCTAGTGATAATGCTGTCTATCTCACATATTTCTAATTTACTGAAGAGTAGGATGTTGTCTATGTTGTCAAATGCCTTTCTGAAGTCTAGATATACTATGTCCATAGCACTAGGTCCACTAGTATAGATACTTTGTCAAAGAATAAAACAAGATTTCTTTGGCATGATCTGTTTTTGACAAACCCATGTTGGCTTTTAGTTATAATTTTGTTTGTTTGTAGGTGCTAGCAAATCTGTTGCTTGATTATGTAAGACACTAGTTTGATTTTATTTTATTACTTGCGTCTGGATTATATTAATTTCCAATATGATATGGTCACTCTCCCCTAAGGTCCCTAGAACTTCAACCCCCTCTATCATTTCATCACTGCTAGTGGAGATTACGTCCAGTATAACTGACCCTCTAGTTCCTTTACCACTTGAGAGACAAAGGTGTCAACTAAGCTCGTAAAGAACCTGTTCAATCTCCCACTTGATGCAGAGTTTGTTTCCCAGTTGATGTCAGGGAAGTTAAAGTTCTCCATTACTACTGTGTTATGTTTCCTACGTACATTAGTTAATTGATTAGCAAAATGTTCATCTATTTCTTCTGCTTGGTTGGGTGGCCAGTAGTATACACCTATGGCAAATTTGAAAAGTACTGCTTCTATCCTCTTCTCTAAACCATTTATGAAGAAGCTGAAGAATATTGGGACTAAACAGAACCAGGGGGTATCCCACTGCTTACTTAACTCTATGTAGATGTAGTTCCATTAGGGACTAGACATTGAGTGTGGTTGGTGAGCCAGTAACAAATTGATGTGGTGGTGATGCTATATATCCCACAGTTTTATAGCTTACCAAAAAGTAGACTATGGTCCACTTTGTCAAATGTCTTACTGAAGTCCAAGTAAACTACACCAACAGCATTTTTCTGGTTCACTAATTTAGTCACTTTAGTCTAAGAATGCAATATGTTTTGTCTCTCATGATCTATTTTTGACCAACCCATGTTGGCTTCTAGTAAGCTTTGCTTGTTTCTAGGTATTCACAGATCCATTGTTCGATGATAATTTCAGGGATCTTTCCATATGAGGTTAATTGATCTGTAGTTTCCTGGGTTCATTTTTCCCCTTTTGGGAAATTGGGAACCACATCAGCCAGTCCTCTGGTAGTTTCCTGGAGCTCCAGGATCTTTGAAAGATATGGTTCAGTGTTTCTAAAATCATGCCTGACAGCTCCTTCAGAACTCTGGGTGGTAATCCATCTGATCCTAGTGATTTAAGCAATTTAAACACCCTAATCCTGATGATTTCACAGGTATGGCCCATTGTCTTTAGCAATTTTGTCACTCTTTGAATATATTCTTTATTAATCATATTTTAAACTTGTCCATCTATGTTATTCAAACATGCTCATATACTTGTAGGCTTCCTCTGACAACTCCCGATGGTCTGGCCATTCCCCTTTTCAATTCCATATTTGTTTGTGATTTTACTCCATTTTATTGATATTGTAGCACATTTCTAAGACAAATTCCATTGCTTGCTTGCTTGCTTTATTTATTTATTTATTTATTTATTTATTTATTTATTTATTTATTTATTTATTTATTTATTTATTTATTTATTTATTTATTTATTTATTTATTTATTTATTTATTTATTTATTTATTTATTTATTTATTTATTTATTTATTATTTCGATTTATATACCGCCCTATTTTCCCTGGAGGGACTCAGGGCAGTGCACAGAAAGATAAAAACCCCAACATATACAAAATATAAAAATCAATTAAATTATTAACTCTGTGCTAAAATTTAAATACTATAAATATTGAAATTTAAAATGATATCCTTAGACTATGTCAGGCCGGCTAGATGAAAAAATGTGCTTTTAACATCCGACGGAAGAGGCGTAGGTCCGTGATAGTACGGATATCGGGGGGCAGGTTGTTCCAGAGGGCCGGGCCCGCCACAGAGAAGGCCCTTCCCCTGGGAGTCACCAGCTGGCATTGACCAGCTGTCGGCACCCTGAGGAGGCCCACTCTGTGGGAGCGGACAGGTCGAAGGGAGGTATGTGGCAGGAGGCGGTCTCTCAAGTAACCAGGACCCATGCCATGGAGCGCTTTAAAGATGGTTACTAACACCTTGAAGCGCACCCGGAAGACCACAGGCAGCCAGTGCAGCTCACGCAGGAGAGGTGTTACATGGGAGTACCGAGAGACTCCCAAAATCCCCCGCGCGGCCGCATTCTGCACTAGCTGGAGTCTCCGGGTGCACCTCAAGGGGAGCCCCATGTAGAGAGCGTTACAGTAGTCCAGGCGGGAAATAACGAGGGCTTGAGTGACCGTGCGTAGGGCATCCCGATCTAGAAAGGGGCGCAACTGGTGAACCTGTAGCATATATATGCTAAAAAGTATTAGTCAATGACTAGATTTTGATTTCTTATATTCCATAAAGTATGTATACATGTAACATAATTACATGATAATATATAAAAAAAATATTTATTATTATTATTATTATTTATTCAATTTATATCCCGCCCTTCTCCAAAAGGACCCAGGTTATATTGTGCAAGGTCATGGTTTATTACTGTAGTTTACTGAAAAAACACCACTGGTTTGGTTCACACTTTATGCTAAACCATAGACCACAATCTGGGTTCACACGCCATTCTGAACTACTACATGACAAATGCTATTTTATGTTTGCCTTCCTAGCCCCAGAGATCCCTGGATAGTCTGGAAATAGATTTACCAACCAAATGTTGAGGCCTGGAGTGCTTCCTTGGTCCTGGCGGTTCAGTGTTAATGCTCTTAGTTAGGTTAATCAGATTAGGCTAAAATACAATGAATATCCTATTTTTTTCTGCAACCTTTATGGTGGAAAACCCTCATGTTAAACTAGTAGGAATTGTAATGAACATGAGGCACATTTATTTGCTGGCTCAGTTTTCCTTCATTCTTGTGACCAAGGTGCCCCTCTGCTCGAGTGCTTGGGGGCCAGCCGTGTCTCTGGGAGCTGTTGGCCCACCCCCACCCCATTGGGGAGAGGGAACCGGCTGCCAATCTTGTTCTTTGTCTTAGGCCGCAAAATCTCCAGTCCCAGCCCTGGATTTAGATTAGATTTATTGCATTTCTATACCGCCCTATCTCCCTTTCGGGATTCAGGGCAGTGTACAGCCAACAGTAAAAATGAGTAATATAAAAGTTATGATCAAATGTTAAGATATAATTAAATAAATTGGCCTGCCAAATTAAAACCCCCTACTAAAATCAATTTAAAAACTACGACAGGCCGGCAGCACGAAATAAATGGGTCTTCAGGGCCCGACGGAAAAGGCATAGGTCGGTGATCGTCCGTAGGCCAGGGGGTAGGTCATTCCAGAGGGCAGGGGCTGCCACAGAGAAGGCTCTCCCCCTGGGGGTCGCCAGCCGACATTGTTTAGCCGACGGCACCCTGAGGAGGCCCTCTCTGTGGGAGCAAACTGATCGGTGGGAGGTATTTGGCAGCAGGAGGCGGTCTTGCAGGTAACCAGGTCCCTTGCCATGGAGCGCTTTAAAGGTGGTTACTAGTACCTTGAAGCGCACCCGGAAAGCCACAGGCAGCCAGTGAAGCTTGCGCAGGAGAAGTGTCACGTGGGAGCATCTGGAGGCTCCCAGAATCCCCCGCGCGGCCGCATTCTGAACCAACTGGAGCCTCTGGGTGCACCTCAAGGGAAGCCTCATGTAGAGAGCATTGCAATAGTCCAGGTGGGAGATGACGAGGGCTTGAGTGACCGTGCGTAGAGCATCACGATCCAGAAAGGGGCGCAACTGGCGTATCAGGCGGACCTGATAAAAAGCCCACCTGGCCACGGCTGTCATATGGTCTTCTAGAGGCAGCTGAGAGTCCAGGAGGACGCCCAAGTTGCGAGCCCACTCTGTGGAAGCTTAGCACTCACTCTGGAAGAGCAAGTGAAGGCGTTCTGAAAACAGGCATTCTGATCATTAGCAAGTAAATCCAACGTAAACCTGCCAGCCAATAGAGAGAGTGGCAGTCCGGCTGGGGTCAAGCACTGAAGCTGGGGGGCAGCCAATTTTCTCCCTCTTTTCACACAGTGTTCCTGCACATGAAGGGCGGAGAGGAAAGAGCAGCATAAACCGTGGCCTTGACTTTTCATGTCAACCTATGATCAGAGTTGGAAAAATGTCTCATTGCACAATCATGTTCTGGTTTCACTCAACCCATTAAGAATGCAAAAAGTCAAGATGGCAGCTGGTCCTAGTCATCAAAGCCTTGCCCCATTTTCGTCTGTGTCTTGCATGTAAGGGGGGTGTCAAGATTGAATCGCTTTGCTTCTTTCAAAACTTAATGCTTTTCAATTTACCAGTGAACTAGGGAGAGGGAATGCTGAGAATGTATGTGGAGATCGTGAGAGCAGGCGCTTGAGAGGTTGTGGGCTGTTCCCATAACAAAAGAGCGCCTCGTAATTGGACGATGTGATCACCCAGGGGTGGGGAGAGCAGGAAACTATGGTTTAACATGGCAAGCATTTGCCCGGGAAAACCAGAGCTGGCTTTGTTTCTTCAGTACCAATATAGTGTATCTAGTAAAGTTTTATTTTTGGGAATTCATATGTGTGTCCTGAGAATGTTTCCTTGTTTTGTGTTCACTAGACGGACAGAGTCACAGCTGCCTTCTTGCCCTTTTTGACATCCTTCCCCCATGAATGGAATTGCAAATGAGGCTGAAAGTAACAGTGTAAAGTGAAAGCCTGGGTTTCGCAACCTGTGGCCAAAGAGCAGTGTTCCTATCACATGCTGAACTGCAACAACTGCCCCCTCCCCACCCTCCAATCCTTTCAGCCTCGTTGAGCAGTTTAAGTGACACCATCCGTGGGTCTGTCTCCCTCTTCAGTTCAAGACTAATGAGAAGTGAGCAGTGCCAGCAGAAGGCTGAACTCGCCAAGGGGCAGGGCAGCCTGAGGCCGGAGGGCTTCCTTTGGGAGCTGGAGGGCAGAATGCTTCACTCCATCTTATAAAAATGCCAGCATTTCATGCTATTGTTTTCCCTCCATCTGGGAGAAAGGAGCATTTAGTTTTGACCTCTGATTCCCCAAAGGTCACAGGCTCAAAGGGATCTGCTAGACCTGGGCACTAAGACACACACACCCCCACACACACACAATCCAAAGGCTGTGCCAACACCTGGGGTTTTTCCCCCTATCAAACAACTGCAGTGCCGTTCTGATTAATCTTTTCTTTCCTAGATCACACAGGATGGACAATGGAAATAGTCCTGAGGCGATCCATACGCTTGTTACACCTTCTTAACTAAGGTTTACTATCTAAGTAATAATAGATGTTTCCTACACTACCGTTAGCACAACCTGTGAATTTAGCCCCTAAAAGACTTTGGTCAAGGCAATGTGGACCTTGTTTAAACCAAGTGAATAGCCTTTCAGGCTTCCTCCGCATGGGTAGAGTTCACTTTTTGAGTAAAGTAAGAATTCTATGTCACCGGGGGGAGGGGGGCAGGGGGGGGCATCAGGACTTCAGAGATGGTTAGGTGGGTCATGGTCAAAACAAAGTTGGGAGCCGCGGCTCCAAGGGGGATTCTTTGGCACTGGCTCATTTTAATTCATCTGGCTGATATTTCCGGAAACAGAATCTCGTGCAGTTAGCGAAGGGCAAGGAGACCGATAGCCCAAATGAACAACCTTCCCATTGTCTTCCATCTTCCTTTCCAGGGTCTCGGGAGCTTATCTCCTGCCTGAGCCATGGAACGGAACACAGCGGAGATGTTTCTCTTTCTTTTGGTAACATTTTCATGAAAATGTATTTACTTTGGGGGGCTTTTTTTTTACACTTTGTTTATATATTATGGGCCAGTTGACACAAAGTGGGAAGTAAATCAACGTTTGTCTCCCCCCCCCCCTCCCCTCCCGGAACGGGCTGCAAATGAGCAAATGCCAATTAGTTCTGATTGCACTACAATTCCGTTTTTCTCTTAACCTGAGGACAAATCTTACTGAATATAATTGGATGCACATCTGAGTAGGGATGGGTAAAATTACACCACACAAATAGCAATTTATTAAAATGTTCTACAGAAAAGAAGTGCTTTTTTGTCGGTCCACTCTAGGGCAAGAAAACACAGACGTGAGTCCTGTGACTTGTGTGAGAAATGTGTGCTTAAATTCCCTGTAAGGAGACTGGCCTGGGATAAGCCACCCTGCGGCTGGGGAGATGTGTGCAGAGTCTTTGCACAGCCTCTGCAGGGACACACAGGGAGCGATGCAGGCGAGGGAGGAAAGAGAGCGTAGTAGGGCTACACCCAGTTGGCTTTGTCCCTCTCTCTCTCTCTTGGATGCAAGTGCTTTCCCCAGAATCGTTAAGGTTTTAACCCCATCCTCCCTGGGACATGCCCTGCTTGCTTGCCTGCCCCCCCCCCCCCCCGAATCCCATGATAGTTCTTAAGAGGAATAGAGTTGCAGGGAGACGGGAGAGAAGAGCAAAAAACGGCTCTGTCTGAGATTCTCGAAATCACCACATTTCTATCTCTGATTCCTAAATGTTAGCGGAAAGTCATTGGAAAGAAGTGAGCTAGCGAACCAAAGGCTGCTTGCCGAAACTGGCCCCAAATGGTTCAGTCCCCTTAGGCAGCTGGATCACGAGGGGAAACCCAGAGAAATGCCTCTGCAGTCCAGCCCATGGGGGCCTCTGGGCAGGGAAACAGGTCTGGAAAGCAAAGGGTCAACCTCGAACTCTTGACTGGCCTCTTCCTCCACTCTGGACAGCCGTTGCCCTGGGCAGGGATGCCGACTTCCTCCCTAGTGCCAAGCCCTTTCCTGAGCGATGGATTCAGGGATAGTGACCCCTTGACCTAGTGGCATGCCTCACTTTCATTTGACTGTACAAGTTGAGGAACTTACAATAGCTCGTTTAGTGACCATTCAAAGTTACAACGCCGCTGAAAAAAGTGACTTATTAC
The DNA here is from genome assembly GCA_039707465.1 of Rhabdophis nuchalis. NCBI lineage: Eukaryota > Metazoa > Chordata > Lepidosauria > Squamata > Natricidae > Rhabdophis > Rhabdophis nuchalis. Next base: position 34,570,056 of record CM077653.1, read on the forward strand.
TGTTTTTCACACTTATGACCACTGAAGTATCCCTGTGGTCAGGTGATCAAAATTTGCTTGGCAGCTGACTCATTTTTTTGGGAATTTTTATTTTATTTTAATTAAACAAACAACACAAAAAAAGAACCACCTTTCATTACATTTTGTAGAAAGTGTGTCAAATAGTGGTTACAAATAACTTTCATACATCTCTTCCACAGTCATTACTTATAATCCATATCAAATTATGTGTTTTAAATCAAAAATCTTTATATATCTTACTATCAACAAACCACAAGTCTCATTTGACTATAATTGTTTTAACGTCCTTTTGCCTAAAATAATTCATAAAAACACAACCACATAATGGCATTTCATTAGTTATTTCAAAAATCATCCAATAACATTACACCTTTATAACATGTTCTAAGTAAGAATTAATTAACAAAATTTCTAAGCCTTTTTCCAAATCACTGTTTACAGTTTGTGTCCAAATTCCTTTTGCTAAACCAGTACATATATATATTATTAACTATATCCATTGTCATTTCATTATTATTGTTATAATTAACATTTGTTAACAGAAAATCATTTGCTATTTATATCTAACTTCCTCTAATCGAGCCAACACATGTATGTGCCTTGTTGCCATTATCAATTGTTGCAATCTAAAAATTACTAAATTACTACTTACTAATTACAAAAATTGACTAATTTTTTGTTATCAACTTTCATATATCAACCTGTATCCTTCCAATAGCAATATAGTCTTATTTCTTTTGCCATTTGTGGAATTAGTCTTCTATTTATTCCCTTAATAAAGTTTTTGTGGACTTCTCTCCGTACCTTATTGCTTGTAGCATCTCTCAGGTAATGTTGTTGCCCTCCATCTGCTACATTAATTAACTTATCTTCAGTTGTCAATCGAGCTTCTGACAAAATTTCTCTCCTTAAATCCATCATTTTTTATTTTTTTTCTTCTCTGCCTTGAAATCTGGGGTAGAGCTCCAGTCCATCAAATTCCCTTTTCCATACTCCCCTTTTTCCACTTTCAACCACATTCACTCCACTGATAAAATCATCAGTTATCTTATCTTTATATTCATTTTTCCCTTCAATTTTTGGGGTTCCAACCCAATCATTTTTGCCAGTAAAAACTCTAGATTTTCCATCTTCTTCTCAATTCCCCCAGTTACTTCTAGTAGATTTTGAATTCCAGTAAAGGTGTTTTGCAACATTAAAGTTTCCTCTTCTGAATATTGATCCATATTTCCAAACTGGTAGCCACTGCTACTCTGGCTTTCCAAGCTTTTTTTATTTATTTTAAATTAGCTTATGTGAAAATTCATTTATGATCTTCAAAAGAAAAGGGTTCTGGGTTTTTTTTCTTTCTCTCCCACTGCCAATAAGGTTCTCAAAGAGCACCTGTGTAAGCAATCCGTGCCCTTGCCTCTTATCACTTTCTGTAAATGAGTTACAGAACCTTGAAATACAAAGTCAGTAAGATCAAAGGGGGAAAAAGAGAAAGTGCAATGTTTCAGAAACTCAAGGCTCTAGCCTCCGAGTGGCAGTATTGCTTCCTTTCACTCTCTGATGTTATCTCAGGCTTAAAGGAAACAAAGTTCTTCAATGAATTTTAGTAGCAAGTAGTAGAAACCCTTGTTGAAATAAAGAAGAAGGTTTTAATCCATAGGTTAAATAGTAAAATAACAAAAAATAGAAGAAGAAAAACTGATCCGTTCGCTTTAAAAAAGAAAAAAAAACGTTGTGAGCACTTCAATCTACAAAGTATAATTATGAAGGAAAAACCCCACTTTCCAAAGTAATCCAATGCAGGTTAATTTTGCCGCTTATTTCTTCTACTTAGGGATTTAAATTAGCTTAAAAATCGGGGGGGGGGGGTGTAGTCTTTCTCAAAACAGAAAAAATTCCTCACCAGATGGACACACTTTCTCCTTCCACTTTCCTTCCGTTCTGGAGCTGTCCCAACTTCATCAGCCTATGCTGCCTTTTGTCACCAGCTTGAAGAACTTCTCTTGGATCAATCAAGGACTTTGCAGGGTCCCTGAGATCAGGAAGACGTATTCTTCCTATTCACTGCCTCTACGGGACGGTTTAGGTCCGATTGGACGGCAGAAGTATCAGTGGCGGTCTCGGAGCATCGAGACTGCACAACCGTTTCGTCTCAACATTGGCTCCTACTCCGCAGCTGACTCATATTCGCAGTGTCCTGGGGTCATATGACACCCCCCCTTTTGCAACCTTCTGACAAGAAAAATCAATGGGGAAGCCAGATTCCTTTAACAACCGTGTTACTAATTAACAATTGCAGTGATTCACTTAACAACTATGGCAAAAAAGTGACATAAGATGGGGCAAAACTCACTTAACAAATTTCTCACATAGCAACATACATTTTGGACTCAATTGTGTTCATAAATTGAGCCTTTGCTGTGTGCTTCATTATCAGCCCTCCTTGTGGAAAACATTTGCCCCAAACAAACTAATATTCTTTGCAGTAGCAGACTCTGCAGAGCTATATTAATTTAATGAGCTTAAATTACCTTAAAATTATTATCATCCAAGCAACTTTTTCATTAGGGGAGCTGGAAGAATGAATCATGCAGCTGGGGTCACCATGGACTTTTTAACAATCAGACCCAAGTAAAAAGGTCAATGAAAACAGGTTTTCAGAGATTCTGGATTGCAAGGAAAATTAGGACCATACATTTTGTAATGTCGATGTTGTTTAGATAGAATAATAAAACCTTGCGGGGATGGCCTTTAATTCCCTGTAGAGTTCTAGGGTAAGGTTGGAAAGGGATTGTCAGATGAAAGATAGCTTACCGGTATATACCACCCAATAATACTTTACAACACTCTCTGGGTGGTTTACAATGTCAGCAGGATATTGTCCCCAACAATCTGGTACTCCTTTTACTGATCTTGGCAGGATGGAAGCCTAACTCAACCTTGAGGCTCGTCAGGATCGAATTCCAGGCTGTCGGCAGAGTTAGCCTGCAATGCTGGAACCACATATAGGTTGTGTTTGTGAAGGGGGGAGGTTAATTCTAGCACATGGTAGGAAAAAGCAGAATAACAGAGTTGGAAGGGACCTTGGAGGTCTTTTCGTTCAACCCCTTACACAAGCAGGAGACACTATGCCATTCCAGATAAATGGTTGAGATCGAGAGAGTGGTCAAATGTGTCATTGGTCTCAATTCCTTCATGCCCACAAGAAATCTAAGTCCAGACCACCTTGAAATCCATTGATTCTCATCTACTACCTGTTTGCTTTGACCGTTAGTAGTTCAGATTCTTGTAGCGAACATGACTTGCAATACAGCTTTATAGACATTTTAATTGCCTGGACTTACCCGGAGATTTTAAACCAATACTGATGGGGGGGAGTGGTCAATCTTTAGGATCTTTAGGACCTGATCCCAAGCATAAACCCCAAGACAACCAATCAAACAGGGAGGTAGAGAGAGATGAAAAGGAAGAAAATCCCAGATACAAACTAGAAGATGTAGAAAGCATGCACTGGGTCAGCCATAAAGGGCAGCTGCCTATACACTCCATCCATCCATCCCTCACTCACCCAATCAATCAATCAATCAATCAATCAGAATAAAGTTGGAAGGAACCTTGGAGGTCTTCTAGTCCAACCCCTGCTCAAGCAGGAGACCCTATATAATTCAGATGTGACTATCCAGTCTCTTCTTAAAAACCTCCAGCGATGAATCCAAAGATGTTTTTTCAAGAGGCAGCTGCACTTTCTGATGCCCCCCCCCCCCCCGGTGATGAAGCACCTATAACTTCTGACAGAAATCTGTTCCACTGGTTAATTGTCCTCACTGTTAGGAAATGTCTAATTCCTTCCAGGTTGCTTCTCCTTGATTAGTTTCCATCCATTGCTTTTTGTCTTGCCTTCTGGAGCTTTGGAAAATAGGTTGATCCCCTCTTCTTTGTGGCAGCCCCACAAATATTGGAACGCTGCTATCATGTCACCCCTACCTAGTTCTTCTTTTCACCAGAATAGACATGTTCAATTCCTGTTCTTCATATGTTTTATGGAGCTTTTGGCATGCTATGAAATGTGCTGGCTTTGAGAACAGGTCAACCATGGTCCATAATACAGTGTTCCCCCCACTTTCGGGCAGCTCCACTATGAAACCCATGGTTATCTTATTAACAGAGAAGAAATGATAGAGAGAGCTGAAGTTGCAGGAATTTGGGGGAAAGTGACCGTGTCATATTGCAATTCAATCTAATGCAATCACAAGCAACAGAACGTAATCAAACCAGTGTCTTTTAAGACTTTTAAAAAGCTGATTTCAACAGCTATTTTGCTGCTGACCTTGACACGGCTTTCTGTCCCAAGGATTACAAAACTGGGTGGAAAACATGGGATCCCGAGTCGGTTCTGCCTGTCCTTAATCGGCTTTTCGTCTTTGGTTTAGTGTCACCTGCTGCCGAGCGCCTCCGATACATCCTGGGTGAAGACGATGAGCCGCCCAACCCAACCCTATTCACTGAGATGGACACTCTCCAACAGGATGGAGGAGAAATGGAATGGAAGGAGGCAGCCAGGTAGGAGAACTGGGAAGGCAGGAGCCACTTGGCTACAAAGGCCGAATTCATGGCTGGAGAGATATCGCTAATGACCGAGAAGAACGCAGAAAGGAATATGAGAGAGACTTTGGTTCCTGCTATAGACCCCTGTATTGTTCTGACTTTTCTCGTGCTTCTTGTTGCCCCTAGCCAAGCAGCTTTGATGGGCGGTGATAAAACCCTCTAAAATCTATCTTGCCAATGGGAAAATACGGGATCAGACGGTCATCTTAGTCAGTGGCTCCTAATACCGCTTTGAAAGCTGTCTTTAGTTTTAGTGGGGGACCAGAACAACACTATAGAGTAGTCCTAGAAGCCTTGTCTCATCGCTTGTCTGATTTATAGGCTTATTGGTTGCTATGTTGTGGCTCAGAGGTGAAGGAAATTCAGTATTAGATGCACAGTTCCCCCTCTTTTCCCTGGTAGAGCATCAAGGATAAATAACCAAATGGAGGCCCTGGTGCACCTCCTGTTCCACCCAAACAGTCATCGACATAATATTGTCTGCACATGCACAACATCAAGGAAAACTTCACCTAGAGCAGGGGTCTGCAAAGTCGGCTCTTTTAAGACTGGCGGACTTCAACTCCCAGAATTCCCCAGCCAGGTATGCTGGCTAGGGAACTCTGGGAGTTGAAGTCCACCAGTCTTAAAAGAGCCGACTTTGCAGACCCCTGGCCTAGAGGAAATGTCGTCGTCGTCGTCTCGTGAAAGTTGTGCAGCCGTAGCAAGAGCCGTTCCCTCAGAGGAGCTTTCCTTCGTTCAGAGAGGAGAGGCCTCCGGGGCCACCTTCCTGGGAAAGCTTCGCTTCAGCTCCTCAACGGGGGACGGGGCTCCTGGCGTTAGGCAGCTCTTTCCAGGCTGGAATTCGGTCATCCTGCTCTGGCTTGGGGGGTCCATTTTCCGTAACGTCACGGGGGGGAATCCCCACGTGGGGATCAACTGTTCAGTGGCAACGGGGCGCATCGCCCAAAGCCTTGTGCTCTGGCTTGGCTGCAGGGAATCAAATAAATTAATATAGTAAAATACAATAAAATTACCCCGTGCCCTAGCGACAGCCGATCACACGAGCCATGTAACGGGCTCTATCCGACTCTGGGCTCCCCAGGCCCACAGGCAGAGCCAGGTCCCCCATGCCTTCCGGAAGAGCGTTAGAGTGGGGGCCGTAGCAATCTCGGGGGGGGGATTGATGTTCCAGAGAGAGGGAGCCATCACAGAGGAGGCCCTTCTTCTGGGTCCCACCCGGTGTACCTCCCTCAGGGAGGGGACCCGCAACATTCCCTGCCTGCCAGAATCCTATCAGGGTGTGGTTGATAGGTTAACAACAGCCCCCCCCCCCGCTTCTCATCATCCTCCCTCCCCCCCCTCCCTCCCCCCCTCCCCATCTTTTTAGTTGGTTGATGTTTTATGGTAATTGTATATTATTAGGGTTTATATAGTTTTATCTAATATTGTTAGCCACTTAGGGTTACCGTGTGGTAAGATGGTTGGCTAATAAATTTTACAATCCAATTATCAATGAATGAATGTAGAATGGAAGAAAGAGCTACCGTGCTGACCTCGCAGCCAGGACCGGTGAGATGCCCCAGCCCTTCCGGGTGACCAATGGTTCCGTCCACCTCCCTCCCTATTTCAGTTCATCGCCAAGTGTTGCTACCTTGAATGTTTGCAACCATTTGCCACTTTCTTCGAAATGCTACAATAGACGTTTTTCCATGCAGGAAGCCATCCTCCCTCCAGCAGGTGCCCCCTACCCTCGGCCTCCTCCTTCCTTGTCTTCAGAGGCATAAAAGGCTGCCCCAGGGTGGTTTCCTCCGTGGGCTCCCCTGTCCACTCGTGGTAGAAACTGGCTTCCCCATTGACTTTGCTTGCCAGAAGGTGACCAAGGGGGATGACGTGACCTGGGGACACAGGAATGGTCATAACTATGAAACAGTTGTCAAGCATCTGAACTTCTGTCACTTGACCATAGGGATGCTGCAAAGGTTGCAATTGTAACTGTGAATGGTCAGGTGAAGAGTTAACTTTGCTTACTTACTGCACATATATAAAACAAACCCTTTTGAAATCCTCAAACTTTAATCAAAGTATTAATAAAAACGTTAAGGCGTCCTTATGTTATTGAATTTTAAGTTCACCGCCATTTAAAATAACTCAAATACAAATCCTTATGGAATGTCCTCTATCAGCTGAGATTCTAGAGGCATTAGCCAGTTATTTTTCATTAATATACTGAGTCTCTCTGCATTGGGGGAGGAAGTGGAATTTGGAGACCCCAATAGCACCTTGGATCTCATTTCAACCTCTTGGTTGTGAAGAACAAAGCATCGCAGGTGCTTATGTCCAAGAAAAACAAAACTATAATATAAAGTCAAGCAGCTAATATAGCTCTATTTTTTAATAATTCATTTGTCTTTCTTGTTCATGGTAGTTTTTAGATTGAATCACGTGATCTCTCCATTGTGGAGGGTGGGGACCAAGCCACCTACGCCTTGGCATGTTCACGGGGGCCAAATATAAACGGCCTTGAGCAAACGCTAAGGAGAAAGCTTGGGGACTTTCCCCATGGCTCCCCATCCAGGGTTGTGTGGGTGGCTGTCCAAATCTTTTAAATAAATAAGCAAACCTTTTGCTGAAATGAAGATGAAATATAAATTTAAGAGGCAAACATTCATATGTCCAGTAACCTCAGGGCAGAAAGAGGGAAGCGGGGAAGCTGAAATCCCAAGATTCTTCTTCTATCTTTAGAATTTTCTCCCACCAAAATTAATTTAATTTTTGTTTTGCTTCTTATTCTGTTACAAATGATGTCGTTCTAGCTGAGTGGCGATGGGTTGGGGAGACTTTGGCAAGATGTCCCCTAAGGTCTCTTCTTTTAGTCCATTGGCAGCTATGAAAAACCAGTTTGCATTGTAATTATCCAAGATGTGTCCTTTGTCATGATATATCATCATTAACCAAAAGTGGTTAATCTTGAAACAGCGAAGCAGAGTCAGGCTTGCTGGAATTAAAAACAACAACAACAGCAACACATACTGGAAATAGTCCCAAAGATGCTATTCAAAAGGCAACTGGACTTTTTTGTTTTTGTCCTTGAAAACATCCAAGAAACGTATTTAGTTTTCAAGGAAAAAACCCAAGAAAGTCCAGTTGCCCTTTGAACAGCACCTTTGGGACAACCATGACCCGGAAGACCGAGACTTTCCGTAGACCTTCTGCAAATAGGTAGTGACAAACCGCTTTCTGATATTCCAGGCGTCACACAGTTTGAATCAAATACTTCCTTGTTTTAGTTCAGTTCCAATTGCTTCGTGGTGGGTTTAGTTCAGCATGGCCCAGCTCTTAGCCCAGCATAGCAGAGAGGCTGGCTTTTTAGACTCCCATTGTCAGGTTCATTTGGCCTGGAGGTGAAGGGTTTTGGCACAGAATAAATCCCTTCTCCATCACACAATTGCTGTATTTCCTTTGCTGCATGCAGACCGATGAAAAGGTATTTGCTCTAATCCCAATGACCAGGCAACCACCTCAGGTGTTTCCCCTTCCTGACATGAAAAGATAGGAGATCTGTGATGGGCAGAACTTTATTTCTCTTCGTCTCTAAAGAAAATGTGTTACTTCCATTCTATCATCCTTCCTCAGCTTTTAGAATACGGAACGCAGAATAACAGAGCTTTACCCATAACTCCAAGAGTTGTGGGACTAATTGTTCCTTCATTCCAAGCTGGGTCTCTCTTTAACAAGCTTCCACACACGCTTCTTCTCCTACCCTCAGGAGCTTGAAAGAAAAACCCTTTAGCTCTGTGAGTGGCTCTCAAGCCGCTCTGGAATCAGAGCTGCTCCACAATTGTTATAATTGTATTGTAAGGTTACATGAACTGAATCTTCCAGGCTTGAAAGCGCATCTTTCTTCCCCTTTTCTCCTAAGAAACCAGGGAGGGTTCTTTCTGGAACGTTTGCCATCCGCCTTTGCCTTCAGCTGTCTCTTATCTTACTGTTGTCCAGTCTGCAGCTCTGGTCTCCCAGGTCATTCCCACAGACGTGGCAAAAAGAGGCTCTTTCTTTGTTTCAGATGGATTAAGTTTGAAGAGAAGGTGGAAGAAGGAGGGGAGCGATGGAGTAAACCTCATGTATCCACTCTGACTTTGCATAGCTTGTTTGAACTGCGCACTTGCCTGCAGATGGGAACCATCCTGTTAGATCTTGACGGCTACTTCCTGCCACAAATCATAGGTAAGGTAAGATCTGCAAAGATCTGAAATGAAAGGCTCAACCCACGCTTCACTAAACTACAAGGACCCGCCAAAGTACTTTCAAAGAGTAATATGACATGTGGGAGTCAGGTGCAGAGAATGCTCCCTCAGTCTTACTGAGAGCTCAGGTGTTAAGGGCGCCATTTGAAGAACTCTGTGTCCCAGGTGATAGGAATGCTCTCGGTGTGATGATGACCTACTCATGTGCAGAAGACATGGCTTCAGGAGCATGGGGTATGTTGTAATGCATGCAGCCTTGTAAGGATGATTGTCATAATCCTTCTGTATTCCTATCCAATGCTTCCAAAGACATTTGAATCCTGCTTAATCGGGGGCGCATGGAGTTCAACTGGGGTTTAACAAATGCATAACCTTCTTAGATGATCTATAAAGTCCCTTCCAGCTCAGGCAATTCCTAGCATCCAGGGCTAATCATCCTCATTGCTGCCTGGCAGAATTCTTTGGAGGGTACACTTATTTCTAGCACATATTGTAGACCTGTGGCCATTATTGCCTTTCCGGATCATATTGGAGGGTGATCGACATCGTACACTAGAGCTACACGGTGGCTCTTTTAATACACAGATGGGATTGAAGTGGCAGAAGAGATAGGATGGCCCTGCTAGTCACGATGGCCTGAGCCGCTACAGCCTTCATCTTGCCCTGTTCTTTTAATGACTTCTTATCTGCATGCCTGATTTGCTATTCTGTCCATACATGTGATTGAACATGGGTTTAAAGCCCTACTGTGATGGGGAAAGCTCCACGCATTTTACACCTGGCTGTGAACACTGATTTTGGACTCCCTTCTAGAATGTAAAAAGGGGAGGGGTGAGGGTGGGGGAGGAAACAAGGCAGGAGAAATCCACAAACCCCGGCTTCCTTGCACAGAGCTTTTAAAGACTTAAAGGTATAGGAAAAAAGACTTATAGGAAAGGTTGAAACTAATCAGCATTTGCTGTTACTCATACATACCCTGTATAACAATATGCCATTCAAAATTTGCAATCTTTATTTGAGCACGAAGATATTAGATAAGCTCATATTCTCAATCCAATTTATACATAAATAATGGGCTGATATATTTCAATAACATTCAGGGTGAGCATCTTTAAGGAGTTCATCTATCCACTTGTTCTCGTGCTGTGGCTCATTCAGTTTTTAGCAACCATTTTCCAGGACGCTCCTGGTGCCTCATGGACATAAGGACGAGCACGCATGGTCTCTCTTGGGACCATGGCATGGTCCATTCAGTAGTTCAGCTGTGATTAAGAAAAATTCCCTTTTCTAACAGGACTTGCATTTCTAGCATTAATTGAGAAATATTAGACCATGGAAATGAGCCGTCCTGAAAAAAATTCCAGCACTTAGATTACCTCCTTTCCACTCACTTTTAGTGCCATATTAGAGATAGGACAGCCCCCCCCCCACCCCCAAGGCAGCATATACTGGATGTGGAAGACAATCAGACCTTGTTGCGGTTCACGGTTTTCTGGTAATGAAACTATAGCATATTTTGCAGCACCTACAATGTCTCTTATACAACCAGAGGCCCTTAATTTTGGCATTTTACTTTGGCCTCAGCCATTCTAGAAGCAGATAATACATTTATGCTCCAAGGAAATGTACAGGATGAAACCATCACAGAATCATAGGGCTGGAAAGGACCTTGGAGGTCTTCTAGTCCAACTGTTTGTTTGCTCAAGGCAGGGAACTTTAGACCACCATGGACAAATGGTGGTCCAAGCTTTCCTAGCAAACCTCCCACAATGGAGCACCTTCAAACTGTTCCTTGGGTTGACTCTTCTCACAGTCGGGTGTCTTTGGTTCGAGGCTGGGTCTCCCTTTGATGAGCTTGGGCCCTTTGCCCCTGGGCCTTGGGTGCTATGGAGAACAAGCTCACCCCCTCTCTCCTATGGCAGCCTTCAAGCGTTAGAAGACAGCTATCGTGTCACCCCCTAAACCTTCTCCATTAGGCTACACATAGCTAGTTTCCTGAGCTCTTCATCATATAATTGGGCTTCAAGGTACCTTACCATCTTTGTTGCAACTGCAGCAACAGTCACTTTTGAATGTTTTTCACCTTATGGTGCCTTACGGGATTTTCCTCTCATGGATTTGAGTTTTATGTTCATGGATGTATGTATTTTGTGTTATCATCATCTAATATCACAGTTAAGTTTTTATATAACTTTTAAGTCAATAACCGAAGACATTTGAAAAAGCGTGTAGATTTTATGTTACTGCTTGTTCAAAGATTGAAATAACGTCTTGATGAATTGTGTTGGGCAACCGTTTGCAGTCTCTGTGTAGCCAGCCAGCGTAATTCCCAGAAGGTGCCTTGGAAGACATTGGCAAAATGCCTTCATTTCAGCAGCAGGTCAGGAGAGATGTGGGTTCCTACCGGTTCGGACTGGTTCGGCCGAACCGGTAGTGGTTTGCCAGCCTGGGTCTCCGGAACCAGCAGCCACCCAGAGCCTCCCACACCTCCAAACTGCTTCCCTGGTCAGCATGGATGGTTCCCCCCCCCCTTTTTATATGTTCTGCCCATGCACAGACCTATTTACGAGCAACGGCACAAGCACATGGAGCAGTTGTGCACAATAATGCTGGCAGCAACCTACCCCTGGTCCAGGATGTCAGGATGTCTTTGGAAGGCCGTTGGAGGAAAATTAAGGCTAGGGTACAGTTCAGTTTGTCTGATAAAGGTTTCATCTCCCATTTCTATTCTAATCTCCTCAAAGAAAAATTAGCATGGACAAAAAAGTCAAGTCTATTATCTAAAATCCATCTGGTCTGGAAATTCAAGTGTCTTCCAGAAGTGACAAAAGTTGGGAATGTTTTGGCTGGACATCATCAATAATGCGATCTATGTTTTTCAGATAATGTCATTGAAAAACAAATAGAAGATGGCCTTCTAAAGCCAGAGCTGCGAGAGAAAATAAGCTACGTGCTGCTGAGAAAGCACCGACACCAGATGAAGAAGTCCATCCACCGATCCTTGGCAGATATTGGCAAATCTGTCTCAAGCATAAGTGAGTGAAATTTCCAGAGTACCATTTTTGGCAAAGCAGGGAAGAGGGTGGCAGCTAAAGGGAAGTCTTGAGTTCCTGCTTAGGTGCTTCTTTTGCTGCCGCAAAATCACCAGGAAGACCCAGAAGGGCAACAAAAGTTGGGAGGCGATATGGCTCTGATCAACACTGGGGGGGGAAAAGCCAAAAAAGCTAACACAATCCATGGTTGTATAAGAGGCATAGAATCAAAATCATGTGAAATATTACTACCACTTTATAAAGCCTTAGTAAAGCCTCATCTGGAATCCTGAGTCCATTTGGTCGCCATACTACAAAAAAGACATGGAGGCTTTGGGGAAAGGGCAAAGAAGAGCAAAGAAGGTGATCAAAGGCCTGGAGACCAAGACATGCAGTAGGAAGAACAGTGGCAGGATTTGGGTCTGGCTGGTCTGGAGAAGAGAAGGACTGGGGGGTGGGGGTGGGGGGCATGAATAGTACTTGAGGGGCTGCCACAAAGAAGAGGAAGGGGGCAACCTGTTTTCCAAAGCCCCTGAGGGCAGGACATGAAACAGTGGATGGGAACTAATCAAGAAGAGAAGCAACCTGGAATTAGGAAGAGGACAGTTAACCAGTGGGGCAGCTTCTCTGTCAGAAGTTATTTTTGTGGGTGCTCTCCACCACCGGGAGGTTTTAAGAAGAGATTAGACAGTTACTTGGCTGAAATGGTCGAGGGCCGTGATGCCACACAGAGCCATTTGTTAGGGCATGCCAGGCGTTGCCCTGTCAGCTCCAGCACACATGTGAATGCTGGCCAGCTGACTTCGGCCTTCTTTTTCGGCTGTTTTTTGCCTTCCCAAAAGTCGGGGAAGCGCTTCCAGAAGCTTCCCGAGGGCAAAAAATGGTCCTAAAGACAAACCGGAAGTCACCGTTCCTGAACTTCTGGGTTGCTCATATGGCCGTTTTCCATCCTCCGGAGGCTTCAGGGAAGCTCCTGAAGCCTCCGGAGTGCCTCCAGGGGAGCGGGGGAGGCTGTTATCACCCTCCCCGTGCTCTTAGGAAGCCTCTGGAGCCTGGGGAAGGGGAAAAAAGCACACCAAAAGCGGGGGGGGGGGAGTGCTGGTCGTGCGTGTATGCACGCAGGGTGGTGGTGGTGGTGGTGCATGCGTGCGTGCTGGGGTGGCGCGCATAGCATTATGGGGGTGGCATGAGCGCGCAGTGTTTCTTCAGTGGTTTGGGCTCTTGCTTGCTACCAAAAGCCCAATGTTTCACGAGCTGATGATTTTTATTGAAGTTGTGGGCTGATAGGTTCATCCCCATTATGTTTCTGCCTGCCAACAGATCGTAGTAGCCCTGCCCAGAGTCCAGCCACAGGAGCTGGCTTTTATCGTTCTTCTGAAGACCTCAGAATAAGACAGAACTCAACTTATGGAAGATTACGTAAGTTTCATGTTAGTTCTGCTGTTACAGATGAATCCTTGACTTGGTTCTGAGCAACATACAGGATCTGGTGCAAAATGTTAATGTGACTGATCCAATAGGGAACAGTGACCACAACACAATTATTTTTAACTTAATCATAGACTGCAAATCACCGATAAAATCTAACACAGAGACCTTAAATTTTCATAAAGGAAATTTCCCGAAGATGAGGAAACTAGTAAAAAAGAAGCTGAAAGGGAGAATTGAGAAAGTCCAAACACTCTATGAGGCATGGAGGCTGCTCACAAAAACAATAACAGAGGCCCAATTGGAATGTATACCTAAAAGGAAAAAGGGCACCGGCAGGTTCAAGAGGACTCTGATGTGGCTTACAGGAGCTGTTCGGGAAGTGATCAAAAGCAAGAAAAGCTCATTTAAAAGATGGAAGGCTTTTCCAAATGAGGACAACAGGCAGAAACATAAATTCTGGCAGAACAAATGCAAGGCAACAATCAGGAAAGCAAAGCAAGACTTTGAGGAGCGTTTAGCTAAAAACATTCAAAGAAATAACAAGGACTTCTTTAAGTACATTAGAAGTAAGAACCCAACTGGGAAGGCCATTGGACCATTAGATGACAATGGAAGGCAAGGGATTATTAAGGAGGAAACAGAGATTGCAGAGAGACTCAATGAATTCTTTGCTTCAGTATTCACTGAAGAAGACAGAGATCACATGCCTAAAACAGAGCCTATCTTTGTAGGGAGGAAAACTGAGGAATTAACACAGATAGAAATAACCAGGGAGGAGGTCCTTGCATGTCTTGTTAAACTAAACACTAACAAATCACCAGGACCAGATGGCATCCATCCACGAGTTCTCAAGGAACTTAAAGATGAAATTGCTGATGTCCTTGCCAAAATATATAATCTTTCCCTCAAATCAGGCCTTGTGCCGGATGACTGGAAGGTAGCGAATATAACACCTATCTTCAAAAAAGGATCCAGAGGTGATCCAGGAAATTACTGACCGGTCAGCTTGACAAGTGTCCCAGGTAAAGTGATGGAAACCATCTTAAAAGATAAAATTAATAGGCACGTAGAAGAGAAGGCGCTGCTGAAGGAGAGCCAACATGGCTTTTGCAAGGGCAAATCATGCCTCACTAATCTGCTGGAATTTTTTGAGAGTGTCAACAAGCACATGGACAAGGGAGATCCAGTTGACATTGTTTATCTGGACTTTCAGAAGGCCTTTGACAAGGTCCCGCACCAAAGGCTCTTAAATAAACTTGCCAGTCATGGAATAAAGGGACAGGCCTTGTCCTGGATTAGCAACTGGCTAAGGGACAGGAAACAGAGAGTAGCATTAAATGGACACTTCTCCAGGTGGAGGGAGGTAAAGAGTGGGATCCCCCAAGGTTCAGTACTGGGACCCCTGCTCTTCAACCTTTTCATAAATGATCTAGAAGTAGGAGTAAACAGCAAGGTAGCCAAATTCGCCGACGACACTAAATTATACAGGGTAGTAAAAACTGAGAGAGCGTGAGGAGCTCCAGAAGGATCTCTTGACACTGGGGGAGTGGGCAAACCATTGGCAAATGAGCTTCAACATTAGTAAGTGCAGAGTGATGCACGTTGGGGCAAAAAAAACCAACTATATCTATAAACTGATGGGGTCTGAACTCCTTGCAACTAACCAGGAAAGGGACCTTGGTATCCTGGTGGACAGCTCAATGAAGGTGTCAACCCAGTGTGCCGCAGCAGTGAAAAAAGCAAACTCATTGCTAGGGATCATTAGGAAGGGTATAGAAAATAAGTCAGCAAGTGTCATTTTGCCTCTTTATAAATCTATGGTGAGGCCCCATCTGGAGTATTGTGTACAGTTCTGGTCACCATACCTTCAGAAGGATATGATGGAAATGGAAAAGGTGCAGAGGAGGGCAACCAGAAGGATTAGGGGGCTGGAACACCTTCCTTACCATCTGAGGCTGCAACGGCTGGGCCTCTTCACTCTAGAATGACAGCGCCTGAGAGGTGACCTGATTGAAGTCTATAAAATCATGCATGGTGTGGACAAAGTAGAAAAGGAAAAACTGTTTTCCTTATCGCACAACACTAGAACTAGGGGGCACTCCATGAAACTTTTGGAAGCTAGACCTCAAACAAATAAGAGGAAGGACTTTTTCACCCAGAGGATCACTAGTCTATGGAACTCCCTGCCAGAAGAAGTGGTGACAGCTGTCAGCCTCGACACCTTTAAGAAAGGATGAGAGGAGTTCATGGAGAACAAGGGTATCAATGGCTCTCATGATGGATGCCTAAGGACACCCTCCGGGTTGGAGAGATAGGCAGGATGTCTCTCAATGCCCTTTGCAGGGAATCCTAAGCAGGTGAAGACATCTGCTTGGGAAGACCCTGAAGCCAATGGGGAGCCACTGTGGGAGACAGAAGGCTGGACTGGATGGGCTGTGGCCTCTTCCAGCAAGGCTGTTCTTATGTTAAGAAAGAAAGAAAGGAAGGAAGGAAGGAAGGAAGGAAGGAAGGAAGGAAGGAAGGAAGGAAGGAAGGAAGGAAGGAAGGAAGGAAGGGAGGAGTTCATGGAGAACAAGGGTATCCATGGCTATCATGATGGATGCCTAAGGACACCCTCCGGGTTGGAGAGATAGGCAGGATGTCTCTCAATGCCATTTGCAGGGAATCATAAGCAGGTGAAGACATCTGCTTGGGAAGACCCTGAAGCCAATGGGGAGCCACTGTGTGACACAGAAGGCTGGACCGGATGGGCTGTGGCCTCTTCCGGCAAGGCTGTTCTTGTGTTCTTATGTACAGATCCAATCCTCACCACCTGATACAATAATTGAAAGTACTGAACAGATAGAGTTGAAGTAGCACCAAATCTAAGGGTAGTGATTGATGCAGAGCAGGGGTGAAATGCTACTGGTTCGGACCGGTTCACCTGAACCGATAATAAAAAAGTTACTGTTTCGCCCAAACTGATATTAAAAAAATGAACTACGAACTTTCAGACGATCAGCTGTGATGCACGATTTATATTAGCTAGAAAGCAGGATTTCCTTCTTTCTAGCTAATCTAAATTGTATGGCACAGCGGATTCCTCTACCCCCTCGCTGTTAGCTTACCTTACCTTTTTGAAGCTCTGCGCATACGCGGGAGGTTCTGCGCATTTGTGGAGGTGGTGCTTGTGAGCAAAGCGAAGGTAAGTGGATTTCACCCTTGATGCGCAGGTAAATAAACTTGGGGGTGCTAGGAAATCATTTAGAATTCTCAGAGCATAGCTTAGTGCATTTAAAAAATGTCCATAGTAGTCACGACTGGTCACAAAACATCTATTTCACCAAAATAGGGAACCAGGTCGACACCAGTGACGTGAAAGTGCCCTAATATATCTTCATGGTGAACTGCAAGATGAATAGAATGTAAATTGAATGAAAGAAAGAAAGTAAACAAGCAAACATCATTTCACGAGAAGCAAAACGTCCTAAGGCAGTGGGTGTGGCTGTGGCTGTGTCTTCAGCACACGACAATAACACCAAACTGATAAACACACACACACACACACGCACGGACATACACTGTGATGTCATTATGGAAATCTTGTTCTTATCTACTCGTGTCCCAACATCCGATGCAAGTCATAGGTGTCGCCTCCACCTGTTTTTCTCTTCACCCACGGTGGCTCTTACCCCTGCAGAGGCCATCTACCTGGATCTTCCTGCGCTGAAAAGAGAATGGCATTCAATGGCTGCCAGTTTTCCCCCCAACAAAAATGCCCAGCTCTAAGATGCCCCTATCCCTAGGCTTCCTGTGTTTTTAATACGTTTTCTATTGCCCTATATTTTTACTCCAGCTTTATTTGAGGGATTTTTTTTTATCGGTACTTTGAATATTTGTTTTTCAAATTTCCTAATTAAAAAGTTCTCATCTTTCTTCAAATATAATGCGGAAGGGAAAACAGTACATTGCTGAGCTAAAAGTCCCCTCATCAAAGCAACAGCTCGCTCCCAGCTGAGCCAAGGGAGGGACTCGGTCAGGTTTGAATTTCCACCTGCTGGCTAATGGGAGACGAGTGGACTTCTCCAACCTTGTAGTCCAGACGCGTTGGGACTGCAGTTCCCAGAATCCCCTGCCAACACAGCTTGGGAAGTGGCTCCAGCAAAGCCCAGCGCACAGGAGGGAGGAGCTTCCCGGCCCGAGTTGCCTGGCCGATGGACTGAAGCGAAAGAGATTTGGGGCGCAAGGTAGACGGAGACGCCCAGAGCACTTGCTTCCTCCTTGTGCTGGAAGAAACGAAAAGGCTCCTCTTAGGTCTCTCTGCACCTTGGGAGCCAGTCAGAGTTGGTTGGGGGACGGGCAGCCATATAAATACTTTAAATAAACAAACAGACGTACGTTCTCCTCCTTTAGGCCACACACAAAGCCGAAGCATGAACGACATCACGGACGCTCCGAGCACAGCCCAGGTAGGAGTCGGCCAGAGGCCGCTTCTCTTTCAGGCGTTTCCAGGTTGGCCCCGGGGCAGGTGGGCGGCTCTCTAATGGGCAGCGGCTCCCTGGCTGGGTACCTGGCACTGCTGCACCTGCCTGCTCACTAGCCCTTGTGCCCACGGGGACGCCAGCCACCCTCCCCCCCTTTCAGACACTCCAGCAGAGGCCGCTGCTCTTCAGTGCCTTCGGCTGAGGGAAGGGGCTTTGGACACGAGCATTCTTTCGCCTTATTGCACTATTGCTCTCGTGCTGCGTGACCTGAGTTCCCGTCAGAGGAAGAATGACATCGGTCCGAACGCCCTCCAGGGTCTTCTGTAGCTGATGGGGGCAGGGAGGGGGGGGGCACTAGAATCCGGGGCTTCTTCGTCCAAACGTCTTTGCCCTGGGCTGCTGGTCTCCCCGTTTTCTCCCTTGGCGATGCCTTAATCCCCATGCCAAACTGGCTCTCTTAATATTAACATATGATGCTGTTTATGCATATCTATATCTGCAGATAATAATGATATAAAATAGTAACATTAACAATCAGTAATTAGTAAAATTGGTAATATCAAGAGATATTACATTTGGTATGTGTTGCTTTGTAATATTTGGTATTATATTTTAGTAATGTAATAATACAATATTCTTATTGTTACTTTATATAGTATTATAATTGTTACAAATAAATCCAAGCCTTATTCTGGGTTTCCTGATAATTAGAAAGTCCCTTCCAGCAGTGGGGGCTTCCTCTGACCGGCCGGCTGTCACCCGAGAGCAGCCCTCAAGCCAGGCCCTCCGGCCAAGCGGGGCCCTCGAGCACAGAGGAAGGCCTGCCTGGCTGGGCTTTGCTTCAGGGACAAAACCGCCTGTGGCAGAATCTGGAAATGTACCTCAAACGGGCAATGTACGGAAGGAGTCCAAAATCCAGGACCCACAAGGGAATGAAACGGAGGGAGGTTGTGGCTGATTCGCTGCTACTGGCTGCCATTGCACAGTTGCGCAGCTGCTGCGGCCAGGAGAGGCCAGCGAGAGGAGGAGAAGGCCAGGGCCAGAGACATGCTCCAAAGGGTGGACGGTGGCAAAAGACCTGACAGAGCTGGTAGCCGGCGATGGTAGCCAGGCCGTGAATGCTGAAGTCCCACCCAATACAGGGCTCCTCCAGAGATCACGGGGGGGGGGGGGGGGGACCACGGGCCTCCTCCGGGGAGAAGCTTGCGGAGGGTTTGGGAGCCCAAGGACCTCAAGGCGGCTGTGGGTTGAGCCAATCATCTTTATTCCCCAAAATCCTGGAAAAGAAAAGCAGCAGATTTGTGAGCAAAGATTATCAGAAAATACTCTATACGCCTTATTGGCTTCACTGACAGCCAATAAATAAATGGCTGGGTCAGGGAAATGCTGTGGCTCTCATTTGCTTGGACTTCAGTAAGCCGTTTGAAAGAGACCACGGCCTATTTCTCTCCTGATACGTTTTCCTGCTGTACTTTCACACGGGTGTCTTCCCACGCCAAGAGGGAAGAGCCGAGGGCTGCGGCCCTTTATCCTCCCGCCCTCGACTCTTTGACAGGCTGCTTCGCCAACAACCAAGGAAGACGGGCACCCACATAACCACGGCATGGCCATCAAGCAGAAGCTTACTGCACGGTCTTCCTACACGTTCTTGGCAACTGGCATTGATCTATGATCTATGGTCACGTGATCACCTTTTGCAACCTCCTAGCAAGCAAAGTCAATGAATTGAAGCCGGATCAAGTTAACACATGCAGTCATTCACTTAACAACTTGGGCAAGAAAGGTCATAAAATAGGGTAAAACTTACTTAACTGTCTTGCTTAGCCATTAAACTTTTGGGCTCAATTTTGGTCATAAGTCAAGAACTACCTGTACTAGCATAATGTCTACATGGCAAATTATCCTTAGTTCAAAAGCCAGGAGCTTTTGCTTTTAATTATTATTATTTCATTTTTGGGGCTACGTTTCTGTTGGGCTGCTTTTCCCCCCAGTGTCCACCAGTGTCCCCTTTCATCATTGTTCCAATTACCTGAAGTGGCAATATCGAGGGGTGGATGCAGAAGGAAAGCCATCAGCATTTAAAAAGACATTGCCATAAATAGCCAAGGTACCTTCCAGTTAGAAATTTGGATAGGCCTCTATGTTTCACTCTAAAATTGGACGCCACTCATACGCAACTCAGAACATGGAAGAAACTAGCTTTGCATGCCGTAACTGAGTGTTTCCCAAACAGTCCCTGGCTAATATCTATTCTAATCCTAAATTCCAGGAGAAAAAGTATCAATCGAAATGCCTCTTTCCCCTGGACTGTGCTGGTCAGAGGCATATCGAGACAAATCAGAAGAGAAATGTATTTTTTCTCTCCAGCTCAGAAACAAGTTCATGAAGAAGATCCCCAAAAATGCTGAAGCCTCAAATGTCCTGGTGGGAGAAGTGGATTTCCTGGACAAGCCTTTTGTAGCCTTTGTCCGGCTTATACAGTCCACCATGTTGGGTGGGATGACAGAAGTGCCTATTCCGACCAGGTAGGTCAATCGCCAGAAGCCCTCCGCACCTTCGTCCAGTTTAAAAGACAGAAACAGGACTGAGACCTGGAGGGGATTTCCCATCTTCGCCATTTCATTTCTATTCCTATATTTCCACCCAAGTCCATTTGGAGTTACTGAAAATGGTGCCTAAAGGGACGATTCATTTGTTAAATCTTATTTCACTGTATGCAAACCAACCCATAAAGACTGGATCAATACTTGTTTTAACAGTCTTCTAAATTTGCTCATTTTGTGGAGAATACAGTATGAATGTTCTCCCTCTCAAAACTTCCAAACCATTATTAAAATTTCATCCACTAATTTAACAGACGACTCTGCTAATAATCACATTTAACTCTATTCCATTCAGAATTTTTCTCCTTTCTTCCCAGAATCACAGGATTCTAGTCTATTTATTTGATTTAAAATTACATTTCAGGCACGAGGAGAGAAATCTCAGGTATTCCTTGTGGCAAAGTCTCTGGCTTGCTCTACTTGCGAATGATCATGATGCTGGCATGCGCCTATTCAAATGAAAAGAGTAGAATCAGCTTTTAGCCAATGGTCATAGCAGGACACGTCATATTCTGTCCTCTTCAATGTTGTGATACTTTTCTTAGCTCTTTAAAGGGCCGGGCATTCTCTCCCGCAGGAGCTTGTTATCTGGGATCAGTGTTGAGCTGGCTTGCAAATGCTCATATCTTGGTTTGCTTTCCTTCACCAGATTCCTATTTATACTCCTGGGTCCCTCTGGAAAAGCAAAATCCTACAATGAAATTGGTCGAGCCATTGCTACCCTTCTGGTAGATGATGTAAGTCAGTTTTGCAGGCCTTCGCCATCTCTATTGGTGCACGTCCTCTAGTGATTCAATCGGAATGTTTTCTCATTCATGCATTCAATACTGTGTTTAAATACAATACAAGCAGCGAAGAACTAAGCACGATTGTTCACGGGAGATTGGCTGCTCTCTCCACCACGGCTTCCTAGCTAACGACTCTTCCTTTTCGTGTGCAGCTATTCAGTGATGTAGCCTACAAAGCAAGAGACAGAGAAGATCTGATAGCAGGACTAGATGAGTTTTTGGATGAAGTCACAGTCCTTCCTCCAGGCGGGTGGGATCCAAAGGTTCGGATAGAGCCACCCAAAAAAGTGCCCTCTGCAGAGAAGAGGTAAGTGGGTGCTCGGTGCTTCCTTTGTCCAAGGGAGCCTCATTCCTTCATAATATCAGGAGGAAAGGGCCTCTTTGGGGATTAATCCTGGTTTTTACATAGATTAAAAATATGAGCAAACAAAACACATATATACATGATTTATACATGGAGATAGTTGAACTACAGCATTAATGCCATCTTAATGTAAAAATCAAAACAGGACCAGCTGATCTTTAATGTTTGGTCTAGTGGTCTAGTGGTTAAGGGACAATCCTAGACAACAAGAGGCCAAGCCCTGGGTCAGACCTGCCCCCCCCCCAAACAGTAACTTAGGAAAGCAGATTCCTGACTCCAATTGACTGAACTGGACTTTGAGTAAAGATTGCAGGAAGGTGATACAAATCATCGATATAAGGAGCCAAACTCAACGTTCCCTATTCTTCCCCTCAATGTCCGGTCCAATTCCACCCAGTCCAGGATCACCACCATGTTGTGGGTTGTTTAGGCTGCTGGAATTTCACACCCAGGTACAAGCAACTCTGGTCGTCTTCACAGGTCAGCTCCCCCTCCCCGTTTCCTACTATGAGATACACAGGTGTGGATTGCCTCAAATGCCTCCCCCGTCCCTTCCCCTTTGACGGCAGGATGCCAGCAAGGTGCCAGGCTGACAATGGAGGTCCTGACACCCTGCCCCATAGCCATGAGGACCAGCTGGGTAGCTTCAACCAAGGCAGTGGTGAGCGGCCAAGCCTGCTCCCCCATATGACGACCACCATCGAGGGCCTCCTCCTCCCCTTCCTCAGGCTGCTCCACAGGCCCAGAAAAGCACTTTCTCCCCTTGCCGCATCGTATGTGACTGACGGAGAGCAGAGCACAGTGCAGAGCTGGCCCAGGTTGGCTTCCCCTGCCTCCTTTGGCCCACTTATTTATATTTGATTTCTAACTTCCAACTGACCGGTAGTTCAACTTTTTCCACAATTGATAGGTGTACGTATTTTGTTTGCTCATAATTTTTAGATCTATGTACAAACCAGGGTGGACCAGAGAGGCACAGCCGAAGGGCTGGACGTGGCCTGGACTAGGGAAAAGGAGGCCCAAGGTCTGTAGAATTTGATGGGTGACCTTGGACCGATCGTGATCCTTCTACCTCACCCCTTTGAGGAGGAATAGGAGGGGGAAGGCCTCCTGCAGGTCTTGCCTTGAGCTCTCGGAGGAAAAGTAAGATAGACATCTAATGAACATCTGCCTTCAGCCGGCCCCCACCTGTATCACAGGAACCCATTTGCATCCTTTGTGTGCTAATATTCCGTGTCATTTTCTTCCTAGAAAATCTGTGTTTTCTCTGAGTGAAGCAACCCAGATGAACGGGGCAGCCGGAGGAGCGGCGGGGGGCGGGGGCAACGGAGATGAAGATCTTCCCGCTGTCCATGAAATTGGGGAGGAGCTGATCTGGACTGGACGGTGAGAAAAATGTCCCCGCAATCAGCCGGCAGCAGTGAAGGGGAAAACCCTGCTGTTGGGGTAGAGAGAAGCATTGAACTGCTGGAGAGGGAGGATTGGGCCTACAGCTCTGCCTTCCCATGCTTGGAGAGAAGGTGTAGCAGCAGGAGCCCCCGGAAGACGTGCTCTTCACCCTCACCACTCTATCCCAGCTCTTTTTGCCTGGCCCGGGCAGAAACCTGGAAGGGGAAAATCAGCTTTGGCACCTGCTTTGGAGAAGGGCAAGTGAGGACTCAGCCCCTCGCCCTTCCTCTCTCTATCCCTGCTTCCAGTGGGACTGGCACAAATTGTGCTAGTTCAGCCACCCCCCGGGTGACGTGAATGTCATCCAGCGGGCATCGTGCAGCATGGCCCTTTCCCTGCCCTTCTGTGCGCAGGACCTTCAGATGAAGCTTGACCCTCCTCTAGCAGGGCAAGAGCCAGGAGGGCCGCTTAAAGGTGGTCAGTGAGGGGATGGGTGCTCAGGGAAATCAGCAAGGAAGGGAATGGTGTTGCCAGCAGCAGCAGCAGCAGCATAATAATAGTAATGATAATGATAATGATAATAATGTGTGGCTCAGAGAATCTTGCCAAGGGGAACTGAGTTCAGGCAGGGTAAAGCTGGGCCTCTCGGGGCACCGACTGGGAAAAAGCCCTTCAGTGCCAAGAGAGCACAGGCGGCCCTGCTTCCTTTTCAGGTTCTGCGGCGGGTTGTATTTGGATCTGAAGAGGAAGCTGCCCTGGTTCCTCAGTGACTTCTACGATGGCTTCCACATCCAGTCGATCTCTGCTGTGCTCTTCATCTACCTGGGCTGCATCGCCAACGCCATTACATTTGGTGGCTTGTTGGGGGACGCTACTGACAACTACCAGGCAAGTTTGGGCCAGCCCCCCCCCCCCGCCCCACTTCTCTCCGTTAGCATTGGAGAATCCTACGTGCTGCTTTGGCCCTTGACGCCCCAAGGCCTGAGCAGCCAGGAACAAGGAGGCTTTGGCCCCCTTCTCTACCCGCTTCAGGCCGGTTGTGCGGAGTCGGCGGAGGTATTTGAATGTCCAATGTGAAGGTCACAGCTAGTCTGCCCCAAGCCGGAATCCAAAGTTCCTGGGAAATGACGGAGGGGGGAGGAGAACCCGGGGCCAAGATCTGCGCCCATCTGCCATCGCTAACCTGGTGGCAGCATGTGGGCTCCCGAAGGAATCATGCCCCTTCTCCCCAGGCTTTGCTCCCAGGGCTAAACGGACCCCTGGAACCCGAGACGGGGCCACCGAGGGCTCCCATGGGGCCTCCTCCCTGTCCACAGATATGGGAAAGTGGCGGGGGGGGCACCAGAGTCCAGGAGGCCTGCCAGGGGTGAATGGAAGGACTCAGGCAGTGCTGTTTCTCTCCCCCCCAGGGCGTCATGGAGAGCTTCCTGGGAACAGCCCTCGCAGGCTCTGCCTTCTGCTTGCTGGCAGGGCAGCCCCTCATCATCCTGAGCAGCACAGGGCCCATCCTCATCTTTGAGAAGCTGCTCTATGATTTCAGCAAGTAAGTGGAGGCCCCTCGGAGGGCTGATGGGGGGGTGGGGGGGCGGGAGGGGGGGGGCCCAGTCGGAGGCTTCGTCCTTTCGGGCTTTGGGCCTCCATCCTCGTTCCCTTTGCCTCCTGGGCAGGACGAGCTCAGGAAAGGAAACGGAATTAACCCAAGAAACTAGACATGAACACGGTGATTGTAGGTAGTCCTCAACTTACAGCAGTTCATTTAGCGACCGTTCAAAGTTACAATGGTACTGAAACAAGTGACTTAGGATCATTTTTCACACTTATGACCGTTGCAGCATCCATATGGTCACGTGATCGAAATTGATGCTTGGCAACTGGCTCATATTTATGACGGTCGTAGTGTCCCGCGGTCACATGATCCCCTTTTGCAACCTTCTGACAAGCAAAGTCAATGGGGCAGCCAGATTCACTTAACAACTGGAGGAAGAAAGGTCGTAAAGTGGGGCAAAACTCACTTAACAAATGTTTCACTTAGGGACATGCATTTTGGGCCCAATCATGGTTGTAAGTCGAGGACTACCTGTACTAGAAGCCGGGATGAAGTTGCTAAAACAAGGAGCCTGCTGCACAAGGGTAGGAGAGGCAGTCCCAAGACCAATCACTGGGGGGACCAATCACTGAAGTGGGAGCCGGCAGTTGTGCTGCAGCTGCCCCAAAGGCCAGTCCAGTTTTAGGCTGCATCAAGTATCGCATGGAGATCATGAGAAGTGAGAACGCCGTTTTATATACCACACTGCTGAGTCTGCTGCGTCCAGTTCTGGTCACCAGGATACAAAAACGATGCTTAGAAAGATTGCAGAAACGATCTGGAGGCTAAACAGTTCTGGTGAATGGTTAAGAGAACTAGGTATGTTCTTTTAACCAAGAGGGGAATTAGGGTTGACATGTTGGCTATCACGGTGGTCGAGGGGCTGTCATAGAGTAGAGGAGCTTGACTTACTCTCCAAAGCACCTCAAGGCAGGACAAGAAGCCGTGGATGGAAGATTATTGGGGATCCTACCTAGAATTAAGAAGGAATTTCCTGAAAAAAAGAACGATTCGTAGAACAGCTTACCTTTTAGAGTTGTGGGTGATCCATCCTGAAGGTTCTCAAGAAAAGATTGAACATCCATTTCCTGGCTATGGTAATTCCCACTCGCTGGTTTGAGCTGCGATTCTGTTTGGTTTACATGACCAAATATCACGGTATCTATATTCCTATTACAGTTCCCTCAATAGTACAAATTGATTTTCCACAATCTACATTTTTCTTAAATGCCCCTCCCTTTTGGCTTTGGTTTGACTGATGAATTGAAAACAGATGAATTTTCATACTGTTTTGTGAAATTTGTCTGCATTGCAGTCTCAAACAGGGCACAACCCATTCTAAATCTTGTAGTACTTTTTATGAACTAGCAATTGGTTTGTTCGTTTGTTTAGCACATTTAAGTGGCAGCCCATCTCAACAAGGTGCCTCCAAACTTATAGAATTTGTTTCTTTTCAATTGTGAGGCTTATCTCGTCCTATTGGTCTATGAAGGCCATCAATTATAGCAGAGCCAGGCCACATGCCACATGCCAACCACTTTCAATACCTCATCATCAACTCTTGAGATCTCACTTCTCAATTGCAGGGGCACAATGGTCAAATGTTCAGTACTGAGTTCTGAAGGGAGCAAAGTTTAGGTTTTGGGCACAGCTGTTAACACCCCTAAATGTCCAAAACAAGTCCTTCAAATCACTTAAGACCTCAACCTGTAAGAAACTCATCCAACATTTATCAGGTCCAACCAGTTGTTAGATCACATCCTGAGGAGGTGATTTTTTTGGCCAAGCCCTACTCTCTGCCATCTTTTGGCAAGGCGCTGCCCACTGCCTTGTCTCCTATATGCAATGCATAAAGACTACAAAGGACATCCAATCGCTTACCTATAAGGGTACATGAGTAGCCGCCTGTGCTTCCTTGTGTTGCCATGAAGATACAGTGGTGCTGCTGCATCTGAACTGCTTCAGAGTGCCATGTACATTTTGCAGGCATCAAAGTTTACTTATGGCAGTGTCAACAGCGTGCTTCTGTCTTCGCACTTTTTCACGGTCAGAATATAGTACCTTGCTCTGCTGCTGCCGGGGCTCTGCTGTTGTGGCCAACAGAGTGTTTCTGTTCTCCCCTTCAGAGGTAACAATATTGATTACCTAGAGTTTCGCCTCTGGATCGGCTTACACTCAGCGGCCCAGTGCCTTATTCTGGTGGTTACAGATGCCAGCTTCATAATTAAGTACATCACTCGCTTCACTGAAGAAGGCTTCTCCACTCTGATCAGCTTCATCTTCATCTATGACGCCGTCAAAAAGATGCTTGGAGCCTTTA
Source organism: Rhabdophis nuchalis (assembly GCA_039707465.1). Taxonomy (NCBI): domain Eukaryota; kingdom Metazoa; phylum Chordata; class Lepidosauria; order Squamata; family Natricidae; genus Rhabdophis; species Rhabdophis nuchalis. The sequence continues at coordinate 34,596,874 of CM077653.1, forward strand.
AGGTCTACCCTATCAATGTCGACTACAATCCAGACTATGTGACTATGTATAAATGTGAATGTGTAGCTCCAGATGCAGGTAAGTGCAAATCTTGTGTCCCACTGCAAAGCCATTGCATCCCCATTTATAATGGAACAGTGTTTCATGCCTGATACGATGAACTTTTAAAAAATGTCTTCCAAAGATTTCTGAAAGTTCTTTGCATATGCAAGTTAATATCATTTATTCTGTTTGAAATTGGAAATAGCTCAGCCAGCAAAACGTGAATCAAATATTTGTCAGTGTTCCCTCTGTTGTCAAGGTTGTATCATAAATTTATGCTGAACTGGTTCGTTTCATGACATTTCTCTATAGTGCTGTCCTTCCTGGCCAGAAAAAGCATACATAAATCACAAGAGGGAATGGAAGTTACTGAAAATTTACTGGCCAGGACCGTTTTACTTAAGAAACCTGAAGCCTGTTCTAACACAATACATTTCAGTGTTGTGGGGTGTCTCTTGCAGCAAAATTCACTGTAGGCAATTCACACCCATCATCAGTCCCCGATTGTGAGGCTGATGCATTCCCACCTCCAAGCATCAGAGCTGGCGTGGGACACTCCCTGCGCCTCTTAAATATAGGACAGGCCAGCGTCTGAACGGGAACCAGATTGCAGAAGGTACACTGTTATTTGTTTTATTTAAACCACCTGTATCAAAATAGTAAAAAGCCCTTACTATCTTATGTTGAATTAAAAAATACAGTTATATATACACAGAAGTTTCCAAGCTCGGGACCTAGTTACATGCGAGACCGCCTCCTGCCCCATACATCCCTTAGACCGATCCGCTCCCACAGAGAGGGACTTCTCAGGGTGCCGTCGGCCGGACAATGCCGACTGGCGACACCCAGGGGAAGGGCCTTCTCTGTGGCGGGCCCTGCCCTGTGGAACGACCTACCCCCTGAACTCCGTACCATCACCGACCTCCGCCTCTTCCGCCAGTGTTTAAAAACACACCTGTTTCATCAAGCCGGCCTAACATAGCCTCCGCTGTGACTAGTATTAGATAGTTTTAAAATGGGGATTTTAATTGGTTTTAGCGCAGGTTTGAATATTTAATAGCTTTTTAAATTTTGTATTTTGTATTATTTATATGTTATTTTAAATTCCTGTGCGCCGCCCTGGGTCCTTTTGGAGAAGGGCGGGATATAAATCAAATAAAACTCAAACTCAAAACTCAAGTCAAAGGAATGCCAGTTTTGAAAAGCATTTTCTCTACCAAGAAGAATTTTCTACTAATTTTAAAATTGCAAACTTTTCTTTAAAAATATTTCTAAAGTTGATGAATTCTAATGAAGCTTTTAAAACTTCCTTTTAACAGACATACATTCAAATTCACTTAATAATATTTTACAAGCTTAAGGCAGCAAGCATTATGTATAAAAGAAAGAGAAAAGAAGCCCATTTTCAAACCTACTCTAGGGACACAAAACTATACATTAGAGCCCCGGTTGTTAGAATGCAGTATGACAATCAAACTCTGCTCTCAGCCTGGAGTTCAATCCTGACAGGCTCAAGGTTAACTCGACCTTCCATTTTTCTGTTAAAATGAGGATCCAGATTGTTGTGGGCAAGATGCTGACATTTCAAACCACCCAGAAATTGGGTAGTATACAAGTCTAAGTGCTATTTCTATTGCTATCTCTTTCTACTTCATATATCAGACCATTAAAAATCCATCCCAACTCTAATTAGCTCCTTAGGTTTAAGTCACTCCCTCCAACTTGTTCTCAATCTTTTTCTTCTCTGCAATACCTATCGATAAATTATAAACTTTCTCAAGGGATTCTCAATCTTGTTTGTTCTCTTGAGAAGTGTAGATTTATTTGGAACTCTTCTTTCAATTGTACTGGAAGGCTTGTACTTAAAGCATCATTATAATAGAGATTGGTGTCAGATGTATATTCCAAAATTACAGATAAGTCCTTTGCATTGTCAGATACTTATGAAATGGCTTCGGTGGTTTAGATATGATATTGTTGCAATTACAGAAACTTGGTGGGATGAAACCCACAAACGGAAGATACAGCTAGAGGAATTAAAATTGTTTTAAAAAACCCAAACCAAATAAAATATGAGGTGGAGTTGCACTATATATAAGAAATAAATATGGGCATTGCATAAAAGGGGGGAAATGACATTGCCATAGACGTATATTACCGTATAGGCCACCCAATAGTACATCACAATAGTAATGGGAGACTTTAACTACCCTGACATCAACTGGGAAACAAACTCTGCACCAAGTGGAAGATCAAGCAGGCTCTTGATAAACCAAGCAGACAACTTTGTCTTTCTAAAAGGTAGAGAATGGGACTAGGAGATCAGCCATATTGGACTTAATTTTCACTAACAGAGATGAAATGATAGATGTTGAAGCTACAGGAACCTTGACGGGGAGTAATCATTATAATATTGCAAGTCAACATTATGCAAGCATAAGCAATAGAACAAAGTCAAACTAGAGTCTTGGACTTGAAGAAAGCTAATTTCAATAAACTTAGAGAGAGCTTGGGAAGGATTCCGTGGATGAGAATCCTCAAGGGGAAAACAACCCAACAAACTTGGGGAACTTTGAAAACTGAAATTATAAAAGCCCAATCTAGCACAATACCAATGAAGAAGAAAAATTAACAACTCTCAAAAGAAATTGCCTTATTGAACTTTATGCGCATGGCAGCATAAAGAACTCTCTGATAAATTGAAAGACAAAAAGGACAAGTATAAAAAGTGGAAAGAGGGCACATAACTAAGACAGAATATCAGCAAATAGCCCAAGCCTGCAAAGGTGAAGTGAGGAAAGCTAAGGCTCAAAATGAACTAATGCTTGTGACAAAAGTCAAAAATAACAAAAAAAGAGAGTGCCTTTCAACATATAAAAATCAAGAAAACAGTTAAGGAAACGATTGGTCTATTAGTGGGAGAAAGTGGCAATGTCAGTTAGGGTTACAAGCAACAGGGAGAAAGCAAAACTGTTTAACTCGTTTTTTGCATTTGTCTTTACACAAAAGGAAAAAACAGTTCAACCCATCAAAAACAATACCGTAAAAACAGATTAGGAATTCAAGTTAAAATAAGCAAGAAAATGGTGAGCACCTGTCTACCCTGGACAAGTTCAAATTATAGGACGAGATGGATTACACCCCAAGGTTCTGGAGGACCCGGCAGATGTCATCTCAGAACCACTGAACCATATCTTTCAAAGTTCCTGGAGCACCAAGGAACTACCAGAGGACTGGAAAATAACTGCTGTGGTTTCCATCTTCCAAAAAGGAAGAAAAAAAAAATAGATGCAGGAAACTACAGGCCTATCAGCCTGACAAAATGACAAAATTAGTGGTCCGGAGGAATGCTGTGGATGTAATTTACTTGGACTTCAGTAAGGCATTTTATAAATTATACCACAACCTACTACTTGATAAGATAGAAAAATGTGGGTTAGGCAGCATCACCAACAATTGGCTGACTAACCCCATTCAACAAGTAATCCTCAACAGAACTAAAATGTAATTAAAATTTTTCGTTTCTGCATGTTTTCATAGAAATTTTAAAAAAATCAGGAGGATAAGATATACACATGGCTTACATAAGCAGGGAAAATAAAATCAGTGCTTTATTCTTCTTTCAACTCAGTTCATAAAACTAAAGTAAAACTGAATTAATCGAGCCATGGGTGCCGAGCGATGTGAACGCAGCCAAAGATCTGCCAGTTGGAGTCTGCATCTCAACTTTAGGCCCTTTAATGGAGCCTTTTTACCCCCTGCTACCCAGAGGATTCTCTGCTCCAGGGCAGTAGGTGAAAGTGACCTCTTATCGGTTTTTGGTCCACCAAGGTCCTTTCTTATCCTCTTGGAACAAGGGGAATCTTGATCCCAATCCCATAATTATGAAGGGAGTGCAAATGTATGAAACAATCAAGCAGTGGGCAAACAGAGAATGTGTTATTTCTAAAATGATTCATATCCATTGGGAAAGTGGTTAGTCATCTTATTAGTAAAAGCTGTTATAACAAAATACAATTAACCAAATAAAGCAACACTGTCAAGTATAACAAAGTGCATTTTTTAAAAAGTCAATTAAAAGGCAGCCAAAATATAAATTGCGAGTGACAAACCCTTATCTTCCTAGAAAACCCAAATGGACAGGCCAGGAGTCTAAACATGCCTGCTATGATTAGGGAACCCCCCCCCCCCAACACACACACCCTTTTTAATCACCTGTTTTCCAAGGTGGTTGCCCAAAGCAAACAGGTGATCTCTTGCCTATTCATGTTAGTCAGTTTGTGCAAAACATGTTCTGATAATCCCCCTCTCTCATATCTATCTATCTATCTATCTATCTATCTATCTATCTATCTATCTATCTATCTATCTATCTATCTATCTATCTATCTATCTATCTATCTATCTATCTATCTATCTACCTACCTACCTACCTACCTACCTACCTACCTACCTACCTACCTACCCACCCACCCACCCACCCACCCACCCATCCACCCACCCACCCATCCATCCATCCATCTTTGTCACTGTGTGTGTCTGCCTGTCTTAATTTCCGGTTGCAGCTTGTCATATGTAGTCATGGAAGCGTCTTTCAGAGGAGGCTCGTAGACCCAAGCAGCAGGTGACATTTTGTCAGGAATTCCTGTGGTCTGGACATATGTGCTCAATGGCTGTGAAGAATCCAGAACCAGTCTCTGAAATGCTCAAATATGGTGGTATTTAGCTTCTATCTAGATGAAAATAGTCGTAATGTTTTCTAGCCTCTATTTCAGCTGTTTAAAACTGAATCCCATGTAAGTTTCTCACCTTTCCGTAAGTGGCATTCAGAGTGGGGAATAAAAAGGTCTCGATGTAGCCTCAGTATCAGATTGAAGTTCTGCTCCTTTGTACATGTTTATATTGACCCACAAAAGGGGCGGCTTTCATGGTGCTACTGCACTCATTTTCTCGGTCTCCCTCCTAGATGCCACCGGGGAGTATCCGTAATAGTCTTTTAAGACCTCTTAATTTTTTATTACTCTTATTTTTGCAAATCAACATTTTGGATTACTGTAACTTATTTATACCATATTTGTCTCTGCTGCACCCTTCAATTTGGCTGGTTTCATTCTCAAGTGAGTATCATTTTATAAATATTAAGATTATTAAATATTTGATACTCTTATTTTTTTTAATTATTGTTATTTCTACTTCAGCATACAAAATCTACGTAAAGCATTAAATCAGCCTTTTAAAAAACATTATTCATCCGGTACAAGGTCTAGTTATTTTACACTCAAAGTTATTTAAAGGCCACCCTAATATGTCTGTTTTTGGAAAAGCTTCTGGTTGTAGGGAGAAGCAACATTAAAAAAAAGTCTGGAATCAATAGCAAGAATTATCCCCCTTTTGTCCAATTCTTCCTATTTTTCCTCTGAAATTCAGTACTTTGTCTGCAGCAAGAAATCTGACTAACCCAACCACTGCTTCTCCTTCATTAATTGTGTGGACATTGTTTGCCTCCAGAAAAAAATGATTAAATCAATTGTCACAGCCTGTTTTATTGGCATCAAAAGGGAAATTCAATGCAGATAAGTCAAAACCTGTTTAGTCTGACAAAAGATTCTTTCCAAACTGTCAACTGGCAAAGCTTTCCTGACCTGCTTCCGAGTTGCCATAGGCAGCAGGGGTTTGTGTCAAGCACTAGTCTTCCTTTTATTTACTCTACTTTATTTGCTAAATAAATTTATCCCCCAGGCCTGCTGACAAACCCATGTCTTTGAGACCTTGGGAAAAGCAAGAAGATGGGGGCCAGTCTTACCTCTGGGGAAGAAGGCTCTTTTTCGAGGTCCCACCAGGTGCCTTGCCCTGGATAGCTGAGACCCACAACGTGCCCTGCCTTCCTGCTCTGCCCTCTGCCCAGCATGATCATTCCCTAAGCTCCATACGCTGGGGGGCATATTCGTAGCCCCCCCAAGAAAAAGGGAGCTTGCCAAAGAGGGGCTTCTGGCTGCTTTTGCTTTTGTGTCTCTGAGGCCAGGGTCCCCCCTACAGAGCAGTAACAGTCCAGATAGACAACCTGGATAAATCCAGAGGTTCCTCATGCAACTCACACCAGCCAAACCAACTTTTATTACCCTTCTGGAAGGCCAAAAGGATGGGAGTAGTTCTCACCTTTGGTGGCAGAGTGTCCCACAAGGTAGGGACCACAGTGAAGAGTTCCTCAGCGGATGGGGTCTGTAGCCTCTTCCACTGGCCTGAGTGGGATGAGCTAATCCCATTTGTGTGAGACGGCTCCTCACCTACCCTGGCTGTATAGGGCTAGTAGCAGTCAACACCATGAATTGAACCCAGAAGCAAAGTGGCATGCAGCTTGCAAAACAGCAGGGGTACCGCCCCGAGTCCCTGTGGGGAGAGGGAGCGGTTAATAAATTCAGCTTTATTATTATTATTATTATTATTATTATTATTATTATTATTATTATTATTATTATTATTATTATTTGTGCCACCCTAGGGCCCCAGGACTAGAAAACCAGCCGTAGCTTCCTACATACTCTTCAAGAGCAGCCCCTTGTAGAGCATGTTGCAGTAATTCATCCGAGGGATGACTAAGGCAGGAGTGTGGCTACATGCAGAGCCTCACCAGCAAGGGTACAACTGGTGTACAACATGAACAAAGGCCTCCTAGCCATGAGGTCACAAGTCCAAGCAGGAGTCACAAGTCCAGGAGAAACCCCAGGTTGCGCACCGGGTCTGTCTTGGGTAGTGCAACCCCGTCCAGAATGGTGTTTCAAAACAATAGATACTATTGTGATTTTCCTTTTAGCAATTCTGTACTATGGCTTAATATGGAGTGTCTGGGTCCTCTCGGAGAAGGGCGGGATATAAATTGAATAAAATAAATAAAATAATAAATGTGCAGGTCACATGAAATGTGTCCTGCTTGGCCCACTTGATCACTCTCTAGAAAAGGGTAGAGATGGCAGATGAAGAGTTAGAAAATGTATCCAGGGTTTTTTGTTTTTATCTCAGTGGGGAGAGTTAAGATCAGTGGCCTCCAAATCCAAGAGACGTGCACATTTCTGTGAGTTGAGGGCAGAGAGAAGAGTTACCCAGATCTTACTAGTGAGGAGGTTAGTGGGCCTTCCATCGTGCACATGAAATATTGGCACTTTCTGCCTTCCTTGTAAATCAGCTCTGTGTAAGGCCCAGGCCTTTAGAAGTTATTATGAGTCCCAGCAGGGAGAAGGGCGGTATATAAATTTAATAAACACCAAATACCAAATTTTCAGGCAACGGAAAGTAAGCAAGCACTCTTGTCCACGTTAAAAATAATAAGCCCAACACCCAGTGATGAGGCCTGAAGGAGGCCTTGGGCTATCCAGCTGGCCCCACTGCGTCATCCCCCTCAGGACTCTGTGATCATGCAGAGCATCTCCATCAACTAGGATTAGGTCACGTTGGTGTGTAGATTGAGGTGTCTCTGTGTTACTGCATAGTGGGTTTTGATTGTTGGCCAAAATATCTGGAGAAGGAAGTAATAAGTAGGTAGGATCCACCCTAGCTCTGAATTCTGTCCTCGGATTAAATTGAAATCCGCTCAACATTTTAGGTATGCCCAGGCTCCAGCAACAAGGGAAGATACCTGTTTGGGGTATGTCCCAAAGCATTCTGTGCCTCCGGGATGCCTCCTCCTCCTCCTCCTCCTCCTCCTTGCTTCCTGGGATCCCAGTTGAAAGGGAGAAACATCTTAGATTAATTAGGGGGATGATTCTGCAGAAATTAGTACCAGAAAAACATTGTAGCTTATCGAACTGTTAATATATGCAGCTGTTTATTTACAAGCAGTGGGGATGTAATTCTTACAACTCTTCTTTTCATTGGATTACAAACTCAGAGAGTTCTGTAAATACTTGCGACACAGGTTTTCTGGATGGTTGGATGGTGAGATGGCGACCAAAATGAAGCCGATGAGGCCTCTGTAATAGATGTAGCCAAATATGTGGATTCTGGTTCTGCTTTAACACTAAAAGAATTTTTCAAAAAATGCAAACCAAAAATATGATTGTGTATTATGGAGTAATATTTTTTCTTAATATATTTTTTAATAATTACAAACTCCTTTTCTGCAGCAAATACAACATTGTTCAATGCTTCAGTTCCATTGGTACCAAACAATGTTAATATTTCTATGGTAAGTTTTTTCCTGTCTCTTCTTCCCACCCACCAATCCAAAATGCTGTGCATCTCTTTGTTTAGCATTGTAACTGTAAGAACAAAAACTGATTACAGTACCTCTCTTTCAGAGGTGAAATTCAGCAGGTTCTGACAGGTTCTGGAGAACAGGTAGCGGAAATTTTGAGTAGTTCAGAGAACCGGCAAATACCACCTCTGGCTGGCCCCAGAGTGGGGAGGGAATGGAGATTTTGCAGTATCCCTCCCCTCACCCACCCACCAATTTTTCACCCACAGAACCGGTAGTGAAAAATTTGAATTTCACCACGGCTCTCTCATCAGTGGTGGGTGGCAGCTTAAATGATTCCTAGGCCTCAAATGTTGGCTCATCTCTGATCTAACCTGCCCAAAGAGGCTTCAAGCAACATCAGTTAAATCTTCTTAAAGCTGTGAGAACAATTCCTTGTTCCAGTGATCAATCCTGACCCTTTAATGACAAGGATCAGAATTGTTTCTCATCCATTTCCTGATAAGCATATTCAGATTGACACTTTTGGAAACCCCCTGCTACGCCAAACACACATTGTTTGCTATCCCTAAGAGAGACCTGCCAGATTCATAATTTGTATCTCCATCTACAGAAGTCTATAGATCAATTGTTCAACTGGCCAGCAATCAAGTATGATGATTCCCCTTTCAAATTTGATACCCAATCATCGGATGTCTTCTGGAAAATACACAGGGCTCCAACTCCTGTATGTTTATCAGGGGCTGGAAGTAAACTGCATTGAATGCAAGAGGACTAGAGAATACATAGCTATGGGATTCTGTTCTGGGGGCTTATAAATTCCAAATTACCAGGCTGCATCCTGGCTCTTACTGCCAGTTGGGGATTGTTTTTGCATTCACTGGGTGGACCCTTGGATCTTCGGCTTAGAACTTCCAAAACATTTTGAGATTACTCAGATCAATTGCATTCCTTTAAAAGAGTCCAATTTGTTCAGAGTTGAAAATTAATTTTGCTAATCTTGAAAAGAATTCTACAAAAGGTTCCAGGGATACATTAACAATCACAGCTTAAAATAGGTACTTTTAAATATAAAATCTACTATTAAAAGATGTATTCTATTTTCCCCATTACCCCTTTTTGGAGGGGAAATTAACCTATGGGGAGCATTCTCTTCATCCTAACAATGGTATCACCAGCAATGATTTTGGCTGTTTTAAAAAATATGTGTGTGTAATATGCAGATATATAGATACACGTATGCAGGGATTGGGTATGTCTGGTCTAGTGAAAAGGAGTAGGAGTGACATGATAGCAGTGCTACAGTATTTGAGGGAATGCCACAAAAAAGATGGGGTCAGCTTATTCTCCAAAGCACCAGAGGGCAAGACAAGAAGCAACAGATGGAAACTCATCAAGGAGAGAAGCAACCTGGAATGAAGGAGAAACTTCCTAACAGGGAGGACAATTAACCAGGGGAACCTCTTGCCTTCAGACGTTGCGGGGGCTCCTATCACTGGAGGTTTTTAAGAAGAAATTGGACCACCAGGGATTTGGACTAGAAGGTCTTAGAAGTCCCTTACAACTCTGTTGTTCTGTTATATATAATATTTAAAAGAATTAGCAGGCTTGTACCTCTTGCATGTTTAGGAGTTAACTTACTTGTTCGTTTTATTCTTCAGTACCTGAATAATATGGTTTGTTTTCTTATCCTTCAAGTATAATCCTATTAATGTAACAGTTCTGGACTGGACTCAGTTGAGCAAAAAGGAATGCCTGAAATATGGAGGAAGTTTGGTGGGGACGTCTTGTAAATTTGTCCCCGATTTGGCCCTCATGTCTTTCATCCTCTTCTTTGGGACATATTCCATGACCCTGACTCTGAAAAAGTTCAAGTTCAGTCGCTATTTTCCAACCAAGGTAAGATTCTCCAAACGATGCCTTGGGTGTCAGCTGTCCAAAAAAAGTTCTTCTTCTCCCAGAAGACGTGAAATAATATTCCGTAGTGCCCTATAACTTCTTCTCTTTTTTTCCCCCTTTCAACCCTCCACTTTTAGGTCAGGGGCCTAATTGCTGACTTTTCCATTGTCTTCTCCATCTTGTTCTTCTGTGGAATAGATTTCTGTTTTGGACTGGATACTCCCAAGTTGCATGTGCCCAGTATCATTAAGGTTTGGATACCCAACCAGGTTTTGACACACCCTTTCCTCTCTCTCTGCTCCGGTGTCCTGTTCCTTGGATGGCTTTCTCTAGTTAGCAGCTTCAGCTTTCTACAGCCTCAAGGTCCTACTTGGAAGTGAACTGGGGGAAGGCGAGGGGGGGAATGAATGCACTGATTTGGGTCCAGGGGGGTTCAAAAACTGTCAGGCCGGAGGCCAAGGGGAGAAACTGGCCTGTGTCCCTGCAAATTTCGGCAGCAGAGCTGGGCCTTTTCTGGGTTGTGGCAGCATCTCTGGAGCCATTCCCATGGAGACCGTGTTCCCTCCCCCCCGCCTTTTGCTTTCCCCTCCTTCCTTTCCTCTGAAGGGGAGCAGAAGGAAGTTCACAGCCAAGTCAGAGGAGGCTCTGGGGGTAGCAAATACCTCCTAGGGCTGGGCTGAAAGTAGTGTTGGCCAAAGGCTGCTCCGTGTTTCTCTCGGAGGGCAAAAGGATCGCGCGTAGCTCTTTTCTTCTCCAGCTGACATTCTAACATAGCCTATTTCTCGTACACCTGTGTTTTCTCTCCTTCTTTCTAGTTCCGTAAACTTATTAGTGACTTCTCTATCTTCATGTCCATACTAATCTTTGTTGGTCTTGATGTTTTGTGTGGGCTGAACACTCCAAAACTGCAAGTGCCTACAGAATTTAAGGTAAATAAATGAATGCTACACCTTAGCTAAAAAAGGCTCCCAATCTGCTTCACGTGGGCAAAGGCCCGGCTGTGCAGCATGGTATATGGTTTTCTGAACAATGCATTGTTTTGGAGTGATCCATCTTGGGAAACATTCCTCTTGAGGCATTAGGGCTTTTTGTGTCAAAAATGTTAAAGGAAGAGAGAAATGACTTTTCTGCCCTTGGCCCGACGTGTGTCCTGAGCAGTGAATAGCTTTGGGTAGGGGTCCCCAAACTTGGCCATTTTAAAACTTGTGGACTTCAACTCCCATAATTCTCTGGGAGAATTTGCCAGCCAGAGAATTCTGGGAGTTGAAATCCACAAGTCTTAAAGTGGCCACATTTGAAGACCTCTGGCTTAGGAGCTAGCTGAGGATAGGAGCTGTCACGTAAGAGGGAACCTAAAACCTCCTTACTGGGCGAGTCTCTCTGGTAACCTGCTCTTTCTGAATTCTACTTCTAGCCCACCCGCCTCGATCGAGGGTGGTTTGTGTTCCCCTTTGGAAAAAACCCTTGGTGGGTCTACTTGGCAAGTGCACTTCCGGCTCTTTTGGTCACTATCCTGATCTTCATGGATCAGCAAATTACAGCCGTGATTGTGAACAGGAAGGAACACAAGCTGAAGGTCTGTTTTTTCTTCTGTCTTCTTGCACACTATTATTGTGAATTGGTACACCAAGAAAGGTGGGGTGCTGTTCAAACACCGTTCTATCATGTTGGACAAGGATCCAGACCTGAGGCAATGGAGTTGGCATGATGTAGCAAGTTCAGCTGAAAGAGAGTCTAATTGGGTTAATTTTAACCCCTGTTAGCTCTCTATGGCATGTTGAATTGATTGGATATAAGTTTACCAATATATTGTGCACACCAAGGAAATGTTTTAATTTTGTTTGTGTTAATTTGCCTATCCAGCTAGACAATATATACGCGACCGCCTCCTGCCCCATACATCCCTTCCACCGATCCGCTCCCACAGAGAGGAACTTCTCCGGGTACCGTCGGCCGGGCAATGCCGGTTGGCGACGCCCAGGGGAAGAGCCTTCTCTGTGGCGGGCCCAGCCCTCTGGAACGACCTACCCTACCTCCGCCTTTTCCGCCAACGTCTTAAAATTCATTTATTCCAACAAGCCGGTCTAGCATAACCCCCGTTTCTGACTTTTATAGGGATAGTTTTAAATTTTAGAGTTTTATTAGTTTTAGCACAGGGAAAGTTTAACAGTTTTTAATAATTATGTATTTTTGTATTTTTGTATGGTTTTAATAACGCCTGTGCGTGGCCCTGGGTCCTTTTTTAGGAGAAGGGCGGGGTATAAATTTGAAATAATAAATAATAATAATAATAACCATTGGGAGAACTAATTAATGAACTCTCAGAAGAGTGTCCAACATTCCTTCTGCTTCCCTTCATATTGTGATGGGTTGTGTATTTGAGTCACGTCCCTGCATGTCCCAAATGGCCAATACAAATCAATTTGGAAATATATTCCTGGTATAGTGATTTTGGGTTTCCTCTTACTTTGGAGAAAGAAAAACCTCAACACACTTTACAGCTCTCGAAGTCAGTGGTTTTGCCTCGGTTTCCCCTTTTTTCACACTGCCCTTCCCTCTTTGTTTTAGAAAGCCGCAGGCTACCACTTGGATTTGTTCTGGGTTGGAGTCCTCTTGGCGGTGTGTTCATTCATGGGGCTCCCCTGGTATGTGGCAGCCACTGTGATTTCCATAGCACACATTGATAGTTTGAAGATGGAGACAGAGACCAGTGCGCCAGGAGAACAACCGCAGTTCCTAGGAGTGAGGTGAGAGTTTCTTGGAAGCCGCTGAAGAGGTTTTTCTCTCTCTCACCTGTGTCAAGGATGCAATGATGATGGGACGATGGGCAAACAGTTGAGCAGTCTTCTAGAGCTGCAGCAATTTGAAGATCAGGGCCATTAAACAAAAATGCTCCCATTGGCTCCTCCCTTTTAATGGCTTCCCTGTCAAAGTTGGTGAGGGTGGTCCCTCGGTTGGGCTGTTTACAGTATGTTTGGCAGTTCCTTGATTGGGGTATTGTTTACTTCCGGATTGTTGGTCTGGTGTTAATCTTGGTGTTACTTGGCGATCTGTGCTCATCCGGATGCTGATTGCTGACGGAGAAATGCTTAGAGCTTTTTGGCTTGTTGATTGTCTCTTTTGCATAGTCTGTAGATATTATTTATGCCCATGTGTCTATTGATGGCTAATTTGTCACCCTGCCAGGCTTCTAGAAATTCCCTGGCATTGTTGGAGTTGGCCTGATCTAGGATGGTCACAGTTTCATAATTGAAACTATGGTAAAGTCTACCTATGTGTTGTGAAATGAACGTGTTTTCATCATGTCTTCTGACTGTGCCAGTTGGTGTTCAGGGCTGCCTTCTGCCAGTCTTCTGCCTGTTTGTCCTGCATGGTGGTTGTTGCAGTCCCGAGAGTGCATGGGATGTGTTTTCCTCTGGGGCTGCTGGGTCTTTTGATTTGCTTAGGGTGTTTTGAAGGGCTTTAGTTGATTCCATGGGGTGGTAGTAGTTTGTTAGTGGTTTCTGAAATGTTCTTTATGTATGACAGTGTTATTCTTTTGGGGGCTTGTGTTGGTTGTGCTATATTGGATCGAGTGGTCAGGCACCTTTTGATAAAGTGCATGGATATCCATTTTGTTGGAATTAACTTGTATATGCTCTGTTCCCTTTTTTCTACTGATCAGGGTTGCTACGGAGAGTCTTCTAGATAAAGTTCTTGCACAGTTTCTCTTGTGGAAGGTTGGGGTGTTGTTGCTTTGGCAGTGGAGCCCTTGAGGGCTTTTCTGTCCCCTTGTGTTTCTAGTCTGTCGTTGTGGTCCCTGCTGATCAGGATGTGCAGGAAGGAGAGCGAGTTGTTGTTTTCCTCCTTTATAGTAAACTGGATTCCTTTAAAAATGTTGTTGCTGGTTCTGTGGGTGTTTTCTCATTGGTTCTTTTTCAATATGGTGAAGGTGTCCTCTATGTATCTGTTCCGTATTTTGCGTTGTATTTGTGGAAGTACTTTGGCTTCTGATGTTTTCTTGGGCCAGCTTTGAATGCGCCTTTCAGGACTGCAAAAATTTCCAGGTGATTGGCATCCCCTGTGCTGCAGCTGAGTCCTTTCTCTAGAATCCTGTGTTCTGCAGTGAAGAGTAACATCAGATTGACAATCAAGTAAACGATGCCCCAGTCAGGGAACTGCCAAACAAGCCAAAAGTATAAGTAGCCCAACCAAAGAATCCCTAAGACACCCCCCCACACACACACACGCCCCTCCCTCAACACTGATAGGGCAGCCACTAGGACACACACTGGAGAGTGAACCCCACTCCTTACGAGCACTGATTACGCCACCTAGTTTGAAGCAATGAAACAGCCAAGCTCAGAGAGCACTGAAGACCCTTCACTCTGGAACAGCCTCCCCCATCCCACGGGTAGGTTGCTGCCGGCGTTACTGCTTGCACACCCCGCCTGTTGCTTGTGCATGCTCAGTTGCCTGTAAATTGTTCTGAGCATGCACAGAACATTGCAAAATGCCTGAAAGACATGCAGGCAACAGCATGGGGAACCGGGGAACCAGTTCGGGGGCTGGGCTAGCCTGCCCTCCCTACCGGTTTAGCAACCCAGATCCAATTTCCACTACTGGTTCGTCCAGACAACCCACATCTGCCCCATCCCAACATTAGGAAAGCTATGAAATCTGAAATAGGGAATCTGATTGTTATGTAGATATAGTTTTTAAAATCTCTAATGGCATTTTTATTTTATGTGTGCGTTGGATTTGTGATATAAGCTACTGGAAACATTAAATGTGGTGGCACAATGTCAGTCATTTATGTGAGGAAACTAGGAGGCAGAGGTATTAGGTCCATTTGCAGCTGAGTTATGAAAAGTTATAAAAGGTGAACTAAACTATTTATTTAGATCAATTTATATAGCTGTTCATCTCAGAACAACTTGCAACAGCTAACATAAAATTAAAACCAATCACCGATAAACATAGTCACAGATAGTGGCAGACACAATAACAGCTATCTCGCCCAGGGCTGCTAACCCAACCGCCAGCACCAGCACCAGGCCATGCTTTCCTTCACTGCCTTCACTCTGTAGGGTCTACCCCCCCCTCCCCAAAGAGGCATCAACGGCAGCCTCCTTGTCTCCTCGAGATTGGAGGAGAGACTCCAGGCAGAGAGATGGATGGTCCCAGGCAGGGTAAGGATTGGGTGAAAATAGGTATTGCTGCAGCTTTGTTTTCTGCTCTTTGTGGCTGAACTCTGCAGCTCCTCTGGAACAAACACCATGGAATATTAGGATGGGTGGTATTTTAACATCAGGAGTGCAGGAAGGTGTCATTAAACCTGGGAACCTAATAAAATACATAAGCATGGCACTCAAGGGCAGAACTCCATCTCTTTATTCTGATCTTTAACAGGGAGCAGAGAGTCACGGGGATTATTGTCTTCATTCTGACTGGGATTTCGGTCTTTCTGGCACCTATTCTCAAGGTAAAGTATCTGAGCCTCATGATGTGGGTTTAGCAAGTGGCCCAGAAATTTTAAACCACCATCTGAAATGACGGGCAAGATTAATAGCTATTTACTGAAAATAAAGTTCATTTTGGGCAGTACACATAGTCCTTAGTGACCATAACTGGGATTGGCAACTTGGTCAGTAAGTGTCATGGTTGCTAAGTGAAAGTCTTGTGACCACAATGGACTTATGACCTCATTTCTGCTTTGATCGTTAAGCAAACGTGGTTTCCAACAGGCACTAACTAAATGAGGCAGTCAATTAGTGAGGACTACCTGTGTCAGATTGCAGTTTTAAGTAGTTGATTTCTGAAAAGCAGGTTTGCCTTTGACAACTCAGCAATATGTGTCTGTGTCCTTTACCTGGCTGCTTGCTTTCTCTGCTGCAGTATATCCCCATGCCAGTCCTGTACGGAATCTTCCTCTACATGGGAGTGGCCTCACTCAACGGCATTCAGGTAGGCAGACGGGGGCTTCAGCTGGGTGCTTTGCCTTTGTGCCATCGGTCACCACTGCATTTCCATGCAAGGAGCCACCTTGTCAGGTTGGACTTCTTCCTGTTTTTTTAATTAGGCCTGGTGGAAGAGGGTGAGACAAAATCGGAAAGGACCCCTGGGAGCCGCAAGGTCCCTTTCAAGAAACCAACCAATATCTTGAAGGAGTCAAATTCTGATTATCTAACCTTGGCCTTGATAGCCGCTTTTTCTTCAGCCCTTCCAGGCCATGTCCTACGCCCTCCACAAGAAGTGACCATTAGCAGATCCTACTGATCCAGGAACAGGTGCCACAGGCTCTACGAGCCATGGCTGCCATTCCTACTCTCCAGTCGGGAGCCATGAGTCCGGGAGGAGCCCCAGTTTGTCTCCCTCTGTCAGAGCAGGGTTGCCCAATCCAGAGTTAAGGATGGGAGGGCTCCAGACCTGGGACACCTTTCCAACCCAGAGCCACCCAGCTTTTTCAGAGTTGAGCTGGAGCCTGAACAGCCTCCAACACTGGGAGGGAACTTGACAGCCTGACTTGGGCGGCCAGGTGCAAAGAGATATAACTAAAAGTTCAGGCCCTGGAAACAATGAGGGCACACGACAAACCATCATGGGTTTGTCGTCATGGGTATTAGATGCATCACGGATACTTTTCCTTCGTTCGGAGTCAGTGCCGGTTGCACGTCCTACAGAGTGAATGGAGAAGGGAGCTTTGTCGGCCATTCAGATGAGACGTGGGCAGGATGCAGAGTCAGTATGCCAGGATTTTACCTTATGCATTGTGCGTGCATGAGAGGGCTCCTCCCCTAACCTCACAGCTAATAAGCCCCACCTCTGACTTAGTCCCGAAGGACACTGCAGTACACGTCCTCAACTCTACGCAACAGGGTAAGAAAGCAGAGGCTGCTAAGTGCCTGATAAAAGTTAGTTCTCTAGCATCATCATCTGCTTAAGAGAAAGAAATATAGCGATCAGAGATAGGAGCAAAAGGTCAAGATGGCGACCACAATGGAGAGCACAATCAAAGCTCTGCCTGTGTTTTTTTAAACGTGTTGTGTGGGCAGATACTTCAGTTGCACTTTTTAAGCCTTGGGATATTCTTGGTAAAAATCCTCTTTTAATACACTTTCTTAGATGCAGCTGGCAATAACATCTGCTTCTACCTCTCTCCAGTGCTTTCCCCCCCGCAGCCGGTATTAACGTTTCATTGGTTTTTAATAGTTTTGGGAGCGCTGCAAACTCTTCTTGATGCCGGCCAAACACCAGCCAGATTACGCCTACCTGCGTCACGTGCCCCTTCGAAAAATCCATTTGTTCACCGCCACTCAGATTATCTGCTTGGCCATCCTCTGGATCCTGAAATCCACCGTGGCAGCCATTATCTTCCCTCTGATGGTAGGCACCTCCGTATCGTGTCAAAACTTGCCCTGGGGCCACCTATAAATCTTGGTCCGAACGATGTGTTCTTTGGTGAAGATCCACTCTTAAATCATTCAGGGGCAGCCTGATGCGGGACTGAAGGTTATGGATGCCAGCTAACCCAAGGCAGGTTGGTGCCACTTCCTAGTCTAGGGCTGAGGGAGAGGAAGCCAAATTCACGAAGGGAGCGTCTGTGGTGGAGGGAGGGCTCCTAGTCCACCATTTTCAGCATGGCCCCACTTGCTCTCTAAGGCGCCTGCATCTCTGGCTCTTGGATTGAGATGCAGGGACTGTTCCAACGTTGGTTCCCAGTTGACCGAGAGGAGGACCAGAACTTGCTTCTCTCCACTCCTCGTCCAGGACCTTGATTACTCTGAAGTGATTAAGGGTCTCCCACTTTCTGGCCCGATCTCTGGGGTAGAGGGTGGGGCTCCACCGGTGGACGGGAGGAGCAGGCCTTCTCCTTGGGTTTTCCTTGGGGAAATTCAGGTCTCCCACTTTCAATTAAGCACAGTAGAGCGAAACAAAAGAAGAGCTGCTTTGCAGAGAGGACAACCCTTAGAGTTGAAAGTGGACTGTGTGGCTCCTAAAACCCGTTTTAGAAATTCCTGACACATTATGGATTCACCCGTAAAAATCATTAGGCTTACAAAATATGGGTTATAAACATCCAGGACAGGTCATCCTAAACTTACGATGGGTTGCTTAGTGACTGAAGTTTCAACAGAACCTCTAAAAGGTACTTGTGGCCCAGTTTCAAAGTTACAGCTGCTGAAATGCTTCATAACCAACTGCAGGGAGACGGCAGCATTTACACCCTCCAGGTTCTCCCAGCCTCGGCCTGCTGCAAAGCTGGCCACTCAGCCAGGCAAAGGAGCCTAAAGCTGACCGGCAGAAGAGACCAGCACGTGGAGGGCAGATACAGCCTGCAAGCCGAGGCCTACTTCCCATCCAGCCACCCCAAGGGACTTGCAGGCTGTGGCCTGCTCCTCACCCAGCTCCAGCTCCCAGCAGCACCCAACTTACCTGCCTGTTTTTTGCAGAGGCGCCTGGCTGAGGGGGATGCAATCCAAAGCTCGGCAGGAGTCCCCATCTCTGGGCTGTAGCCTGGTCCTGGGTCACGGCCCATTTGGCAGCAAGCGGCAGAAGTGGCAGGCGAGTGCACACGCAGCTCCATTTGCACGAGTGGCGGGCACGCCCACCACTTGCACAAATGGAGCTTCAGCCTCGTGGGTGAATGGCCGCTGCTTGCGGAACTGGAGCTGCGGGTGCGAGCATGGGCAGGACCCTTTCCTCTCTTCCCCCTCCCCCAAAAGAAGGATGGGGACCACTGTTGTAGAGGCTGCTGGCTTCGTGGCAACCTTGTGCAGCTATTCTAACAAGCAGGACTTGTTGCAAGACTGCAGGAGGCTCTCCTTTTAAGGAGTCTCCATTTGTTTCATGAAAAGTCCGTGCCTTTTAATAAAACCCTTTAGCCAGGAAAGCCCTGTTAGGCCTCCTTTGGAGCTGCCTCCCATAGACTAACATCTTCTCCTTCTAAAGCCTGTTAAGAATGAAAGGCTAAAGCGCCCCTATCCTTTTGCCAGCAACAATCCTTTGCGCCGGATATGGGGATGTCACCGTGTAATAAATGTTGCCCTTCCTCCTGTGCACCACACAATCCCTTCCTTTCCGGCACCGGCTCTTGGCAGCAGCTTGGGGGGTGATGGCTGCAGCTGAGCCAATTGTGACCTTAGATACTTATTTTGATGTTGTTTCTCACCTTTCAGATTTTAGCCTTAATTTTAGTCCGGAAGATGTTGGACTTTGTCTTTTCCCAGCACGATCTGGCTTGGATTGACAACATCATTCCTGAGAAAGAGAAGGTGGATGACAAGAAGAAAGACAAGAAAAAGAAAGGCCCAAGAGCTGAGGAGGGGCACCCCGAGGAGGTGTGTTAGAAACCCAGGGGAGGGAGGGAAGGGGTGATTTTATGCAACAGTGTCATGCTGACAATAGACAAATTGATCCATGGGGCCTGGCCATCTGCCTCGAAAGTGACGTGTGTCGGATGGACAGAACATTCAGGGTGTTTCATGTCTTAAAGCAGGGGTTCCCAACACCCAGGCTGTGATCTGGTGCTGTGTTGTGCAAACAGCAGGGAAGGGCTTGTACCAATGGCGGGCACTCACAAGTGTGCGTGAAGCTCCATTTATGCTCAAATGGAGCTTCACACACATGCACAAATGACCGTTGCTCGTGCAAATGTATCTGTGAGCACCTGCACCTGCCACTCACACAAAACCATTTCCTCTCCCACACCCCGCCGGTCTGCAAAGCCAAAATGTTGGATACCCCTGTCCTAAAGAAGGGGCTGAGTGTGTCTCACAGTTTTCCAAGAGCGTGAGCAGGTTGGTGCCTTGGCAAAAGGAATTGAAACTTCACTTCTTGGAATAAATAAAGTAAATAAAGTAAAGCGTTTGTTTCAAATAAACTGTCACCAGAATTTGTTTTTGCAATTACCCTGCGCTTTGAATTGCCAGTGCAAGACGGTAGCATGCAACCATCTTCAGCTAATCCTGAAAGAACTAGGAAGGGTGAATCTTGGTTAGTATTTGGACAGGAGACCACCAGAAAATCAGGTGGGAAAGTCCTGGAAGGAAGCCACAACAAAATTCTTAACAAGAAAACAACATGGACCCATCCAGTCTGATTCAAAGGAGACTTTACCTTTCACGTTATTTAGAAATTACTGTATCATTTTCGTGTATTCGCGATAAATATCCTTATTGAGTATGTGGTACTCACATACCAGATGAAATAGCTTAAATCACACAATCTTTGGATTCATCACAGAAAGCATTTGGGCTGGGCAACCGCCTAGGCACCTTCCTCCTGGCCTCCCCATCTCGTTCCGTGGCTGATGAACCCCCAGGATCTGCCCCCCCCCCATCTGAATCTGCCTGTCCACAGAGTTGCTCATTGTTTTTTTCTTCCCTTTCTTTTTCCCCAGCCCAAGTTTCCCTCTATTATAGCAGTCCCACTGGAGCCTGCCTTGCCTCAACCCCCAAACAGTATCCATTGTATTTCCAGTAAGTAAGACACTCAAGTTTTACCAAGATGCTAAATTAACTGCTAACACAACCATAAAGAAATGTGGGAAATTTGTTCTCCACACAACAATCATGGTAGCGCAGCCAAACTGTGTGCTGGCTTGGAGATTCTCCTGCAGATATGCTGCCAATGGGCCCCCAGAGGCTGCATTCTCTATTACTAACTCAGCTAGTTGGTAGTTGATGTTTATTCACAACCGTAACCCTAACTTACTTCTACGTGGCATTACTATGATTTAGAGCAATACTAGAACTGACCTATTCCAATTTGTTTTCCAGTGGTTTGGCAGCATGCAGGCTCCCATCAGTCCTTTGTGTGGTACACCAAGGTACAATCAGGCTGAAATCTTGAAAACTTCTACCCAATGATGGGCCACACGAATCTTAGGGAAACCCATGGGAGGGAGAGTTGAAAACCACGGCCATGCAAAAATGTGCCCACTTACGTATTTGCATCAGATGTTTACTTCATTGCATGTTGTCATTTTGGCAGCATTGCAGTTTGATGCAGATGCTGCTGGTTCCAGCTGTTCCAGGATGGCTTCTAAGGAGAACGATCAGGTGGACCTGCCCTCATCCGGTTCATGAAAGGAAGGAAACTCAAAAGGCTGGCCTGAGCACCAAAGCTGTGGAACTGTTCCCCTAGGTTTCAATCCTTGCTATCTTTCCCCTTTCAAGACCTCATCATACCCTGAGAATCTTGGGCTACTGGTTGATCTAAGCCTTTGTGCAATTAATTTCCTTTCGTATCTTCCTTCAGCGTGGCAAAGAGGATGCAGGAAAAGGAAGCTTGTGGCAAAGTGGTTTTGCCTTTTTCAACTTTCTCTTTTCTTCACTGACCGTGTTGTTCTTCCTTACCTTCACTTGCATCTTATGTTTCTCTCCAGGAGAAGAAACTTCCAGTTGGAGCTTTGCATTCTGATTCCTCCCCTAACAATTCTGATCCAGATCGCAGGTAACAAATGTATTTTGCTGAGTTGGCATTGGTTATAATTTCTTTACAACTCTCAAATTTACCAAGAGGTTTGCAGGCATTAGATTTTTTACATTAAAAGTAATCAGTTATGTCAGTTGTCAACTATGTTTAGCTTAAACTGGGGTTCTTAAATTAGTAACCTAGAGAAACTAAAATATTTTTTAAAGTTTTGACTTAAGAATGATTGTCAAACCCAAACTTTTTAATCTTACATTTATGAATCTTGCTTCCTTTTCTTAGCAAAACTAAAAGGATGCTAAAAGCTATCAACAACATTGTCTTATTTTAGTTATTACTTGTTATAGAAATTTGTTTTCCAATAATATTGTTTATATTTACAATCTCTATTAGTTTTATTCTTTTGTTGTCTTCAAGTCAGTGCTGATTGTGCTTTTTACAATCCGATTCCCTCCCTCCTCCTCCTCCTCCTCCCAATTGGCTTCATGCCCAAAGTGAGATTAAAACTTGCAGTTTCCCAGCTTCTAGCTTGATACCTACTGCACCAAACTAATTCTCCAATTTGTTTTTCAAAATATTTATATAGTGTGTTGGGGGAAAATCTACTTTTATGCCCAAGTATAAAGTTTTTTTGTAAATAGTTTGCATATATTAGCTAGCTATCCAATGAAACAATATGTCAGTGAAGACTTATGTTTGCTCACTTTAAAGCAATCATTTCACCTACCCCTCTTCTGTTCTTCTCTTTTCCTTCTTTATTCATTGCCCCAATCCTAGCAGTTGGGTATGCAAAATTCTTTGTCTTTCAGGACAAAACTCCAACCTTCTATTAAAGCAAACAACCACCCACTAAACAATAATAAAAAATGGTTAGTT
This sequence comes from Rhabdophis nuchalis, assembly GCA_039707465.1. Taxonomy (NCBI): domain Eukaryota; kingdom Metazoa; phylum Chordata; class Lepidosauria; order Squamata; family Natricidae; genus Rhabdophis; species Rhabdophis nuchalis. The sequence goes on from CM077653.1 coordinate 34,619,294, forward strand.
TTGAGATGTCGTAAAACATAGCTATTTTTAGAAATTAAAGCTTTAAAAATAAGGAGGGGGTATTCCTCTGAGCCAGTTGATTCTTGGCAACCGTCTGGAGAAGGTTCCTGCCGTTTTCTTGGCACCCTTCGGAAGTGGGTTTTCCTTGCTTTTTTCCTGAGGTGGTAAGAGATTAACTGGTTTGAAGCAAGACTAGAATTCACAAGCTCCTGGTTTTTACCCTGGTACCTTTAATTACTACACCACACTGGTTCTCAATGAGAGATTAAGAACATTAGGAAAAGTGGAAAACATAAGAATGGTAAAATATAAATAGCAAGAAAGAGATGCGAAATGTCCTACACATTCCCGAAGTAAAGTAGAATTTAAAATTAACCTAGACAGTTCTGGAGCTGACTGGGAAAATTGCTTAATCTATTTTCTCTCACTGAGAGAAAAAGTTTTAGTTTCTATGCCATGGCTCCATCTTTGCTTGCCAGCTTAGAGAGAAATAAAGGGCAAAGAAATAATATTGATCTTAATTGTTTCACTGCAGCGTCTTGTCTGAGATAATTCCTAATTCCAATTTATTTGCCTTTCTTGTAGTATTACACTTCATTTGAAGATTTCCTGCCCATCTTCTCCAGCCTTTAGCTATTCTCGAAGCCCCGTCTGCACAGTACCCCAGGTGAAGATAGAGATGGGATCCAATTACGAAGATACCGACACCGAGAGACAGCACCCCCAGGACATGGGCAGTGAAACGACCCTGTAGTCTCCACATGCCTCACCTCCCACCCTGTATTATAGACCCAGAGGTCAGTGGGTCTTCCTGGGCCTTATCCAACACTAAAGAATTGACCACAAACATTAGATGAGCTGTGGAACTCTAACAGTGAGGGACCCAGAGACTTTTATTCAAACATTGTGGGAAAGGTAGTTCAGGACCCATCTATGGGGGCAAAGGAATTCCTTAGACTGGAAGCAATTTTAGCTTATCAGATTGCATCCTTGTTGAACATTGTGATGACATGTTCCTGGCATTCTTCAGCATCTGAAACGTGAACTTATTCTGTGTTGCCACAGCCTGGAATTCCGTTGAGCCAGTAGCTAAGCGTTTAATCCAAGGAGCCATAAAACCTCCCCTCTGATGTCTCACTTTTTTTGCAGACACTTCTTAACTAAACCTGAATTTCTAAGTAACAAAGCAGGCGTCAGTCCCAAGTTTTGATTTGAGAAAATGGGTGGAACACTCCCATTCCATTCATCCATTCCTTCCAAATGGATAGAAGGAAATGGACCTGTGCTTTTCTGAATAAGGAAAAAACAGCTGTGTTGAAAACGTTGAGCTGGCTTTCCATCTCCCCCTTCCTGCCACCCACCTCGCTTTCTGTGGATGCCTCAGTGACCTTCACCTTTGGGGCCAAAATCTAACCAAGGAAAGAAAATTTAAGTGTACTGTTGCTGTCCTCATTAACCAAAACCCTATTTCCCTCTTCTTCAAAACGGGTCTGATGATGAGCCATCCATCCCCCAGCAGAAACTTGTTGCATTGACAACATGGTGACCATCCTTAGTGGCAAAACAGCCGGCATCATAATCTTATGAGGAAAGTGACTGAACCTCAATTATAGCTTTTCATAAATGTGAAGGTATGTATTTTTCTTGTGACATAGTGTAAAAGCAAAGTTGGACTTTGAAGAAGCGGAATAGATAAAATATTGATGATTTTGGGTGATGTTAAGACTCTTGAGAATACCATGATAGCAAGGAAAATAAACAACTAGAAAAAAAATCATTCAGCTCTCACTGAGGCATAGATGACCAGCTCAAATTACCAGATCGTGAACACTTGCATCCTAAAGCTTTTGTAGAAAGGACAACCAGCCGCAAGTGAACGGATTCCATTGCAACAGCAATGAATGCACCATTAAGAGACCTCTAGATTGAAGAAGAAAATACCAGAGAAAGTCTAGAACATACTATATAATTACTAAGAATATCAATTTCATATTTAATCAAACTTGTTTTCTTTTCCCTGGTGTCCATCCAAGGTTTGGAGCATTTATGTTTGCTGATGGAGAAAAAATAAACACGTGCTATTGCTATAGCATTGGGAACGTAGTCCTGGGCAGGTTCCTCATTCTTTAGTGTTAGATGCTCATCCTCCCTTTCCCGCTGATCTTGCCACGAACCTCTTTCCTGGCCACTTTAGAGGGCCACTTTCTGAAGCTTCTTCTCCACCCCCCACCCCCGATCCCCCTTTCCATTCTGCCACTACTCATTTTCCTTCTGCAATTCTCTCTCAGTAGGGTCTCTGATCACTTTCCTCTCAGGCAATTTTGGCTACAACAGGGACACTGGGCTTGCACAGTCTCCTGGGGTTAACTGAATTGGTCGAGAAACATCAGTGCTTCTAAATGAATGTGCATCTTCCAGATCGATGTGGCCATCTCACAGAAGCAGCAATGGAGGTTGGTTTTGCACGCACGCAAGTGTTCTCAACGCGAGGATTGGCTGGAGCAAGGATCAGTGAAGCGAGTGTAACAAACGGGGGGAAAACAATAAACCTGTCCACAGTACCTGCCTTCCTTCATGTTACCAGATCGTGCTACCAATGCCTGCTTTGGGCTGAGCTGCTTGAGGGGCTGCACAAATGAGCCACCCCAACATAACATCTGGTGGGACACCTGAGGGAGCAGGACAAAGCTGCATGTACCGTCTCTGTGCCAAATGACAGCCCAGGGTTTCATCCGAAAAAACCCAATAAGCCAGGCAAAAGAGAACTTCCAGTTTCTGCAGCCAGTGAAGCAAGGAGCCCCAGAGGAGCCACTTGTTCAAAGGAGAAAACTGAAAACAATCCAGCAGTTCCTATCCTGAAACTCCCACGCGAAATCAATAAGGAGGCAAACATTGCCTGGTTTTGGGAAGGGGACAACAAATTATGCTGACACTTTTTTTGCCAATCCCAGGATGGCAGAAACATCCATTCATTTGGTCACAAGGAAACAACACCAACGGTTCCGTAGCCCCTGGATAAATGCACGTTCCTTATTCCTGGCTCCTAGAGCAGCAGCAGCAGCAGGCGTGATCTGTCCTAAGGCTTGTGGGAGAGGTCGCCGCCTTCAGCCAGGATGCTGCCCAGCCCCATGGACCTGAACCCCTAGGCGGGGTTGGGCAACTGCATAAAATCAAGGCGCATCTTTTATCCCTCTAGAGGAGGGTCACCCTCCCAGCAGAGGGACCCTGCAATGTCGGACAGAAGACGACGACTCCCAGCCACGCCACAGCTATGTTCTGACAAAACACATGATGGAACTCAAGGTTTTACAAGCAGGGTAACAATCACTTTTATTCAGGTACATCCAGCAATGTTACTCCTTGCTCAGATGAACACAAGCAACTTGGAATAAGCATGGAGAGCTCACCTTATTTTGTCTAAGCATCGCCTAGCTTTCAAGGCAATTCTTCCTTTAAAACAGGAAAAAAAACCTGAGTATTGAACAGGCTATCAGCTGCTTTGCTAAGCATTATTAAATATAAATATGGCTTTGTAGAAAATAGTAACTTTTGACTCCAGATTAGCTGCAATATAATCCTAAGAAATAATTTATATCCTGGGTTCAGCCCAGGTTAGTCAGTTCAAGTGTATGCGAAAACATTTCTAGTATAAAAACACATTTTTGGCCCTTTATTCCTCTTTCAGGCTGCCTAAAGAGTGAGGAATCAACTTTCCCATTCAAGTTGTGCTCTTGTTTTCTGCATTTCAGAATAGCAGTTTAAAAGTAGGAATCACGTGTACGACTGACAGGAGCTACTCTGCCTGGGAAGAAAATTGCTTTATATAAATATTGCAGAGCAGCTGGCCAAAACATTTCATCAAATAAATAAATACGGCATTGCTTCTAGGAGGCAATTTGGAATGTCACTTTTGGCTACAAGAAGTCCATCATCAAGCAGTGAAGGTTTCAAGATGCTGGGCTCTCAGCATTTTCTTGGCAGCAATAATGGTGTTTTTCATAAGCATAGCAACAGTCATGGGGCCAACTCCACCAGGAACGGGCGTGATGTAACTGGCTTTCTGCTTGACTCCTGAAAAAGGGGAAGGAAAGAAATGCAGCATTTAGATGACAGATCTAAGAATTACAGTACCTCATATTCTATTTAACTTTTTCTTGCCTGTGTAAAACCTTACTTTTCTCATTACTGAATTGCATGGCATTGGATCAAACTTCCAATGCCATGCAAGGGCATTGAAAGCAAGTCCCTTGTCTGGCAACTGAGTTCCCCCACTTCATGGAATATCCTCCCGCAACTGCCCTCTTCCTTTCCACAACGGCCTCCAGCTTTTGTTCACTGTACAGATACTCAAGATCAGGCGCCAGACGACACACACTCATTTTTTGAACACTTGGCTTTGAATTACTGAAATAAGATGACATACAGAAAGCCACAGCAACTTTCCAAATCCCATAACCTTCCCAAAGAGAGATGCAGTATAAAGTTAGAGGGAAAAACTACAGACTCTGGGGACAAAAGTATTAACTAGTTAGCTACATTACCACCAACTTCATTTCCCGCCATTTGGAAAAGTGATGCAAGATGTCCAAAGACTAGCTTCCCAACTTGTTCAAAACTACACATGACTTTCGGCATTAGAGTAGGCATGTAGAGAGAGGCAAGGGACATCATCGCTCCAGTAGCTGAAATTGGGGGCCCCTCTCCCTTGTCAGAATGCAGCTGTAAATCTTCATATCAAGAAAGGATTTAAACCTTACAAATCCATTGCCTACCTTCAAAATCCACATCTCCAACAAGTTTTGGCCTGGCAGTGACAGGATCCTGGATTCTGTTTATGCCAACATCAATGACAGCAGCTCCTTCTTTGATCATATCGGCTGTAATCAGATTAGGAATGCCTGAAAAACAGTAGTTAATATAAAAAAAAAACTATGGTTTGCTTAGTTCACCGAGCTGACGGGAAGAAAACACAGATCCGTGGCCAGGCTGTGGGACACCCCCCCCCCAAGAGCTTCCCCATGACTTTCCAGAATGCAGAAGCTTCCTAATGCTGTCACTTGGTTGGGGGTCAACAGCTTCCCCCCCAAGGAGGTTCTTTTTCCATATTTCTCTCCTAAACGAGCCGCTCAAGACCTTACCTGCGGCTGCAACCACAATGTCAGCAAGGATGGTGTGCTGCTTGAGCTGCTCTTTTGGAGTGTAGCGGTGAGAAATTGTTACTGTTGCATCCCCTAAAAAATAATGAAACATAATAAAAATATGACAAACAATAATAATAACAATGGAACAATTTACTTTGGACCCATTAAAAAGCCATATAAAGCAGAAATGAATGAAGCTCATGTTTACTAGAGAGCCTGAAAGTTTTTGCAAACAACTTGCTAAATTCCTGCATCGTAATTAATAGCAGTGGCACTAGAACAGACGCTAGGATCAAGATCTGGGATGGTTTGGGCTGAAAGGACCATAGATTCTGCTGAAAACAACTCTTGGACTAAGCAGTCTAGCTTTTAACAGGAAACCCTTCGGAATGGGCTGCAGTTGAGGGATCCACTTGTGAGCTTCACTGAAGATAGCAAGGTTCGTACGGTCCTGAGAAGACAACTGGCCCCAAGATATCAGAGTGGGTAAATTGCAGCCTTGAAGGAAGAGGCTCCCACAGCTCATTGCTCTCTGCCTGCCTACTTTGACCTCTGAACTCCCCCCCCCCCCCCAAAAGCTACACATATGGTCATCTAGACGCTCACCTCCCGGGCGCTCATGCCGGCCATCTGTGTGGAGAAGCATTGCGATGGGCATGCCAACGTTTTTGGATCGCCCGGCCACTACCACATTCTTGCCCAGGGTTGGGATCCCTGTAATAAAGTACACAAAAGCAGGGAATTTCCCGAGAACAGTGCCATCAACCGGATAGCAAAAGCAATAGCATTTAGACTTATATACTGGTAGTCCTCAATTTACGATCACAATTGAGCCCAACGTTTATGTGGCTAAGTGGGAAATTTGTTAAGTTGCCCCATTTTAAAACTTTCCTTGCCACATTTGTTAAGTGATGTTAAATTAGTAACATCGTTGTTAAACGAATCTGGTTTTGACTTTGTTTCTCAGGATATTGACAAGGGGGATCACGTGACCCCATGACACTATATCTGACATAAATATGAACCAGTCGTCAAGCATCCAAACGTAAATCATATGACCGTGGGGATGCGGCAATAGTCATAAGTGGTGAAAAATGGTTGTAAGTCACTTTGAACGGTCACTAAGTGAATTGTTGTAAGTAGAGAACTACCTGTATTGTTCTCCATAGTGCTTTATAGCAGCCTCTGAACAATTTACAGGGTCAGCATGTTACTCCCAACCATCTGGGTCCTCATTTTACCAACCTTGGGAGGATGGAAGGCTGAGTCAACCTTGAGCCGGTCAGGATGGAGCTCATGGCCTTGGGCAGTCAGCCTGCAATATTGCATCCTAGCCCCTGTGCCAAAGGATAGGTACCCTGCTCCTACCTGTCCTCTTGATGATTTCCCACACACCCCAAGGTGTGGCCGGCAACATGGAATATTGGTCCAAGCACATGCGGCCTACATTCACCACGTGGAACCCATCCACGTCCTTTTCAGGGTTCACAGCGTTGCAGATCTTTCGCTCGTCAATATGCTCTGCAAGAAAGGGGAGACTCTCAGTGTGACAGTTTTCACATGTCTGACCACAAAATGGGGCCTGGCAAGAAGCAAGGGGAGTTAACAAGTGAGACTGTAAAGTGTTGCCAGAGGATAGGAATTCACCTGAAGGAGGTGCAATTGGGTGGATTGGCAAAACTAAAACAAAACACACAAAACAAAACCTAACAACAGAGTTCAACTTGGTGCATTCCAAAAATCAGGAATGTCTGATACAAATCTCCCTCCAAAAGTCCAGGACTTGCTCACCTGGTAAAGGAAGCTGCACAAGCAAGCCATCGACATTGGTATCATGGTTTAGTTTGACAATTAAATCAAGCAGCTCCTCTTCAGTGACAGAGGCTGGTTTCAGGATGGTCTCACTACTAATTCCTGCAAAGAACGAATGCAATAGAAGGAGATGCAAGTTACTCGAAACGGCCTCTCCACGTGCCAAGCGATGTGGCCCAGAATAGAAGAGGCTGACAACATGCCGTTCAGGAAGACCTCTCAGCAGCTGTCCAAGATCCTGCTTTGGGACAGCAGTCCTGGCCGCTGCGACCACGTCTACCGGTTGCAGGAACAACCCAGAAAGCAGCTGTGAATGATAAACCCTCCTGCAAGGTCCCATCCTCATCCGCCATGAAACATTCAAGGGCCTGAAATTTCCCATCCAACTGCTAAACTCTGTGTCTCAGTCATAAGATCCACCAATGCCAAAGCTGGTGATTCGCTTAAGCGTTTTATGCCCTATTTGGGGTTTTTTTTAATGATCCGGGCTTGAACTGTTCTAAAATCTGCATGTTCCACTTACTGACTCTGAAGGGGAAGCTGCTGCAGCTGCCCGTCTCCAAGAGGAGGGAGCAGATGAACCTTCCAAAGACAACCCCACCCCCTTCTTTCTCTGAAGAACGGGCCCACAGCACGGCTTGAGAAAGCGCTGCCTGGCAGGCGGCCAGAGAGGATTTACCTGCCCCGCTCCCGACAGCTAGCTGGGAAAGCCAGCTCAGGCAAACTCACCCACGTCAGCGGCCGCTCGGGTCTTGTTCAGCACATAGGAGTGGCTGGCAGGATTTTCTCCCACTAGGACTACGCTGAGATGGGGCCTTTTGTGGCCAGCAGCAACCCATTGCTCTACTTCGTGGCAGGCTTCCCGCCTAATCTGCCGGGCCAGCTTCTGTCCAGAAATGACAACGGCTTCGTTCCTGCAAAGGAGAAGCTCTTCAGACTTCCCAGAACGGGGCCTCAGTTTCCCTAAGCAGCCCGTTTGCGCACACGGTCACCAGTTGAGAAAGACGGGCCAGATAGAATGAATGGAAGCAGGTTCTGTGCAGGCGGAGGCCACACGCAGCATCTCAGCAGCAAGGAGTGGCTGCCCAGAGGTTGGCGCAACGCCAGAGCCTAGCCCCAACTGGGCGCCCAGAAGCCTCCCTCTGACAAGGGACCCCCCATTCCACAGCCCCTGGACTCCTGGGCAGAGGGTTTGATCTCTGATGGACGGGAGGCTGCAGTGCTTGGTTTCTCCTGGGCCTCCACTTCCCCTTTGCTTAATAGCCTCCGAGGCGGCTCTTCCCTACAAACTCCGCACGGGAGTCTTCTTTGCTCTCCTTTGGATGCGCCCCAAAAGCGCCTCCTGCTTTCGCCACTGACCTTCCTATTCAACCAAGCCGCTGCTGAACAATTCAAGGACGAAGGCCCGGGCAGCCTTTCCTGCCACCCGGTACTCCGGAGGGCGAATTGTGGCCAGCACAACTTCTTCATCTGGTTGCAAACAGCAGCCAAGCCAAGCGACTCCCCGAGCAAGGAAGCTACAGAGGCGGCCGGCGGGCTGCGCGCGCTTGGGCTTTGGGAGCTTTCAGGATAAGGCGCTCCAAACGAGCGGCCACCTTCTCAATATTGCATCAGGCATCGAGGCGGCTTCCCCGCTTGAGGAATCCCGAGACCAGGCGCGCAGTCCAAGCAGCGACCGCGGAGCTCTGCCCCGGCTCCCTTTGCCGGGCGCCCATCGGCCGAGGAAAGCCTTGGGCAGGACTCGGGGCTACGGGGGCGGCTTCCGCCAAGCGCTCCCGGAGGCCGTGGGGGTGGGACGGGGGCGGACGGGCGATGCAAGCAGCCCACAGGATTTCATCAGCCTGCAGCGCGGCGAGCGGCCACTGGGGGGGGGCCGTCCTCCGCCAGCCCAGCGCGGCTGTATCCTCCCCGGGGCAGCCGCCGCGGGAGCGGGAGCCGCGGGCAGCGCTCTTCGGTATGCCGCGGCCGGATTCGGAGTCTCCCCCAGCGGAGCCCCGGTCGCTTCCCCTTCGCTTACCTGGGCGCCGTCAGGTGCAGCCGCCGCGCAGCCCTCGGCAAGAGTCGGCAGCCGCAGCCGTCGCCGCCCCCTCCCCAGGCGGCCCGGGCCGAGGCTCGGAGGAGCAAGCGCGGGTAACCCAGAGGCGCCATCGCGATGCAGAGGAGCGGCAGGAAGCGCAGCAGCGGCGGCTGAAAGACGGAAGGCGGAAATAGCCCTAGAAGCGCGCCTTATATAAACTCTGGCCCCGCCCCGCCCCTGGCTGAAACGAAGGCAGCTCTCGCGCAGGCGATGACGACAGCGAGGAACTCGGCGAATGACGGAGGGAAGAACTGACGCAACCGACGGACCGACAGGGACAAAAGGCGGGCCGAGGCGGCTGTCGTGCATTCCGATTCGCGAAACAGTGCAAGCTCTGCACTCATTGGCCCCTGCTGCCCCCCCCCCCCCGCGAAGCCTGTGCTTGAGCTGACTGCTCTTATACTGGAGGCTCCTTGCAAGGGAATAATCCGCCGCGTACTAAATGATTTGCCGTCTACAATTTTACAAAGGAAATTCCCCGAAATTTCCCTAAGACTGCCTCTGTACAAATCGATGCTGACTTTTAGTGTTTTTTCAAAATGCATAAATTGTTTTGCAATTTCCTGTAAATTTTCCCCAGGTATTTATTAAGGGGCTAATTCCTAAGCCTTTTTTTCTCCTTGTGAAAAAAGGGACAAGATTTGTCCTTCCTTGACCTAACAATGCTCCAAGAGTTCCTAAAGATAACAGTAGGTATTAATTTTAGACATACCAATCAAGAAAGCAATATTACTAATAGCAAATGACAGTGGAAAACCCGTGAAAAATATCATAAAATAATTATTGCACCAAAAACAGTAACTACCTAAGTTCGGCAACATTACTAAAACATCTTTTGAAGGCTTTTTAAATTTTTCACATAATATTGTTTCAAATCAGATTCCAAATCTGATAAAGTATTCCAAATTATTTTAGTCAGAACCCAAGTCCCAAATTGATGGTAAATCCAAAATATTTGAAATATAGCTAAGAAAATAATAATAATAATAATAATAATAATAATAATAATAATAATAATAATAATAATAATAATAATAATAATAATAATAATAATTTAATTTGTAAACCGCTCTCTCTCCCCGAAGGGACTCGAGGCGGTGCACAGGGAATTAAAAATACATATACAAACAACAAACATTATAATACAATTTAAAAAGAATTAAACCTAGACCCTGCGCTAAAATCCCAAACTAGCTAAAACTAATGCCCCTAAAAATCCCTAATAAAATAGATTGAAATATTCAGCTAGAGGTAATGGGTTAATTAACCCAAGCCGGCCAGGCAGAAGTGAGTTTTTAGTTTTTGACGGAAGGAGCGGAGGTCCATAGTTGTTCTAATTTCGGGGGGAAGGTCGTTCCAGAGGGTCGGGCCCGCCACAGAGAAGGTTAAGTAAGTATCTTTATTACACAAATGATCAATTCAGAATAGTAACTATTTTCTTAGTTCTAAAGGTGACAAGAATAAGTCAAATCCAATAATGGGACAAGTTCAAATTACATCTAGCTCCTAAATTGCATATTGAGCAAAAATTAGCAGTTTATTAATTTTACGATCAAGGAAGTTATCTTCTTGTCCTTTAAAAAACAACTTTTCACTATTTTTCTGGGTTATCACAAATGGTGCATCACTTGTCAGTTTCATCAACTCCCAATAAAAGGGTGGTTTGAAGTGATGGCTGATTCTTCCCAACCTGTGAATGCTTTTAGTAACAGCGGTGGCATCTGCATCAAATTGCTGAAATCACGAGTGCTCAGGCTGAATAGTTTCCCCCAGAGCACTCTGGGATCAGAAAAAGTTAAAAATACATTTTCTCAGCATCCTGTTGACCAAAATAGTAAAGTTGTGGGAGGCCCAGCTTAGCTAGAAAACAATATACTGGAGTATTATTTTCATAAATGGTCAAAATTGCACCTTTAATTCATATCAGTACTTTCCATATCAATGCAGCTTTCAGCGTTGGCATTCACTGGGCCCTATCTAACAAAATAAAATTTAATGGTGAGGAAAGCTTTACACTTAGGCAATGACACAGGTACAGAATAAGTAGTACCTAGTTTAATAATATCTAGGCATCCTAGTCGACAATCACATAAATATGAGCCAGCAGTGTGTTGCAGCCACCAAAAAAGCTAATGCAGTCCTAGGCTGCATTAGCAGAGAGAGAGAGAATCAAGATCATGTGAAGTGTTGGTAGCACTTTACATTGCTTTGGTAAGGCCACACTTGTAATATTCCATCCAGTTTTGGTTGCCATGATACCGATGTTGAGAGAGAGATTGATATTGAACGGTTGAGCCTTTAGAAAGCAATGATTAGGGTAGGCTGAAACATAGGAAGAAAGGTTACAGAAATTGGATATGTCTAGTCTAATGAAAAGAAGGTAACAGTGTTCCAATATATGCCACAAAGAAGAAGGGGGTCGCCCTATTCTCCAAAGCACCTGAGGGCAAAAGAAGCAGCAATGGATAGAAAGTAATCACGGAGAGAAGCAACCTAGAACTAAGGAGAAATTTCCTGACTGTGAAACAGCTTGCCTCCAAAAATTATAGGTGCTCCATCACTGGAGGTTTTAAACAAGAGATTAGACAGCCGTTTGTCTGAAGTGGTATAGGTATAGGACCTCTGGTTTGTGTAGGGAATTGGATTAGAAGACCTCCAAGGTACCTTCCCATTCTGATATTCTATTCTTTATTCTTGCTTTGCTGAAAACACCAACATGTCGGATGAAAAGTTCACAAGCATGAACAATTGTCCCAGTGAAGCAGTTGCATCTTTAATTCTCGGTTCCACTGAAGGACGCCGTGTCCTCCCTCCCACAGGGCCTAGAGGCTGTTGGGGGCAGGATGGGCAGCAACAGGTTGAAACTAAACCACTGCAAGACCGAGTGGCTCTAGGTTTGGGGTTCGTTGGTGTTGGATGGGGTGGCACTGCGCCAAACAGATCCTGTGCCTAATCTGGGGTCTTTTCCTGGATTCACAACTCCTGCTCAAAGAGCAGGTGGTGGTGGTGGCCAGGACGGCCTTTGTGCAACTGTGGGTTGTGCGCCAGTTACGTCCTTTCCTGGACCAATAATAAATACCTACTCACAGTCACTCATGCCCTACTCACTTCCCGTCTTGACTATTGCAACACGTTCCCTTGAAGAGCATCTGGAAGCTCCAGTTGGTACAAAATGCAGCAGCCTGCATGCTTTTGTGCAGACCACAGTGTGCACATATACCACTTCTCCTGCAGAAGCTGCATTAGCGGCCAATTTGCTTCTGGATGCAATTCAAGGTGCTGGTGGTCACTTTTAAAGCCCTTCATGGCTTGGGACCAGGTTATCTGAGGGACTGCCTCTTGCCGGTCACATCTACCTGACCCATCAGAGCAGGGAGGCAGGGAATGTTGTCGGTCCCATCCCTTAGGGAGATACACCTAGTGGGACCCAGAAGAACGGCCTTCTCCACAGTTGCTCCCTCTCCGTAACATTGTCCCCACAGAGATTAGTATGGCCCCCACTCAAACTGGTTCTGCTAGTGGGCCTGGGGAACTCAGAGCAGAATGGAGCCCATTAAATGGTTCATGTGATTTTGTTATATTGTACTGTATTAATTTGATTCTTTTTGTTAGTTTTTATTGTTTTAAATGTGGTTTTATATTCTGTAAGCTGCCTTGAGTCGCCATGGGCGAATAGGTGGCAATATAAATTCTGTAAATAAACAAATAAATAATAATTTCTAGAAGATGAAGATTAGTATTGTTTGCACAAATGCAGGAAACCAGTAGTTTTATTAGCAATTACAGTAATCCCTCGTTTTCCGCAGCTTCATTTTCCGCGGCTTCAGTGCTTCGCGGGTTTTTCAATAGCAAAAAAAATGCATCGATAGGAGGCAAGCGCCCCCTAGTGCTTGCTTTAAACGATGTCCACCAACTCAAGTTTCCGGTATAGATATACAGAATCCTACTTCGCGGTTTTTCAGTTTCCGCGGAAGGGTCCGGTCCCGATTAGCCGCGAAAAACGAGGGATTACTGTACATGAATTAAGCCAGTTCATTTAAGAATATGTTTATCAGTTATTGGACTATAAATTCTCCCATCCTTTATAACCTGCTGTTTGCATTGAACCATGCAAATAGAAAGCATGTGTAATGGTATATGGGTATGCCCATGGGAGACAGAAAAAAACAGCTAGATAATTAGTAGCTGAGCTTGCAGCAAAAATGTGGGTGTGACAAACTCAGAAGGGACACTCCCTAGGTTTTTTGGGGCTGTAAAAACAAGGGGAAAATATATTTTCAGACTTACAAGATCTAATAATGAAACTTTACAATAATAATTCAGCTACTACATCTGGATGTGTTTCTTCTGTCTGGATCACCTTGCAAGACTGACATGAGAGGGAGAGCTATATAGATTGGTATGGATAAGGAAGAAGATCTTGCTACCTTATTAGATACCTTTAGATTGAGTTCTGATGCCTATTTAATTTTATTGTGCCACATGTCTACAATTACTGACAGCTTACCTCTAAAAACTGGTGGCAGAAGGTAAAAAACAATAGGCCAGCACATTTATTACATTAGGTTTAAATCATCATAAGCTGATACATTAGGTTTAAATCATCATTTAAAAACACACTTATTTTATGCGGCCGGCCTGGCATAGTTTTTAAATTTGATCTTAGCAAGGGTTTTTTATGTTTTTAGCACGGGTTTCTAATTTATTTTTAATATATTTCTATTGCATTTAATGTTATAGTATTTTATTACTCCCTGTGCACCGCCCTGAGTCGGTGCACAGTATATAGTATTTTATTACTCCCTGAGCAAGGGAGATAGGGCGGTATATAAATGTGAAAAATAAATAAATAAATAAACTACCGTAAGTACCCAGCAGAATAAAAGGTAGGGAACCCGGTTACTTCAGGTGCACTCTTTAGGACCAGCAAACGTGGCTGGAACTAGAGATGCCATGCCCCAGCCCCAATTTGAGAACCACGCATCGACTCGGAGCACTTACATCTAAAGGGTCACGGATTAAAACCCCCATTTCCAAACCCATTGTCCTCCAGAGGCTGGGGGGCTATTAGACCTGAAATCCAATTCATCTGGATTGGATCACAGAGTTGTTTTCAGGATCCTAATTGTCAATATTCAACTTGTAGTAGTGAAGGAAAGCCTAGGAGGGGCTGTCATTTCAAGGGAAAATGGTTTGACCCAGATGAATTTGACCAATGCTGCCTTTCTCATCAGCAAAGGGGAAATTTGGAATCCGAGGTTAATGCAATTAATAGGCAAGGATGTTTCCCAATGTAAAATGTGTCATGATTCTGTGTATAGCTTCTATAATGTCAGCATTGTACAAGATCAGCGCTTGTGAGAAATATGTTTCTGCTGCGCTGGTTTGGTTTGTTAGACTGACTCTTCATGCTTAATCTATAAACTACTAAAACTCTTTTATCTGTAACTTTTAACTAGGTGAAATGGTCCGTCATAGGGCAACAATTTTTGAACCAAGATACCTCAAATAGGTTGTTACAGGATGCATCCAAAATGTAGAATCCATGACTTCTGCGAGATTGAAATTTGGCAAATCTGTGGTCGCTTCAGTGATGGCGTGCTGCTGTGCCACTGTGGCCTGGAAGTTCAGTAGCCCCCCACCCCAGCTGTCCAGAGACCAGGCAGAAGTCTGGCCTCTTCTTTGGCTGCTGAAGATGTTAGGAGTCGACTCCTAGAGTTGGGTAGACAATATATAATACCATAATGACAAATGGTCATTGTGGCTTTAAGGATGTTGGAATGTTAAGAGTGTAATTAGTAAGTGCAATTACTTCCAACTATAATAATAATAATAATAATAATTTTATTTATAGACCGCCTCCTCTCCCCAAAGGGACTCGGAGCGGTGCACAGGGAAGTTAAAAAATACAAATATAAAATACATAAATAGCTAAAATAGAAAATTAAACAAATTATCCCTGCACTAAAACCCACTGTACTAAAACTAAACGCCCTAAAAACCCAATTAGAAACGGAAGACTAACCTAGGCCGGCCAAGCAGAAAAAGTATGTTTTCAATTTTTGACGGAAGGAGTGGAGGTCCATAGTTGTTCTAATTTCGGGGGGGAAGGTCGTTCCAGAGGGTCGGGCCCGCCACAGAGAAGGCCCTTCCCCTGGCCGTCGCCCGCTGGCATTGCCTAGTGGACGGCACCCGGAGAAGTCCCTCTCTGTGGGAGCGAATCGGCCGCAGGGATGTATGGGGCAGAATCCGATCCCGCAGATAGCTAGGTCCCGTGCCATGGAGCGCTTTAAAGATGATAACTAACACCTTGAAGCGCACCCGAAAGACGACAGGCAGCCAATGCAGCTCGCGCAAGAGCGGTGTTACGTGGGTGAACCTCGAGGTTCCCATAATAGCTCGCGCGGCTGCATTCTGGACAAGCTGAAGTCTTCGGGTGCACCTCAAGGGGAGCCCCATGTAGAGAGAATTGCAGTAGTCCAGTCGGGATGTCACGAGGGCATGAGTGACTGTGCAAAGGGCATCCCGATCCAATAGGGGACGCAACTGGCGTACCAGGCAAACCTGGTAGAATGCCCTCCTGGCCACGGCTGTCACTTGATGTTCCATGGACAGCCGGGTATCCAGGAGGACGCCCAAGTTGTGTGCCCCATCCACAGGGGTAAGATGTTCGTCCCCTATGGCCAGTGATGGAGTCAACTGGTTGTACCGGGATGCCGGAAACCACAGCCACTCAGTCTTGGACGGGTTGAGTCTGAGTCTGTTACTTCCCATCCAGGCCCGCACGGCTTCCAGGGCCCTGGCACATCACCACTACGGCATCATTGGGGTGGTTTGGGGTAGATATATACAACTGCGTATCAGTGAATTACTGAAGAAGAAACAAGATTGTGTTTGCTGACTGTAAGCAATTTGATATTTGTTAAGACTTTGTTTTGAATCGCTTTAACCTCACGGCTTGTTAAGCAGTAGTTCAGTTTAGTAGTTTTTACAACTTCAGTAAAAGCTATTTTATTTTACTTAACAGTGTCTGGTCTACTAACTGTGTGTACACTAGCAACATTCTTCTAGCTGCATACTCCGCTGCACACCCTTTGCTGCCTCCCAACGGAGATATCACTTAACAGAAGATCAAGTAGACTGGTCCTGCCCTCGCTTTCAGCCAGCCATGGCCAAGCTGGCAGAGAACTACGGCTCCCACTGCTTTTTTGCCCTTGTACATGCCGTTTCTGTTTAGGTTAAAAAACAACAACAACTATAAAATGATGAGCCATCAGGTCATGGGTTGTTTAATTAGATTCCAAGGAAGATTCTTTTTTCATTGTACTAAGGATCCAATGTGTGGGGTTTTGTTTTTTGTTTTTGCTAATTCTATCCTCAATCTTTCATGCCCCCAACCCCAATGTTTTCTTGTGATCAGAACATTTCTAGGAAATTTATATCTTTAGTTGAAAATCAAAGTATTGCCTGCTAAATCCAATATGGTGGTTCAACAGCCATACTTTTGCTGGACAATTATGCTGTGTCAAAGATAATCCAGGCTTATTTATTCATATCCCACCTTTATTATTTTTTGAAATAACAGCGCAGTGAACCACCTTTCCTCACAACAACTCTGATGAGGTAAGTTGGGCTGAAAGAACAGTTGGCTTATTTATATAATTTATTTGCCATCCATCTCATAGCAAATAACTCTAGGCAGCTTCCAGCATTAAATTATTTTCATGGCTAAGGCTAAGGTTAGTCTAGAACTCACTGTCTTGCCCTGGTGCCTTAACCACTAGCTCTAATAATTCCAAATCGTTGTACAGATTGAGGAAGCCACATTAGATATAAGTAGAAGCTGAAGCCAATAAAGAGACATCATTAAAGACAAAGTTCCCATAAAATTGCAGTGTAAGCTGTAAAATACACTTTAATAGTTTTTAAAAAGTCATCGTTCTATCTTCCTCCCGCCCTCTCCAACAAAAATAAAACATGATTAAGGGCCGTGATGGAAGCTTTGTACATTATTCCACAAGTAAGCATTTTATTGTCACAGTGACCTCCTTCAAAAACATAGCTGTATGATTTAGTCCTTCCACATAACAAAGAAGTGTGTCAGCGTAACAATGTTTGCATGAGTGTTTACAAGCTTGGAAAGGACTGGGATACATTCAGCTTGGAGGCGTCTACTTCATGAGGGTTTGCAGTTCACACAAAGTTGTGCCTGCGAGTAAAGCTCCACCCCAAACTCAAAATTATTTTCCTGCGTTTTATTTTATTTTATTAAATTTATACCCCGCCCTTCTCCTACAAAAGGACCCAGGGCGGTTGGCAGCCACTTCTGTAGAGGATGACTTCCTTATAGCTAAGAAGAGCTATAGAGCATGGGTGCCAAACTTGAGGCCCAGATGGATCATGTGCCGGTTTAGCGAATTGGGGAGGGGGTGGTGGTGAAATTCCAATGCATTACGTGTAGCAGTAGAGGGTTCAACTTCTCTGATGCAGGAGGGGAGAAGAGACCTATTCGCACAATACACTTCCTCCTTGAAATATTGAGCCCCAATATTGTGCTTCCCCTTAACAGGTGCTCTTCCCTAATACCAGTCTATATTATATTTGATGTACTAGGAGTCAAAAATTATTTGATGGCACACAATGCATCTACCCACATCCAATGCTCTGCCCAGTTCAGAACTACAAAGTATGTGTGGGCCAGAAAGCTTAAGTTACCACTGCTCATATGGACTTTTATGTTTGACATCTGTTTAGTTGTCTCAATTAGTGAGAAACAATTCTTGTCTCACAATCAGGAGGTTGTGAGTTTGATCCTAGGTAGAGGCAGGTATTTCTCTCTCTGGGCACACTGAGACTACAACATTAAAAGAAGATGATGATTACTTCTAAGAGGAATATTTGTAAATGAGTTTGACTATTTTTCTAGCTTCTCCACAAATGTACAATAAGAATGCCACTCTATTAAGGAAGTACGAGTATTAAAGCTATGGCACCTTTCAAGTTCTGGTGCAGTGCTCAGGATAAGCCCAAACTACAGGCAGTCCTTGGTTAATGATGGGAATGGAAATCCCGACATGGCATGGTCATAAAGTGTGACATCACATGACTGCACTGGCTTATGCCAGCAGCTCCAGAGGTTCCACACAGTTAAGTATGTTACCATGTGCGACCTCCTGCTGGTTTCTCCAGTGACATTACTTTTCAGAAGCCAGCAGGGGAGATCACGTGACCATTGTAAATGGTGAGCTGGTTGCCAGTGACTGAATTGCAATCATGTGACTCAAGGGATGTTGCAAAGGCCTCAAGTCTCTTCCTTCACCACTGACATCACTCAAACTGACTGCTGAATGAATGGTCATTAACCAAAGATTGCCTCTAATCTTCCAAATAACATTTTAAGCATGCAGAGCCCTGCTAGAAAGAGAATAACAGGATGTAGGGCTTTACAATTGAACTGGAAGAAAAAAATGTCATTTAAATTTATTTCCCAACTTCAGAATACTATTATGTCGAACTATTCCTCATTAAAACTCTACCTTATTTGGTATTACATTTAAAGCAATAAATAGACTAACAGATATCACCTTCTTAACAGCAGAAGGAAAAGGCAGCCCTATCCAACATACCTAATGATGATGCATTACTGGGATTGTTTAAAGATAATCTTAGAAAACTAGACTGTCCGAGAATGGGTATAAAAGCTCTTTAAGAAAGGTTCTTTAGACTTCAAGCAATTTTGATACTTGTGAGTCGACAACTAGTAGCATCCACCATTATTAGAACCTTCGACAAAAGCAGCAGCAATTTGCATTGCATTTCAAGTAAATTTCCACCTGAGACATGACAGAGTTTGGAATTAAAAATACGAGCAAGATAACGTTGCAAATATTTTTTCCCATTGTTTTTCATTCTTAGCTTTAATACAGTGGATAAGGAGACTTTCACTATAAGTTCAACTAGTCTTGAAAAAAACTCTAATACAATTAAATGAGCTAAATTTTCAATCTGACAAAAATATTGCTGCTGAAACCAGGCATTGGTGATTAGAAGGGGGAAAGACAGAAATACAACCCACTAGTTTTATGATTTTCCAGTGGGCCTCTTCTCACAACTTCTGAAAGTCACAGTTTTCATATGCTATCAGTCAGTTCTGTGCTTGGGAACAGAAGTGAATATCCGCAGTCCATGCATTGTTTTAATTTCTTCACTTAGAGCCTAGAAGAAGGAGGCATTGTAAACAGCTATGCAAAAGAAAAAAATAATTTCAGGCGCAAACTGGCAACATATAATATATAAGCTATCTATTCATAGGATAAGAAACAAGCCCAAATACTAAATATAGCACTTTTCATTTTACTTACAACAGTATTTCTAGGCCACCTTTGAGAACAGAGCTCCTCCCAATTAAAATTAAGACATCTGAACAATGCAAAAGAATCATGAGAGGCATGCATGAAGTCTGGTGGAGTAAATAATTGGAAATACTTGAAAGCCAAAGCTCCCGTAGAATTCCCAAAGTGTTAAGGTCCACCTGCTTACCTGATTAACCATCTGGTGCTGCTGAATTGTTCTCTTTTCCTTAAAATCTTCTGATTCTATATGTATTTCGTACATTGCTCCACAACCACCTTGACAAAATGAGTTGATTTTATCACATTTAGAGACTAATATGTTTCAATCTTTTCAGCTGTTTAAACTTCACATTTTTAATCTTATTAAGACTATTTTAAGTATAGGTTTCTATCATTGGAAATACCATATTTTTCAGAGTATAAGACGCACCTTTCCCCCCCTAAAAGAGGGTGAAAAGTTGGGTGCGCTGAATCTAGCCCCACCCACCATCCCCCACCCTTTGGTCTCTGCCTCCCAGCAATTTACCTCCTTGCAGCAAACGAGAAAATGGGGCTTGCGGAGGCTATAGCCGTGATGGCGAACCTATGGCACGTGTGCCGCAGGTGGAACGCGGAGCCATTTGTTAGGGCACGAGAGGCTTGCCCTGTCAGCTGACCAATCCACATGCATGCTAGCCAACTGACTTCGGCCTTCTTTTGAGGCCATTCATCCAGAAAGTGTTGATAATCAAAGCTTCTATTTCATTTGGACTTTTATTATGGTGTTTAGATTGGAATCAAGATTTTTGATTCAACTCTCTCTTCTAGGAGGCCCATCCAAGTGGAAACATATAATTATAGAGCCACCATTATGTCATGTCACTTTTTCTGTCCAGTGGAATATAATTCTTCTCATTCTACACATTTTTATCTACTTTTCATAAATTCTGTTGAGAGAGTAATCTACTTTTTCACAGAAGATTTTTTCACAGAAGATAGGGACCTAGTTACATGTGAGACGGGCTCCTGCCCCATACATCCCTTAGACCGATACGCTCCCAGAGAGGGCCTTCTCAGGGTGCCATCGGCCGGACAATGCTGACTGGCGACACGCAGGGGAAGGGCCTTCTCTGTGGCGGGCCCTGCCCTGTGGAACGACCTGCCCCCTGAACTCCGTACCATCACCGACCTCCGCCTCTTCCGCCAGTGTTTAAAAACACACCTGTTTCATCAAGCCGGCCCAACATAGCCTCCGCTGTGACTAGTATTAGATAGTTTTAAAATGGGGGATTTTAATTGGTTTTAGCACAGGTTTTGATATTTAATAGGTTTTTAAATTTTTGTATTTTGTATTACTCTGTATGTTATTTTTAAATTCCTGTGCGCCGCCCTGGGTCCTTTTGGAGAAGGGCAGGATACAAATTGAATAAAACTAAACTAAAACTAAAGATTTATGCTTTATGATTGTTATGGATTGTTTTATGCAGTCACTCTGCTTTGTCCCACATTCAGAATGTTTTTATCATCTTGTATGTATCCTTCACAAACTATCTCAATTCTTCATTAAAAACAATCAACCAACTATGATTTTAGAATCATATTCTGTTTCTGCTTATGTATTCAAAACAGTTATTTTTCTAAAAAGAAACTCACCAATCAACAGTGAGATGTGGGACCTTCAAAGGCCCAATTTTTCTGCTGCCTCTCATTTTGTTCCACTCATCCATTCATATCAGAACATTTTTCTCTCCAGATTGTAGTTATTGTTGCATTATTTCCCCCAAAACTCATCTCTGGCTCTTCCATTATGACTTTTATGGAGAATAACATACACTCTTAGTTTCATATGCAACTGACTTACAACAACTTAGATACCATCAATTCATACTTAACAGCATTTGTTTTAGCCCATTCATTCGTTAATGAATTCATTAAACATATTTCTTCAGTTCTCTGCATTTATTCATCAACGCCATCCACAGAATCAGACCATCTTCTTTTAGATTTATTATAGCTTGCCCTTCACAAATTCACATATGCATATTAATTTTTTCATTTCAGTCATAAATACATTCCCTGTCACTTACTCTTCTTACACTGCAAGTGGCAATCTTCAATACAGCATGAGCATGACTAGATCACCTAGAACAGGGGTCCCCAAGCCACGGTCCACTACCAGGCCTTCAGCCATTTGGAACCGGGCTGTGGAAGTAGTGGGCGAGCATTCATGGGGGGGTGGGGGGTGGGAAGGTTCTGCATGAGTGGTGGGCACACAAATGGAGCTGCGGGAGCACATGCCCATTGCTTGCATGCCCACTGGTCATGCGGAACCATCCCCTTTCCTCCCCACCCAGCTGGTCCACAAAGCTGAAAAGGTTGGGGAACTCTGACCTAGAATTGATCTTCTCCATTCATTGTGCCTTTGGTTAATAAATGCATTCTAAAAATGTTTTTTAGTAAGTTAGAAAAAAGTAGCATGATTTACAAGCCTTAATTGCATGAGCAGCAACTATATGCAGCATTCCCTGATAATTTGCAAAGACTATACCCATTTGAAGATGTTGTGCAATATACCACATGCAGTATACCATTACTTAACATATTTACCCCAAGCAAGTGCACACTATTCTGTATCAGCTAAGATCTCTAAATCAATATAACCTTGCTTGCATTCTACCAACTATCAATATATATTTCAGGATGTGGACTTTTTATGTGCTGTTTGACTAGCAGTGTCACTGGATTATTTTGCTAAAGCATTCAAATCTTTTGGGAA
This sequence comes from Rhabdophis nuchalis, assembly GCA_039707465.1. Lineage (NCBI taxonomy): Eukaryota > Metazoa > Chordata > Lepidosauria > Squamata > Natricidae > Rhabdophis > Rhabdophis nuchalis. The sequence goes on from CM077653.1 coordinate 34,641,431, forward strand.
CACATTCAAAATCAGATGTACATTTAACCAAAAAAAGATGGACTCAATCTTAACCTAAGGATTAAGATTCTAATTGCAACGAAACAACAATCAACCCCTTTCTTCAAATCTGATGTTGCAGTAAAATGACCATGAGAAGACAAGAGCTACGGCAGTAGAATAAGCAGACAAACCCTCCATTTCATATCCACAGATCGGAACGGGGCAGCCGCATGAAAATCATGGAAGAAAACCCGCAGAATCCCAGAGAGAGAGAGACGCCTCTCTCCTCACCTGAGATATCGACGACTTTGATCGCAGCAGCCTGGGGAAACTTCTCCTGAAGGACTCGGGTCACCCGGATTTCCCCCTCGGTTTGGGAAGCGAAGGGCCGCCCTCCGCGGCGCAGAAGAAAAGCGATCTGCGGGGAAATGGAAACGATTCTGGTTAGCAGCAAGTTAAGCTGGGTCGAAGCCACCTCTCCCTCCCTCCCCGGGGGACTCCGCTCCGGGATGCTGAAGGTGCGCGGAGAAGGCAGCGCGGGATTCCCCGTGTGGGACACTCCGCGCCCCTTTTACCCCTTTGGTCGCCCTCCGCCAGACTCCACCGCAGCCTCCCCGCCTCCCTCCCGGGCACCGACCTTCCTCCGGCAGGCGGGAAACCAGGCGGCAGCGGCCATGATGCCGTGACGTCAGAGGTCGGCGACGCCGGGTGGTGACGTAGAGGTCGCGCCCTCGCCGTCAATCGCCGCGGCTCCAGGGCCCGTCGGTGACGCGGCGGCCGAAGGGTGAGGACGCTGCTCCGTCCCTCGGGAGGGTCGCGGGGCACCCTGGCAAACGGCTCGGCTCGCCTTTGGAGAGCGGCCAAGAAATGCGCAGTCATGCAGACACGGGTAGTCCTCGACTTACAGCCGTTCGTTTAGTGACCGTTCAAAGTTCCAACGGTACTGAAAAAAAGACATGACGGTTGCAGCGGTCACGTGATCAAAATCCGGATGTTAGGCGGCTGGTCCACATTTATGACGGTCACAGTGCCCTGGGATCACGTGATCAGACCCTTTGGCGACTTTCTGACAAGCAAATTCAATGGGGGAGCCAAATTCACTTCACAGCCCTGTTATTCATTTAACAACTGTGGTGAACCCCTTAACAGGTGGCAGGAAATGTCATAAAATGTGGCAAAACTAATTTTTCAGCAACATAAATTTGGGTTCAACTGTGGTTGTAAGTTGAGGACTCCTTGTACTACTTTTATTATACAAGGGCACCATTTTGGGGAAGGTGCTGGCCTAGAAACCAGGAGACTGGAAGCTCCGGCCCCGTCTTAGACATGAAAGTCAGCTGGGTGACTTCCAGCCAGTTCCTCTGTTGGAAGAAATGTCCTTTGGGGTTCAGTTCCAAGTGGGGGGGAAAGACACTGGAAGCATGGAGGCTGCTTGGAAAGATGGTTTCATGGCAGACAGGACCACATGGCTTGAGCTGAACAGAAAAGGGGGATCAGATGCTTCCAGAGGTTGGGTGGAGAAGAAGAGAGAGGAGAGAGATACTGAAAGTTCCTGGTTTTATGCCCTCTCTGGCCTTTGATTTTGATCTTGTATTCTGATTGGCTGTCAGACTCTGATGGGGCCATGCAGGGTCAGCTCTCTAGGCTGTGTTTTGAGTCCAAGTTTGGTTGAGCATTGCTTTTTCCCAGCAGGTGCCCTGTAGTGAGATGGGTAAAGGGCATCACCCTGGAGCTGAAGGGGGAGATCTTTGTTATGAAGAATAGACTGGCTCAGGCCTTTTAATGGCCCATTGACAAAGGTGGGGGTTATTAAGAGTGAGTCTGTTTCCTGCTTAAAAACATGTTTCTCCGTTTCTGATCCAGGGAAATATAATATTCTGCCTTTTCAGTATTTCCCAGGATATTTCATTTTTCTAGGAGTGGATTTTAACTTCATATACCTTTTTGTCAGCTCAACCCACTTGGCAGGGTTGTTGTTGGGAAAATAGGTAGCAGGAATATTAAATATACCACCGTGATTTTTTATTTTTTTTAAATGAGATAAAAATCTAATAATGTTACAACATCTGCATGTTGCAAGTCTGAGTGTGCTTCCCCCTCCCTCCCTCCCCAACAGGTCAGGTCTGAGAGGCTTTCTCCGATTACAGTTCTGACCCATACAAGGGCTTGGTTGTGGCTCTTCTTCCTGCCCTTCAGGCATTGAGGAAGTGTTGCAAAGGAAGGAGTGTCTCAAGATCATCCTCCTGTGACTGGAGAAAATGGTAATGTGATACACCTTTCACTGCCTATGTAATATGTGGATGTCACATATGTGATATGTGGATAATGTGGTGCCCCTTTCATGGCCTATGCTGCCGCATTCTGGACCAACTGAGAAGTAACGAGTACATGAGAGACAGAATAAACGTACCATTCTAGGCAAATGGCTGTCTGATCTCTTCTTCAAAACCTCCAGTGACAAGAACACCCACAACTTTTGGAGGGAAGCTGTTCCCCTGATCCATTGTTTTTTAATCAGCTAGGTGAGAGATTCAGAACTGAGTATCATCTGCATATTGATAATACCTGACCTCAGGTTGTCACTCAGCTTTTTCATGTAGGTTTTAAAGAGAAGGGGAGAGAAGTCAAACCCTCGTTACGTCCCGCCTAGACTACTGTAACGCTCTCTACATGGGGCTCCCCTTGAGGTGCATCTGGAGGCTCCGGTTAGTGCAGAATGCGGCCGCGCAGGAGATTCTGGGAGCATCTCGAAGCTCCCATGTAACACCTCTCCTGCGCGAGCTGCACTGGCTGCTGGTGGCCTTCCGGGTGCGCTTCAAGGTGCTTGTTACCATCTTCAAATCGCTCCATGGCACGGGGCCTAGCTATTTGCGGGAACGTCTCCTGCCGCATACCTCCCACTGTCTGATCCGCTCCCATAGGGAGGGCCTCCTCAGGGTACCATCCGCCGGCCAATGGCAGCTATCGGTGCCCAGGGGAAGGGCCTTCTCAGTGGCTGGGCCATCCCTCTGGAACGACCTACCCCCCGAACTTCGGACTATCACAGACCTTCCCCTCTTTCGCCGCTCACTTAAGACATATCTTTTCCATCAAGCCGGTCTAGCTTAGAGCTCTGATTTAATTCAATTTTATCCAATGAGTAAATGTATTTTAGAATTTTAATGGGATGTTTTAGCACAGGTCTTTAGTTTAATTTATTTTAGACATTACTCTGTATTTATTGTTATTTATTGATGTTAACTCCCTGTGCACCGCCCGGGGTCCATTTTGATGGAGAAGGGTGGTTATATAAATTGAAATAAAATAAAAATAAATAAATAAATTGCCCACCACAAATGCAGACCCGTCCCCCCTGAAGCCAGTGCAAAAAGGATGGTCAGTGATATCAAAAGCTGTTGGGAGGTCAGGAAGCACGAGGCTGGATGCACCAACTTTATCCCTGCTCTAGCATAAGCCATCAACAAATGTGACAAATGCTGTCTGCAGGCTGAAACCTGACCAAAACTAGTTCAAATATAGATAGTCCTTGATTTACAACCATTTGTTAAGCTACCATTCAAAGTTACAGTGGTACTGAAAAAACTGACTAATGACTAGTCTTCACAGTTATGAGCATTGCAGCATCCCCAGTCACACAATCAAAATTTGGGTGCTTGACATGATGGTTGTAGTGTCGAGATCAGATGATTGGCTTTTGCGACTTCCTAGATGCCCTCTGACAATGAGAGAAGCCAGGTTTGCTTAACAACCACTTGATTCATTTAATCACCACAGCAAAAGATGTAAAATTGGGTATGACTCATTTAACAACTGCCTTGCTTAGCATGGAAAGTCTGGTCCCAACTGTGGTTGTAAATCAAGGACTGCCTGAAAGCCATTTCCTCCAGGTTCCCCTGAAGCTGAAGCATTCCCAAGGAAGGGATCTTTGGAGGCTGGATGACAATTGTCCCTGATTGTTTGGGTCCAGGAAAGAAATGTAGACTAAATGCTTACAAAGCGCTGATTGGAATTTTCAGTGACTAGTGAGTTTAGATTATAATCTGTAAACATGTTATGTATGCCAGTTTGGTATCTGGCTAGAAACCCAAAAATGGTGAATTCTGATCTTGCCTTGAGCACAAAGCCTGTGTGTGTGTGTGTGTGTTTGTGTTTGTGTGTGTGTGACCTTTGGGTGCTGAATTCTCTCACTGCTATAAACAACTACCAGTCACTTCTGAAAAAGGTTGCCAAGAAAAGGGCAGGCTGCAGTTTCAAGGAGTCCAAAATAACCTAAAGGAACAACTTTCAAACATGTATGCTAATAAACCTTCTAGTTTCTGTATCTTATCTAAGAAATAAATATTTCAAGTTAAATATGTCACTATTACAGGTCTTTGCAATTTACCCATATTCTTGTATTCTGACACAAATTTGTATTTGATGTAGAAATAGTTGCATAAAACAAGTTTTTTCTGAACATGACATGTCGTGAAGAGCATTGCAGGGAAGTGATTGTTGGGAGGAGGAAGTTTGTGCATTAATTTGGTGATAGGCTGGGAGGAAACTCAGAAGGGATAACGGGAAGAGACATATACAGAGCCAGAGATATGTATGTAAGTATGTACGTATTGGTAGTACAGTATCTATTTCCTATCCAATTTAATGTGTTGATGTATTAATATCTATCTATTCATCTAAGTAAACAAGTGGTTTTCTAAGTAAATATGTGGCCTGCGGGATCCTTATATAAGATTTATTTTTTTATTCAAGCTGTTGTTACCTCTAGATCACACCATGATCGGCTGTAAATTGAGGCAGATACTGGTCCAGTATCTGATTTTTTTTACAATAGATGCTATGCTTCAATGGTTAGATAGACTAGACATTGGTATTTGAACATAGAACTTTTTAATAGTTAGACTTTATTGTGTTTGATTAATCTAGATGAAATATCAATACATATTGCTGGTCTGCCATACCCTAAATAAATAATTATATTCAAGCTTGTCACCACTGCTATGGATGATGGATTCTGGGCCTATTCCCTGAGGACCATATTTGCCAGACGCATTTCATCACTGTAATCCCCATGACGTAATCCCTGATAGGAGGGTCTTACTCAGCCTGTATAAAATGCAATGTTCACTTCCCTCCAGTGGTGATCCTTGTATCTTGGGATTGCTACCCAGGGAGAGGCCAAGTGCCCAGTCTCTTGCCTGTTCTAGGCCATGACCAGGGCATCCGCCAAACTGCCCACCGGACCCTCAGGAAAAGGCCCAAGCTCTCTGGAAGGAAACCGAGCCCATCAGCCACGTGAACTGAGAAGTCAAGCAAGTGCTTGCAGGCTGGTTATCATGAATCAGAAGATGAATTGGCTGTTCGGGTTTCTGTTTTAGCCAAGGGTGGAATTAACTAAATAAGTAATAGGGTCACATGGTTTGATTAACTGGTTTACTGGAAATCACAATTGGCTGAGTTCAGAGAGCATACTAAATCACAAGCCTGCAAACTATGTTAAGGCCTGTCTTAAACTTATTGGGTCATCCCAGACTGACTAACCATTAGCTTTAAGGAATCAATTGCCCATACTTGGTTCAGAACTGTTTCACAAAATGATCTTGCTTGCACATAAGTAGTCAAAACCACCCTTGCAATATGCCATTCAGTTGGTGAAAATAGCCTCATAAATAGTCTATCCTAGATCCTGATCAAATTCAACTGCATTTAGTAACTTGCTCCCCTTAGATTTGTAAATGGACATATTTGCAATGTTTAATTTCAAAATGCCTTTTAAAAGACACAAAAAGGTTGGTTTTTTTAGGGGGGTGGGTTGAGTAGAATCTAAAATACTAAGATGAACCCAAGAGTGGCAGCCAGAGTGCCCGTGGAATGGTGGTGACCAGTTCAGTTACACATGACAAGGAGGGCTGGGGAGAATTCAGATAAGTGAAGGAATGGAATGAAACCATTTCTTGTTCAGTTGTGAGGAAAAATAAATGAGAGGCAGAATGAAAATAAAAATGGATTGGGATTGCTTGAGAGGATAGATCTGTGGGCCACGTATTCTGAATAGGACTGTATTTGTTGACTGGGAGAAAAACACACTGAATTTGAGTGCAAAAAATAAATATAAAATTTATTAAAACACCCACAATAGTTTAAGATATCCGGAATAATACATTTCACAAACCAGTTGGCTGTGTAACATAATAAAATACAAATTAAAAAAAAAAGATTCATACTTGCCATTTTTTGCATCCTAGAAATAAATTTGCCAAGACATTGATGGGGAAAAATTATGAAAGAAAAAATAACAAGGAAATTATACAAAATAAAATTATCAGCATAGACTTACTGTACTAAGGTTATCTACAGTTCAATACACAAGTCCTATTGCCTTGAGACATTGTAAATCTACTGTTGTCAACCAACCCCAGATAAAACTTCATTTCAAGTAGCCACAGTCAAATCAACAAAGAAATCTTCACGTGTGGTCACAAGGTAGCCTCCGCTGGAGGTCTCGTTTACCAAATGTGAATTCAAGGAGACAAGAAATCCAACCCCTTGAGTAGTCACAGCCTTCGGTTAACTAAACTGAATTAGTCTGCCAAATCCAAACTCCCCCCCCCCTCATTTCTTTAAATTAAAAAAAAGCATTTAAAAGACTGTGATATAACATTTGTTTAGAAGACAGAGACGAATGAAAAATAAATGCCAAAAGCCAGCTAAATAGATATTTCCATAGACTGAATAGCAGGGAGTAAATTTCCAAAAGCAGGTGCTAAACCAAACATCGTAAAATAACAATAAATCCCTGATACTGGAGCAGAAGAAAACATAGCCAGTTTGCTTTGCTATGCTTGGGCAAGAATAATAAATATTTTTTTAAAAAAAAAACATGTTTTGACCATGTAATAATAATAATAATCTTTCTGCATGCAAAAAGTCTCAATGCATTCATTGCTTTTAAAAGGGACAGCAATAAGATTAGTTTGCTCTTCAATGTACCAGCTACATTTTGCCATCTTGAAAGCAATATTCCAGATATTAAAAGTGTAAAATGGCATCATTTAAAGTTTTTCTGAAGATTTAATCCAGTTAGGTATATCACTAGCTTTGCATATCGAGTTAAATTTTGTCATGGTAATCCAGCCCTGATCTTGCTTTCATTTTACTTAATCCACCATGCAAGAATCACTAGATGGTAGCTTTGAAAAGTCATGTCCTTTGTTTACTTGTGCCTGATAGTAAAACCAGGATCCTGTTGAACCTGCTCCAAAAACGTTCATAAGAAAAATGTTTTTGCAGAAAAAGAGAGAAGAACTTGCTTAAATCTATCAATTATGCCTAATTTTTATTTTTAATTAAAACAACTATTTATTACTGATCATATTTTTCTTAAGATGTTACTTCTAAAACTATTTTCTCTTATGGGTCACATTCTGCTATAAGCTACCTCAGGAAGGCCCTGTCAATGCTCTAGAACAGGGGTCCCCAACCCCCGGTCCGCGGACCGGTGCCGGTCCGTGGCTTGAGAGGAACCGGGCCGCAGTGAGCGGCGCAACTCTTAGAAAGGGCCGGAGAGGAGGGAGCAGCCCCGTGGGCAGAGTGCGTGCCGGGGGCGGGAGAGCGCCGGCACGGCTGCTCGCACCGTTGGGGGTCCAAGAGGGGCGAGTGAGCCGACACTCCCCCTGTGCGTGCATGCACCACCTGTTCCCCCTTCCCCCGCTCCCCCTCTACACCAGCCGAGTCATGGCCACCGGTCCGCAGAATTTTTTTACCATGAAACCGGTCCCTGGTGCCAAAAAGGTTGGGGACCCCTGCTCTAGAATATTCCTCAAGACAGTTCATTAACATTGAAAGTGAGAAATTGCCCAAGAATAGAATGCAAAAGGCTGTACAGTTACTAAGATGTCAAGTACAGTGTTGAATTAATAAAATACATAACCTTATTTCTAATATTTGCAGCCATGCCATTATTTATAACTGAATCACAGGTTGCCACAATACTCTGTTTTCTGAGGTATTTTGAATGTATTGTGGTAACAGCAAGCTTATATGAGAAAATCCTGGTTCTATTAACTTTATGCAAATTCTGTGAACCAAAGTGAAAAAGAGAGACTGAAGAAATGGAAAATAAATAGCACCAAAATAGTATTTTGTAAAAGTTTTAGACACATCTACTTACAAACAGCAAATACACAAAGCCATAATAGCAGGTTGAAGCTGACTTATTAGACTAAAGATTAGCCAACCTTGTATGATCAGATCCACATTCACACCACCTGCCCAAACCTAGCCTACTAACAGGCTGGACTCCAGATTGATATTGACCTCAATAAATATGCTCACACTGAGGTGTAACTATGGTCCAACAAGGCAAGCAGCACTGGGGTGGGTGGCAGCTCTATAAGTGTTTGCTGGTAACAATGAAAGCAAGCAAGCCAGCAAGCCAAGTAAGGTGGCAACTACACTGCTTTCACAAATAGCTGCTCTCTCGGAGTGACCTCAAAACTTCAATTAAGCACCCATAGTTTTGCATAATAGTTACCAATATACAGTAATATGGATTGTTGCACCAAGCACACTCGCTAAATTGGCACAAGTGTTGCTGTGTGTACAGGTTGCAGTACCTTGTTTTCTTTATTTCAAAGAAATAGGTTTTCATTTACCCATTTGTATCAAACAATTTGTGGCTTGATCCCAAAAGCCCTTTCCAGAGATGTTAATTTTGTAAAACTACAAATCTTACATTATCAGAACCAGCCCTAGGAGTGCAGAACTGTCACTTAAGCCAAAGAAATCTGTCCTGGATCTACATACATGTAAATAAAATCAGAGTATACAGTTAGGTATTTTAGATCCAGAATAGAAGTTTTAGAAACTACAAATATTTAAAATACTCAACCTTTCTGTTTAGTTCATTATAGAGTTCTCTGGTTAGATAATAGCACCTAAGCAAGATGGAATCTGTTCCCTCACCTTAAAAAGCAACTTGTTTTTAAAGAACTCATCAAGGTAGCACCTTTTTATTACAAGATTTTACTTGATGAAAAATATGCCTTTGAATGAGCCTACAAAGCACATCCTGGCATTATGCACCATCAGCTGAATCATCTCAGAATATCCTCCTCTTTTGCCTTTAGTTGAGTGGGTGCTGAGCCTAGGTGGCCCTCCTTCCCAGCCTTCCCCACTCAGTCGGAGGTAATGGAATCCCTGCACATGAGGGAGCGGGGGGGGGGGCATGTTGGGCAAGAAAGGCATACACTGTGATGCCGTCTTTTGATGCTTCTTAGCTGCCTATTCATCACAAACCAGCAACAAGGAGACACATACCTATTAAATGTTTGTAACAAGTTTTGCACACCAACAGTCACTTTTTGTCAAGCTGAAAAACTGGTAAAGGACTTGTGTCAAGTGCTCATCTGCCACTTGACCCTTCCATGCTTTGTGCATAAAGAATGACTGATGCAAACAACTCCTGATTTGACAAAAAGAGATTCAAGTGCCCAAAGCAGAGACTGTGTCCTATAGCCAAACAACCTCAAACTCCTCCCAGAGAAGTCAATGAGAACTAGCCAAGTCTTCATGTGCAACACAATTCAACGTTTCAAGAACTTTTCCAGGGATTATGTTTTTTTTTTCCTCTATAGCACCAGGGTTAAGCTTGATGGCACTTAATAACATCTTTGCATCATTAGCCTCCTCCAATACATTCCAGTATTATATTTACTTATTTTGCTGTCAGCTACATTTGACACGTTGGTTCAAAAGACCACGCTTGGAACATTTGTTCATGCTTTTAGAGAAGACAATGCAATGACCAGGGTGCCTAGCACCTTGACTTCCTATGTCTTAGGATATTCAGTCACAAGTGCAAACTGGCAGTGCTCACCAAACTTACTGCAAGAAATTAATAGCATCATTAGCCCTACAGATCTTTGAATCTTAAGACGCCATCTACCCATACAGTTCTAAATACAAATAAACTGCGTCCTACAATTTTCTAAATTGTACCAACCAGGAGAAAATGACAGAGCCAATGAAGAGAATTTCTAACTTCTATCCACAATGCTAAAGCAGAGAATCCCGTGCATCGATCTATCTTTCACATGTAATTCTGAAGCAAACGTTTTTTTCACAACTGAGATACGAGGTAGGTTTTATATATAGCATGAAAACCTCAGACTGCAGCTGACTTTTTGTATTAAAAACATAAATTTATCTGGGATCAGTCTTGTTTTTACTTAAAACATTTATATTAAATCAAGCATGTGAAGAAGTATAATCAACCATGAAATCTATGGTAACTCTGTTTTCTGTGATTTTCTATTTGTATTTTGTATTGTACATCTTTACTTTGTGATTTTGAACTGCAGTAAATAACAAATGTGTCAGATTTTGATGGCATTCACATTCTATAGATTTAATACTGACTTATGACCAGATTTCTTTATATTTGAACCACAGTCATTCAGGCCTTTAAAAGGTATGCCGTTTCAGTAAGAAAGAGTGATTCCAGTTTAACTTGCTTTGGACTTGCACAAGTTTGAACAAAGAACATAATTTGGTCCTTTTTGATTACTAGTGAAAATAAAAGAAGCTGAGGAGCCGACCTCTGCATTAGCATTTCTCCTTTTCTGTGTATAAACTGATCTGGACCAAATTGGGACCTACCAGCTCAACACTTCTTGACCCTCAGGTAGTTCCTGGTTTTTGAAGACACAGAACCCTCCTTTTGCGGAAGGTCCAACGGACAAGATTTCCAGCTCAGAAAATTATAATCTCCCAGCTGTACAGTTCCAAAGACAGAAGTTGAATAAGTAATATTATTTCAACAAGTCAGATGTGTCGGAACCCCTTGTTTTCCATATACTTTTACAAATCCTTGTTTTCTAAAATAATCTAAGTGAAGCTTTCAAGTCGCCCCATGAGACACTAAACCAAGGAATTTACATAAGCTTAAATTCTTTTCTAGTTAATAGATCCACCTCACAACTATCCACGAGAGACAGGCATGAAGTTGGCCTAACAAGGCAGAGAAATTGTATCTCATGACTGGTTGTTCAGAGGGAGCTCCTAGATGGTACCCTTATGGACTGCAAGGCCCAGTTCATTCCCCCTGCTTGAAAGCAACCTCTTCTCAATAAATCCCCTTCTGCCAACCATCTTAATTTGAAACAAAGTGGCTCTTAAATTGTACCTGGACTCTGAAGTGATACAATTCAGGACCAATGATTAACCGTTTTACTTTGGGTTTAATTGCATGCAGATGCAGACCCCCTGAAACCTGACTGATTGACACCAATGGAAAATTAGTGGCTGGTGTCAGTATAATCCTATGACACTCAGAACATTTCCTATAAATGCCTTGGAATAATTCTTAACAGCTATGATATGCTCATAGGTATGCATACAAAACCAATTATAATTCATTGATTCTCATTGCAAAATATAAGCAATTTTACAGAATACAGTAAACAAAAGAAATTAAGGACGGAAAAGCTTGTTAAATATTTTGTTTCTATTTACATTTCTCCCGCAATAATCTGTTTTAAAACATACTGTTCTTCAAGTTATTGGGTATCTCTTTCTTTTAAATCTTGGTGAAAGTGCTTTTTAATTTTTTAATTTTTTTTGCTATTTACAGTTTAAAATCAGAACCACATAAAACACGCAGGATGCTCTACGGTGATCCCCCCCACCCCCACCCCCACTGCTCCTGTTGCGAGGCGCGAGGACTGAGAAAGTTTCCTAGTAAACAAATGTTATGTACAGAATTGGATCTGCAAGCCGTCTTTTCTCAAAAGGCACCGGTTAAGTTCAGAAGGTGATCTTTAATAGGTTTGATTCTTCTGCCTTCTGCACCACTGAGAAACCACTCATGTTGGGCTTATTAAAGCCAGTGGAGATCTACTCTGGTGAAGGAGTGAGATCTCCGTTTTTCTACAGAAAGACCCGTAGTAAAAGGTGGCAAGGATTCTTAAATTTATCATAAGAGTTGCCACCACCCAATCTGAAGATGGCACAAAAGAGGGTGTGGAAATGACTCAAAGGTGCCACCTCCAGGATTGAGAGCTCCCATCTCCAATTTCCATGGAGTTCAATGGGTATTTCCCCCACAGATTTGATGGGAATTTAAAAACCAAATAGCTCTTCGTGCTTCCACTCAGAACTTTTCTAGTAAACGGTGAAATTCAAATTATTTGGGGCGAGGGGGGGGGGGAAACAATACAAAGATCCACTTACTCATGACAGGCAATTTAAAACATTTATACTTCTGTCATTATGATCAATAAGTGATATAAAACAAATGAATTGCCTAAAGCTATTGTTTATGTAGTTTAAGCAAAATGATGAAACCGGACTGAATTGAATTCCATTCTAATTTAGGAAGGATGCTCTCCCACCATACTTTAGGCCAGGGAATATCTAGCGCCAGAGATATCGGTAGCCACCTATAAAGATCAGGCATCTTATTAAGAGAAGACTAAGAAGGACAAATCAGTTTTAAACACTGGATTCAACATTTTCAAAGCACCAGCTATGCTGTACTGAATTAGTGACCACGTCAGTTTACTTCTCCTTTCCTCTCAAAGGTGACAAAGTAAAATAAATCTTGCAATACGTTTGTTTATATTTTAGGACAACTATTTGCAAGGGGAACTATTTTAGTTTGGTAAGCCTGCACCACTGGAAAATACAGTAAGAACTCCCCCTATTAATCCGGCTGCACCAGAGATGATAAAAAAGAGGTTGTGTATTTGCTCATTAAAGGTATTGCAGAGTGGTTTCTTAAAGATACAGTAGTAGTTTAAGCTGCCATTTTATTATTAGCATTGCATGTCATTATTATTATAAGCATAACTAGTTTCCCATCCCAGGAAATTAGCATGGATATATAGTACAGTACTACAAACTTAAAAGTTGTTAAATAGCACTGCTAACAAAAGGGGAAAAAGCAATCTTATGTCCTTACAATGTAGTTTCGTTCATTATTCTCATGGAATAAAGAGCAAAAAATCAAGATGCCAAAGGTTATTTTACCTAAGTTGGCTTTCCCTGGATTTTTCTTGGCTTCCACTTTCATTTTCTTTTTCCCCTTCTCTGTGAGAACTTCATTTTAAAAACTTTTCCTCCCTCCAAATTAAACTGGACTTACTGAATAAATTATTTAAAATGGAGCAGTAAAACTACTGCTTGCGGTTTAAATCACGATCCTTTTCTTTTACCTGACGATAGAGATAAAATGTGCCTTGAAATTTACAAAAGCAAAATGTATCTGTTCAGGACCTGGTAGAAGACTAGAAAGGGTCCAGTTCATCTTATCGAGATCTGAAGCGGAGAAGGCAATGCCAATTGAACGCTTTTAAGCACTGTCCAAACAACTGAGCAGGGAACGGCTGCATATGCCTTCTCCCCGTATTTTGTCAGCCACAGGGACCTACTGAATCAGTAAGAAACCGCCATGCATAAAAACCACTGAACTCTACTCAAACCGTCCTTTGACTGAACTGGAAACCCGTGTTTCTGGGTAGTCTCCAAAGGAAAATATTTATCAGCCCCAACAGGTGCAAATTTGTACCTGACTTATTGTGGGGTGTTGTCTTTTTTGTTAATCAAATAATCTGCTTCAGAGTTGTAATAATTGCAGCTAAAAATCCAATATACAGAAATATTGGACGTGGAATTAAAAAGTCATCCTTTTTAAAAGGACACTATAAATTTCTTTTGCCATTACTGTGATGTACAGATTTAAAATGCAAAGATATAAATACTAGATTACTGAAAAAGGTTGACAGCAGTAAGTTTCTTTAACTCAATTCGCAAGTGAAAGTACAGAAACTTCACACCTGGCTTGATTTTCTGTTTCTCTCCAAAGGAAAAAGCACCACAGACCAGCACTGCATTTGAGTGCTGCCCGCGTTGAGGTAAAGTGGACCCGGAGAGCTATCCTCTTCTCATATCCAGCGGCTGTACGGCCCCGTTACCTTGGTGTAAGCGTAAGAGGACACAGTGACCGCCGAGTTGGTGGGAATGGCCAGGGCCTGCCTCTTTGGGACCAAGTCTTTCTTCTCCTTATGTTGGGGCTCAATGACCAAGTTGCCTCCCCACTTCCGCTTCTTGCCAAGGTTTTTGATGTCTTGCTGAAGGCCGAGCCTGGCTGCCTCCTCTTGCCTCGCCCTCGCCCTTTCTGCCAGCTGTTTCATTTTTGCTTCCCAAAGGGCAAGTCCGTGACTGGGCTGGTTCAAGTTTTTGTGCTGGTAGAATACCAGAGAGATGCGTGTGGGGTGACATCGGTTCGGTTTCTTCAGTGGGGTGGTGGCATGCAGCTCTCGCCTTGCACACTCAATGAGGATGGAGCCGTGGGCTGGAGCTACCGCCACCCCACCAATGTTTTCATCCAAAAAGTTGTGTTCGCTGTCTGACCAGACTTCTTCACCCTCCTCTTCCTCCTTGATGTTCTTCTCGGGTGTTTCTTCCATGCTGTCATCCAAACTAAAGGAATCCCAGGGTCTTTCAGCTCCCAGCAACGATGCACTTCCTTCTTCTTTCAAGGAAGCAAATGGGGGCTTCTCCCCACAAACACTTGAGGCTGTAGAGGGCAACGATGCAAAGGAAGCCCATGATCTGCTCTGTAAACCTGTGTTTGGTGTTGGAGTTCTCCTCTCCTCTCCTTTGACAGAATGCCAGAGGTCATCTTGAAGCCTGGAGCTCCCTTTGATGGAACTGAAGTCCAACTGCCCAAAGCCCCAGGCTTTCTCCTGAAGGTCTGAGTTGGCAGAGAACAGGGGTGGGCTTTCGTCCACTTTGCAAGGGCTCCATGACTTCCCTAAGAGATCAGGGCTAGGTGACAGATTCTGCCCCTCCCCAGGAAGCAAATTCCACTGTTTCTCCATAAGGTAGGATTGGGATAACCTGCTAACATTTGAATGGGAACCAAACAGATTTGTTTTATTCTGGGTTCTTGCATCAAGCATGCTGACGCTGTCGTTTGGTGTAAACATGTTCCATGAGCTTTCAGCATTACTATTTCTCTCAGGTTGGGACTGATTTCTGTTGACTTTATAAGGGCTCCATTGTTGCTCTGGACCGGCATTCTGAGATAACCTGGATAAATCAGATGGGCTGAGGTTTGAACGTAGGCCATTAAGAGCAGGTGGTTGAGAAAGGGACTCTGTGGCTGTCAAGGAATCAATTGGTTCTTGCTTGATTGTTCGGTTGCTGAAACAGTTTGTGTTTTGTGCAAATGACAAGGCTTCTGCAGGGACTGAGTGACATCTCTGGGGCACTGCTGGGGTCTTGCTTGTATGTCTGCTGGCTTTCTCGTAGGTGCGCTGATGGTGATTTTTGCTACGTACGATGGGTGGTGTGTCATCCAGTAGTTCAGTATTCCTGTAAGCATGGCTCAAATTATCTTGTAGGTTTTGGACATCAGGCTTCTTCTCATAGGGGCTGCTTATCCAGGGCGCGCTCTTGTTCTCACTGTAATTCAAAAACTGGGAGTGGAACATATGGTTGCTGGAAAATCCATAATACCCAAAAGATGGAAGAGGGAACTTCGAATGCAACCCATTCATGGAAGGCAGATTAGGCTGTGCATAGTATGAATGATAAGAGTAAACACTGTTCATGCTATATGGGTCGGAGGGTCTGCAATTGCCAAGCACTGAATAGCTCTCCACTACTGCATTCCCATTGTACTTCAGTGCATTATAATGACTCTGAGGTTCCACCTTGATGGAAGATTTGATGGCTGGCTGGGAGAATCCACTTTTCAAAGCTGTATCTGCAGGTGCACAAAAGGAATCAATGTGAATTTGCAGACTCGCCTTGACTTCCTTAGCACAAGCATTGAAGATCTGGGCCATGGACTTGGCTGAGGAATTCTGGGAGCTTCTTTTAAATTATTAAACACTGAGAGAGACTGTAGTTCAAATCAGCAATCAAGCTTACCCACAAAGCTAAGAAGCTCTTTCTCAACCTCACCTATTTCACAAATTGATACGACAAAACAATGGAGAAGGAAACAAGGCAACCATTTACCGCTTTTCCAGACTGCTGTGCTTCTGGTGATTAATAACCTGATATGTACTTGGAGGAATTAGAACAAAACAAAAATGAATAAGGTTAGTAATGAAGCCTTAACACTTCACTTGCTATCACCTGATGCCACCTGCAAAAGCTGAGGAAGAATGGAAATGTATGGAACCATCTAGATTGCAACTTCTTGGGAACCTTGTTTTAGAACAAGTCCTCACATGATACAAGTGATTGTTCTAACAAAAACCTGAAAGGCATTCTGGAATTCCTGGCGACAGGCCATGTTTCTACACAAGCAACCAGAGATGCCACAACAGGTAAGATTGTAGAAAGCAGAGGGTGGGAAGGCTACCTCCATAAGTTACCTGAATCAGGATGAGGGTTAAAAAAATTAAGGGGGGTTGTCATGGCTCTCTTAAATTGGCCCCCCTTCATAATAATAATAATAATAATAAATTGGGATTTATTAACCGCACCCTCTCCCCACAGGGACCCGGGGCGGTGCACAGGCATAATTAAAAACAATATACAATAATACAAACATTACTTAAAATAGAATTAAATAAAATTACCCGTGCTAAAAATATAAATTAAAAACCCATTAAAATAATTGTAGTTAAAAGACAGAGAGAACTATTCAAGGCCGGCCAGTCGAAAGAGATGGGTCTTCAATTTTACACGGAAGGAGCGGAGGTCGGTGGTCGTTCTAATATCAGGGGGAAGGTCGTTCCAGAGGGCCGGGCCCGCCACAGAGAGCGCCCTTCCCCTGGGCGTCGCCCGCTGACAAAGTCTAGTGGACGGCACCCGGAGAAGCCCCTCTCTGTGGGAGCGAATCGGCCGTGAGGATGTGTGGGGCAGGATCCGATCTCGCAGATAGCTAGGTCCCGAGCCATGGAGCGCTTTGAAGATGATAACTAACACCTTGAAGCGCACCCGGAAGACGACAGGTAGCCAGTGCAGCTCGCGCAAGAGCGGTGTTACGTGGGCAAACCTAGAGGTGCCCATAATTGCTCGCGCGGCCGCATTCTGAACTAACTGAAGCCTCCGGGTGCACCTCAAGGGGAGCCCCATGTAGAGAGAGTTACAATAGTCCAGTCGGGATGTCACGAGGGCATGAGTGACTGTGCGAAGGGCGTCCCGATCCAATAGGGGGCGCAATTGGCGAACCAGGCGAACCTGGTAAAACGCCCTCCTGGCCACGGCTGTCACTTGCTCTTCCATAGACAGCCGGGTATCCAGGAGGACACCCAAATTGCGCGCCCCATCCACAGGGGCAAGATGTTCGCCCCCTATGGCCAGCGTTGGAGAAAGCTGGTTGAATCGGGCAGCCGGAAACCACAGCCACTCGGTCTTGGTCGGGTTGAGTCTAAGTCCGTTACTTCCCATCCAGATCCGCACGGCTTCCAGGCACTGGCACATCACCGCTACGGCATCGTTGGGGTGGTTTGGGGTAGATATGTACAGCTGGGTGTCATCAGCGTACAGATGGTACTCTACCCCAAAACCACGGATGATCTCACCCAGCGGCTTCATATATGCATTAAACAGGAGAGGCGAGAGGACCGACCCCTGAGGCACCCCGCATGTGAGGGGTCTCGGGGTCGACCTCTGCTCTCCTGCCCGCACAAATTGCGATCGGCCAGAGAGGTAGGAGGAGAACCACCGCAAAACGGTGCCTCCCACCCCCAACCCCCCCAGCCGATGCAATAGGATACCATGGTCGATGGTATCGAAAGCCGCTGAGAGGTCTAATAGGACCAGGATGGAGGAACATCCCCCATCTCTGGCCCTCCAGAGATCATCTACCAACGCGACCAATGCCGTCTCGGTGCTATGCCCGGGCCGAAAGCCGGACTGGCGCGGATCTAGATAGTCAACTTCCTCCAGGTGACGGGGAAACTGTTGTGCCACCACACTCTCAACAACCTTCGCCAAGAAGGGAAGGTTGGAGACTGGACGGTAGTTGTTCAAAAGAGCTGGGTCCAAAGAGGGCTTCTTGAGGAGGGGCCTCACCATAGCCTCTTTTAGGGAGGCAGGCAAGGAACCCTCACTCAAGGATGCGTTGATAACCTCTTGGAGCCAGCCTCGTGTCACCTCCCAGGATGCCAGTACAAGCCAGGAGGGGCACGGGTCCAATGAACATGTGGTGGCTCGCAGTCGCCCACGTAACCTGTCCATATCCTCGGAATAGGAGCAGAAAGAGAGTGCAAAATTCGAGGCCAGTTCTTAGCAGTGTCCTTCCATCTGACCATCCTACCATCTTCAGAAGTAGGAATGTAGCTACTTCTAAGCTAGGAAGCTAAACAATAACAAATGGGTGGGGGAAATGCCATGAGAATGATAAGGAGCAGGCTACCATTCCTTAATAAGCCGGTCACCACCAACTGGACTTGTATGGAAAGCAAGAGCTCCCAGTACAGAAGCCTTGACGCGGGTCCTTCAAATGTTGGGACGACACCTGGGACATCTTGCTAGGGCACTGCTTGGACTACCTGGACAGTCTGACCACTGCAAGACCTGTGACTAGGCTTCCTTCTCGGCTCGCTGAACCTTTCTGCACCGACCAAGACCAGCTGTTGCAAAGCCTCCGCTGTCCTTACCTGTATTCTGTTGGAGGGTCGGGAGCTCCAGGACATCCTGCTTGATTTTTTCAGGTGTAACCAGTTTCTCTTTCTGCATTTTCTTTTTTTCAGCAGCTGCTTTCCGGGCTTCCAGCTGCCTCTGCCTGCAAGACTTTGCTGGTTCAGGAAGCTTTCTCACCTCTCTGGGGAAGGAGGTGAGGACCTGGATGGCCCCACTGCCCATTTTTGCAGCTTGATTCTCTTCACTGCCAAACTCATCTGTGGTGGACATTTTGTACAAGGGAAGAACGTGCAGTTGCTCATCCTCAGGAATCGTCCCAGGGGTGCGATTGTCTTCTTTTGTCAAGGTGCACACCTGGAAAGGCAAGGAAAACAGTCAGTCACACGCGAAATCTCAATTTACAAAAAGACCGCAACTGCATTTCCGGGCCTCAGCTCTTGCTTGTCATTTCCAGCCATCGCTTTGGCTGGAGGAGCAGGGAAGGTGCAGCTGTGATGTGTGAAGAGCATCCAGCTGGAGAGGGCTGATCTAAAAAGTTCCTCTGCATAGTCAGAAAATGCCTGATCGCCTGGTCAAACAAGGAGAAAGTTGCAGGAGTTGCTCCTCACACCCAAGCCCCATTAATGCAGATCAGCCATGTCCCACTCAGGTAATCAAGACTCCTGCAGGTACTCAGGCTTACAAACACATTTCTACAAAGGAAATGCAAGGAAGAAATAGGAAAATGGATTTTCTTCCTCTACTTGGCACTGCTGGAATTCTACCGCTACTGCAAATGGAAAAATCAACATTTTGGTCTTGTTTTTGGGAGAAGATTTCCTTCTCATTTGCCTACCTTTCTACTGACTCAAATCAAGAGCATACTCTCGTGGGAAAAGGAAAAGAAGCAAACTGCATAAAGAAGGAAGAACAAACATTTGCCTGAGACTCTGTTGAATACGGCTTCTTTCCTGGCGCTACAAGGTCTGAGAAACCCTCTGAGATCCCAGAGAAAGAAGGGGGAACCTCAGCTGCCTTCCTCCCAATGTCTCCTGGTGGACCACTTGATCAACAAGAGGGAGGGGTGAGGTGAGTCAACAGTACAGGATTTTTGTGGGGGCAGCAGAAAACCACATTGCCTGCAAAGAGGCCACCCTTTTCCTGTCCCGGCCAAAGGGGCAAGCAATAATTCTGCTGAGAATGGAAATGGCAATTGTGGCTATTCAACAAATAGTTTCTTTTTGCTTGAAACCAGAGGTTTCTACTATCAATTGATGGTTTGCAACAAAACTGGCATGATGGGAGAGATTGATGAGTAGAATAGTATTGCAGCCACTGAAGTTGAAGGGAATGAATATTTTCTCCCATGATGGCATCTGCAGCTGCTTTTAAAACTTATAATTTCAGATCTAATCAAAATAATTTTATTTCTAGATGGAGACAAATGGAAATGCCTGGGTAGGAAAAACCACTTGTTCAGAACTGGGAAAACTTGCCTTGGTGACAACTACTAATGAGGATATATTCAACAGTCTCCTTCTGAATATAAGCAAGCTGCTTGATACAGCAGATCAAATAACTAGCACGCTTGTGGATGACAGAAGCCTTTAATCCAAATCGCAAGTACAATCATTGTTCCACTGTACTCAGTTCTGATTAGATCACACTTGGGAATTCTGAGCCCCATACTTTAAATTGGTGGTAGAGAATGTACAGATGACAGCGAACAGGATGACAGGTCACCTGGAAAACAGAATCTTGTAGGTCTTTCTGTGAGGAAGAACTAAAAGATTTTGGCAAGTCCAGCTCATCCATGGGAAGATGGAAAGATGCGATAGAGACACATCCATATCTAAAATTCATTAACGTTTCTATGACTTTTGCAACTCTTCTGACAGTTATTACTCTAACCTTTTTGGATAGATTAATGGTCCGTGTCATATCAACTTGCATGTTATGAACTTTGAGAATTGTAATCTTGATTTTCCTTAGTAGCAAAAACAACCGAAAATGAAATGGCACCTTAATGTCTGTAGCTTCAGTGCCCGCAGCTGCATTTCAGCTCTGTTTCCAAATCAGCACGGCCAATGTGCAGAGCTCAGGGAGATGGCACAAGCCTCCCACCAGAAACCACAGGGTGAAAGCGACTGATTTAATTCCAGTTGCAAAGTTCCCTTCTCTTTCACCCTCAGAATGATACCTTTAGCCTACTACTAACAAAATGTGAAATTAATTCAAGCTGTGTCTACACTCTTAACATATCTGGTTTAATAGCATTTCCCAAGTCTCTAAGAATTTTCCTTCTCCTGTCTACCACACATAAAACCAGTTGAGCCTAGTGGTATAAAGCCACCTTTCATTTTTGTATAAACAATTTCTGACTAGGTGGACTAAAGTGGTTTTCAAATGCAAAGGGCAAAATTTATATTTTTCACTAGAAAGTAGCAGTGAAGAGTAATTATGACAAAAGTGTCACTAGACTAGAATCCTTTTTATCCCATATTTCAAAGGCTTGAATTGGAAGGAGAAGGCGGAGGAGTTTGTGAAAGTTTTGTTTTTCAATCTTTAGAGCTCATTTCCTTTCCTGGGACAGTCTAAGAAACTTTTGGCCCTTCTGGAATATTTCACAGGCTGAACTGAAGGCAAGGCAAGCAGCCCTTACCACCGTGCATCCATTGTAAAGGTTGTGCTGGTCCTTGTGTGCGTGAGCACAGAAATCCATGCATGCCGTCACTCCAGAGAAAGGCCGCCCCTCTTTCAGTCCAAGTCGGCAATCTATTGCTACATCCTCATTTGCAACCTAATCAAAAGGAAAGAAAAGCTATTTGTGTCATTGCATCATGCGTCACATTGTGGCCTTAATGTGAAAAAAGATAAAGCAACTGTGTCTGACTATCTGTCCCCTCAACCAGTTGGTGTCAGAATTGTAGTTTTGGGTCCAGCTTCATGTAACCTGGAAGGCCTGTGTTCCTTTCCATTGATCACTCCAAGATTTTATTTTTTAGTCGCCCTAACCAGGGGTGGGTTGCTGCCGGTTTTACTAACGGTTCGCAACGCGTGCTGCGCATGCGCTGTTCAATGTGAATTGCTTTTCACGCATGCACAGAACAATTTAGTGAACTGCGCATGTGCAGTCACTAAAAACCGAAACCTGAATTCCACTACCGGTTTGGCCGAACCAGGAGCAGCCCACCTCTGGCCCCAACTATTGTTATGCGAGCAAGGCTGTCTCAGGAGGTCCGGGTGATGTTGAAGGTAAGAAACACAAGGCCTGATCTGAAACACTTTCACATCGGGCGATGTGGTAGCACTTAAGACTAGAAAGAGCTGGTTTGAGACGTGCTATGGAAACAGCAAAGCGCACCTGTAGTCAGAAAGTACAGGATTTCTTTCAAGACCCTATGGACCACCCTGGACTAGCCAACACCCTGGCAAGGAGGTGTTGGGGTTATTACTGACTATGAGGCAGCTTCCCTGACATGTAAGGATGACACGGATTTTCTAAGCAAGTTAAATATGCTTTTGGGACGGTTGAAGGCTACAAACAATGTTCCAGCAAGGAGGGCTGCTCCCCTTCCTGACGAACAGGTGCTGAGGTTTAATACAACTGCTGTTTGGAAGGTCTTACGGGAATTCAACACCCGAAAAGTTGCAGTTCCTAATAATATCCCATGGCGAGTTCTTAAGGAGCGTGCTGACCAGCTGGCCACTGTTCTCACAGACATCTTTAATCTCTCATTGCATCCGGCCGTGGTTCCATCCCGTGTTAAGATTGCAATCATTGTACTGGTGCCCAAAATACCTATCATCACATGCCGTAATGATGCACTCACTTCCACGATGAAGTGTTTTGAGAGATTGGTAAAGGACGGATAGGGTTACATGCTTCCCCACTGCAGTTGGCCTATCAGAAGAACCGCTCTATAGATGATGCACTTTCCTGGGTGCTTCACCTTAGCTTGGCGCCCCTGGAGATGAATATTCATGTGTGAATGCTATTTGTTGATTTAGTTTGATGTTCAACACAATCATTCCTCAGCATTTGGTGAACAAATTATTAGGTTTTAATATTCCTTTATGTAACTGGATGTCTGATTTCCTTATTGATAGGCCTCAGTTTGTGCGAGTTGGAAGAAAAGTTTCTCTTGAAGTACAGGTTCCCCACAGGGCTGTGCCTTGAGTCTGCTACTGTTCCCTTTGATGACCCACGACTGCTGTGCCAAATCTGCTACAAATCATATTGTGAAGCATGCAGGTGACAGGGCAGTGGTGGGTCGAAGAGGTGAAGGCTCTGGTGGACTGGTGCAATAGAAATTACCTGATTCTAAATGTTAATAAAACGAAGGAGATCATTGCAGATTTGAGAAAGAGCCGGCATAGTCATACTCCACTCAGTATCAAAGACGCAGCTCTAGAGGTGGTCAACATTATTAAGTATTAAGTATCTGGGGTTGCAAATAACTAACAATCTGAACTAGTCTCTCCACACGTGTGCAAACCAGTGTCTGCGTTTCCTGCGTCGGATAAGGAGAGCACATTTTTCTCCTTCTGTCCTGGCCACTTTTTACAGAGGCACTACTGAGTGTGTTTTAACAAACTGCATCACTGTTTGGTTTGATGGCAGCAGTGCCTCACATAGAAGGTCCATTCAGAGAGTGGTAAGGACAGTGGAGAAGATTATAGGAAGCTCTCTTCCTGTCATTCGGGATACTGCTTACAACCTCTATGTGTTTGGAGCTCAAAGCACTGTTAGAGACCCCACAAACCCACTTTATGGTCCGTTTCTGTTGCTCTCCCTCTAGGAGGAGGCTTCAAAGTATTTCTACCAGGACTGCCATATTCTGTTACAGCCTTGTTTCATATGCCATCTGTCTGGTAAACTCGCAATATTTGTTTTTCTCGCCATGTACATGCTTACATCCAGACTAGACAGTGTTGCTCCTCTACGTCATATATGTGATTATATGTTTGTTTGTTTGTTTGTTTGTTTGTTTGTTTTGTCAGGTTTATGCAGTGTATATTGGAGGTGGTGACCCTTTGAGAGTTATATGCAACAAAATTTCATTTTAATGTATTCTGATTAGTGTACATTAAAAGCGACAACAAAGTTATTCTAAGTCTAAGTCTAACTAAGCACCAGAAGGCTTTCCTCTAGAGCAGATGGGGAATTCAAGAGGAAGGGCAACTCAGAAACTCACACCTATCACAATAGCAGGATTCCCCAGTCACAAGCACAAACTGCACCGTGGCTAAGTGCAATCTACAAACCCAACCCATATAGGCAAGTGAATGAGGAACAACCTTGCTTTTATTCTCAGTGAGACTCACTGATACCTGGCATATTTTCTGAAGAGGCGGGACCCATGCAAGAGACACGCAAACTGACTTGGAAGAAAGATCTATTCCAGCTTGTTGCAAATCATCTTTCTTACAAGACGACAACAAACTGGACAGAAAACTGGAGGCCAAACAGATGTTCTCCCATTTTTTTGTACTGCATCTCCCAAAGAGAGCAGTTTTGCTCCACTGTAGGGTCAGGGAATAGCAACTTCCATGCAAAAAAACAATCTCTGCGATGGAGCTCTTCCGGCGAGATTTGGGGATTACAACCCTTTTCCTAGGAGTCACGTGATTCTACTTGTATAGTCTTTGAGAATTTCAGCTACTAGATCCCATGTTTTGCCTGTTGCAGAACTTTGGCCGGTAGATGTTTATCAGAGCCCCAATCAAACCATGGAAAAGTTATCTAGGCACCTGGTTTTGATAGGCATGGGGTGCCAGCCTCTTATAAAGTGGTGCAACCTCCGTAGCTAAGTCCTGGAAACTTCTTCTGAGAACTTCTTCCTGGAATGAGAGAAGGTCAAGATTAGCTCCTCAGTGTCTCTAATGAGCTTGGTGCTTTCAGTAGCAACTCCTAGAAATACTTCCTCTCTCTATCCCAAGTTCCTTTGGAAATAAGTCTGCTGCAGGAACTGAAATGAACAGTTTTTCCTCAGAGCAACTGCAGAGCAAATGAACACGAAGTCAATCGCATCTTCCCAACCCATGATTTGAGGTACATGTTGCCCAGCTATGAGCTATGCATACAACTGTTTCTACACCCAGGAGAATTTGGCAGTCAAAAGAACTGAATGAAATTAAGGTTCACAGACGCCCCTCTTTTCCTTCTCTGAAGGCATTAGCCCTTTCTCAGCCAGTTTGGCCTAGTGGTTAGGGCAGCAGGCTAGAAACCAAGAGACGGTGAGCCATAGGCCCATTTTAGGCATGAAAACCAGCTGGGTGATTTTAGGCCAGTCCCTCCCATGGGGTTGTTGTGGGAAAAATAAGGAGGGTTCACTATCTTGAGCCATTTGTAAAAATGATGAAATAACAAAATCTTTTTTAAAAGGCAGGCAGTCAACCCCTCATTATTTCCTTTTATATAAAATGCCCCAACTTCTTTCCAAAGGTACTTTTATTGATAGGAAAATGTGATTTTCAAAGCAGCTCACTCTAGGAGAAACCTCTCCCCAAACGTCGCCACAGGATGCATCAACTGAGAATACAGTCTTTAAAAAATACCTTCCCCAGCCTTAAATAGAATTAGATAATGTGGTTTCTTTTTGTCTGCAAATGTAAGTTTCTTCCATGATCAAGACTGAAACCTACATCGGAGAAAATCCGATGTAGGTGGTTCTTCCTTCCAAGTAAATATATTTGGACTAATCAATAAATGTATGGTTATTTGTATGACTATTGATTCTTGGGAAAACAAGAAACCGGTCTATGGTATTTCAGGCTGTCTACATGGAGGGAAAGCCCCTCCTCAAAACCACCGCCCTTCACTGTTACTCTTCCATCTGTTAAACTGGGAGATTCCAATAAATCCTTCTAGAACAAGAACAGACCAGGACACTCACCTCCTTGGGATTGTCTCCCTGTAATCTGAATTTCCTGGGAGTTTTGCTCCGCGCATATTTGCACCCGTTGAAATACATGCTCCAAGAGCAGCCAAAGGAGAAGGAAGCACCACAGGTGTTGGGATCCTTGCCTTGACATGCACAGGTTCGGCTGCAACGAATCCAAAGGGAGGGGGGATCACAGGCAATCAAGTCTGTCGAAAGGAGTCCTAGGCTGCCCCTCCCCCAGAGACAGAAGAGCAGAGAACCAAGAGCACAGCGTCATCGGCCGTTTCATCGGCAAATGACAGCCAGCTACCTCGCAACTGACACAATATAGGCAGCGCTATACTAAACCTTTGGATGCTATTGATCATGATACCCGTATGGACCGGCTTCAGGGGCAGGAATGGACCCGTGTCACACTAGTTTCCTTCCTCCAGAGAGAGCTGCTGTTGATGTGGGGAGGCCCCTTGCCATGAAGTCCATGAAGACTCTAAGTCACCCAGGTAGATTTGTCTGGAAGCTGAGTCATGGCACCTGGACTTTTTCCATTGGAAACGTATTGCTGCTTATCCAAAAAGCTTCTTCAGTTTGAGCAAGTTAGTTAGGGAGACCCCATGTGTGTAAGTGAGGACTACCCTTTATGCTCTTCTGGATAAGGTTGCACTGCCCCAACAGAAACCTTGCACAGTTTGGAAGATGCCCTTGATTTCTGCCCTATTCAAGGAATAGCTGGCAACTTTGACCAGGAGAGCCTTTCCACCAACTCACATCCATTCTGAGATTGGGAGGCTCATGCTTGCAGTCACGCATGCCTCAATTACAGAAAAAAATCCAGAAAATAAGGACAAGAAAAGGACAGATGGAGCTGACCCCACTTCAGGAAGGGAAATGTTTCATAAGGTGGGCGACACAGCAAGAAGGCCTAAGTGTAGTTCCAAGAGGGACCCACAGTGTGCCTCTCTCGGTGGCTCTGATGGGGCGAGATGTAATTGGGGAGAGGAGTCCCCTCAAATAATCTGGCCCTACGCCATGAAGGACCTTAAAGGTCCAAACTAGTACCAGAATTGGAGCTGGAGGTAGGCTGGCAACCAATGCAACTCACTGAGCAGAGGCATAACATGACATTTCAGAGGCATGCTGCCTATTTTGCTGCATATGGAAACAGTTAAAAGCTTGCAGATACTGCTCCAAAATAGCTCCATGGAGAGTACAGTCCAGTAGTACAATTGGAGGTGACCAGGGCACGAGTAACTGAGCCCCTCCATTCAGAAATGGTGCCACTGTCAGGCAACAGGAAGATGTGCAAAAAGGCTTGCCTTGGCATCACTGCCATCTGCTCTTTGAGCAGGAATCATGAGTCCAAGAGGGCCCTCCAATTGCGCACTAAGTCTACCTGCAACCATATAACCCTACCCAGCACCACAGATGGCATGGTCCCAGAAGCAGCAGGCCCCAAGCCCCAAAAACATGCTGAAGATGTTGTTCAGCTGAAGCCTGTTCTCCCCCCAGACCTTCACAGCCTCCCCATATGGGGGTAAGACATCCATCGTATTGCTTAATTCACCAGGGGCAGAGATATAGAATTGGATATCATCAGCATACTGGGGATGCCTCACTCCGTGGTGATGGATGATTGTATTTAAAGGCCTCCTATTGAATAGGAGCACCAAATCCTGGGGCACCCCACATGGTAGGGGTTGGGGGTGAGATCTCTCCTTCCCAATCACCACCAACTGTAGCCAAGCCTGAATAAGGAAGGCAAAACAGCACAACACAAAACCCTAACCCGACCCCTACCCTCAGTTCCCCGAGTTGACCCAGAAGGACAACGTGGTCAGTGGTGTCAAAGGCCACAAAGGGGGCAAAGATGAACGCACAGCCCTCGCCCCATTTTTGCCAGAACTAGTTTCAAAAACTGTCCAGTATAGTGGGGTTCCATGATGGCTTCTTGAGGAGGGGGGAAATGTAGTCCTCTTTAAAAGGTAAAGCAACAACCCCTCATTCACGGATCGGTTCATCACTTCTGGAATCCATTCACATGACATATCTTGAATTGCTGCTTTAATAAGCCAGGAGAAGCATGGATGTCAAGAGCAGGTGGCTGAGCCCACAGCCCTCAAAATGCCGTCCACTTTCTCAGGCCTAACAGATTGAAACCAATTCCAGATAACAGGCAAGACCCCTCCCCAGGCATCTCCTACAGCAAAGCTCAAGTCCAATTCCAAATGATTTGGAGCAACTTGTCCCATAGATGCTGAACAAATTCTTCCACACGTCCCTGCCAGCTCCCTGGGTCCCTCTACCCAAGAGGGCACATGTCACCCTCAATAAGTCTTGGCTGGGGCAGCAATATGGAGATCCAAGAAGGGGTTGGGAAATTCACCACCCTTATTGCCAACAGGAAGGCCTTTATAGTGGCTCTAACCCAAGTCTTCCATGGAGCACCAGCGATGCTCCAAACATTTCTTATCTGTTTATTTCATAAACCGAGTTAAGCGATGAAAATTTATTAGAGAGGTTATATTCATGGATGGCTTTAGTTTATTTAAGGATGAATTACACAATGCTAGTTGTCTTTGCAGTCACTGATATTGTAGTTTAATAAGAATGTTTTACTGCCTTTTAAAAAAACTATAACAGTGTTAACTGCCTAGTGCATCTAGAGGAGGTTCTATGTAATTGTGGTGGAACGACTGACTAAAGGAGAGAGGGAAGCAGGCATTCCAGCCTGGCCTCCTTTGGTGGGAAGAAATGGCACAGGCCAGACTAGGGAAGCCTTTATCTAGTGGCTCCCAAGAGAAGGCCTCTCTGGTGAGACTCTTGTAGAAGACGTCATTGGCTCTATGCTTCAGCCCATTCCTAGAATTGTCCAGGTTCCTTGTGCCCCACAGGAATCTTATCTGTTGGAGCTCGCCTGAGGGCTGCACTGCACAACGCCATCCTCCCTTTGTCCCCCTCAATTCTGCCCCAGCTCAGCAGTGGTGCCTTCCAGGCTGGGCTGGCTCAGGGGGAATGAATTTTTTCCCCCACTGCCCTTCACTTCATTGTAAGTCAAGCCCTTCATCTCAGTTGGCTTCTGCGTACCATAACAGAAGCATCCTATCTTCATAAGCCAAGCACCGGATAGCTGGATGGCTGAAGCCTTTCTTTTTAAAAAGGGGTTAACTTAGCTTTTCTAGCCAGCATCCAGTGAGGAGTCAAGCAGCTTAAGGTCGCAGTGTAGAAAAGTTCTTAGTCAAGGTTGGAGTTGACTTGAAATGAAAGTAAATTACAATTAAACTCTTTATTATTTTAAAAGCTTTATGTTTACTTAACAGTATCTATGTATTGTCTGGGCTTTATTATTACTTATTATTCTGTTTGAAGATCATGTCCTAGCCTAGCAAAGGGCCTGTACTTTATCCTTCTGTATCCATAGACCTCAGTCATCTTTTAAGAGAAGAAAGGAGTCCACTGGAGACAAAGTAGGAAAAAAATAAAGAAATAAGGAAATAGAAAGAATTCAGTGATAAAAAATGTCAATGCCTGATATTATCTGATGGTCTTTAAACCTCCAAGGCAGCTGCCTCCCTCTAGGCAGGTTATCACCTGCCCAATACAAGCCTCCATTTCACAAGAAGAAAGATAATAACACGTGGGGGGGAGGGGGGGCATCTAAACTCCAATCCCTTTATCAGCAGAAGATTCTCCCTTGGTCAGTGTCTCTGTGCTGCAAGACTGTTATTTTTCTTGCAACGGACAATGTGGATGCCAAAAGCAAACCGTTTCACTTCTCAGCTCAAAGGTATTACAGGAGGTTTGCTAAGTCCTTGGAACCAAGGGAGAGCCTTCCCTTCTGCTTCCTCTCCTGCTTTTAGGGAAGAGCCAGACAAACTTACTCATCATTCAGTCCACATCGCCGAGTGGTAGGGTTTCCAAATTTTGTGATTGTGTCAGTGAGCTCCTGGTAGAGGGTGTCCCCCAGGGACCGAGGGATCCCCTCCCAAGCCAAGATCAAGATGATAATAACAGCATTCTGGCAGTGGTGGCCGGCACGGTGCCTCACCAGGCACAGCAGTTTCTCCTCCACGTTGTGCCTCCTGATGACCTGGAATGCAAGCAAAGATGTTGGTTGGTCCAAAAAGGAACTCCCCCCCCCCCCCCCCCCACACACACACACTTCTGTTCCTTTGGCAGGCTGGATTGCCTCCCTGGACAAGGCAACTTGGCAAGACAGCCTCAACTGGACAAAGCCATGCCAGGACAAAGGTTGGGCTCCCTACAGCGGACTACTGTAGGAAGCCCCAGCTTGGCTCGATAGGGCCCTGCTCTCTCTTCTGAAGGCCAGGCTGGCTTGGTAGAGAAGCCTCAAGCCAGAGGACTTGAAGGCTGCAACTTCTCCCATTGCTGCGCTCTTGCAAAAGATAAATGGCTGAGTAACCTAACCCCAACCCTCTCTAAGTATGGGGACTCTGATATCACAGTTGCAAGACGCCCCATCATCACCTTTCCTTCTAATTATTCGCAGGGCTTAGGAGGCCAGTCCAATCAAAGCGTACCATTTTATATACTCTATTTACACAAATGAAGTTAAAAAGAGAGAGCCTAATACACAAATAACAATGCTCTTTTCAACTCTTTGGGACAGTGTTTCTCAACCTCAGCCACGCGTGGACAGCCAGCACTCCACCCATCTTCAAGTGGCCGAGGTTGAGAAGCCCTGCTCTAGGATGGGTTCCATTTCCCTCACTGACCCATTTTGCGATAGGGCAACCGCGAGAGCTCTTTCCTTCCTTCCCGGTGTAGACCACCTTTTCAATTCTGATGGCTTTCCCCTTCTCACCATACCTGGTGGAAAAAAGGCACAACATCAGCACAACAGACATTGATGGGGCTACCCGATCAAGAATATTTTTAAAAACTTACTTAAAAGAAAAAAGGAAAAGATACATAAAAATATAAAACAGAAGCGTTGCATGGAAAAGTTTGCAGGATATGACTTTTACCTTAATACATCAACTTGAATTAAAATAAAATAAAATAAATATGGTTTAATACAAATTGAATACTAATGATCATGATCAATAGTCAAATGTAAGAGTTGTGAAAGTGGTTAATATTTGACTAACATAAGAAGGAAGTTTACACACACACACACACACACACACACACACACACACACACACACACACTTTGGTTCAATCATGTTCCTTTCTTGGAGCCTGCCTGGACTTGAGAAGTCTCTGCAGTTTTGGAAAGGTTTTTCAGAGGTGGTTTGCCATTACCTCCTTCTGAGAGATAGTGACTGGCCCAGGGCCATCCAGCTGACTTTGGGCCTAAGATGGTACTATTTACTTATTTATTTATTTAATTTGATTTCTAGACCGCCCCCTCTCCCCGAAGGGACTCGGGGCGGTGTACAGGTAAAAATTAAAACTACTAAAATCAAAACAATACAAAGTTAAAATCGAATTAAATAATTTATAAAAGTTAAAAACTAACCCCATAAAACCGAATAAAATCTTTTAAAATCACAGACTGGGCGAGCAGCATGAAATTAGGCCAAGCCGGCTAGATGGAACAAGTGCGTCTTGAGTTTCTGGCGGAAGGAGCGGAGGTCCGTGGTCGTTCTGATATCAGGGCGTAGGTCGTTCCAAAGGGCCGGGCCCATCACAGAGAAGGCCCTTCCCCTGGGCGTCGGCCGCTGGCATTGCCTAGTGGACGGCACTCGGAGAAGTCCCTCTCTGTGAGAGCGAATCGGCCGAAGGGATGTATGGGGCAGGATACGATCCCGCAAATAACTAGGTCCTGTGCCATGGAGCGCTTTAAAGATGATAACCAACACCTTGAAACGCACCCAAAAGTCCACAGGCAGCCAGTGCAGCCTGCGCAGGAGCGGTGTTACGTGGGAGTATCTAGAAACTCCCAAAACTGCCCACGCGGCCGCATTTTGGACCAGCTGCAGCCTTCAGGTGCATCTCAAGGGGAGCCCCATGTAGAGGGCGTTACAGTAGTCTAGACGGGACGTCACAAGCGCATGAGTGACTGTGCGAAGGGCAGTCTAGAACTCCAGTCTTCCTGTGTCCAGCCTGATGACTTAACCACTAGGCCAAACTGGCTCTCCAAGTTCTAGATTGGCAGACCAGGCTTTCTTTAATAAAAAAAATCACAATAGTGCAAGTGTGTGCAGCGTGTGGCTATGTGAAGATGAACAAGGGGGCAGAACAAGTGTTGCAATGGATTTTGAGGAAACGGCTGCTTTGCACTCTTCTTCCCCTCGTGCTGGCTGGGTTTTAGTATTCACACAAATTGCTAAACTCCCTTGTTCCGACCCAGTTAATTTTATTCATTGTGGCAAGCAGGAAAAAGGATTTGGAGGAGCAGGTACCCTCAACCTTGGGAGAAAAGCAAGGAAGGAATGGCTCCCCTTCCCTGGAGGGTGAAGGGGGGAGGGGTCATCTCAGAAGGCGCCCCTTCCAGGGGAAGCAGTTTGCAGCCGCCGCCGCCGCCATTGGAGGTCCTTCCGTAGCTCCCTCCTGCCTGCATCCCCAGCAGTGCCCTTGGTCTGAGATGCGAGGCTGACTCGGGGAGAGCTCACTTAGGAATGACTCGGACCACTTGGCTGGCTATGAGGCAATTGCAAAAGTAGAAACCCATCCAGAGAAATAGAGACACGTGGAAATGGCGGAAAAGACCAAGGGGCCCATCGATTCTGCCTTTGAGGGGGTTTTGCTTACTTATTTTTCTTTTTAATTTATTTATTTTGTTATTTTTCCATATATTTTTTTTTATTTTTGTCAGATGTGATGGACATGTGTTTTATTCCAAGTATGTTTTAACTAAGTGACTGGTCATGGTGACCCATGACCTCTGCTGGAAGTTGGTTCTAAGCTTCCGCTACTCTTTCTGCGAAGTCCATGTCTAGGTATCCCCTTGCAAGCCTCAAGGACTCCTGGACAAGATTCCTTAATGGATCCACCCCGTAGCCCATACGTCAGGCTAAGGGCAGCTTAAGCGGGGCAGAAAGGGCAGGGGCTATTCACAGTCCCCATACACCATTCTGCTTTAGAACTGGAGCCCCTAACCTCTCCAGCTAGGCGGACTGGGGGGGGGGGAGAGGGGCGAGAGGAAATGCTTCCTACCAAACCAATTTAGTTGGCATGGGGAATTTCAGCAAAACGGTACACCTTGATTTCAGCAAAGCATGAAACCCTACAAAAGAAAATGCTAAAGGGAGCTGGACAACAGTACCCTTAGGTGGGTAGAATGCAGGTGGAGGGGCGCCATGCGCAGGGAATGAACGTCGGGGGCTCCACATCAGCATATGGAGAATGCTAAATGGCACATTACATGGCCGTCTTTATTGAGTGATCTGAAAGAGGGACTAGAAAATATTTCAGATGACATAGAAATGGTATGTGGGGGGAGGGGGGATCCATTAAAGGAGAGTGCTAACATTCAGGGGAGAAGCTGCAATGATGGGGGAGGATCCAGCAAGATAAATTTCAATAGGAACAAATGCAAAACCTACAGTAGAGCAGGAAAAACCAAAGTCATAATTATAGGATGCAGGAAGAGAAAGTGGACAGCAATATATACAAATGGATGTGACTATCTTGGTGAATCACAAACCTAACATCAGCCAACAGCCTGATGCATCTGCTAAAAATGCAATCATTGTAATCATAATCCATATTCTCCGTCAACATCAAGAGAAGTCCTCCTTATTCTGCTAAAAATTCAGTGGCTTCATTTCTGGATATGAAAAATTGATATACCAGTGGAGACATTTTATTTTCAAATTCTTCAGGATCCCTATCGTGTCTTACCGTTCCTCCATAAGTTCCCTAATGGATGCCACAGTTGGTCCAGATCCCAGATGAGTATAATACGGCCCCTCATCTTTTTCAACTATTTGTTCTGTTGAGAAAGCAAGAACAAGCAATTGGTTAATTAGCTTTTTGTGGTCAAGGAATGGAAATCATTGACTGATGGACAGTTCACTCAAGGGACTGTTCCCATAATGAACAAGGACCCAGAGCAAACTTTAAATGCCTTTTGTAAGTTGGGGGTGGGTGCTTTTCCTGGCATAAACAGTAAAAGGAAACTCTCCACGTTGCCCACTTTTCTGCGTTTGGCAGACAAGGGATATTTCAAAGAAATCATTCTTCCAACCTTTTCTCAAGAGCAGCTGAAACTTCAACAGCAAAGGAGAACTGCTTTCTGATGGCCACTTTACTCACTGTCTCCTTTCAACTTTCAACCAATTAAATATTGGACAGTCAATTGTTGCACTGGATAGTATTCAGTGTTTTAAAACCTCTCCTGGTCAACAAAAGAGGCTTTAAAAGATTAAAGCAAAATGTTTTGGATTAAAACAAAGCATCTGGGACAGTGCCACTGTAAGGACCAAGCAGCTTAACGCCTGTACGAGCGGCTGCATAATGATGCCTCCCTGAACAGCCCCCCTTCATCCCACAGCCCCCATTGGGAAGGGTTTCTGATGCTGTCCTTCCAGAGTGTTTCCACAAGAGGTTCACCCAGGACAAAACTCTCTGGATGGGGGAAAACAACCCAAGGAGTCCAAAGAAAGCTAAAGGAGACAAGCGCCTCGGTCTTCCCACATAAACTTCCTTCTCCTTCTCCTGCAGCACTTTTGGGATGAGGGGCTTCTTCCAGCTCATAAAATATACCTCACACGAATGACTTTGTAAGATTAAAGGGTGATCAAAGGATGGTGTTGCCTGCAGTCACCTAGCCCATCTCAGAAAAACAGCTGGTCTATCCAGGTCGGGTCCATTTAAACAGAGTCCAGGGAAACTTAAGCTTAAGCTAGGTGTTCCCCCCCCCTCACCCCAGATCACTCCTTTCCATTCTAAGCCCTCTGACACCTTCACTTCATGGGGAGGCCAGAAAGCAATGCAGGGGGGGCTCATAAGCCCACCCACCCCCAAAACAGAGGTATGACAGCCTTAAACAGACTGAGAACTAAAGTTGGAGGGAGAGAAATGCTGTGTTAGAAGTTGAAAATAAATACTTTTCTGCAGTCCCAAACCAGAACGTTGTCCAAAGGTAACCAAGCCTTATCCCAACACAAGGAAGAACGGATGAGATGCCGTGTGGGTTCTGACAGCACATTAAACCCAGGTGAATAAAATGTAATTGCTGTGCTGATCTATCTTGCACTGTTCACATAGACTATTCCAGCATAATGTGACGGCTAAAATAATAGTCAGCTTTTTTACCTAAATTACGAGCTGCCCAATTCCATTTTCGCCTATTATAAGTGGGGAGAAGCCAGCCAGAGAGCATTTTTAAATAGAAGAGTTTAGATCACTTTTGAAGAATTCAGCTCCATAGAATCATAGAAGGTCTCTCCATCATCAGACTAGTCTCTCCAAGGACCACTGAGCTATGAAATTCAGAGTGCTTCTGAATTTGACGGAAGAACTTTTGGGATGAGGGTGCAGGCAGATTTCAAGAAAAAGAGCTTGAACTTCCAAGCTGCCTTCCAACAAATCTCGATTTCAGAATCCGATTACTTGCTCTAAGGGTGACGATTGCCTGCTGTAAGAAAAGGCTTTCCCTGCTGAAAGGCCTTTCTTGGTGAGTTCAAAGAACGAGCAGCTTTCCCAGCTTGATCCAGAGAACACCGGAATCCAGATTCTCTGGAGAAGAACCGAGTCCTGTCGCTCCTGATTTAGTGCCTTTGTTAACTACTCAGAATATCAATGAGGAACCGAGCCGGCTTCGGGATTTCCCTCTCTCTCCCCATAACTCCTATTTAATTTGCTTCTCATTCACTCTCGTTAGCTTCGATGCCCGTCAGCTTCAATGAGCCTTGCTCAGAGTTTTAAAGTTGGTTCTTCCAATTCAACCTGAGGCCAGAAGTGGAAGGAGGGTTGCCTTACTTCACTTCCTATTCCCAAAATAAAGGAACTGAACACTGAAATGAAAACAAAGCCTATCCTGTCCTTGATGTGGAAAACCAGGGCTGGTTTCCACAACATTTGCCATGCCAAGAAAGGTCTGCCTGGGCAGGGAAGGCGATTAAGTCAAAGCCAGCAACTTCATAGGCCGCTTGAGAGATGCTGGGCTCTGCTGCTCTCATTCCACAACTGGTGTAGACTGAATGGCAAAGCATCTCTCCTTTCTAGATGAAAGTAATCCGATCCACGCCTGTGGATATTCTGTCATCCAGGTCATAGCTGTCTCAAAAGTGCATTTTCAAAAGATAACTGAACTATTTTTTTGTCTTGAGGGAGAAGGAAGAAAACCCAGCCCACTTGCCTCCTGAAAAAGCACTTTTAAGAATCCGAGCCAGAACTCCCGTTTTTGCTCTGCAGGACACTTACTAACAGACTTTGCTCTTTTTGCCTGTCTGCTTATTATAAATTCAGTTGGTTTTCTAATTAGACCCAGTTTTGACTCAGGCCAAGCCTACCAGAAATGCCTAGCTGTCCAAAGGACACAATACATAAATCCTCATTTTGCAAAAGCCCCAATTAGGAGAAATGCAAAGAAATGGTTGATCTAAGATCTGATGCCCAAGAGAAACCATTAGTTGCCAATTAAGACTCCCTCTATTAAAAACTGTTCTGCAAATTATCATTGTTCTGCATTAACACTACAGATTCTCTAGCCAAAGGTGACTCTGTGGCCTAAAATATATCTTCCACTTTGTTGAGGTAAACTGTATGGTTACCAGCAAGAAAGTCTAACTTCTCTAGAATTCAACCAGTGCAGAGATGGTGGTCAAATAAGGTACCGTTGCTTGACTGGCTTCATTTGTGCTTGGAAGCAAAACAACTGGACCTGAAAACCCAGAGCTACAGGTTAGGCTGGAAGATCAAGCACCATCCTGGCGTGGTTTTTAATTTGTTTTATTAGGGGTTTCATAGGTTATTTTAGAGCAGGCCCATTGTTTAATTTAGTTTTAGAATTTTTAGTATATTTATTGAATTATTGGATGTTTTATTGTGGTTTTTATTATTGCCTGTTCACCGCCCTGAGTCCCGCAAGGGAGAAAGGGCGGCATACAAATGTAATTAAATAAATAAATCCTGGAGGAAGGTCGTAAGATGCCACTTTTTTTCACAGGAATCACACTTGGCCCTGAGGGGGCTTCATACTGCTTGGCTCATAATGTCTACCACCTGAACGACTGGCTTCACACACTGCATTAAGGTATAGTTTGTTCAACAAGCTACATTTGATGGCCATTATCAATCACAACTATCCACAGTGGCTTGATTAATGCAACACACCAATGTAAACCAAACAACCTACAATTATTGGGTGTCTGCCACACGCCAACTAATTAAAATGCAACTGCCTTGTGAGCCTCGGTTAATGTTGAGGATAGAGTGCTGGGCTAGAAACACCTGCAGACTGTCAGTTCCAGTCCTATCTTAGGCACAAAAGCAGTCGAGTGACCTTGAGCTCATCCTCTCTCCAGAAGAAGGCGGCAATGGCCAACCACTTCCAACATCTTGCCATAAAAACTGCAGGGGCTCATTTCACCATGCCAAATTCTGGTGGGTGGTGGCCTCCTCCAAAAGAGCGAGCAGGGGGTGTTCACTCCTTTGGAGGAGTTGTGTTCCTCGCAGTAAAGCAGTTCCCCTGATGGGGCTCCCTGCGAACAGCATCTGAGAAGAGGTCTTGCCAGAGGAATCGGCTGGCCGAGCAAAGGGCGGCCCCTGCGGTGGCTGGCAGCGTAAATAAGATCGTCTCAAGAAGCCAACAGGAGACTCTGGGCGGCTAGCAAACCCAATCGGGTGGGCAAAGGGCAAAGCCAGGGGTTATGTGGCAGCAGAGAGAGGGAACTCAAAGACGCCAGGCCTAGGGAGGGTGGAAACAATGGAGCTGAGACGAAGGAGAAAATCCTGATGGAGAACTGAGCTCCTCAAAGGAAAACAGTGGAGCAATGGTGGATTTCTGACTGGGGTTTACCCATATTCCACTACTCCCCCAGTCAGGCTATTTTATCGCTTCTCCTTCCAATTGGAGGAAACCTACATAAAAAGTCTCTTTCAAAGAAAAAAAGAAAAAAAGACAAAGCACAACCGGAACCAACTGTCACGTCTCACTCAGGCTTTGCAATGACTGCTGGCCCTCCAGAGGGTCAGGCGCCTTTCCACAAGCTGCAATTGTGATTGGTTGTAGGTTAGCTGTTTTTAAGCACCACTGAGCAGCTTCTGCTTCTTAAGCAACCCTAATTTCTATTCCACGCATGCAGAAACACTTGCAAATGAGAGGGTGGCCCTTGTTCCCGGTGGCCTCACGCTCACAGGCAGCAAGCGTGGAAGATGCATTATCAGAACCAGGGACCAAAGCAGCCGCATCTCTCCCACTCCCACAAGCGCACCTCTTGCATTTTAAAGCCTGGCCTAGTAGAAGAAACTGGGAGGGGAGGGGAGGGCTGTCCCTCCCCAGGCTCATGCTCTCTGTCATATACACATACAGGCTCCATCCATCCATCCATCCATCCATCCTGCTAAGCCAGACCAGCCATTTAACTTGCATGCTCCCAAGTTGCATGCTAAACAAACACTAAAGAAGCCCCGTTCTGCTCAACGGGACCTACGGACTCCCTGGTGAAAAGCTGCAGCCTGCACTTTGGGGGAACTCTGAAGAACTTGGCCATGGCAAGTTTGGGGATTCTTCAGCCTCTTCAGGCTGAATATTTGCCCGAGGAGCTATTTGCCAATATCTGCAATATGTTTCTATTCACGCCTACAAAAAAAGAGGCTCTGCGGTTGATGGGCTCACCAGTTTCTCAATTAGATGAGAATAAGCTGGTGCAAACGATAGGCCTCTTGCCTCGGATGACACTTCAGCGGCCTTTCCCACTTACTGCCTGACAGGTGCAGGACCCCCTTTCTAGTAGCAGACATGCAGGGCCCGAGCCCAGCATCACCTTAACCTGCGCCTGAAGTTGCCTGCCTCAGATGACTCCTCCCATGGTGGCTCTTCCTACGTGGCGAGGAGGAGGAGGAGGAGGAGGAGGAGAGGGATTCTCAGGGGAAGCCAGTGGCACCGCAGCCCTTTTTTGTGGACAAAGCAAGGCGACTGCAGCAGCTCCCTGAAAGCTGGAGGGACCACCTGCACTCAGACAGCAGGATTCTCCCCAGCACAAACATCTGTCTTTGAGAACCGACGGAGCTGCTCTCTTTCTGCTCACTCTATGGCCTAGAGCAGGAGCCCCCAACTCCTAGGCTGCGGCTCGCTACTGGGCCACGGCCCCTTTGTTTGGAACCAGGCCCCGCGAACAGCAGGTGAGCCTGTCCCCGTAGCCCCACTTGTGCAAGCGTGCATGCCTGCCACTCCCACTGAACCATTTCTTCTCCCTCCCCTCCCCTCCCAGAAGGGTTGGGGACCATTGGTATAGAGGTACCTGGGAAGCATGTGATCCAGTTCCTCCCCTCTTCGGGCTTCCACCCCAGCAATGCAGCCCATATTTAGAAGCGAAGAGAAACTTCTTTCGCCTACAAGGGGATGCCACACTCACCTACTTGCTCAGGCTGTAAAACTTTCTCCATGCTGGGTTCAGTGTGGGTTGCAGGACAGGAAGTGTCCTGTGTGCTCTCCCTTTTCCTTCACAACCTCCCTCCTCTCTGCTACGGGAAGCCAACCTTCCTTTCATTTTTACAAAGCCCGGGTGGGGGAGCATCTCTGACTTACCCACACAGTCACAAGTTGGGAACTCGGCTTGAGCTCGCTTGGCAGGGGTGTCCAGTAAACTTTTGGTTGGGGTGTCCAAGTATTTCAAGGGAGATTCCAAAAATCCACTGAGAGTTGGCATAAATGGCTCTTGATTCTTGGTTGGAGTTCCTTCCAGGGTTGCTGGGTCTGGGTTTTGGTTTTCGTCAGAGTAAAAGCATGTGGTGGAGACCACTGTAATAGCACCGGACGATTCTATCTTTATGTGTTTCGGGGACCGAGCGGCAAAGGGGTTTTCCAAGGATTGGCCGGCCCCTGGTAAGAGGGAGCCTTTGAGACCCGTATTGGGAGCGCCTGCCAAAGGTTGTGCGCCCTCCTGGGCTGAAGGCTGGAGAGCAACACCCAGCCCACCTGGCGGCTCTGGAGACTGGCTCAGAGAAGAGGGTGGGAGCAGGGGGGAAGGGGGCTGGGCTGGCAGAGGCCCTTCATTGAGAAGCAGTGGGGCT
Source organism: Rhabdophis nuchalis (assembly GCA_039707465.1). Lineage (NCBI taxonomy): Eukaryota > Metazoa > Chordata > Lepidosauria > Squamata > Natricidae > Rhabdophis > Rhabdophis nuchalis. The sequence continues at coordinate 34,681,029 of CM077653.1, forward strand.
GGAAGATCTGGATTCTGAAAGGTGAAATTGTCACCAAACTCAGTCTCAAATTCTTTGATAAACTCCTCCAGCTTGTCATCCACTGCGGAAGGATTCTGGGTGAAGAATGGATGGGCTGTTGAATTGGTTGCATGGCTGTGGAAGGCTTCCTCACGCCCACCGCGGCAAGCCACAGCAGAGGAGCATGGGGCAGAGCCCAGCACAGGGTTGCCGGCTAGGGGCACAACTTCACAGGCAGAATTCTCTGGGACGTAACGCTGGGTCTCCTCCTGGCCAGGATGGCAGGTTTCCTGAGTGTTGGAAGCTGGGCTTCTATTTTCAAGTAGCTTCTGCAATGGAGACTTCTCTGCGAGGCTGGCGGCCATTGAAGCGGGAGACAAAAACTTGGTAGGAGTGGAAGAGAGGAGCTGTTGGGGTTGAAGCTCTTTGCTTGGGCACTTGAGAGTGGCAGCTGCACGGCACTCCTCCAAGCTGATCTGCCTCATGGGCAAGAAGAGAGGCTGAGAATCCTTCTGCCGGGACTTCTTGATTTGGATCTGCTTGCGGGCTGGCTTCACGGGGCCACTCTTTTCAGCCTTCTTCTTCCGCTCCTTGACTGGCCTCTCCGGCTGCTTTGGAGGCAGCTGGGCTTGAGCACCGGGAGCCCACCAGTGAGGCGGCAGCTCCTGCGTCCCTCCCTGAGGTCCATTCTGGTCAAGGAAGAGGCTGCGCTTGTGATGAAGGTGGTGCTGCAGGGCCTTCTGGGTTTTCTTGTGGAAACTGGCCTCCTGCAGGAGCTGGGACAACTGTGGGCTGGAAGAGGGGGAGTTGTGACAGCCAGCGTGGGCGTTTTCATCCTTGTGGATGAGGCGCTCCTGCTTCGGTTTGGCCACTCTTGCTTTGCCTGGGATTCCTCCCGGCTGCTTGAAGACCGATCGCATGCAGCCGTTGGAACTGCCCAGCAGCTGCTCCAGCTCCGCCATGGTGTCACTGACCAAGGAGGACGGGGAAGCGCTGATGTGCAGGTCCCAGTCTCTGGCCTTGGGCTTAGCGCCTTCCCTCTGTTGCTCAGTGAACTCTGCCTTCAGGGGGGTAGAGTTGCAGGTAGGAAACAGGCCGTCCGGTTCTAGATGGCCATTGCTGTGGTCAAGGCAATAGGGGGCTTCGTCCTGAGCACATTTCACCCCCTGTGGCCAGGAGGGTGATGCAGATGCCACTGGAGTCGGGAGCAAGCGGTGGCCCACCTCAGACCTGGAGGCGTGGCTCTGGCACATTCCAGCACTAGACACGGGTAGCACCACGCTGGGGTTGTGTGCTGAGAGGGGGGGAGGCTGCTCTTTGGAGCCAAAGGCCCTGCTTTGCATGGGGCTCCCAGGATGGGGAGGGGCCTGCGTGGCTGGCTCTGGAAGAACAGTGGAGAGCTGGGTGAGGGCTTCAATTGCAATGGCTGTCTGGAGGCTAATGTTCTTCTCCTTTGCAATGTTCAGTGCACTTTGAGAAAGGGGGAGGGCTTCCAGGGGGCACCGGGTTGCCTGCTCGCCTGCAGCTGGCCCCTGCTTGGCATTAGCACTCCTGCCTAAGGGGAGCTGGTGAACTTGGCTGAAGGGCTGGGCAACGCAGCTCTCCTCTTCTCCACTGGCTGATTGGATCTTCTTCTCCAGCCATTCCAAGTAGTCTGGGCACTCGGGGCCATCACAGTTGCAGTTGGGTGGTTTCATGCCTTGCTTGGCCAAAGTGAGCGCGGCTTTGAGGGCATCCAGATCCTCAATCCCAGGGCAGCTGTTGGGAGGAGGCACCGCCAAGCCCTCCTCTGTCTCGTGGTTCATCTCGGCATTGAATTTCTCATACAGCTGCATGCTTAACGCGGAAGGGGATGGAAGAGGCGGCAACCCGTGGGAGGACATGGCAGCCTCGGCTGCAGCTGAGAAAGCCACTAAGTTTTGAGCATCCTCCAAATTGGCATTGCTGGAAGAGCCTCCCTGGCTCAGGGCAGCAGCTGGGCTCTCCCAGGTGACCTCCTGCTCGGCGCGCGGGCTGCCAAGCCACATGCCCGGATCCATTAGCATGGCCCCTCCTCCAGCAACTGCTTTCCCTCCGCCATTGGCCAGGCCAGCTGGGAGGGTCCCTCTTAACCTTCCTTCTTCCGCATGGCTGAATGGCTCTTTTTCCATGGGGCCAGTTCTGGGTCCATCAACCAAACTGCCGTCCAAACCGGTCTGGAAAGGAAATGACAAAGAAAATTAGTTTGAAAATGGCTGTTTCCTTTTAGTCTTTTCTAGGGGGGGAAAAACACCACCACCACCAGCAACATCTTAAAAATGATCACACGGAGTGGCATACATTTCTGTGAATTGGCAATCAGCCCATTTCAGCCCAACCAAACTCAAAGGGTTGTTATTGTTGTATGGAAAAGAGGAGGAGGAGGAGGAAGGAGCATTAAGTATGTTTGACTCTTTGAGTTACTTATACAGGCGGGATGACAATCTAATAAATAAAACAAATATAAGTGGCATCTGCAAGATTTATCAAAAACCTGAGGAGGAACCCCATAGTCACAACTACGTGTAATTTGACAAGATTTCATCTACTCAAAGAAAAATTAAAATATTTCTTATTTAATTTTGGGATTTTAGGGATGTCATCTGAGGATGTCACATGTGATATAGTATTTATTTATCAAATTTATACCCCGCACCTTCTCCTAAAAGGGACCCTGGGCGGCACCCTTGCCAAAGCCTGGTTCAAAGGATCACCATCAAAACTTTCACTTTCAAAACTTTCTCTAGAAGCTCAGCTGCTCAGCTGCAAACCGTGGGCCATCTCAGGGAGATCCCAGGAAGGGCCCTTGGGCTTGGAAGAGGAGGAGGGAGTGGGGGGGAGGAGGAGGAGGAGGAGGAGGAAGAAGAGGAGGAAGAAGAGGAGGAGGCACTGCAGGAATGAACAGCCCTTGTGTTGTTGAAAGTAGGAAAGGACTCAAAGGTACATTAAGCAAATGCCAAACGTCCACTGTCCACTTTCAGGAGCTCAATCCTCCCCCGGTTTTCTTTCCAAGGTTATCTTTGAGCTCTTCCTGCCTCTGCTTCAGAGTCCTGGAAAATCTTATCCACATATCACGTAAGTTGACCACAGGATGTAACTATAGTATAGTAGCACAGAAGCCAGCAGTTCAGTTTCACAAGAGCTATTGCTTGCTCTTTGCTTTAAAATTCTTACAAATAGAATTTGAAGCCTTAATTGCAGCATTCAGAAAAGATGCTTTTGTCCCTTCAGGTCACTTCTGAGAGACAAACTGCACTGTTTCCAGACTGTTGCCTTCCCTGCGTTCCTGACCAACCCTTGTATTTCTCTGATGGAAGAGGTTCTCAGTCAGAGCCACGAGAGTCTTATGCTATTTCTCTCAACCAGTGTGTGGAATCCATCCCTGTGTCCTGGCGGTTTTATTGTTTCTTATGTGAAACTAGCAGGGAGCAATGCAGGACATTCCAGGCATTTTGAATGCTCTGATCCCAGTCGCTCATTTTACTCGAAAGAAAAGGCTGAAGTTGGATCCTCGTTAGACAGAGATTGGGAGATTCAACCCAGAAACTGGGACGCTCAGATGCCTGGGAGGGCCAAGAGATTGAGGAGTTTAGGACATGATATTCAATGGTTAGGAAAGTTTCCAATTAAAATCCTAAGCAAAGGTTTTATTATGAAGAGTCAATCAAGGATATCTGATCCTGGACAGATCAGAGATACTCATTGGGATGATCTATGGTAGATAAGGAACTGTTGTAAACTTTCTACCAGTTAATTGATTTAAAAATTTTCATTTCTTTTGGATTTGCATTTTAATTTTCTGAATAAAATAAAATATGTTAAAAAGGAACCAGGTCCCATGATTTTCTGTTCGTATCTCCAGGACATGACAGATGAAACTCAACTGATCAACATTTCTAATAGGTCATGATTTTGGTGACAAGCAACAGGAGGGAGGATTTTGTGATTATTGCTGAAAACAGACTTATGGGTCCCTTCGGTGATTGATTCAGAACCCTAAAAAAAATTCTGTTCTGGGCTCAGTAGATTTCAGCACCCCCCAATTGTCTTCAGTGAAAGAAGAGGTTCAGAAAATACCAACCAGCCTCAACGGGCACACGCGTGCACACACACGCACATCAATTTGCTGTCCCCAATCTTTCTGAAAGAGTCTGAAACTAAAATATGTTAAAAAGGACATATTTACGGCAGTAGTTTCAGTGTGTTTTTAGTCTTGCAATTTAGATCGCTGAGACAACCAGAGGTTTCTCTGACTGACCCATAGGAAAAAAAGATGATTCAATCATCTCAGCTCAATGACTGAAACAGATTCAACCATTCCACCAGCTTTGCCACTGATCCAGGAGAAGCATAAACCTCCTCTAGAAAGCAGGCAGGGATAATGGTTGTTCAAAAGAAAAAGAAGAGATAAACCTTCAAGTAATGACACCATTACCATTGCACTGAATAGAAAGGCAGAGATCCAAACCTTATAAATTGGGGGGAAAGTGTAAGTTACAAAGATATCTTAGATGAAAGGGGTGAACTTAAATCCAGAAAACAACTGCAGAGTCAGAGCATGGACTTATCTTGGTGGCCGTATTTTCAGATTCAGTCAAGGTATGAAATAGATGTTAAAATGTGGGGTGTAAAAAAACCCCAGCATTGGATAAAATTTTAATGGGGATGGATGAAAATTTGATTTAAAATATATATATTTATTTACTGGATTATAAAATGGAGGAAGAAATATTTAAAGAGATGATGATTACCTGGGCAAAAAATTTCGGATACAACATAGAATTAGAGAAATGGTTAAAAATTTGGAATGGAAACTACAAACTGACTATGGCCTCAGCCTGTAAAAAAAACCTATATAAAATGTTTTACAAGGGGCACCTGCTACCTGCTAGATTGGCAAAAATGTATAAGAATTCCTCCGTCAAATGTTGGAAATGCAACCAGATCCTAGGAACCTGTTACTACATGTGGTGGACATGTAGGAAAGCAAGGAATTATTGGGGGGGGGGGGGGGAGAGTCATAATTGGTTGGAAATGATAACTGAGCAACATATTGAGTTTAAGCCAGAAACATGCCTCTTAGGTATACTATTGGAAAGTTATGATAAAGCAACCATATATTTAGTATGACATATACTGACAGCAGCAAGAATTATATACACTAAATATTGGAAAAATGTGAATACCCCATTGGACGAGGATATAATTATGAAAATTTGGGATTAATTCAAAATGGATAGATTAATCTTAAAAATAAAGAAGACTCAAAATATTATTGGACATGGAATAAATTTTATGAATGGCTAGAGACAAGAGGTAGGAATGAGTGGGAAAATAAGTTTATGAATGTCAATAATTGTTAGTGTGGAAAATAAAGATGTATTAAACTATGACTATAGTAAGGGAAAAATTGTAAATAGGCTAATGTAAGTAGAAATTTAGTTAAAGCTCTTTTTCTTTACTCTTTTGGGTCATACTACTATAATTACTGTTATTATATTATTGTTATAGTTACTAGCTTGTGTGTTACGATTTACTATTAACCTTTCATTGGCTTTGCTTTATATGTAATTACTATCCTGATATGTCACTGTCTTTTCAATTAATTTTTTTTTTAAAGGCAGAGAAACTGAGCTGGACTGCTTTATAAATTTTGAAATAAATATGTAAACAATTGCACTTTATCAGCAGTTCTACAAACAATTGAATTTCGTGCTATTTCTACCCTGATTACCAGTTGCTGTAGTCTCTGCATTGGGGAAGAGAGGGATATTAGCGCTAAGCAATACCAACAGACTCCAAAATTCCACTTTCAAACAGAGCCAAGGGTTACCCCCCACCCCCAAGTGCTTCAAGGACCTTCTAATGAAGAGGATCAAGCCACCAAGAGGAGAGAGTCAAGCTATTCTCCAAAGCACCTGAGGGCAGAACAAGAAGCAATGGGTGGAAAGCAACTTAGAACCAAGGAGAAATGTCCTGACAGTTAGAACAATTGATCAGTGGAACAGAAATTGCCTCCAGAAGTTGTAAATGCTCTAACACTGTAAGTTTTTAAGAAGATGTTGGATAGCCATTTGTCTGAAGTGGTGTAGGATTTCCTGCCTAGGCAGGGGGTGGGACTAGAAGACCTCCAAGGTCCCTTCCAACTCTGTTATTCTATTTATTCTATTCTATTTAAAAGGATGCAAATTACCAACTCTCTGCAAGGAATATAAATCTTTCTAGTCCCCACTATCCTGTCAGAGCTTAAGAAGCTCCTTAGATGAGAAGCAAAATGGCTTCCAAAGAAACACCAGAAAGTCCCGTTGCCTCCTGAAAAAGCACCTTTGGGACAACTATGACCCGGATGATTGAGAATCTCTTCCGGCTTTCAACGATTATCTACTTTTTATGTTACTGTTTTGCACATCTCTTCATTGCATAAAAGGCCCAGGCTAAGTAAATTTGGGGGGCGGGGCAGGGTGGGGTTAGTTTAAACAGACAAAAGTTCTACTTTTTCTCAGCAGGTCTGCAAAAGCCAGATTGCTGGGGTGGGGGTGCCCATGCTGATCTTAAACAGAGCACAGGAGCATAGAATTAGGAAACCAAAGAGATGGAAGGGACCTTCAGCATCCTTTGGTCCAACTCCCTGACCAGTGTTGGTATCCTCTCTCTCTATCAGCATCCCTGAGCGCTGATCATCTATTTTTGTTCCAAGCTTTCCAGTGAATTCTGAGGAACATCGTTTCATGGGTTAAGACGTTTTAACCTTCAGAATTCCTTCCTGATGTTTGGCCAAAATTTATGTCCTTGCTGTTTAACCCCTTTCTTTCTTGTCCTCTCTTCTGAAGCCATCAGGAACTGACCTGTCCCATCTTCTGACTGTCCTTTAAGGACTTGAACTCAGCTGTTTCTCTCCTTAAGACTTGTCTTTTCCAGGCCAGCCATATCCAGTAGGTCTAACCATTCTTTGTAACCTTTTCTTTCCAGACCTCTTGTTGTCTTTGATGTTTTTCTCACAGTACACTCCAGTTTATTTATTACATTTTTATCCCACCTTTTATACTTAATAAGTAACTCAACGTAGCAAACCTCCATCCTCCTCTTCTTATTCCCACAATAACAATCCTGTGACATGGGATAGACTGAGAAATCTGGGTTCCTGACCAACTTAGCTGACAATTTTGTCATCCAAAAGGTAGAGGAGGAATTAGAGGGTCAACTTTGCCAGACTTAATTCTTACTAAAAGAGATGAAATGATAGAGGGGGTTGAAGTTGCCAGAACATTGGGGGAAGAGTGACTATGATATATCGGAGTGGAATATGAAACAAACACACAGGCAATAGAACAAACCAGTGTCTTAAGAGTTTACAAGAGCTGATTCCAAGAAACCCAGAGAGAACTCGGGAAGTTCAATGGATGAAAATCTTAAAGAGGAAAACAACTCAAGAAGTTTGAGAAACTCTGAAAAATATTATTATAAATGAGCAGTGAGTTAGCTTGCAGTACTGCCAGAAGTTCGATTCTGAACAGCTCAAGGTTGACTCAGCCTTCCGTCCTTCCGAGATCGGTAAAATGAGAATGCAGATTGTTGGGGGCCAGAGGCTAACTGTGACTGTAAGGCACTGGGAATCGATATATAAGTTTGAGTGCTATTGCTATTGCTACTTCAGCTTGAGGCCCAAAGCTGGCTGCCACCAAAAAAGGAATCTCCAGTCCCTGTTAAGGGAATCCTATTTCAGGCTCTGACCAAAGAGATGTTTTTTGTTTACTCCCAAAAGTTATGCACAAGGGTGCTGGGGAGCTAGAAAGGCTTACGCCTTTGTTACATACTGTAAGCCAATATTAATGGCACAAGAAGCCCATTGTGTCTAGCAAGGCGCTGTGGGGAGACATCTGAAAGCAATCACCCCTAAGAGGAGCTTGCCAGGGAACCAGCAAAAGACACTCCCTTCCACTCTGAAGTCTGTGACTTCAAAGGGCTTGAGATTTTTTCTCTCAAATGGGAGGGGTGAGCCGAGAGGAAACTGCTAGAAAAACCATTGTGTGGGTGAATGTTTAAAGTTAACATGCAGGGGAAACCCATCAAGGGCTGGAGAACTATTTTATGCAACAATTTCAAACAATATTTCTTGGGTCTGCTACGACCATCCTTGCTACTTTCACAATTCTAACCAGGTTTCTCACGGCCTTCCCTGCTTAGTCAGTAACATAAAGAACCTTTAACAGGAACTCTTTCTTATAAGATAAATTACTGGCCCATCCAAGGGTCTTCAGCCGGGGGGGTCTTGTGCCATGTGGGGCAGCCATAAACCAAACCTGAGAGGGTCACAAACTGCATGGAGCAGTTGCCTCTCAGATTATCTGAGTGGAGAGGGAAGTGCAGGGATCAGAGAAAAGGGAAGGGAAGGGATATATCTGCTTCCATGTTAACAATCACTCATGTAAGAATGCTACCATACTAAAGAAATGTTGTGACGAGAGACACTATTCATTAATTGTAGACACTTTTAATGCCCCATGAGGGTTCTCTTCTTTTATATTAGTTGGGGTCTATATGCCAACTTCGTACAGGCATAAACAACTCATTGCAAACCTTAGCTGACCAAATCCTGTGCGCTGAACAGAGATATCCAGGCTCCGTACTCATTCTCTTAGGGTGATTTTAACAGCGATACTCTTAAGTCAGGAACTGCCAATATACACTCAGTATGTCAGCTGTCTCACTGGAGGCAAGGGTATTGCTATTCAACATTAAAAGATGCTTATCACAATGGCAAACTAGAAATGCAAGTCTACAGAAAAACCACCCATACTAACCAGGTGCTCCACTACCAAACCCAACTTCCCACAAGAGAAGGTTATGAATATGTTGGAAGAAACTTGGCTGGAGCAGACCTCCCTCCCTTATTGAAGAGAATCATCAACCTGCCAGGTGTCCTGAATGTGTTCCTACATTCAGAGGTTTGAGAGATCACTGCCAAATATTGCTACCTTCCCCATCTCAAATACACCAACAATAGCCACATCTCCTATACTTGGCCCCCCTCCCTCTCGGGCCCCCACCTCTGGTGACCCTAGAAAAAAGATGTGCAGGGTCTATAGGCAAAAGATCAGAAAAGCACTAGGCCCATGTGGAACAACTCCTCCTTGCTGGAAAACCTGTGATGAACAACAGGCCCCATCTTCGCCCACATCTTTAATAAATCCCTGGAAATGTGTTATGCCCCGTCTTGCTTCAAATGCTCCACTGTCATCCCAATTCCCAATACATTTTCCATCAGGGAGTTGAATGACTACAGACCGATTGCTCTGACATCTGTAGTCATAAAAACCTTTGAAAATCATCTCAGATCTGCTATTAAACCCCTTGCAGTTTGCCTACTGAACAAACAGATCAGCAGATGATGCTGTCAATATGGCACTGCACAACATCTTGCAACATCTTGAATCCACAAGGACCTTTTGTAGACTTCAGCTCCGCATTCAGTCCCATCGTTCCAGAAATTCTTTACTTTAAACTGACTCAGCTACTGGTAGCTGTGCTTGTCTACACTTGTAGGTGGATTATAAACTTTCTGACAGATAAAAAACAGCAGGTGAAGCTAGGGAAAATAGAGAACCTGTTCAATTAGCACAGGCACCCCCAGGGCTGAGTACTCTCTCCATTGCTCTTCTCTCTGTATACCAATGACTGGATCTCTTAAGTGCTCATGCACCATGCCCACATTTATCAAAAGGTCTCCAGCATGGATGGTGGGTGTTGCTGTCCAAAAGCCACAGTCGGAGACTTCTCCCAGCAGGGAAACCCAAATCGCCACAAAGGAAATTGGCAGTTGAAGGTTTTGGAAGATGGACCATTCATATGACATAACTTGAATTCTAAATGTCAGCAACAAAAATAACAGAAATACTATTTGGATCAGGGGCTCCAACTCAAAACGGTCCCATATTTCATGACAATATTACACCCGGAGGCACAACCAAAGACATGAGCTAGAACATTTCAGTTCAGGAAAGCTGGTGTGGTGAAGCTCTCCCCCCTCCAAAAGGAAGGATTTCTCTGTGCCAAAGTTTATTGGGGCTCTCGGGTGCTTTTCCTGCAGAACCCAGTTTCTCTCTCAGGTTCCTGGGGTGCTCTTTTTCTGGATCAGGGCTCCTGTTGGAGGAGGGTCTTCTATGATGCCCGGCTAGTTGGATTGAATTTTCCTTTGGTTAGAAAATTGCCACCATTGGCAGTTTCAAAATTGCATGACGTTTGCCTTTCAAGTGACACTGTTCTAAAACAGGAGGGATTTCACAGCTCTTCTCCCACATAACAAAGCCTGTAGCTCAAGTGCGTGCACAGATGATAGATGCTGAAATGAGCAGGATAATTGGGGTCATACCCATTGGCACAGGAAAATTCCAATCTGGGAGAAAATATCAAGTTAGGAAATTAGGAAACCTTCAGCGGTGTCTGTAGTAGGGGTTGTGGGGGGGAGCAAACGATGCAGAGATTTGTGTTATAAACGTTATCCTTTTTATGTTACTGCACCCCCACGCACGCACGCACGCACGCACACACACAACTACCTTAATTAAATAAATATATAAATTGGAACTTTTATGACTCTGCTATGATTATTTTGATGAAAGCATCTACAGATACCTCTGGAGGCTATCCAAACTTGAATAACTTTCTGCACTTCTCATTAAATGTTAAGGAAAGTTCTTTGGAACAGAGTCCTTTATTTCCAAGATATTTCCTTCCTTTCTGCCAGTTCCCAAATGCTTATTGTGTGTGTTAATACCCCCAAAAAATACTTTTACCCATTGTTCCTGAAAGAAAGATCCAGTTACTTAGGATTCACACTGAGTTATCTACAAGGTTTTTTGTGATCTTAAAATTAAGCAAAGAGCAGACAATAGAGGAAGGAGCAGGGAAAGAAGGGCTATTGGTTTCAGTTACCGGTATGTAGGGCTGGGCTTCAGCAGTTATGGGGCATAAGGTGGAGGTAGCTTGTGAGTAGGTCTCAACGAGCCAAGAGTGGCAAGTAGCCTTTCCATCCTGTGCGTCATGTTTCTGAAGTGTCCTTCTCCAGAGGCAGAGCACAACCACCGGCACCAGGAAACTCTACTGGTAGGTTAGCCCAAGAGGGAGCTCCGTCCCACATGGGATGAAGGGCCTCCTGTAGTAGACAACAGCACTGAACAGCCTTGACAGAAGGGATGCCATAAGTTCAGGGAGGGGATGAAAGGGATGGTTGAAGCTGGGGCACTTTGCAAACTACCTCTGGTTTCCCAAAGTGCTTGATCAACAAGGAAGAAAGGCCTCTGCCACCACTCTTCTGCTACAACTGGAATTTCAGGGAATGGTGTCCTCCAAGCCAGACTGACCCAAAATCTTCAAGCATTGTGAATTTGTGCTATTTATTCATCTATTCATTTTTATCCTATCTTTATTATTATAAAAAAAAATCAAGGTGGCAAACATGCTTAATACTCCCACCCTCCATTTCCCACAACTACTACCCTAGAAGAGTTAGGTTGTAAGAGGGACCAGCCAGAAGGCATAAAATGAAAGGCATGAAAGTGGGATTAGAACTCCTATCTATGGAGATTCTCAGCCATCCAGGTCCTGGTTGTCCTAAAGGTGCTTTTTCAAGAGGCAAGTGGACTTTGTTTTTCCTTGAAGACATTTTGTTTCTCATCCAAGACGCTTCTTTGGCTCTGAGTAAATGGTGGCGAATGCAAGGATGTATATTTCTTGCAGAGAAACATCTTCAAGGAAAAACAAAGAATGTCCAGTGGCCTCTTGAAAAAGCACCTTTGAGTCATTATCTCCTGATCTCTGATCTGATGCCTTACCCTCTACATCAAACTGGGTCTACAAAATCCTTTTTTAATGCCATCCAACTGAGTGACCACCTGCAGATCTTGTGGGAATAGATTCTACAGATTAATTCTGTGCAGGGTAAAATGTTTTATTTTTTCTAAATTTACTTCTAATCAATCTCACTAGTGGTCCTTGCCTGATGTTTAGAGAGAGGAAGAAAAACACTGTCGATTTTCTCCAGGCCATGGGAAAATTTATACACCTCAGTCATGTCCAATGTTCTATATTTTTGTTATAGGGAAGTTGTTAGAATCCCTCAAAATTTGTATTGTTCTGTACTTGTTCCAAGTCTTTTCTACCAAATATGGACACCAAAATTGTACATATGCCAGACGCAGACATATGTAGACTTGTCTAACAGCAGCTTTGTTTTGAATCCCATTCTTAATTGTCCCCAAAACGGAATTCACTTTTTTCAGATGCTTCATGCAGACTTGACACTTATACATGGTTTTTAATTTTTCCTGTACACTGTTTATAAATCTAATAAATTATTATTATTATTATTATTATTATTATTATTATTATTATTATTATTATTATTATTATTATTATTATTATTATTATTATTATTATGAGTTAGCTACTATGTGAGAAATTTTTCCTGTTTAGTTATAGATGCTTTGAATGACTCCACTCTATATATGAAGGAATGTTTGCACCAATATACATCACAAATGAAATACATCTGCCCTATGGCTGACCATCCCTCTAAAATATTATTCTGGAACCCCTCACAATGACTTTGGTTTTTCACCACCCTGATTTCATCTGCAACCTTGGCCAACTCACCAGTTGCCCAAGAACAGCTCATTTGTGCACATTTGGAAAACACTCGTCCCAAGACAATTTTTGTAGAATTTCCCACTCTGAGAAAGCACAAGTCTTAGCTATGGCTGAATCTGAACAGCCTCAGTTCAAACACCCACAGACAAACTCAAAGGGAAATCTTTTAGAAAAGCAATTGTCTTCCGTTTCAACGACTCAGATTCAAATGGGAGCAAAACTAACCTGAATTGACAGATCCAAGATGAAGAGGTTCCACCAACTGATCCCCATGGCCATGCTCCTTCTTAGCAAGCATGGGCTAAGAAGCCTCCAGAGGCTTCCTGGTGACCCTGGAATTTGGAGACTTGAGGTGCTTTCTGGGAGGAATCCAACTGCTTTTGAAATTCATTGTAAACCAGGAACACGAAAGATCCATAAAAAAAATTGCAGGCTTCTTCAGTAACACTATCCAATTCAAACTCATAATTTGTCCACCTCGGTCACATCTAGCCAGCTACACCAATAGCAATTCTATTTTGCGAAGAAGTATATAATTTCATCTTAAATGAAACACAACAGTGGTTTCCCAAACCTGCTACCATGCGGCAAGACACAAAGGGTTTCGCGTTTGCACATCAATTTACATGCGCTTTGAATGTTCCATGGAAACTCCATCTGTAGACAAAAGGTGGGTCACACTGCAGATCGTAGGCTGCATTTTAATTCAACGCCAATACGTTCTCTGTACACAGCAGCCTCAAAAAAGTTTTGAGTCGTGCTCTACAAGTCTGCAGGAGATGCTCTAGGACTTCCTGCCTCAAAAGGAGGCAACTGTATCTTTAAAATTGTTTTCTCCTTTGAGCAAAAGCAGAGGAGGAAGAAACAAATTATGGTTGTTCTAACCATGCATTTAGCTGCAACAAAATTGCAATCTAGAGAGCAGAACGAAGCAAGTATTTGTAGCCTTAGAATTACAATTCAATTTTAGCTCCCCAAATACTAAACACGGCGTTATTTCTGAGCCAGTAGAGTTTTTAAAACATTGTTATATAGTACATAAAGTCACCGTTCACATCTGTTGGATACTCATGTAATTTTTGTGATCTGTCCCTTTGTTCCTCCTTAAACCAGGAGCAGAAGCAGCAGCCCTCGGAGCCTTTGTGCGTTCATCTCTCTCCCGTCCCGGCAAGCAAAGCCGCCACCCCCCACCCCCCCCCACCCAACACATACACACCTCAGCACCACCCTGGGCTCCTCCTCCTCCTCCTCCTCTGCAGACAAAGCTCTGCCGAGACGGAATGTAGGTGGCCTGGCCAAGGCCAGTTGCGCCCTGGGTTTTCCCCTTGCCTAAACGGCCCCCAGATCCCTCAAGCAGACAAAGAGGCGGCTTCTCTCTTTCACAGAAAGCCCTGCGCTCCACTGGATCCTTCCCATAAACAAGGACGTACATAAGGCCGATGGAAACAGAGGCGGCCAGGCGATCCCTTCCCAATATGAAAACTGGACGGTCGCACTAATAGGAAGCCCCGCTAGGCTTCCTATTGGGCGATGCGATGGTTCTGAATTCAGCTCCAGAAAGTTACAAGCTCTTTGTGGCTGAACATCTTCATAGGCCGCCCCGCGCCGTCGCCCCGGATCTCCGACACAAAGAGCGAGGCAGGGTCACCTTCGCACTCCCACAGGGCCCGTCTGCCCCCCCCCTCCTCCCTCGTCATTGGCGTCCGGGACTCGGAATCCCCCCGTTTGGGCCTTCACGCTAGCCCAATGGGGCTAGAGACACCCAAAGCTCCCCATTTGGCAGGGCTCCGTTCCCGAGCTGGGCTCCTTCCGTGGGAGGGCGGCCGACCAGCCGGGCCAGCGAGGCTTTGGGCGGCGGGCGCATCCGGCCGAGCGCTCGCTCACCGCGCCGGCCCTCCCAGAGCAGCTCCGGGGACACAAAGGAGGCGGACGGACATCTTGGAAAGCTGCAGGCGGGGGAAGGGCGCCGAAGGAAGCACTTACGGTTGCCGAAGCCGCCTGGCGGGAAGAGCGCCCGGGGAGGCGGGCATGGAGGAGCGGCGAAGGCAAGGCGCTTCGGCCCGGCCGAGGGACGGCCGCCGCGGAGGCAGCGCTGGGCTAGGGACTCAGCCGACACAGACCCCCCCCTCCCCTCTCCGAACAGCTGTGGGGGCCATGATGCCTCCCGCACATCGCACGTACATCGCCAGGACGGCTGCGGTACTGCACGGAGTGGGAGCGGGCTGGCCTGCTGCAGGAGGCAGGAAGACGGGCTTCCCTCCTGGAAGGGGAGGGAGCCACACCCCGGCAGCCTCCGAGGAGGAAGGCCTGCGCCTCTCGGCGCCTCCGCCTGCGGAACCTGGCCCGCGCCCGCCGTTCCCCAAAACCCAGCGCCGCAGGTGCCTCCAGGAACCCCGCGGCTGACCCCGCGGCCCCGGCGGCGGCCATCTGCAGCGCCGGCTCTGGGAGCGACGTTGGGAGCCATCGGGCAGGGCGCCTCTCGCCCGCCTGCCGGCCCCAGGCCAGGGGCAGCCAACATCAGCCACCACCACCGCCGCCTCCCACTTTTGACCTTCTTTCTGATCCAACTTGGAAGCCTGGAGTTGTGGAATTGCTCCACCCAGACATCTTCCCAGTCAAGCCTCCAATCACATTCCCAGGGCTGAGAAGTAAGTGGTGGCTCTGGGCACTCCAGAATCCGCTGGTGGAAAGAAGCCAAACAAGGTCCAAGGCGGCAGAAGTTTTTGTTCTTAAGGCAAGAGAAAGGCCCTTTTCCCTTCTATCTGATTGCAACCCATAGTTTTTATGGCAGGGATGTGTCAAACTTACACATCCAACAATTGCGTGTTAGTAGAAACGTATTTCAAAATGAAGCCACCTTTCACCATCTGATAAGATGACAAGATGGGTCACATCTCAATTATTTGTGGCACAGAAGATATACACACTTCGGTTAGTACTATCACACCCATATCTGAGACGGCTTTTTTTGGCAATGCTGTCTAATGCTCAATGAGCAACATTTATACTGATCTGGGATTCATACCGTATAGTACTCATATTCCCAAATGGGTCGCTGGAATCATTTCTGCAGCTGGGCTGGCCAACTCCAGGCCCCACTGCAGCTCAGGGAGTGTAAATGCTGAAGCCGTGGGGCTCTCTCGACTCCCACCCTATCTTTCAAAGCTCTCCAAGCAGGCAAGAGAGGGAACAAAACCCGAGAAGCATTGGCCTATGGACTCCTGTGTGTGCTTGACCCAGTGAGATATTTAGAGCTGGTCTAAAGACATTGGAGTGGCAGCTGCAAGATCAGATGCATTGGATGCTTATGGCCATCATTCCTAATCACCAGCAGAAAAAAACCACTGCTCTTTGATCACCATATCAATAACAACCTCTCAAAATTAAAATGGCACTACTAGAGCAACTTTACTGTAAGAAATCAGTGCCTTCTGGTCTGGAAATCTGGAGTTCAGTTATGCTGAAATAGAGAAGTAAGCCAAAATTTCTCTAACATTTCTTTTAATCAAAATTTCTTCTTTCCACATAATGTCAAGCCACAAATCTGTCGAAGGGAATTTAACCTCTATTTTATTTAACTGTTGGTTATAAAAGAGAAAAGGGAAAAGAGAATTCTCCTCCCAATGCTGGCATATCCTTGTTCACGTTTTTCTCCAACTGACCATTGTATCTGAAATATAATTCTTTAGGCAACATGACTCAGTCCTGCAATCCTGGAGTTGGAAGAACCTCAAAAGACAAAAAATCCTACCCCTAACTGAGGACAGGGACCCAGATTCAAATGTATCAGACATTGTCCAGCATTTGCCTAAACACTGAATGAAGAGAAGTCCAGCATGTCTCTGGAGAATTAGTTCCATTGTTACTGAGGTCAATGGATACACAGCGAATCCGATATTTGACTGAATCTGTTAAATCCACTATATTGCATTCTGCTCAGGTTTGGATCATCTTCATTATTTTCTTTCAGATTTTAAAGAATGTTGATTATCCCTCTTCGGTCTCTTTCCAAAGCTTAACAAGGCATGGGTCAACTTTATTAAGGTAAATGCAAGAAATAATACTGGGTATGTTTGATGGTATCAAGATTATTAAAACACTCTTGTATCTTTCTTTTATAGCAACTTTTGAAACTTAATAAATTATCGTTACTAACAAAATACGAATGATGATTAATAAATCGCAATCATTTCTTGGTAACTTGGCTAGTCAAACCTCTTAGTGCAGGCCTTTCTCTTTCAGTTTTCAATGTACAATGCTTTCCTACATGGAAGCAATTCACGTAATGAATAGGCTACTCTTTTATGACAGATACACTAAATAAGATGTCTTTCCACCCCATAATTTGTTTCAAGCACAAAACAATTTATAGCAAATGACATTATGTTATACACATCTTTGATTTGCATAATCTGCAAGCAAGTTGAATAATATACAAATAAGGCAACCAGGATTTTTGTAACTCCGATTTTCCAGAATAAATTTACCAATACAGTAAAATTTATTCAGCACAAAGTTTGACTGCATAAACAATCAGAAACAGAACCAAACCAAGGCATTCCCACAGAATTTGAAGTAGGAAATTAAAAGTCTTAAAGAGTTCACATGGCTTTGAACAATATACTGGGAATTCGGTATGAATGCATGCGCTTGAGCTCAGTGCAGTTGCTTACTTCTGTTCTCCAAAACCAAGCCTCCTTTCACTGGAATAGATCCTGCCCAAACATATGTTAAACTGCAATGTTTTATGTCATCCATGGGGAGCCCTAAAAGGCCACTACTCTGTTAGCCACAAGGTGCCAGGTTCTTTGTAAGAATTAACTGCAAATTCCTAGATAAAAGCCTAGCTGTTTCTTCTTTAGATTTTGAAACGTTTATGCTGAGTTTTTCCAGAACTTGCCTTAGGATGAGTACCCCCCAATAGAAGCAGCATGAGTCAGCCATCCAATCTGGACCAATTCTCTCTGAACAGTGCAAAACTTTCCAGGGTCTTATTATTTCAGTCCCTCTGAAGCACTCCAGCAGAAAATCACTTTCCAGCTTTCCTCACTGCTGGGGGAAAAAATCCAAAACAGTCTGAAATGCAGAATATTCTAGTGAAGTCCAAAACATTATGTTCCGCTGGTCCACCGCATTTGAGACACTGTAGGAATATGCCAAGAGTTTCCTAGAACTTATTCCTCTGGACTCCTGATATGGCAGCTGGGGAAATTATTTTCCCCCCCAGATATATATTTTCCAATAAGTTAGATTTTATATAGCGTAGGGTAGTTGTCCAAATGAGAAGAACTCTCAATTAATTAATTCAGTGGCCTTTGGAAGCCACAGAACAGTCTCCATTACTCGCTTTTTTTAACAGAGGTCTTGACTTATGACCACAATTGAGACAGGAAAATTTGTCCTTAAGCCATGCAGCTGTTAAGTGAGACATTACATGGCTGCAACTGATTTTACAGCCTTTTTTGCCACAGTCATTAAGTGAATCACTGTGGACATTAAGTGAGACATCATGTGACTGCAACGTGCAACCTTCCCTGCTAACTTCTCAACTGACTGGCTGGGAAAGCCATAAATAGCCCTCGTGGGACCGCAAGAGGCTGCAAATGTCGTAAATGCAGCCTGACAACCAAGAGCCGTATTGCGATCACTTCCTGGCATGCTGGGATGGTCGTAAGAATGAAGGTCAGTCATAAGGTCACTTTTTCAGAACCATCAGAATGGTCACTAAATGAATTGTAAAAATCCAAGGGTTTCCTCTATCTTCTGCAGGAATGAAATTAAGCATTCAAAAATATAGTATAAATGCTGCGAATATGATTAACAGCACAAACAACCCAATAGCTGGTAAAATGGTTGTGCTAATGAGAAATAATTATTGGGCAGGCGAAAGCCAAACTGTCAAGTTGACATCTCAGAAATGACCCTGAGCTGCACAATCCGTGGGCCGTCGGCTGCTGGATGAATGCAATGCCCTGTCATTCGTTTTCAGGGGACTTGGAGGGAAGAACTTCCTAAGGGGGTGTGATCAAGAAGGGGTGAGTTGAAACAAGCCCAGGAATAGCTTCAAGCAACCAGCTCTGGCTTTTTGCAAATCCAATATCTAGGCCCCTTTGCAATTGCCAAGAAACTTGGAGTGACACACCCACAACCCTATGTAGTCCATTGACTCCAGACCCCTTCTCTGGAATGACTCTGCCTGAAGTGGGAGCTGAATGGAGGATTTGCACATAATCATCTGGAGCCTTCATAGGAACCTCGCCTGAGAATAGTGTGGGTGTGGGTGTGGGGCCTGCTGTACATCTCTACCCCAAACCACCCCAACGATGCCGTCGAAGTGATGTCCCGGTGTCTGGAAGCCGTGCGGATCTGGATGGGAAGGAACAGACTCAAGCTCAACCCGTCCATGACTGAGTGGCTGTGGCTACCGGCGCCCCGGTTCAACCAGTTGACGCCATCACTGGCCATAGGGGGCGAACATCTAGCCCCCGTGGAGCGGGCACACAACTTAGGCGTCCTCCTGGATTCCCGGCTGTCTATAGAAGACCATGTGACAGCCGTGGCCAGGGGGGCATTTTACCAGGTTCGCCTGGTACACCAGTTGCGTCCTCTATTGGACCGGGACGCCCTTCGCACGGTCACTCATGCGCTTGTGACGTATCGTCTGGACTATTGCAATGCTCTCTACATGGGGCTCCCCTTGAGATGCACTCGAAGGCTACAGCTGGTCCAGAACACGGCCGCGCGGGCAGTTATGGGAGCTACTAGATACTCCCATGTTACACCACTCCTGCGCGAGCTGCACTGGCTGCCTGTGGCCTTTCGGGTGCGTTTCAAGGTGTTGACTATCATCTTTAAAGCGCTCTAGGCACAGGACCTAGTTATTTGCGGGATCGTATCCTGCCCCATACATCCCTTCGGCCGATTCGCTCACACAGAGAGGGACTTCTCCGGGTGCCGTCCACCAGGCAATGCTAGTGGGCGATGCCCAGGGGAAGGGCCTTCTCTGTGATGGGCCCGACCCTCTGGAACGACCTACCCCCGGATATTAGAACGACCACAGACCTCCGTGCTTTCCGCCAAAAAGTAAAAACTTATTTGTTCCATCAGGCCGGCTTGGCCTAATTTACGCTTCTCGCCCCAGTCTGTATTTTCAAATTGTCTATTTGGTTTTAATGGGTTGCAATTTTAATGTTCTTAAATTTTAGTACAGGGTAATTTAATTCGTTTTTAACTTTGTATGTATTGTATGTTTTTAGATGGTTTTTAATTTTCCTGTACACCGCCCCGAGTCCCTTCAGGGAAAGGGGGCGGTTTATAAATGTAATAAATTATTATTATTATTGTTGTTGTTGTTATTGTTATTATTAAAAAACAACAAAGTTTTTCATCTTAATTAGGATGGTAGTATCAGCAGTCTGTGTGTGTGTGTGTGTGTGTGTGTGTGTGTGTGTGTGTGAGTATCTGTGTGTCTGTGTATCAGAACATGGTGGGAAGCAGATTCAATCAGTCGCTTATATCGGGGGAGGGGGCGTCCTCCAATGGAGGCAGACTGGTACTAGGCTGTGGCCCATTCGGGACCAGTGTGCGTGAGTGGCAGGCGAGTGCACGGGCGCAGGTCCATTTGTGTGAGTAGCAGGCAGTCGCACATATGTTTGAAGCTCCACCTGTGCGAGCAGCGGGTGCCCCCACCACTCACACAAATGGGGCTTCACACGCGTGTGTGAGTGCCTGCTGCTCACGCAAATGGACCTTTCAGTTCATCTGCCGCTGGCGTGGAAACATTCCCCCCCCCCCCGCCAGTCCAGGTTGGGGAGCCCTGGCTTCTATTGCGAATGAGTACAAGACCAGAGGCGGCCATCATGTCAGGGTAAGAACAGCTGGAGGAAGAGAAGCTTCTCTTCTATCATCTGTGTTGCTTTTGTCCCAGATTTCTGAAATACAAACATGCAACACCTGAAAAGCGGAAGAGAACCTGGAGACAGTCACGGTGACACAACGCCCCCTCTCAAATCTCCTGCCTTGCCCAAATAAAACACTGTTTCCATCCTACGTCTCAGATTTACAAAAAAGTTTAAAAGCTTGGTCCACATAATTTTCTGGAAAAATCCCTTCCTGAGAAATTTGGAAGAAGCTGGCTTCAGAACGTCTTCCCAAGGGCTTGAATCAGTAGCCTTGAAAGAATTCCCTCCTCCTTCCTGTGGTTATCATCAGGAGCAACCTTGGAACGATCGCTGAACCAAGTTGGTTAATAGCTCACTTATTTTATTTTGTTTAAGGGGAAGTGCCAATACTGGATTACGGAGCATACAGAGGGAGGGAGGGAGGGAGGGAGGTTAGAGCTGGCTCAGCAGGTTCCAAGTCTATTAAGAGCCAAACAGCCACCTCCCCAAAAGAAAACAAAAGAAAATTAAATACCACAATAGGCTGGAGTGCACCAGCCGGTTTTGATACTACATGGAGACAAAAATGCAGAAAGAAACAACACAGGAGACAAATTTAGGGTGAAACAATTAATCTATTAGAAAAAGGGGCAGCCATGGGGAGGAGGTTAAAAAGAGGCAAGGTGGCAATGCGAGCAGTGTGCGTGTGTGGGGTGTGGGTGTGTAAGTATATACACATACATACAGTATCAGAGGTGGGATGCAGTGGGTTCTGACCGGTTCTGGAGAACCAGTAGTGGAAAGTTTGAGTAGTTCAGAGAACTAGTAAATGCCACCTCTGGCTGCAGTATCCTTCCCATGCTAGGCCCGCCATGTCACACCCACAGAACCGGTAGTAATAAAACACTGAATCCCACCACTGTACAGTTTGGCTTTTCCATCCATATTGTCCCCTGGACTCTGCGCTAGATCTCGCTGTCTGTGCCCACCCTAGCATTGAAGTCCCCCCAAATGAAGAGTTTGTTGCTGGCAGGATTATTCAAATAATCTGATCCAGGTCCTCCTAGAAAGTTGCTGAGGACATTTTAATTTGGATTTCTGCCCTGGGTACAGGACCCCAGTGCCCTTAATGGTCCCTCCCAACTCTTGGATTAGAAGACACCAAGAGAGAGTTCCACCACCAGAGAGAGAAGCCAACAATAACAACTCAGGTAAAGTGCACCTATCGAGGGATGTTTGAATGAGAGTTAGATGAAAACTCAAGATGGAGGTCACAACTGCAAGAGCACAGCCTCACTCCTCCCCCCACCCCCTGGGGCACCTGCACACAGAAACATATTAATTTGCTGTTGCCCCTGCTCTGCCCAAGCCCTGCTGAGGTGTTTCTCCTTAAGGGCAAGAGGGAGTAGTGCTCCTCCTGAAAACAAGGAAGTCTATTTCCAAATAAACTTTGAAGAGAAGAAGAAAGAAGTTGAGAGAAAAGGGTATGTAGCTTCCCCGGTGCAGTCAACAAGGCCATGTTTGTCATCTCCTTTTCCCTTTGCTCCTGCGTAATCTTCCTCCCACACAGTTTGACACACAGATCTACCCCCTAACCCAGCGGTAGTCAACCTGGTCCTTACCGCCCACTAGTGAGCGTTCCAGCTTTTATGGTGGGCGGTAAGGGTTTTGTCCAATACTGAAGCACTTTCCTTTTTTGTATTTAATTGACTTCCCTACTTTATAAATCATCATTACTGTGGAACCGGTGGGCGGTTAGAAAATTTTACTACTAACAGAAATATGAAAGTAGGTGGTAAATATAAAAAGGTTGACTACCCCTGCCCTAACCCAAGTAGGCCTTTAAAAACCTTTTGGTGGGTTGGTTTGTTGTTGTTGTTTTTTGGCAACAGGACCCGATGGTCGCAAGGTTCTGCCTTGCTACGAAGGCAGCTTCTCTTGGAAAAAGAAAAGAGCCCTCTGATTTGCTGCAGAAGCTGCTTCCCCTACCCAGAAGAGCCCTGGAGAGTAATGATCTCATGCTCAACGTGTCTGCCATATGCGATGGTCAGAGTTTCTTCTCCTGAGGACTCCAAGGAATCCTGCAAACAATTCTTACAGCTTACCACATTGGACCTCATCATATCAGCAGCAGAAACCTTGCTAACTGACTCAACCGTCTGTGTCACAGGCTAAAAATACAAATACCAAATGCCTCCAGTATCACTGAGAGTTGGGAGGCATAAAATGTAATTAATAATCACAGGCACAATTTTGCAATTAAACAAGCCCCCTCCTTTCCATGAAGATCAAAAGAGAACTGCTAGTCCATTGTCTGCCAGGTGCCTTATCCCAGTACGAGGCTTGCTCATGCTGGATCCCAGGAATGAGGCTGAAGGGTGGGACAGGACCGGCATGGGCTGAGAGCACCTACCACCCTTTGGGACTTAAGGCACCTAAAGGTTTCTGCACCCAAAACCTCTGGCCGGAAGCGCCCAGGCAATGCTAATACTCCTAGATCAGTGATGGCTAACCTTTTTTGGCTCGGAGGGAGTGCAGGGGAGTCGTGCGTGGGTGTGCCACACCCATGATGCTATGTGTGTGACCCCCTGCTTTTGGCATGCTTTTTCGTCCTCCCCAGGCTTCAGAGGCTTCTAGGAGCCTGGGACAGGTGAAAACAGCCTCCCCTCCCCACCTCCAGAAGCTTTAGGAACTTCCCTGAAGCTTCCAGAAGGCGAAAAATGGCCTCAAAAGAAGGCCTAAATCAGCTGGCCAGTGCACACATGCACGCTGGAGCTGACAGGGCAACGCCTCGCGTGCCCTAAGAAATGGTTCCGCGTGCCGCCTGTGGCACCCGTGCCATAGGTTCGCCATCTCTGCCCTAGATTATCAACAGAGGGTTGAAGCAGGGAAAAATAACATCCAAAGCAACCTGAAGTTTCACAGTCCTCTTCCTGTCTGTCCCCCAGCTAAGAATAACTCCTCTGGAAAAGGCGGTCTTTGAGCACAGGGGTCCTGGAGCTGGTGGGTGGAGAAGATGAACCGAGGGGGATTCTGGCACACCCTTCCTTTCCAGCAACCATTTCTCTTCCAAATGCCCCCCCTGCACCCCTCTCTTAATGGACTGGTGCTAACAGTGGTTTCCCCAGGCCAGCGGGTTCCCTTTTTTATTTAAGTATTAAATTTTGTTACCTAGAACAGTGAGCTAATTTAGCTATTGTACCATAATACATCGCTTATGCTAATAAACTATTATAGAATAACACTATAAAGGACTGGGTGCTTTTTAATAAATGCCAGACCATAAATTATTAGGAGAAGTATATAACTTGGTGCCACCTTTTGCATGTTCAGTACAGCTATACCAAGCTGCTAGAAAGTCAGCTATATCAAGCAAGTTGCCCCACACTGCAATTTCTCTGTTAGGGCACTTTGCCATCATTGCTGTATGAAACATGGGCTGTAAAGTCTCTAACAGTCATTAACAAAGATATAAGTCTTTATGCAGCAATGTTTAATTTGCATTCTCAAAATGTTGTTAACAAGGCGAAACCTAGGGCTTATCTTGGTATTCCCTATATAAAACTTTTTCTAAAACCCATGAATGTTTGCACGAGGTACATTTGTCCCAGTTTACTTAGGGAAGGAGGTTGGGGCTGGTGGGAGGGAGGAAGGCTAGCCATGTGTGAGGGAGGGCCCTTTGGAGTAGAATCCCAAGGGGGGGGGAGGGAGGCTCAGTGTTCTATGACTGAGCGCTTCAAGGTTTTAACGACCATATTTAAAGCGCTCCATGGCTCCGGGCCTAGTTACATGCGAGACCGCCTCCTGCCCCATACATCCCTCAGACCGATACGCTCCCACAGAGAGGGCCTCCTCAGGGTGCCGTCGGCTGGACAATGCCGACTGGCGACACCCAGGGGAAGAGCCTTCTCTGTGGCGGGACCAGCCCTTTGGAACGACCTACCCCCTGAACTCCGCACCATCTCCGACCTCCGCCTCTTCCGCAAGTGTCTGAAGACACATCTATTCCATCTAGCCGGCCTAGCGTAACCTCCATTACTGACTCCTAGATAGTTTTAAATTTGGGATTTTTAATTCGGTTTTAGCACAGGATTTATTAGAATATGTTTTTTAAATTTTTTATTATGTTTTGTATGTATTTTAACATTCCTGTGTGCCGCCCTAGGTCCGCTTGGAGAAGGGCGGGGTATAAATATAATAAATATAAATATAATATACTGACCTCAATGGCAGCCAATTTTGCAAAGGGTGCCACAAGATCTCTCAGCATTCCAGTTAGAGATCCCAGCATCAGGGAAGAGAAAGACTAGAATGATCTATTGTCATCACAGTTCATCAGATTTGATCTAATTTGTCTCATTTCCCTTTTCCAGTATAATATAAAAAACAGCTGGCGGAAACTATATAATGCTAAAAAAATACAGTGAAATCCATTCCAGCACAATTATCAAAAAATAACCCTACACTCAGCAAAAAACCAAGACAAAACCAAGCACTGCCCTTCCTCCCCGACATAGCAATTTGCATTTTTGCTAAGTTGGCCCCACCTATGTCCCTCTATTCCACAAACAACGGATCCTGTTAGTAACCCCTTTCCCTGCAGGATCCCTGGTCATTTGTGGACAATCATGACTGGCAAAGGGTCTGGACATCCAAAGCTGAAAATTGCAGGCTTCACAGAGTTTCTCCAAATGAACCAAGAAAGGAGCCCCGATGCGGCCACCACCACACAGGCTGCAGGAGGACCAGGAGGGAGGAGATGTGGCTCCGCTTCCCGCTGCCTAGCCTAAGATTGAGCCGGAGTCTGCTGAGTCAGAGAGGAATAGGCACGCATGCAAGGCCAGCAATGTTTGTAAACCTACCAAGCCACGTGCAGGCGGACGGGCGGGCAGGCGGGCAGCAGGAGCCGGTCAAGAGTGCCAACCCCGTTAGGAGGCCACGGTCCTAAGCTGGTGGGAGGAGATGAGGAGTGCTCTTTCCACAGCCCAGTGCTCTAAAATTAGTCACCTCCAGGATCCTTCTGTAGACACAGCCAGATTTGTGGCACTGAAAAACTAGCGTGACATGCAGCCCCAAGCCAAGAGCGGAAGGCTGACCTAGGAAAGCCGGCCTAGTGGCCTAAAGGTAGCTCCGTGCCTTCATTTGCATCGCTGGCAAGGAGACCATGAGGAGGAAGTGAGTTCATTAGAACACCGCGTCTTTTATGCCAAAACAGTAAATTACAGCTGCTTCATTATAGCACAGCTTTAGATTTTTTTTTCTCAAGGAAGGAGAGCTCAGCTGGTCACCAAAAATGTGCTCAAAGTACAAGCAAAGCAAAGAGGGTTGCGTGGAATGCATCGAGAATGTCTTAACGTTCTTGGGGGTGGGAAGGGAAAAAAGGAAGTTCAGAGCTAGGCAATATATATCTTAATATGAGACAGTAAAATTTGCAACTATGTCACTTTAAATTTTAGCTGACAGGTAATACGTTGGTTTTTTTTTTAATTCTTCCTCTGCCAACTTGCTGCCACTACACCGAATCTGGACTTCCGAGCAGGGATGGTCGGTGTGCATGCCCCATTTCCTGCCCACCTGCTGTCACCACCAAACAGCCAAACACCATGGTCACCAAACAGTCCGAACCCCGAAAGGCCCTGGAGTGCAGCACTACAGTGACAGGGATGTGTGAAAATGGGAAGCCCCCAGATGCTGCCACCATTCTACACTCTGCCCACATACTCCTTCACCCATCTGCCTCCAGTGGGGAGCCACCATTGCTCTGCGCTCTGCCCACCTGCTTGCTTGCTCATGCGCCCACCTGTTCGGCTGGCCCTCCCTCTGGCTGCTGCAACGTTGCCCCCATGGTGAGTTGGCTGTGTGGCATTGTCCTGTAGGGGCTTTGCGGCAGTGAGTTAGCAGAGGCGGTGGTGGCGAGGCAACCAAACTGAGCTGGCTGTGCCGAGTTATCCTAGGCCCATAAAACAAGGCTAACAAAAGGGAATAAAAATTTAACCCAACTTGGATTTGCTGGAAAGGAATGAAGGAGTCAGAGATACTTCATGAAAATGAACACAAATACCTCCCAAATATTTTTTCACTTCTACCACAGAGAGGGTATGTCTGTGATTCCCAGACTAGACCAAGGGCCATTTAGGAAGCCTGTAGACGCACCTTGATGTAGCACACAAATATCTTTGTCCTTCACAAAGAAATTTAGTAGGTGGCTCTTCCCATGCATGAAGCGGAGTTGGCCTCCAGAAGAATTTCTGCCACAGGGCCAAGCTATTAATCTCAGAACACCTTTCTCTGCTTTTCCTTCCCTCCCAAAATAATCAGGGCATTCAATAACTTCCGATTCGTTCCCTGACTTGCGTTTTGCCTTGCCTCAGTGACCTGCTTGCAGGATTTCATAGCAGAAGGTCTGTAAGCCCTGTGGGGCAAGCACTTTTTTACATATGTATCCCAATTAATGAAGGGCCTCCAGAGGAAAGATCAGGAAAGGCCAGTTTCACACAAGGTGGGCAATATGCGTGAGATTATTTTTCTTTAAGGAAGGCTTTGTGCAAATTATAGCAGCAAATGTGTTAACATTTATAAATAGTCTGAGATTGCTGATTTCAGTGTTAGAATTCTAATGAGCCCCTAAAAATGTAAGATGAGCAATATTACCAATAGCACAAAATTTTATCAAAAGTAACTTTTCTCAAACGTGCAAATATTAATTTTTAACTGCACTATGAATCAGTGACGCTGACCCTCAATATGCAGCCCTGCTGAGAGACTAATTCTCAATGGCAACATTGCACTTATTCTAAGTCTAAGTTGACTTGCCCTTCATGTATTCTGTCTCCTGGCAACTGTACACAACAACTGAAATTAACCTGTTGGTTATGCAACTTCTGTTTTAGACTTTTGCAAGGAAAAAGAACAAAGTGGAAATGTGTATAAACCTGTAAGACTGAACATGGTATGTTTGTGAACTCTAACACCACAGGACAGACTGGGAGCTGGGCAAAGAATAGGACGCCTTCCAATCAAGTACAACATTTAAAATCTAGGTATTTAACTGCAATATTTAATTAACATTTCAGCTTTCCTGCTAGAAAGAAAGAAAGAAAGAAAGAAAGAAAGAAAGAAAGAAAGAAAGAAAGAAAGAAAGAAAGAAAGAGCATCAAATTGCAAATCTTACAATTAAAATCAGAAAACTGATACTTCAACAGGAGGGTCCAAGCCCGAGGGGGCAAGCTGTCCACCAGGAACTGATATTGCAGTAACTGACATGAAGCATTTTGGACTTCTGAAGAACATTATCGCTGTTGTACTGTTTGTTTCTTAAATGTATACTATACAGATAGTCTTCACAATTGAGCCCAAAATTTATGCTGCTAAGTGAAACATTTATTAAGTGAGTTTGCCCATTTTATGACCTTTTTTTTTTGCCACTGTTGCATTTGTTAAATTGATAACACGGTTAAGTGACTCTGGATTCCCCATTGACTTTGCTTGTCATAAGGTCACAAAATCTGATCCCACAACCCTAAGACACTGCGACCGTCATAAATATGAACCAAATATAACTATTGAATTAAGCAGACAACAGAGCAACACTCCCAAACACTCAAGACAGATATGGTTTGCAGAGATCATCATACATATCAGCTAGCAATCGCATTATCAAAGAGCTTATCACATCATTCAGTTCTTCCAACCAATCTACTTGTCTACTTATAAAAGAAAAGCTGAACAATATTTGAGTTTCTACAACACGGGTTCCCAACCTGGGGTGCCTGCAGGGTGAGATCGAATTTGAATTCGAATATGAAGCATCTGAATTTAATCCTACGACCATGGGATGCTGCAACGGTTGTGTGAAAAACAGTTATAAGTCACTTTTTTCAGTCCCGTTGTAACTTTAAACAGTCACTAAAGGAACTACTGTAGGTCAAGGGCTACCCACAGTCAATTTTTTTATTCAGGGCCTCAAAGTAGCATACTGAAATACCACCTCCTTCTATTTTTCCCCATAGTAAGAACCCTGTGAGGGATGTTGGGGTTCAGAATAACTTCCCCAAAGTTCCCCAGTCAGGCAGTGACTAGAAGTTGAATCTTCTCATTCCTCCAATTCCAACTTGTTGACAACTACAAAATACCAGTTTTTAGTACTATATGTTTCAACTAATTCTGAAGAGGCATGAAAACTTAGGGCAAACAAACAAAAAACAAACAAGATTAACAGACATATAAAATTCAAGTGCCACCACCATTGGGGTATTCACCAATATTATAAGGCTAAAATCAGAGGCCAAGTCCCAGCATCACCAAAGGGGTGAATCTCCAGACATAACAAGCAGAAAACATTTGGGGGAGGGGGGGGAGCTGGAAAACCTGGAGAGACTCTTGGCTTCCATTCAAACAGAAGCTGGACAGCCACATGGCTTATAGTGGGTTCTGCTCCAAGCAGGGGATTTGCCCCTTGCAACTGTAGGATTCCATGATTCTGTATTTTCCAAAATATGTCTTGGTTTCCCTTCTAAAGAATAACTTACTTCTTAAATAAATTGAAAACACAGAAGAGCAATTAATTAAAAATAAATCAATATTGAAACTGAAGAGAAATTGTTTTGTTAAAAATGTAGAAGTTACAATATGGTGAACCAAAAACGGAGGTCTTCCATTGTGATTTAATTGAGGTTATGTTAACAATGGACAAAAGGGCAATTTAAGAGCAGCACTATGAAGCTGTTCAAAAGAAAGATCCTGAAAGTGAATTTTCTACAGCTAAAATGAGACTGGGGCAAGGAGGGGAGGAGAATCACAGGCTTTCAAATCAAGGAACTACTCTGCTTGATATGGGTCCTAATTAATTTAATATTAATTCCTAGCTTTGTTAACATGTCTCCCTGCACATTCTAAGTAGCGTGTGAGACTAAGTGAACATTAGGTTTCATAATTTTAAAACAATGAGAGAGGGGGTTGGACTAAAGGTCCCTTCCAACTCTGCTATTGTATTGTACTCAGAGAGAATCAACTTTGTCTTTGATGTCCAAATAACCTTAGACTTGCCATAGGTGTATCCCACAACCTTCCTGGCATCTCAAGAGATTGACTGAATACAGAGTGGGCAATACACTCCAGTTCATGCTGCAAATTCAGAATTTGCCCCTCCCCTGCCTTTTGCATATTAGCCTCTGTGGCTGATTGCTGCTACCATGGGATCTGGAGGTGCCCCTCCACCCCACCAAGTAACATGGCTGCCGGTGCTTAAAGAAACAGCCAGCTGTTCTGCACAGTCACTTGATGGTCACGACTTGATGGACAGCTGATGAATTCCTGGTTTTTGCTTCAGCTCTAGTCGGGTTTCACAGGATCTGTTGTCTTGCTTATAGCAAAATTCTCTCCCCAGAGTTCAGTCCCCTCCCCCCCACCCAGCTTCCTCAAGAACCTCCAACCACCACAAGCTGCAATGCTGAGTTAAGAGTTTCATCATCACTAACTGCCTACTCCTAGGGATTTTCCCATGGAGCTTCTCCCAGGTCTGAGATACAAATCAGCTTGGTACGCCTGGGTAGCAAGCTAATTGCTCTTGAGGTCACCTCGGCACAGAAAGAAAGTGGCATTTGGCTGTGATGAAATAAATGACCAAACTATGCGAAGCATCTGTTTCTTGGCACCTCACCAAATTAAGACACCCAATGTCCTTTTGCACCACCACGAGATTGAGGCTGCATCGCAAAAAAGTTAGGGCAGTTGCTGAGTGACATCAGGGTGATGTCACCGCTGTTGCCTTAAGGAAGAGTCTGACTCCTTTGCTAATCTCACCAACAATGGGGGGGGGGGGGGGCAAAGGACGGAGCAGACCTCAGTCAGTCCATGCTAAGGACCGGAGGAAAGGCCATTTCAGACGTTTTTCAGGTTTAGAAAAGCTCAGAAAGGAAACTTGCGCAGAAACATAACCCCCCCCCCCCCCGGCCAAACAGGCAGGCCTTACAACAATTTCCCAAAGAGCGTTTTGTCTTTCTCTGGAGTCAGGCACGCTCCCTTCGTCGCCCCCCCCCCCCCCCCACCATCCCTTTTTTCTCAAGGCTTTTGTCTTGGGAAAGAAAGGGGGGACGCTACGGCTCCTCCGCTGTTGGCACTGGCGCCTGTGCCTCACTTGCTTTGCCCTCCTGTGCTTCCAGGTGCAAAGAGGAAGATTTTGAAAACTACTGAAAGTGACTTTTAAATGCCGAGGAAGCCAAAGACCCCGGAGAGGAGGATTTGCTGCTGGAGAGGACCCGTCACGCACAATTTAAAGGTCCCTCCTCCCATTCAGATGAATCTCCCTGGAAGGCGAAGGAGACGGGGGAGAAAGGCAGGCAAGAAGGGAGGGACGGGTTACCTGGCGAGCGAGCGAGCGCGAGTCCTCTTCAGCCCTTCGGCGCCGCCAGCCAGGGGCCTCCCGCGCCTTCTCCTCGCTCCCCCGCGTCCGCCCCAGCCCTCCTCAGCGCCGGCGAGCCTCCGCCGCTACCGCGCAGCCATCTTGCCTCCTTCTCCTTGAAGCGGCGTGACAGACACCCGAGGGCAAGCGGGGGCTTTTCTCCTGCCAGACGCCCCAGTCATTATCACATTGCCAAGCGCGCAGCCCGCTTCCCCCTCCCCAAGAAGCGAGCAGGGGGGACGTGACATGCATGCCCGGCCCTCCGCCTTCTCGCGCCCGCACGCCCGACGGAGGGGAGGGGAGGGCAGGGGAGGGAGGGGAAGCGACGCCGGCCCAGCCCAGCCCAGCCCCGGGCCAGCCGACGCGGAGCAGCGGGGCAGGCCTCCGCAGCCGCCCCCGCGTCTCCTCCTCTCGGGAGGCTCAGCTGCCAGGGGCAGACCCTGGGCCGCCGTCGCCCGCGCCTCTCCTGGCCAGGCCCGTCCGAAGCTCCCCCGGCAGAGCGGAGAGCCTCGCCGTGGCGGCCTTCCGCGGCTCCATCCTCCAAGGGGCTGGGATTGCAGCAGAAGAGAAAGTGCCCCCAGCAACACGGGCCGGGGGGAGGGGGGGGGGCTGGCGCTGCCCACCCAGGCGGTCCTGAGGACGAAGGCTTCACCCTTTCGGGTCCCACGGACGGCAAGGCAGGGCGCCCCACGTCAATTGTGCTCGCAGCGACTGTGACCCCCCCCCCCTCCCCGAAAGTAACGTGATGTTTGCTGTGTAAAAGCCTTCGTTACTGGTTCTTTTCACTAGCGGTAGTTTTAATGCACGCTACATTCTATCAGCGATTAATATACTCCGGATTCAAATATACCCAACATATCAACTGCATCTCTTTCTTCAAGGGCTACCACACATTTATAGGTGGTCGTCAGTGATTAATAATCCTATGAAAACATAAATGGAACCCATAGGTGCAAAATCACTCTACCGAAGCTGACAACAGAGAATACTCATAAAAGCCAACAGAAAGACAATCAGTTTGGTTTAATATGTGAATCCAGGCCCTAAACTTGTCAGCAATGGCTTTTGGCTTAGTCTGATGGATGAACCTAGCCAACTGGGATTTATTGTACAAACAATGATTAATAACCCATCGTGGCCCAGTGCCATCTGTGAATCCGCTCTTAGCCCTACAGACCACACTTTGCAGGCGGGAGCTGCAGAACCCATTTGGTTTGTCCAAAAGCACAATGTGTGTTGCTCCCAAAGGCAGCCAGAGGGGTTTCAATAGCAGGGCAGATGGCTCCTAGCTGGGAATCCATTGCTGTGTAGGACGGCGTTTTTCTCATTCCCAGATCAGGTCCCTGGGTCAAGTAGGGGAAAGGCATGGCTGAGCCCTTTCTACTCTATGCAGATTCTGGCTTCCTAGACTGAAGCCAATTGTCCAAGCCAATCTTGGCCATTTGGGGAATCAGCAGATGCCTATGAACTATTTGCAAAGCTTATTTGTACATGGATTGGATTTAACTCAACCCAGAAGAAATTGTTGCCGCAATCTGTAATGCAGGGATGGGAAACTGGAGGTGTTCATGCCCTCCTCCCCCCTGATGGCTGCATGAATGGTGGGGCATCTGATGTATCACTCATAATATATGCGCGCACACAGGTACATGTGATCACTAGCAAGAAGAGGGATATCTCTAATTGTCACATTTCTAATATTAAGACACTGGAAAGTCATAACTCCCCAGCTGCTAGTATCAGTAGCAGGGGTGGTGGAAGACTTTTCCTCGTATTCAGTGCCAGCATCCAGCAATAGGCTGATCAACAAACAGCCAGGGCACAACCAGTATGACCAAGAAATACTGATTTCCCCTGTGCTCCGTATCAACTGCTGTTCTTTATGGCTTGATGAAAGCTTGTCAAACTTTTAAGATTTTCCTAAAATTTCATGGTGCTAAGAGAAGAGCCTATTCTATTTATGGTGTTCCCTCTAGAAGAGCAAACATCTGTGGCTCTGCACGTTCCAGGATTTTAAAAGGCAAAAAACTATTGAATAGATGACCACAGATTTCATGAAAAGGAGTTTCTGTAGGGCCTGGACTTCACAGAGGGAAAGATGAAAGATTTTCAGCTGTCTGGTGAGCTGGGTGACATTACTTTCCATCTTTACGGAACTAAAAATTAATTTACATACAGGTTTAAAATTCCACTCCCATTTTCTTCTTTGAACTACTTACACGCAAGGATTTCAAGGTGGCTTGCCCCAGCCTTCTTCCAATTATTATTTTTTCCACTTTTCTGGTGTAGTTTGCAGCCCATTCAAGGACTCCCCAGTCTTTTGTATAAAGTGCCACTTTATACAAAAATCAATGTGATATTAAAATCTAAATGTAAAAAATCTGATCTCTGATTTTGAGTTATATAACAGTTTTTAACAGATTTCAGAGACCAATGGCAGTATTGTCATAAAAGAGCTTCAAAAGAAGGGAACAGCTAAAGCCCTCAATTGATACAAAATAACCACTTTTCTCTTTTTCTTTTTAATTATCCATCCTAATCCTAATGGGTTCAGGAGGAGTTTGGTATCAGAAGAGGCCATTATGGACCAGCTGCTGAGACCAAACACTAAAAGGCTCTGGCATTCTCCTTCCACCACCCCTGGGGGTCCTACAAGAAGAGCCAAAAGGTGCAGGTGGCCTGAATTTCAAGGAAGCATCTCTTCAACATCTCCTTCATCACTGCATGTGCTTCTCTCTCCCTGCAGGGCTGCTGGACACATGTTCCACCTCTCCCAAGAGACCAAT
Organism: Rhabdophis nuchalis; assembly: GCA_039707465.1. Lineage (NCBI taxonomy): Eukaryota > Metazoa > Chordata > Lepidosauria > Squamata > Natricidae > Rhabdophis > Rhabdophis nuchalis. Next base: position 34,714,757 of record CM077653.1, read on the forward strand.
CAGCGTTCCAGGGGTGCCCACTTGGTAGCTCTTCTGCTAGAAGATACCCCCAAGCTGCAAGGGGGTATGATCCTGACTGTGTTTACAACTGGCTTATTGGGTGGCATGTGTTTGCACAGCGCACATGATGTGCAGCTACTGTGGTAAGAATGTGGCTGGGAGCCATGGGGGTTGTGGGTTGATCTAAAACGATAAAATCAATAATAGGCCACCAAAACAACAAACCCAGAGAATCAGAAAACAGTGAGCATGTGCTGAATTCTGGGAGGTTATTATGACTACTAAGACCATGCTCCTCTACTAAATAAACTGGGCATTCTCCCAGAGTCAGTTTGGAGTTGGGTGATGCCTACATTGAATACATTAAATCCCACTGTAGCTTGCACTAGTCAGATCACACCTGGTGGATTATGCCCAGACACATCCACCTGGTGGGAGAGAAGACGGAGAGGTGTGTGTGTATCACAGTCTATGAATAGCCAGAAGGAAGCAGGGGAGAGGCCTGCCTTCCTGAGTGGAGGGGAGAAGAACCACTGGTTTAATTTCAGTTTCAAGGAATGAAAATTCAGGTTGAAATTCCAGAGGACTTTTCTGTCATAAGAGCCATTAAACTGGGCTTCCCCTTGCTGAAGAGTTTTGAAGAAGGGCTGGATGGCCAGCTATCAGGGATGGCTTGTTGGATTCCAGCCCTGAGCAGGGCTAGATGACCCAGGAAGTTCTTTTCAGTTCATCCATTCGGTATTGTGGTGGTCTCCCCAAACAGTAATTTGGCCACAACTGTTCTCTAAGTATGCCTCTGGGGCCTTATGTAGGGGCCCAAAGGCATTCAGGTAAACATGAAATGGAGGCTGCTACTTTGTATTATTTCTATATTAAAATAAATCAACCTTGGCAAAAGCTCCTAAAAGATGCCTCAATGCGCTTTGGAATCAGGCTGCTGTTTCCTGCCCTTCACGATATAAAGAGAACCCGTGTTGGTTCACCAGTGTGGCTATATAATGAGAATTGGTGATTTAAAGTAGAATTAAATCTTGTAAAAACACGTACATGTCACAGGCAGTCTGGATTGCCGCTCAGATTTATGGGAACAAGGTATAATACAGTGAGAAAAGAAAACAGGAGCATTTCTGGACAGGTGCACCTCACCTGGACACAGTCCTCACTGATAAGACACAGCTGCCTAATTGTTAGATGAGAGTTTGTTTTGGATGGGAGCTACCAAAGTTATTAGCTATTTAAATTAACTGTCCCATCTTTATTCTTCTTTATGTAGACAATTTATTTCTGCAAAGAATGCCTCAAAATGAAAATATTCTAAAAGAAAAGTAGTGGTATTAATTAGGAAACATCTTATCAAAATATCAAGAGATGTTGAGACTCTGGAAAGAGTGCAGAGAAGAGTAACAAAGATAATTAGGAGCCGGAGGCTAAAACATATGAAGACCGGTTGCAGAAATTGGCTACGTCTACTCTAGTGAAAAGAAGGACTGGGTTGTGGGCAGAGTTCCAAAAGAAGAGGAAGTCAAAAAAAGCACCAAAAAGCAGGGCTAGAAGCACCAGATGGGAACTAATCAAGGAGCAAAGCAACCTGAGAACCAAGGAGAAATTTCCTGACAGCGAGAACAATTAATGAGTGGAACAGCTTCCCTTCGGAGGTTGGAGGTGCCCCATCACTGGGGATTTTAAGCAGAGGTTGGACAGCCACTTGTCTGGAATGGGAGAGAGGCTCCTGCTTGAGCTGGAGTCTCCAAGGTCCCTTCCAGTTCTGCTATTCTGGTAATCTCGGTAGCGAGAAATAGAAGCAAGGTACAAGTAGTCCTTGATTTACGACCAAAATTGAGCCCAACATTTCCATTGCTAAGCAGGAGAGTTGTTGTGAGTTTTGTCTCATTTTAGGACCTTTTTTGCCACAGTTGTTAAAATTTGTTTAAAATTTTAAACAACTTCAGTTGTTAAGTGAATCATGCAGCTGTGAAGCACATCCACTGACTTTGCTTGTCAGAAGCCATCTGGGAAGGTTACAAATGGTGACCACATGACTTCCAGAGCAATGCAACATGCCAGCTGACAACCATACAAGTTTTGATCATGTGACCACAGGGATGCTGTAATAATCGTAAGTGTGAAAACTGGCCATAAGTCACTTCTTTCAGTGCCATCGTAACTTTGAATAGTCACTAAAGAAATGGTTGTAAGTCACAGACTCCCCGTATTAACACTAGGGCAAAAAATGTAGTTTGCTATTTGCCGCTCCTGCCTGCCTTTTCAGAGTCTTGGGGGAAACTGCCCAGTGAAGCCATTCATTTCAGCCACAGCAGGTTGAAGAGGAAATGGAGAGCTTGGAACAAGCCAGACCTCAGACCCCGCTCCCCCCCCCCCCCCCAGCCCACGGGGCTGTGGCTGCCAGACAGATTCATAGAGACCAGAACTGGGACGGAACCGTTTCTGAGGGGCAGCTCCTCCACCGGGGTGGGGAGGTTTGTCACTTGTTGCAGAGTCAGGCTTGACACGCCACAGAGCTACAGCCACCACGAGGAGGCGGGAGGTGACTTTTGGGTTTTCTGCCTCCCAGGCAGAAAGGGGAGCTCTGTGGCTCCCATGACGGAGGGAAGAGGCAGCATCTTCCATCACAAAGAAGGCAAAGCTTGTAAAAGCAAGCGCTGACTTGCTCAAGAGCCACTGCTGCTGCCGCTACCATGTGGGTGGATTTGGCAACTGATGGCGTAGGCGGTGATCTAAGTGTGTTTCTGACAGAAGAAGAAGAAGAGGAAGAGGAAGATGAAGAAGAAGAAGAAGAAGAAGAAGAGGAAGAAGAAGAAGAAGAAGAAGAAGAAGAAGAAGAAGAAGAAGAAGAAGAAGAAGAAGAAGAAGAAGAAGAAGAAGAAGAAGAAGAAGAAGAAGAAGAAAGTATGCTTAGTAAGTGTGGGATGATGTGTTGGCAAGACATTGCAATCGTGTGCTTTTTTCTCAGGCTCTGTTAAAGAAACTGGGCTGTCTTTCCTCCCCCTCTGATCTCCAAATGCTTGAAGTGAAATTGGAAGACAAGCCCACTCCCAGGTGTTGCTTGAGTGACTCATGCCGAATGAGACAGGGGAGGCGGGGACCTCTTCTCGGAGCACGTACGCCTTCCCCTTTCCTGCGCTAAAAGAAGCTCTCTTCTCCTGCATCAAACCTGTTTTTGCTCTACTTACATCTATGCCTGCCAAGCTGCAGGAAGGAGGTCCTCCTAGCCTGGGCAGCTGCCCCTCCCAGCCCCCAACTCTGGGGAGCCCCAGCAGCTGAGAAGCAGACAGGCACTGAGTGAGGTGCGCTCAACAGGCGATGGGGGGGGGGGAGGGAACTTTCCCCCCCCTCCCTTTCCCCAGTGAGGCAGCAGGACAGGACTCCAGCAGGTGCCGCCTCCAAATAGAAGGTGTGACGTTGTTGCGAGGCCTCCTGCGTTGACGGTCTTCAGAAGTCAAACGGCATGAGTCAGACATTCTGATTCACAGTCACTTTCCTCTAGCAACATGAACACAACATGCAGAGGCTGGAAAATTAGTCACCATCTGGCAGGGAGGGCATCCCCCATGGCTGCCAAGGGAGAAGAAACCACCTGGGGAATTTATTCTCCCTGAGAAACAGGGACCCTCCCTCAGCACGGGCCGGAGCTCATTTCGGCCTTGCCTTTGTGGAAACTTTTTCCCTTGATTCCATATCCATTTTTGTAACCAATACAAGAGAGAAGATGGGTTGCAGGGAAGAGATTGGCCTCAGTTGGTGCTTTTCCAACTCCCAAATAAAAGGCCGCTTCTCCATCCTTGGGAGATTTTCTTGACTTGCCCCTCAGAAGAGAGCACCTCCAGAGGTCTCACTGCTGTCATCAGGCAAAAGTAGCATCCCGCTGCCATTCCACCTTCTGGCAGGAGTGAAACTTTACAATGTGTGGGGGGAAAGGGACAAAGCTTGACACAACACCGCTTGCCTTTTCTGGCCGTGCTGCCACACTCTTCCCAAGCCCCCAAAGTGGCCTCTCCCCACTTCTATCCCGCTTATTCAACTGGCAACTGGGGGTGAGGGGGTGGGGAGAGGATTCCTCACCGGGTGCCAATTTGCTCATAGTTTTGTATCTTGCAGCCAGAACGAGAGATGGATACAGTGACTATTTTCTTTTATTTATTTTAATTATTTATTTTCTTGGTTTTGCTGTTGAATTTTAGTGATAAAAATAGAAATTATTCTTTCTTATGAACCTGTTTCAGATTTTCTCTTTTTGGGTTTGTCCTTTCACATGGCAGAGTCCTATAACCATCCCCTTTAGACATTTTTCCCCTTGATTGAGCTCTCCGCTGTGGATTTGCTAAAGTTGCCTCCTCCTCCCCCCAAGAAGCCCTCTGCAGGATCAGGAGGTACTGAAATCAAGCCATTATATTAAGCTCTCATCTGAATCACTTGTTTCAGCAGAATATTTACTGTAAACCACAACTGTGTTTTTGTAACTCATGAATTGTGATGAAATAGGAACTTTAGGCAAGAATCACACAAAGTAAAACCTCAGGTCTAATCCCAGGCTGAAAACGCTGGAATCATGTCGCCAAAGGGGACCAACCACAGTGATGTAACTATACTAACAATCCAATTGTTGGGTTCTTAATCATATAATAATCAAATATAGTCTAATTGGGCCACAAATAGATGCACAGCCTGACATTGCTATATTAGACTGTTTTTTCTTTCACAAAGAAATTTTGTTTGGGTTTCTGTTTTTTTTTTTTTTAACCATTCTCTTTTCCTACCATCTGACACTGCTCCAGTCTGGACGACTACCCTATGCCTTGCCAGAGGCTTTATAACGTACTAGAGCCTCAAGGAAGAGACCTTAACGCTGGCCGTGGCAGCGATACAAAGGCGCTGTGGAAGAACCCTACGCCAATGACCTTTAGCCAAGGGACCCTGCAGCTGCTGACAGAACCCGCTGGTGGCCCGTGTGCTGAGAAGTCTTCACCAGCTTTTTATTTATTTATTTATTTATTCGAATTTATACCCTGCCCTTCTCCTTGTTAGGACCCAGGGCGGCGCACAGGCATTATTTAAAAACCACAATAAATACAATATACAACATTAAAATATATTAAATTATTTACCCGTGCTAAAACCCATATTAAAAACCCTACCAAATTATAATTTATGTATAAAAGTCAGAACGGGGGGCTATCCTAGGCCGGCTTGTTGGAATAAATGCGTCTTAAGACGTTGGCGGAAGAGGCGGAGGTCCGAGATAGTGCGAAGGTCGGGGGGTAGGTCGTTCCAGAGGGCCGGGCCCGCCACAGAGAAGGCCCTTCCCCTGGGTGTCGCCAACCGGCATTGCCCAGCCGATGGCACCCGGAGAAGGTCCTCTCTGTGGGAGCGGATCGGACGAAGGGATGTATGGGGCAGGAGGCGGTCTCGTATATAGCTAGGCCCCGAGCCATGGAGCGATTTAAAGATGGTGGTCAACACCTTGAAGCGCACTCGAAAGGCCACAGGCAGCCAGTGCAGCTCGCGCAGGAGAGGTGTTACGTGGGCTTGCCTTGAGGCACCCATAACCACCCGCGCGGCCGCATTCTGCACTAACTGTAGCAGTGCACTTTGTAGATAGGCAGCCCCAGAAACCAATAGAAAGCCACGAATGGCATCAATGAATTACACCTACAGATAGCACATGAATGGACTTCCAGTGCCCCACTGAGGAAACTCTGGGCTTCCAGAGAGAGACTCCAGGGCCGCCTCCATGTCCACAGATGAATTGCACAACATGGCATCTTCAAACTCAAAAGACGACAACATAACCAAGTGATTTTATCGACCAAATGTTTAGAATATTCTTCGCAGCACCTGCGCAGATGGTCCTGTGACTTGTCTCTCACCGTCAAAAAATGGGACACTTTGAAACAGGCTGCTGGGTAGACATGATAAGAGTGTAAAATAGGTGTGTTTCACTACTTTTATTACAACAATGTGCAACCTGTAGTAGTGACTTTAGACCAGTGGTGGGTTTCAAAAAATGTAACCACCGGTTCTCTGCCCTAATGATCAGCTGGGTAGGCGTGGCTCAGTGGTCATGTGACTGGGTGGGCGTGGCCAATGGAACATCACTCACGTTGATGGGTGCCTTGTCTTAGGTGCTACAATGTCATAAGGGTTAACCAGAGAGGCAGTTTCTTTAGGCAGGTCAATAAAGATTAAGCTAGAAACAACACCAGAATGTTTCCTTCCTGCCTTCCTTACAGGATTAGCCCTGTAAAGAGGGGAAAAGACAAAAGGAGATTTCTTCCAATAATCGGTTCTCTGGACTGCTTAGGAAGTTACCAACCGGTTCTCCCGAATAGGTGCGAACCTGCTGAATCGCACCACTGCTTTAGACAGGCCCACAGTTGCTATGGTGATCATAAACTCCTGAGCTGTCCCAAACTCCAGGCCATCTGGAGGCGGACTGCAATCTTCAAGCATGATAAGCCCTGGAGCTTTTACTACCAACCCACCGAAGGAAACAAGCAGGCAGAAGTGGAACTGCAGCAGCGGCAACCCACCATCTGCTTCACAAAGCCCAACTTCACATCTGGCCATCCATGGAGAAGGGTCCCCGAAAACCATGAAACTCTTCCAAATGATAACTGCCAGCAAATGCCCTGGCCTGAGTTTGCAGCTGGTGCCAAATGTGAGCGTATATCACCTCATCCACAAGCAGATTATGGATGACGGCAGCCTTATACCATGACTAACAAGGGTTACCTGGGTGGTACAAAAAGGAAGCAAGAAAAGGACCAGGGAAGTTGTGCGTTCTCAGGGATTGTGTACCGTCTTGTGAGGAGTGAAAAAGAAATCTGATAAACAGCTACGCTTGTTGAATAAGCTAAACCTCCATTCTTCTCAGGTCCCAAGGACGAGGAACGACACATGGAGTTACTTCTGAGTAGTTTTGCTTCTCGTTTTTCACCTATAGACAGAATCTTGCCTGACAAAACAACTATTTGCATAACTACAGATTTATTTATTTATTTAATCAATTTTAAAACCACTCCTCGCCCTTACAGAAGGACTCTGGGAATCACTAAGGGGAATCAGTCATCATTTTACTCTCTTTCTGCAGATCACAATTTCCAGGCTCCACATTCTCTTTGACCTCCAGAAAGCAGCCCCTCCCTCCTAGGAATCCAGACTAAATTCACCACACTTTCCCTGTTACCGCAGCCCAAAACAGCACTGGCCTTTTGAGCCGGAGCATTGATTTGCTGGCTCTGGTTTAACTTGCAGTCGACAAGAATGCCCAATTCATTTTCATATCTTGTTTTTCATTTTTCCTACTCAGACACAGGGCTTTATATTTCTCTATGACAATCTTCATTCTGTTCATTTCTAATCATGTTTTTATTGAAAATTTTACTACAATGGCAAAAGCAAATAGAAATTGAACTCAGAGGAAAAAAGAAAGGAGCAAAAATGCGGGAAAAGAAAAAGAAAGCATGGGGAGTCCTCAACTTACAGTGTAGTGGCTGTTTGATGTTACAATGGCACTGATGAAAAGGGACTTGTGACCATTTTTCACACTTACAACCACCGCAGCATCTACACGGCCATGTGATCAGAATTCAGACACTTGGCAACTGGCATGTACTTATGACGACTGCAATGTCTCAGGGACCGTGGTCACTTTTTGTGACCTGAAAGCAAAGAGAATGGGGAAGCCAGATTCACACGACAGCTGTGTTAATGATTTTAACAACTGCAGTGATTCACTTAACAGCTATGGCAAGTAAGGCTGTAAAATGAAGCCATAATCCTTAACAAGTATCTTGCTTAGCAATAGAAATCTGGGGCTTAATTGTGGTCTTAATTTGAGGACTAACTGTAGGATAAAAAGGAAAAGAAATATTTAAAGAAGTTACTTCTGATCTTCGTCATAAGTACAAACAATTCTAAATCTAAATTTAAACAAGTTAGTAATTCTTCAACCCTGCAATGTTACAAAAATATATATCTTCTTTCTACCACGTGTCCCTTATCTATATGCAGATTCAGAAGCCAACAACTTTCCAGTCCAGATCAGAGGTGGGATTCAGCAGGTTCTGACCAGTTCTGGAGAACCAGTAGTGGAAATGATGAGCAGTTTGGAGAACTGGTAAATACCACCTCTGACCGCCACTGCCCCCATCTATTCTCTGCCTCCCGAGTGCCAGCTAATCGGGAGGGAATGGGGATTTTACAGTATCCTTCCTCTGCCATGCCCACCAAGCCATGCCCACAGAACCGGTAGTAAAAATTTTTCGAATCCCATCACTGGTCCAGATGTCAGTAAAAATCTGTAAAAGGTTACCAGAATTTAATAGGCAAAGAACTTGAAAAACATGGAACTTTGATGTTATATATGGTGACAGCAGCAATAATGTTCTATACACAAAAATGAAAAGATACTTTAATCGCCACAATGGATGAATGGCTGCAGAGATGGCTAAATTGACTGCTTTAATTAAAAAAAAATGAAAACCATTTCTGGACTTTATACTTGAGGTGGGAATAAAATTACTTTGATTTTGGGTTTTACTAATTAGATAGGTTTGTTATTATAGAAATGGCTAGTATATATTCTCAGTAAAAGCACAAAATTAAGGCTCTGTTATCTTATTCTACTGTACGAAGAATCAGTCAATGCTTTTCTTTCTTCTCCCATTTCTACTCTACACTTTTTTATTTGTAACAATCTTAATCTTTAATTTATTCTGATGTTGTCATAAGACTTGATCTCTCTTCAATTTTTCTTTGTCTCATCCCAAAGGCTTTACAAAAAGAGATAAAAAGCCATTGTCCAGGTCATTCTCTTTATCATGTTTATTTTAATTAGTAAATATTTAACCAACCCTTTTTGTATATCCTTAACAAGTCATTCTCTTGGCTTATAATTTGTGTGTCCACATTAGTTGTCTTCTCTTCCAGTCCTTGGTTTTCCAATACTTATGGTTCTAATAATTCTGCATTGAGCTAAATTTGTTCCTGTAATCTCTTACTCTTTCATACTTGTCATTCCTTGGTTAACATTTTTTGAACATAGCAGCGGTAAAATTCAGCAGGTTGGCAGGTTCTGGAGAACCGGTAGAACGGGCAAATAGTCTCTGGCCAGCCAGATGGGAATGGAGATTTTGCAATATCTTTTCCCCCTAGGTGGGGATTTGCAGTATCCTTCCCCTGCCATGCCGACCAAGCCATGCCCACCGAAACAGTAGTAAAATATTTTGAATTTCACCACTGGAATATATTCTATAAAAGCAACAGACCTGCTGACAATATACCTGCTGATCCCATTCTTCAAATATCTCCTGAAGATGTGCTGACATTTTGTCGTTTTATAAATTTTGCTAATAACCAAAAACAATTTACAATTTATTTTTTATTTTTACTGGTCTGGAATCTTTAGTGACCTCTGGTGTTCAATTTTTTAAATCATAAAGTTGAATTCCGTTTTGATTTACAATAGAGCAAAAAGTGTAGTTCCCATGACAAGCTTTTATGTAATTATTTCCAAAATCTTTAATAGTAAAGTCTCAATATTTTGAATTTTTCTTATTCCTTACTTGAAACTTTCTTAGAAGTGTCTTGTTTAGCTTTTTCCCATTCTTTCAATTCTTATATTTAATATTTCTTTTATTCAAGAATAAACTCACTAGATGGCTTTTCAAACCTGTTTTTTTAAACTAACAAAACCATGGGAATTGACAAGTGATTGACAGAATAGTGCCGGACGATAGATGGGTTTCTATATATTTTTGTAATGAGTGGCTGGATTCCATCATATATATTTTATATTGTGCTTTTATCCTCCCCTTACCCCCACCCCCCGCTATGTTGTGGGCAATGCCCAGAGGCTATTTGGAGTCAGGTGGCACCTTAAACCAGTGGTCCCCAACCTTTCCAGCTTTGCAGACTGGTGGGTGGGTGAATGGCTGTGTGTGAGCAGCAGGGGCTTGTGCAGGGGCCCATTTGCGCAAGCGGTGGACACAAGAATGCCTGCCACTCATGCAAATGTTGTAGCTGCATGCGCACACTCGCCTGCCGCTTGTGCAGCCTGGTTCCGGATGAGCCACCGCCTGGGGGTTGGGGGGCCTGTGCCTTAAACAAATGGACAAATAAACAAATAAATGGATCCCTCTGGTCAGATGGCGTTCAACATACCATTGAAGAAGAGCGGAGGATCTTTTGGCATTTATGATTAAAGCCTTGAGATGTCTGCCCGTCATATTGCTCAGCAGGAAAAAACCCTCCCCAAAAGCTGCAGACAGAATTACGGTGGGAATATGGCAGGCAAGAAACAGCAGCAGTTCTTGATTTACAATGACAACCGGGACTGGAATTTCTGTTGCCAATGATGTGGTTAAGTCCTATCGAATTTTACAAGCTTTTTTTATTGTGGTCATTAAATGAATTATGATTGTTAAGCAAACCTGGCTTTCCGAACTGACTTTGCTTGTTGGGAGGCCCAAGAGAGGGTTACAGTTGGTGACCCCATGATTCTAGGACCCTGTGATCCTCATAAATGCATGCCATTTGCCAGGAAGCCAAATTTTGATTAGGTGACCGTAAGTGCAAAGACCAGTAGTAATTCACTTTTTCCAGTATAGTCATAGCTTTGAAGTCATTAAATGGTTGTAAATAAAGGACTTGTATGCTTGTTTGGGAAAACTCAGCATTGTGAAGGATGGCTTTAGATAGTGCTCACCGTAATGGAACCTGCCTAATACAGTCCTAAACTGAAATAGGCCATGCCTCCCAGGTGCAGTAGCTAAGTGACTGCATGGTGGTTAAACGGAAGGAAGGAAGGAGCTGCTGCTGAAAGGGGGCAGGCAGCCCCCCTCCATGCAGAGGCGTCCTGCTGGGCCAGGGAAAGGGTCATTCCAATGATCCAAGCTTTCTTGCACTTTACTGGCTTCCTTCCTGCAGTGCACTAGAAAGTTAGCTATTCTTTCTCTCTAGCCCAAGGGGGGGGGGGGGGGGGAGGCAGCAGCTGTGCAGAAATGCTTTGTTCCTCTAGGCAGAAAGCCTTCCCTCTAGCCCAGGGCAGGGAGGGGAGGCAGCAGATTGCATAGAGAAAGGTCCTTCCCTATTGACTTTCTGAGGAAGCTCCTGGGTAAGATTGTAATAGTGTTGGAAGGGACCTTGGTCCATCTAGCCCAAACACCTGGGTTGTGGGTTGCCAAGAGCCCTGATCACCATCACGTGGCCACAGGGGTGCTACAATGGTTGTAGCTTTGAGCACAGGTTGTAAGGCCCTTTGTTCCCACCCTAGTAATTTCAAATGAATGGCCTTAAGTCGAGGACTACCTGTACGCATCACAATCTTAGGCATCAGTGAACTGGACACATTCAGTCAGTTCATTTTATTACCCAGGACATGAAATTCAGAAAAACAGCCCTGCTTTCCTAATCAAGAGCACTGCCTAACAAAGGCAGCGTTTGGCTATAAAGCAATTAATTTGTGGTCCCTGGGCTCACTGACAAGACCATGTCTTTAGGGCCCTTGAAGAAAGCAACAGGGTGGGGCCAATTGTACTTCATAATTGTCCACAAAACCCCACGGATTAGGTACCAGGTAGGTCTGGGACAGTGCAGATATTTGGATCAGAAAGCAACTGCCAGGTGTAGCAAAAGCCCAAGACTGAGTCAAAAAGAACTTCAGGACGTGTAGTGTTTTGTCAGGGTCCACGGGGAAAATAACTGCCCAGATACCACTCCGGATAAAGACCAAACAGGAAGTCAGCGTGGCCTACAAAAGGAAAACCAACAAGTCATCTGCATGAGGAGACATGAGAGGGAAGATGCTGCCCTGCAAGCCTATGAGTGACTCAGTAGTCTTACGGGAGCATGCAGCAGCAGCACTTCCAACAAAGCAATCGGTCAGATGTAAGTTTACAAACCCTGACCCAGAAAAACCATTTGTAAATGTTTTCTCCCTTTACTATGAGAATGCAATAGACATGGGAATTTGGCTGGAGCCATGGGAGAGAGAAGCGAGGAGCCACGCTTGCACCCAAGAAGCATTCAAGACGTGGGGGAAGAGATGCTTGAGGAGGAGGAGGAGCAGGACTCATGGGGTGGTAGTGAGCTAAAGGGCACAAGACGGTCATGATGTAACTCCACGTCAGATGGATGCCAGAAATTCAGCGGCCAGAGGAAGGGAGGCAGCTGATTAGCTGCCCCTCCTGGTCCACAGCTGCAGTTTGACTACTGTGGGCAGAGTTCAGCAGGATGGATAGCTGTGCCGAGTTCAGGTCCATCAAAGATGTTGCCCACCTTTCTTGCAGAGTCCCAGGCAGCCTGAGGAATGCATCTGACTATTGCAACGCTCTCTACATGGGGATCTTCTTGAGGTGCATCCAGAGGCTCCAGTTGGTCCAGAATGCGACCGCGCGGGGGACTTCGGGAACATCTCGAAGTTCCCATGTAACACCTATCCTGTGCGAGCTGCACTGGCTACCAGTGGCCTTCCGGGTGCGCTTCAAGGTGCTTGTCACCATATTCAAATCGCTCCATGGCTCGGGGCCTAGTTACTTGCGGGACCTCCTCCTGCCACATACCTCCCACCGACCGATTCGCTCCCACAGAGAGGGTCTCCTCAGGGTGCCGACCGCCGGTCAATGCCGGCTGGCGACACCCAGGAGTGGGGCCTTCTCTGTGGCAGGGCCCGCCCTCTGGAACGACCTCCCCCCGGAACTTCGTACTATCACGGACCTTCCCCTCTTCCGGCGCTCACTTAAGACACATCTCTTTCAGCAAGCTGGACTAGCATAGAATTTAAATCTAGGAACGATAGAGCCTCAGCTAAATTAGATAGGTTTTAATGGGAATTTTAGCACAGGTTTATCATTTAATTTCTTTTTAACTTTTGTATATTTGTTATTTATTTATTGTAGGTTTTAATGTTCTGTGCACCGCCCAGAGTCTGTCTCGGCGGAGATTGGTGCGGTTTACAAATAGAATTAAATAAATAAAATAAATGAGGCCCTCTGCTGGGCCCAGGACGGTCCCCTGCCTTTGCGCGTAGGATAGCTCCAAAAGGCAGCTTCTTGGTACCTGGGCCAGCAGCATTTGCTAGGCTCTCTGACCTGCCTGGAGTTTGTATCTGCCTGGCTTCCGTGGCTTCCTTAGTATTAAGCAAGCAGAATCCAACTCCCTTCAGTTGCAGACTGTGGTAGACATGGAAGGCGGAGAATCAGAACAGAGAGTTTTCATAAAAGTTTTCACCTGTGAAAAGAGAAAGACCCTTTAAAAAGAACTAAGGGAAACCAGAACTGACAAATTTGCCAACCTGTATGTTACTGAGAATTTGAGGCAGAGCCTTAATTATGGGGCTACTTTTCTTAGCCTGTTCATATCAAACAGGTAATGTGGGCATTAATGGCCTCTGGACACCCAGGCGGGAAGCAAGAATAGTTTCAAAATGGGGGATTTCCAAATGCAACATCAATGTTGTTCCCCATTTTTTTCACCCGTGTTGGGGATGAAATAAATGCACTGAATGGAGAGGAAGTTGGTGTTCCCTATTGCTACTTCTGACAAGCTGAATTGCATGGTTATTTAAAAAAGAAATGATTTGCCACAGGTCTGGCATGGAGACAGCAAGCTTTAAACCACATTTAAGCAAACCGTCTCATTCTGTTCAAGGTGTCTGGCTGGCCACTATTCATATACATATACATATGTTTGGTTTAATGAATAAAGTGCATTGATAAAAAAAACCACCAATGAATTAGTCCCCTTTTCATGCGTTACCAACTCTTTCTTATTTTAACCAACATGTCTTACCTGGCCTATAAGCTTGCTTTGTTCATTTGGATCATTCTCAAAATCCTTTGTGACATCCAGAATCAAGACAGGAACATCTCTTAGAGCTCCAGAATGGATCCTAGGGGAAGAAAAATATATTCACTTATGAAAATAATTTTGATTTAATTGAGGCCTGTGTGGACTGCCGAGTAAGTCCTGCTCGCTTGTGATCACACCAGCTCTTGGCCAAGAACACTGTGTCCACCGTGGGGCTTAGCTGGACATGCAGGCTTCCCTGCAGAGTCCCTTGGGTCCGGGGTGGAAAAGTCCTTCCCCTTGCAGCTGGCATAAGCAGGGTTTTGGTGGCCTTCCAGACCCTACTTCCAAGCTTTTTTCAGGTAGTCCCTTCTTTTTCACATTGCTGTGGTCCTTCTCCCCCAACCTTCCTCCCCTGCCCCATATGCAACCCTCTCCTATGGCACCATTCCTAGGACTCTTCCTCAGCTGCCTCCACATACATCCTTCCCAGAGAGCAGGCCATGGTCATGCCAGCCATGGTGGAGAATAGCCCCTGCTGGGACCTACACAGAAGTCTTTTTCACAAGCCAGTTTTCATGCTGGACGTGAAGCTGCTCCAGGTAAGATAGCTGGACCTCCTTCTCTTCAGGCCTGGATCGGCAGCGTAGCCTCTCAAAGCACACCTAGAAAGGAGAAAGCAACCTTGCTAACCAGCCCAAGATGCCCCAAAGCTCTGGGGACTTTTGCCCAACCAATTACTGGAGGCTTCCTGCTAGAGTACTAAGCTCTCTCTCCCCACCCTCCCTACAGCTGCTTCGAAGAACAGGAACAGAAGGGATTCCTTCTGCAAGGAGCTCTAACTGGATTGCTCAGTTTCTCACAAGACTGGCTGTTGCTCCCAAAAGCAGCCACCTGCCAGGTCCAATTTGCTAAACACCTAATCGGGGTGGGGGTGGGGTGGAAATGTACTGCTAGTTTGACAGTCCAGCAATTATTCTACCAGATTTTGGGTTAGAGAAGAAATGCAAGAATTGGAGGAACCTGAGGTTAGTTTGTTTTTAATGCCTGGCACAGAACATGGGCTGAAGGCAGCTGAAAAAGGCATCAGCTAGGAAGGAGAGCTCAAATAGGATTTTATTTTTATTTTATTTACATTTATATCCCGCCCTTCTCCGCAGAGGACCCAGGGCGGCGCACAGGAAATTTAAAAAACATACAAAATACAAAGATAAATACATAATTTAAAATATAAATTATGTATTTATCTTTGTATTTTGTACAGGAGACACATCATTATGAAAAAACACCAAAGACTAGCAAAGAACAGTAATGAGAAGCGAGAAAGCTTGGAACAGAATATAAAACAGTTCCTTTCTGTTACCTCTGGAGGGGCCTGGAGATAAAGGAAGCCATGGAGGGCAAGTTGGTCCCCAAAGGTTTGCAGGAGGAAGGTGTGCCAATCCTGGTAAATGATCCACTCAATCTCAGTCATGTGGCCAATCTCAAAGAGATTTTTTGCAAAGATGTACCTGAGGCAGGAGAGACAAGCCAGTGGCACCACATTGAAGCTAGAAGTAGGCAAGGATTCAGTTATCTAACCTAATGCATATGTGGGAGGGTGCAGGCTTCCCCCCACCTCCCCCGTTACAGAACCACTCCAGTGTTCATGTGCAAGCCCCTTCTCGGCCCATTCCAAGAATATTTCCCAGAATATTTCCCCTGATAATTTGAAGCTGCTTTTCTGTCACAAACGTCTTGCATCAAGGGTCCTCAACCTTTCCGGCTTTGTGGACAACTGGGAGGGGGCAAAGAGGAAATGGTTCAGCGGGCCAGGTGCTTGTGCAAGCAGCTCCATGTACACGAGCAGCAGGCTCTCTCGCTCACGTGCGTACCCACCACTTGCAGAAATGGAACTGAGGCGCAGGGGTTTGGGACCCCCTGCACTACCCTGCTTACAGTGCTTGTAAAATAATTGCAGCTTGTGCCTGCCGCCACCTTTATACTGTATCTCATAAACAATACACAAAGTTTAGTGAATTATGATTTCTAGAGAAGCATGGATGGATGGATTAATGGATGGATCAATCAAACTGTCAGTGCTCTTTTTACATTTGTTTCTTTAAATCCCTGCTCTTGTCTTTTCTTTTAATGAATTGTGAAATTTGGTAAATCCTTACTAAAAAATGTACCAAATCAAAATCTTCCGTTTTTAAGAAAACCTTTTTGTTTTGATAAGGTAGACCATAACCTACTACTAGATAAAGTAGAAGAATGTGGGTTAGATAGCATCACCACCAGATGGATTTGTAACTGGCTGACCAACTGCACTCAACGTGTACTCCTCAATGGAACTACATCTACATGGAGGGAAGTATGCAGTGGAGTACCCCAAGGCTCTGTTTTAGGCCCAGTACTCTTCAACATCTTCATCAATGAACTCGTCAAATTTGCAGATGACACCAAGCTGGCAGGAATAGCCAACACTCCAGAAGATAGGCTTAAGATACAGAAGGATTTTGACAAACTTGAACATTGGGCACTATCTAACAAAATGAAATTCAGCGGTGAAAAGAGTAAGGTTCTATATTTAGGCAAGAAAAACAAAATGCACAGGTACAGTATAGTTGGTACCTTGCTCAATAGTAGCGACTGTGAGAGGGATCTTGGAGCCCTAGTGGACAACCATTTAAATATGAGCCAGCAGTGTGCCAAAAAAGCCAACACAGTTGCAGGCCACATAAGCAGAGGGACAGAAACAAAGGGATAGAATCAAGATCACGTGAAGTGTTAATACTACTTTATAATGCCTTGGTAAGGCCACACTTGGAATACTGCATTCCGTTTTGGTCTCCACGATGTAGAAAAGATGTGGAGACTCTAGAAAGAGTGCAGAGAAGAGCAACAAAGTTGATTAGGAGACTGGAGACTAAAACATATGAAGAACGGCTATAGGAACTGGGTATATCTAGTTTAATGAAAAGAAGGACTAGGGGAGACAGGATAGCAGTGTTCCAATATTTCAGGGGTTGCCACAAAGAAGAGGGAGTCAAGCTATTCTCCAAGGCACCTGAGGGTAGAAGAAGAAGCAATGGGTGGAAATCAAGGAGAGAAGCAACTTAGAACTGAGGAGAAATTTCCTGAAAGTTAGAACAATTAATCAGTGGAACAGCTTGCCTCCAGAAGTTGTGAATGCCCCAACACTGGAAGTCTTTAAGAAGATGTTGGATAGACATTTGTCTGAAATGGTATAAGGTTCCTGCGTAGGCAGGGGGTTGGACTAGAAGACCTCCAAGGTCCCTTCCAACTCTGCTATTGTATTGTATTATTATTATTATTATTATTATTATTATTATTATTATTATTATTATTATTATTATTATTATTATTATCAGTTTGTAGTAATAGAGGGAGGCTGGATCCCAATTCCCTTTTAAGAGCAGGCCTCTTTGAAGGAAAAAGTTCCTCTCTGCTTCCTTCTCTCCCGTTGGGATGGAGGGATCAGCGCTGGTAGGGGAAAAAAGAACTGGGAAGAAGGCTATTTGGAAAGGAGGTTTATGACAGAATCCAACGATCCTGGGATGACAGTGGCTTCTGGGTCAGCTGGACAACTGACTCGGTGAGTACAGAGATTTTTATACCCTTCACAGTGTTGCAAAGTCTGAGATTTGCTTTTGCATACCTTTGTTGTTTGGTTGCCCCCCCCCCCTTCCCCAACGGCTGGACCTCTAGAGTGATGGTTTCGGCCCTGGTTTTCATCCTGTCCGATAATGTGACCTTAATCCTATTAAGCGGTGTATCTGTTTTTATTCTATTAATTTCGGTTCCTCCGTGACTTCTAGCTGGATTTTATCAATGAGCCAGCCAGCGGAGCTGTTCAGTTTCCCCGAGGAAAACAGGGCCTCTATTTTGTGAATGGGGCTGGCGCAGAGGCCATGGGGATTTTCTCTGAAGAGCCAAGAGGTGAGAAGAAAGGAAGGGGGCGCAGGGGGCATTTTCCTTCTCTGGGGCTTCTTTCCTGGCTTTCACTTTTAACCCCTTGCTCTTCAGGAAAGGAGTGTGTGGGGGGGGGGGGACCGACTTTCTCCTGGGGTTCTCCTTTCCTGGGGTGGGGGCACTATCCTCCCCCCCCCCTCTTTCCTTCTGCCCTGCGACCACGGGGGGGGGGGGGGAGGCAAAGAAAGCCAAGCGCCTCCCTGCCGTACCTGTCGCTGTAGACCGACCTCTCGAAGACCAGCACCGCTTCCGGGCTCTGGGCGGGAACCAGGGACTCCAGCTGCGCCTTCAGCCGACTCAGGCACGAGTAGCTCTGGAAGGTGTAGGACCACCGCCGGGGCTCCCGGTAGATCATCTGCAGCAGGTTCCCGAAGGTGGGGGAAGCGGAGCCCTGAGGAGGAGGAGGAGGAGGAGGAAGAGCGGCCCTCCTGGCCTTCACCCGCCCGTTCGCTCGGGGGAGGAGGCGGAGGGAGACCCCCACCCCCCACCCGGGCCCCTGCCGGCTCCCTCCCTCCCTCCCTCCCTCCCTCCGCCGCCTTCGCTCTCAGCCGCGGGCCGGAGCAGTGGCCCAAGCGACGCCACGAGGGGTGGCTTCCGCGGGCGGCTCCCTCCGCGTGCAGCCTACCTGGCGGGCGGCTCGGACCTCCTGCCACTTGGCCACCGGCTCGGGCGTCAGGCGCCACCCGGGGAAGGCTCTGCGCAGCAGCCCCACGAAGGTCGACTTGCCCGCCGCTGCGGAGAGGAGGAGGAGGAGGGGGAGGAGGAGGAGAGGCGTCACGGGCCGCCCGCCTCCCCCTCCCCCCTCCGCCGCCTCCCCCTCCCTCCCTCCCTCCCCCCCTCCCTCCCTCACCGATGTTCCCCTCCACCGAGAGCCTCTTGGCCGCCGCCCGCGGGAGAGCGTGCGCTGCGGGCGCCATGGAGCCGCCGGGAGAGGCGGGTCTGCGCATGTGCAGGATCCGCTTCCTCCTCTACCAGGCCTTCCGCCTCGGAGTGTGACGTCATGTCAAATGCAACCTTAGAAATGACGATCACTTAGTGTAGTAAACTAAACCCTGGGAATAAACATAACGGTCACCTAAATCTCTGTAAGGTTGATTGCTGGCCATTGTTCTACCGTAACACACACACCCCCTCTCCCCCCCCCAAGAGTAGCCGTAGCAACACCGGCGCTTTTCTCTCTTCAACCCTCCAGGCGCTTCTTTCCACACAAGGAATGGCGGGCGAAAATCGGAGGAATTTTGCGCCGTGGAAATTAGTTCCAATGAAGCACTGGGATAAATGTCAGTTTGAAGCTGTGCCCAAGAGGTGCCCAATCGCCCTCTCCTTCAATACGCCCAGAGGCCGGCCCAGAGCTGCTCTCCAGGGTCCTGTTGCACAGTCTGGTAGCTGGGCAGAGAAGAAGACCCTTCGGTTTCTGGCCAGAGAGGGAGATCCAGAAAGGACCTGCAGGGAGCTATGGAAGCGGCGGCAGCAGCAGCAGGACCCAAAACGGAAGGGAGGAGATGGGACCGGTCGGTGGAGTAGCTTTGCACCAAGCCGGTTGCAGATGAAGCAGGGCGGTTCCGATATTTTGCGTCCTATTGAGTTTGGCACTATTTTTATTTATTTATTTATTTATTATTTATTAAATTTATACCCCGCCCTTCTCCAAATGGACCCAGGGCGGCGCACAGGGATGTTAAAATAGATACAAAATATATAAAATATATCAAAATTTAAAATACTTATTCTAATAAATAAATAAACCCTGCGCTAAAAACCGAATTAAAATCCCAAATTTAAAACTATCTAATAATCAGTCAGTATGGAGGTTACGCTAGGCCGGCTAGATGGAATAGGTGTGTCTTCAGACACTTGCGGAAGAGGCGGAGGTCGGAGATGGTGCGGAGTTCAGGGGGTAGGTCGTTCCAAAGGGCAGGGCCCGCCACAGAGAAGGCTCTTCCCCTGGGTGTCGCCAGTCGGCATTGTCCAGCCGACGGCACCCTGAGGAGGCCCTCTCTGTGGGAGCGTATCGGTCTAAGGGATGTATGGGGCAGGAGGCGGTCTCGCATATAACTAGGCCCCGAGCCATGGAGCGCTTTAAAGATGGTCGTCAAGACCTTGAAGCGCACCCGAAAGACCACAGGAAGCCAGTGCAGCTCGCGCAGGATCGGTGTTATGTGGGAGCATCTGGGGGCTCCCGTAATCACCCGCGCGGCTGCGTTCTGGACTAGCTGCAGCTTTCGGGTGCACCTCAAGGGGAGCCCCATGTAGAGAGCATTACAGTAGTCGAGTCGAGAGGTGACGAGTGCTTGAGTGACTGTGCGTAAGGCACCCCGGTCCAGTAAGGGGCGCAATTGGCGCATCAGGCGTACCTGATGAAACGCCCCCCTGGCCACGGCTGCCACATGATCTTCCATAGACAGCCGGGAATCCAGGAGGACACCCAAATTGCGCGCCCTCTCCACGGGGGCCGGTGTTTCGCCCCCAATGGCCAGAGTTGGAGTAATCTGGCTGAACCGGGGTGCCGGAAGCCACAGCCACTCAGTCTTGGACGGGTTGAGCCTGAGTTTGTTACCCCCCATCCAGATCCGTACGGCTTCCAAGCACCGGGACATAACCTCGACGGCATCGTTGGGGTGGTCTGGGGTGGATATGTACAACTGAGTATCATCAGCGTACAGATGATATCCCACCCCAAAACCACGGATGATCTCACCCAGCGGCTTCATATATGTGTTGAACAGTAGGGGCGAGAGGACCGACCCCTGAGGAACCCCACATATGAGGGGTCTCGAGGCCGACCTCTGCCCCCCTGCCAACACATATTGCGACCGACCAGAGAGGTAGGATGAGAACCACCGCAAAACGGTGCCTCCCAGCCCCAACCCCCCCAGTCGGCGCAATAGGATACCATGGTCGATGGTATCAAAAGCCGCTGAGAGGTCTAATAGGACTAGGATAGAGGAATATCCTCTATCCCGCGCCCTCCAGAGATCATCAACCAACGCGACCAATGCCGTCTCGGTGCTGTGCCCGGGTCGGAAGCCGGACTGGCGCGGGTCTAGATAATCAACTTCCTCCAAGTGTCGCGGAAACTGTTGAGCCACCACACTCTCAACAACCTTCACTAGAAAGTGGAGGTTGGAGACGGGACGATAGTTCTCTAATAATGCTGGATCCAGGGACGGCTTCTTGAGGAGGGGCCTTACTACCGCCTCTTTTCTGAGCATCAAGGGCAACCTGAACAGCTATTGTGTGTTTGTCTTGGGCAAGAAGCAGTCTGCGTAACACCTGTCCCCCCCCACTTTGTAGAACCGTAGCCTGGTCGATTGGTGCAGGTGAGAATCCTGCTGCAAAGATGTTACATCAGCCTGCCTTTTGGGAAAGAGAGACAGCCGAATGTGTGACTGCCAAGATGACCGTCCTATCCTTTGTGTCAGGGGGGAGAATGAGAATTTGGAGTTTAGAGGTAAGGAGCGGGGCTTTTCCCGGGTGGTGTCCCCTGGGAGAGGCAGAACTGACAAGGCCGTTGCGGTTCCCCGAGCTTAATTGGAAAGGTTGAGAATTGGCTGGAGTCGTCCTGCTAAAAAGACATTGCATCTGTGAGTTTCAGGGGTTAAGGAAAGAGCTGCCCTACATCACTGCAGATGGAGTGACCTTGTTGCTGTGCTGCTATGAAGGAACCTGAGAAAGAGCTTTGACACGCCCGAAGAAGAAATGTGCTTCTTTCCGTGCTTGTATGGTGTCCTGGCACAACAATTGAGTGTGATGGGGGAGGGAAGCAGATAATGTAGCAGTGGAGCCTGGAGTCACAGTGGGAAGCTGAATCTGGCCCTAGTAGGGAAGGATCTCAGCACACGCATGCCTCTGTTCTGCCACCAGCCCCAGGGTAACGCACCAGTTGGCCTGACTAACCAGCCCATTCTGGTTTTCTCACATGCTGCCATGATGGCCTCTGCAATCTTTCTTGCCCCCTCACTACCCAGAAATGAAACCTGAGAGATGCATATGGGAGAAATTCCATCACTGCCACTTTCAAAGTTTTCCTCAATTAATGTTAATGTTAATGTTCACTACTGGTATCCAGATTGTCTGATTGTAATGTGATATATGGGACAACTTCCTATCCATCCACCATTTTTAAGCATGAAATTCCACCCCGAATCAACTCCCCTCATGGGTTTTTCAATATGGGCTAAAAATAAATTTGGCCTCCAAAGGGCCCATTTTTCGGACCGCGGAGTCTGGAGTTTTCCTCCTCTGGGTGCAAAAAGCTTTATTTTTAAAAACAGCAAGAAATGCCATTTTTAAGCATGAAATTCCACCTCAAATCAAGTCCCCTCACAGGTTTTTCAATTTGGGCTCAAAAAAACTTTGGCCTCCAAAACACCCCTTTTTCTGACCGCAGGGTCAAGAGTTTTGGCCCCAACTAACCTGTTTTTTTACATCTCTCTTGTTTTAATCTTTTGCAGGCCATGAGCAGAAGGAGAGAGAGGTGGAATTGCATCTACCCACTCAGATCAACATCAGCCAGAATCTCACCTTTGTTGCCAAGTTCACCAAACTGCAGGTGAGAGAAAGGGCCAGTAAGTTAGCCTACGATAAAGTCACAGGGTGGACTTCATTTCCCAGAATTCTCAGCAGCAGTCGTGCTTGTCCAGGGAATTCTGGGCATTGAAGTTCCATTTATTGATTTTTTGTCAATCCCCCTCCACTTCCAATTTCCCATTACGCATGCACAGAGCTTTATTGCCCTCCCATCCTTTCCCTCCCTTCCAGCTCTTAATGGCAGGATGCCGGCGAGGCGCCAAGCCGAACCAGGCATAGCGGACACCCAAGCTACAGCCCCTAAACACACCAGAACGTTAAGCGGGATCATATGTGGGTTTGGGGTAGATTATCATCTGTACGCGGATGACACCCAGCTATACATCTCTACCGCAAACCACCCCAACGATGCCGTCGAAGTGATGTCCCGGTGTCTGGAAGCCGTGCGGATCTGGATGGGAAGGAACAGACTCAAGCTCAACCCGTCCAAGACTGAGTGGCTGTGGCTACCGGCGCTCCGGTTCAACCAGTTGACGCCATCACTGGCCATAGGGGGCGAACATCTAGCCCCCGTGGAGCGGGCATGCAACTTAGGCGTCCTCCTGGATTCCCGGCTGTCTATAGAAGACCATGTGACAGCCGTGGCCAGGGGGGCATTTTACCAGGTTCGCCTGGTGCGCCAGTTGCGTCCCCTATTGGACCGGGACGCCCTTCACACATGCGCTTGTGACGTCTTGTCTGGACCACTGTAATGCTCTCTATATGGGGCTCCCCTTGAGATGCACCCAGAGACTACAGCTGGTCCAGAACGCGGCCGCACGTGCAGTTATGGGAGTCACTAGATACTCCCATGTAACACCACTCCTGCGCGAGCTGCACTGGCTGCCTGTGGCCTTTCGGGTGCGTTTCAAGGTGTTGATTATCATCTTTAAAGCGCTCCATGGCACAGGACCTAGTTATTTGCGGGATCGTATCCTGCCCCATACATCCCTTCGGCCGATTCACTCACACAGAGAGGGACTTCTCCGGGTGCCGTCCACCAGGCAGTGCCAGCGGGCGACGCCCAGGGGAAGGGCCTTCTCTGTGATGGGTCCGACCTTCTGGAACGACTTACCCCCGGATATTAGAATGACTACGGACCTCTGCGCTTTCCGCCAAAAAGTAAAAACCTATTTGTTTCATCAGGCCGGCTTGGCCTAATCTACGCTTCTCGCCCCAGTCTGTTTTCTCAAGTTGTTTATTGGGTTTTAATGGGTGGTAATTTTAATGGTTTTTAAATTTTGTACAGGGTAGTTTAATTCGTTTTTAATTTGTGTGTATTGTATGTTTTTAGATGTTTTTTTAATTTTCTTGTACACCGCCCCGAGTCCCTTTGGGGAGAGGGGGCGGTTTATAAATATAATAAATTATTATTAAATTAATTATTATTATTAAGCGTGTTGTGTAAATCCTGTCAGACGGTTTCACAACTTGAGGGTTGTAGACTTCAAGAGACATTTTGAATTAGGAACTCCATCACTCGTAGCTTGCATTGATATCCGGAATTCCCAATTCTTGTGTTTCGTTCTAGTGGAAGATCCTTACCCTGAAAAACGAGGACACGGAACATAAATACAGCTCCTCTCCCTTGGACTGGATCACCCTGGAGACCAACATTGCTTACTGGTTCCATTCCAGCTCAGGGGTGATTTTACTGGATTTGTACGTGGGCTTTAGAAATCATGTTTTCTAGAATACATGTGGGCAATCTCCAGCTCTCTCTTTTTCCCAGAGAGAATTTCAGCAATCCTTATCCTGCTGCCTTTTTAGGCGTCCAGGCAGGTCCCCAATTAACAAGCATAACTGAGGCCAAAATTTCCGCTGCTAAGCAAGGCATTTGTGAAGTGAGCTTTGCCTCATTTTGAGACCTATCTTACCACTGAACAAATCACTGCTGTTGTTCAGTAACACAGCTGTTAAAGTGAAGGTGGCTTCTCTGTGGACTTGACGTGTCAGAAAGTCGCAAAACACAACTCAAAGCATCTTCTCGATCTTTCTCGGCCAGGCTCATATTCACCTCCTGGGCAACCTCGTCAACTGGACATCGGCTAACGTAGCCACCATCGTCTACGTAGTTTTGTTCCTGGGGTACCTGCTCCGGCAGCGGCGGAATATCCGGGATATTCCTGAAAGTTTGGGACCTCCAACCCCATCTTGATCTTCCATTCCAGACGCCTTAATTGGGTCGTCCTAGACCTGTTGCAGAGGGTTGAAGCCTTTGAGGTCTTCTTCTCCTGGGGGGAGAAAAAATTGGCTTTAATCCTGAAAGGGGCCTGAGAGGTCTTCTAGTCCAGCCCGCCAGCAGAATTGGTGGCAGACTCAGACAGCGAGGAGGTCAGGGTGGAACCCGGCCCAGTCCTGGAGTCTGGGGAAGGCTCTGAGGAGGGCTCTGTGTCAGAGGCAGAGAGGGGGCCAGGGCCGTGTGACAGTTATCAGCTACCTTTGGAGTCAGACATCAGTGAGGCAGAGGAACAGCTGGAGCCTGTTCCCGATGTGGGCACACACAGCTGCCAGGAGAAGGGAACAGTTAGAGAACGGGGTGAACTTGGAGGTAAGGCCACAGGTGGCCGATGAACGGCCCCTCCCATAGGGAATAAAAGAGGGGCTGTTTTAGCCTCCCAAATAATCTCGGTTGCTCTTCTCTGCATTCTTTCTAGAGTCTCATCCTCCTTTTATTACGCTTGTCTCTCTGTTTGACAGATCCAGGCTTTACAAGAGCATGCACAGCGCTTTGGTGGCAGCCTGGATGTCTTCCATCTACCTGACGTACCACACCTTCCGCCCCCTCAACTACGGAGAAACGGCACTCTCGAAATCCGAGTTGCAGGCTCTACGTTGGAAGGATAGCTGGGACATTTTTGATCCGCAAACGCTGACCTAGCCCGAGTGAAACGTACAGCAGATACGACGTCCGGGACCGGACAACCAAGAAAAAGAGAAAATAATTCATATGAAGTAAAGATTTCTTCCATTTAGGACTAGAAAACAGTATTGTCGAATTGGAAATGCCCCGTAAAAGGGATTTGCAGCGTTTCCTCTCCGCCCCCTGTTTTTCTTGCAGATGTAAAATTCCTTCCAAAGGATAGCAATGTAGTTGAACTAGGGAAAGAACCGCAGGGGCCCTTTTACTCGCTCAGGACAGAGAAAAGGGGCTAATGCACCCCAAGTCCCTCGAGCACTGAAAGAGTGCGTGGGCCTGGTTGGCCAGAGACTCCTTCGACAGTGAAAGGATTCAATTGGACTTTGGCAGAACCTTCCTGAGGGCAGAAGCAGAGCGGATCAGGGGTGGCATCCTACCGGTTTAACAACCAACTCAGCGCGTGCACAATTTAGAGAATTCTTACCTCTTGGGACGCTGCTCGGGAAGGAAAACAGTTGAGGCACGACAATCCACTCTTTGCCGCACGACTCAGCTGAGAAGATAAAGGTAGGTGTAGAGCAGGGGCGGGCGGGCTCACTTTCTCCCTGTAGCTCCCAGCTGCACGTTCGCCCGAACCGGTCGAATTCCACCCCTGGTCGAATTGTGAGGCTTAGAAGCACGAGCTTCAGGTACGGCAGGACGTATCCATCTGGACCATCAGGCAGTGTCAACCCTCAAGCGATCCTGGCTGAGGCCACCTTGCAGGCTTCATGGTTGCCACAGGGCAGAAAAACGGACGGGGGTGGGTGGGAATACATAGCTGGGGCTTTACAGTCAAAAGCGGAGTAAAAAAGAGGACCAGAGCAACCCAGCAGACGGCTGGCACCTCGATCGGAAAATGCAACTGATGACTTTTCACTTTACGTTAGCTGAAAACGGAGGAACTTTCAGAGTCGGTTTTCACCACTTGTGCCAATAGGATGCATCCAATAAACCTATTGAGGAATCTATCCGTCTCGGAGTTGTGCTTTCAACGGGTGCATTAATTGGAGTGCTGACACACGGGGGCCAATGAAATAGCAATCGGACTGGGGGTTCAGGACCAACAGGCAGTCCCTGGGTGGGTCGGAGGGCAGGCAGAAGCAGGCTACCAGGTGTACCTGTCCCGAAAGGGGCCCAAGGAAACACAGTGGGAATTTTGTACCTCTTCTGGGTGAGAAAACTCGATTTTTAGAAAGAGCAAGAAATACCATTTTTAGCCATGAAATTCCATCCCGAGAAACCTGCCCTCCTGTGGGGAAAGATTTAGATTTTAGATTTAGATTTTATTATATGCCACACCTATCTCCTATAAAAGGATCCAGGCCGGTACTGCAGGCAGAAAAATAAAAATAAAAAATCTCCGGTGAATTAAAACTACAGCCATCCCAATAAAAAGGTTTTTCTGTTCCTACCTGCAGTACCGGCTTTCCCCACAAGATGGCAGATTTCTCTCACGGTGAATTAACAGTGGGGGCTCTCCCAATAAAGATTTCTTTATTATTATTATTATTATTTTAATGGCTGCAGTACCGGTTTTCCCCACAGGAGGGCAGACATCTCTCATGGGGAATTAACTGTGGGGGCCTTCCCAATAAAGTTTTTTTATTATTATTATTTTTCTACCTGCAGTACCGGCTTTCCCCACAGGAGGGCAGATTTCTTTCATGGTACATTAACACGGGGCCATCCCAATAATTTTTTTTAATTATTATTTTTCTGCCTGAAGTACCGGTTTTCCCCACAGGAGGGCAGATTTCTCTCACAGTGAATTAAAACTTTTTGTGATGGCCCCCACTGTTAGTTCACCGTGATAGAAATCTGCCCTCCTGTGGGGAAAGCCGGTACTGTAGGCAGAAAAATAATAATAAAAAAATCTTTTTTGGGAGGGCCTCCACTGTTAATTCACTATGAGAGAAATCTGCCCTCCTGTGGGGAAAGCCGGTACTGCAGGCAGAAAAATAAAATAAAAATCTTTATTGGGAGGACCCCCACTGTTAATTCACTGTGAGAGAAATCTGACCTCCTGTGGGGAAGGCCGGTACTGCAGGCAGAAAAATAAAATTAAATATATATATATTGGGATAGCCCCCATTGTTAATTCACTGAGAGAAATCTGCCCTCCTGTGGGGAAAGCCGGTACTGCAGGCAGAAAAATAATAATTAAAAAAAATTATTGGTATGGCCCCGTGTTAATGTATCATGAAAGAAATCTGCCCTCCTGTGGGGAAAGCCGGTACTGCAGGCAGAAAAATAAAATTAAATATATATATATTGGGATAGCCCCCATTGTTAATTCACTGAGAGAAATCTGCCCTCCTGTGGGGAAAGCCGGTACTGCAGGCAGAAAAATAATAATAAAAAAAATCTTTATTGGAAGGGCCCCGACTGTTAATTCACTATGAGAGAAATCTGCCCTCCTGTGGCGAAAGCCGGTACTGCAGGCAGAAAAATAAAATTAAAAAAAAAACAATATTGGGATGGCCCCCATTGTTAATTCATCTGCAGGGAAATCTGCCCTCCTGTGGGGAAAGCCGGTACTGCAGGCAGAAAAAAAAAACAATATTGGGATGGCCCCCATTGTTAATTCACCTGCAGGGAAATCTGCCCTCCTGTGGGGAAAGACGGTACTGCAGGCAGAAAAATAAAATTAAAAAAATATATATTGGGATGGCCCCCATTGTTAATTCACCTGCAGGGAAATCTGCCCTCCTGTGGGGAAAGCCGGTACTGCAGGCAGAAAAATAATAATAAAAAAAATCTTTATTGGGAGGGCCCCGACTGTTAATTCATTATGAGAGAAATCTGCCCTCCTGTGGGGAAAGCCGGTACTGCAGGCAGAAAAATAATAAAAAAATCTTTATTGGGAGGACCCCCACTGTTAATTCACTGTGAGAGAAATCTGACCTCCTGTGGGGCAAGCCGGTACTGCAGGCAGAAAAATAAAATAAAAAAAATATATATATTGGGATAGCCCCCATTGTTAATTCACTGGGAGAAATCTGCCCTCCTGTGGGGAAAGCTGGTACTGCAGGCAGAAAAATAATAATTAAAAAAATCTTTATTGGAAGGGCCCCGACTGTTAATTCACTATGAGAGAAATCTGCCCTCCTGTGGGGAAAGCCGGTACTGCAGGGAGAAAAATAAAATTAAAAAAAAAACCAATATTGGGATGGCCCCCATTGTTAATTAACCTGCAGGGAAATCTGCCCTTCTGTGGGGAAAGCCGTTACTGCAGGCAGAAAGAATAATTAAAAAAATATCTTTTTTGGGAGGGCCCCGACTGTTAATTCACAATGAGAGAAATTTGTCCTCCTGTGGGGAAAGCCGGTACTGCAGGCAGAAAAATAAAATTAAATATATATATATATTGGGATAGCCCCCATTGTTAATTCACCTGCAGGGAAATCTGCCCTCCTGTGGGGAAAGCCGGTACTGCAGGCAGAAAAATAATAATAATAATAAAATCTTTTTTGGGAGGGCGCCGACTGTTAATTCACAATGATAGAAATCTGCCCTCCTGTGGGGAAAGCCGGTACTGCAGGCAGAAAAATAAAATATAGAAAAACAATATTGGGATGGCCCCCATTGTTAATTCACCTGCAGGGAAATCTGCCCTCCTGTGGGGAAAGCCGGTACTGCAGGCAGAAATATAATAATAAAAAAATCTTTATTGTGAGGGCCCCGACTGTTAATTCACTATGAGAGAAATCTGCCCTCCTGTGGGGAAAGCCGGTACTGCAGGCAGAAAAATAATAATAATAATAAAATCTTTTTTGGGAGGGCGCCGACTGTTAATTCACAATGATAGAAATCTGCCCTCCTGTGGGGAAAGCCGGTACTGCAGGCAGAAAGAATAATAATAATAAAAAAATCTTTTTGGGGAGGGCCCCGACTGTTAATTCACTGAGAGAAATCTGCCCTCCTGTGGCGAAAGCTGGTACTGCAGGCAGAAAAATAAAATTAAAAATATATATATTGGGATAGCCCCCATTGTTAATTCACCTGCAGGGAAATCTGCCCTCCTGTGGGCAAAGCCGGTGCTGCAGGCAGAAAAATAAAATTAAATATATATATATATATCGGGATAGCCCCGATTGTTAATTCACCTGCAGGGAAATCTTCCCTCCTGTGGGGAAAGCCGGTACTGCTGGCAGAAAGAATAATAATAATAAAAAAATCTTTTTGGGGAGGGCCCCGACTGTTAATTCACTGAGAGAAATCTGCCCTCCGGCGAAAGCTGGTACTGCAGGCAGAAAAATAAAATTAAAAATATATATATTGGGATAGCCCCCATTGTTAATTCACCTGCAGGGAAATCTGCCCTCCTGTGGGGAAAGCCGGTACTGCAGGCAGAAATTTTTTTTTTTAAAAAATATTGGGATGGCCTCCATTGTTAATTGGTTTCCGGCACCCCAGTTCAGCCAGATTACTCCAACTCTGGCCATTGGGGGTGAAACACTGGCCCCCGTGGAGAGGGCGCGCAATTTGGGTGTCCTCCTGGATTCCCGGCTGTCCATGGAGGACCATGTGGCGGCCGTGGCCAGGGGGGCATTTCATCAGGTACGCCTGATGCGCCAATTGCGCCCCTTCCTGGACCGGGCTGCACTTCGCACAGTCACTCAAGCTCTCGTGACATCCCGACTCGACTATTGTAATGCTCTCTACATGGGGCTTCCCTTGAGGTGCACTCGAAAGCTACAGCTAGTCCAAAACGCAGCCGCGTGGGTGATTATGTGAGCCACTAGATGCTCCCACTTAACACCGATCCTGCGCGAGCTGCATTGGCTTCCTGTGGCCTTTCGGGTGCGCTTCAAGGTTTTGACGACCATCTTTAAAGCGCTCCATGGCTCGGGGCCTAGTTATATGCGAGACCGCCTTCTGCCCCATACATCCCTTAGACCGATACGCTCCCACAGAGAAGGCCTTCTCAGGGTGCCGTCGGCCGGACAATGCCGACTGGCGACACCCAGGGGAAGAGCTTTCTCTGTGGCGGGTCCAGCCCTCTGGAATGACCTACCTCCTGAACTACGTACCATCACCGACCTCCGCCTCTTCCGCCAATGTCTTAAGACATATTTGTTTCAACAAGCCGGCCAAGCCTAACCTCCCATGGGGACTTTTAGGTAGTTTTAAATTGGGTTTTAAAATTTGGTTTTAGCGCAGGATTATTTAATAGTTTTTAAAATTATATTTATTGTATTTTGTATGCTTTTTAAATTTCCTGTGTGCCGCCCTGGGTCCTCTGTGGAGAAGGGCGGGATATAAATTTAAATAAAATAAAATAAATAAATAAATTTACTGTGAGCGAAATCTGCCCTCCTGTGGGGAAAGCCAGTACTGCAGGCAGAAAAATGCAATACGCCAGGGGTCTGCAAAGTCGGCTCTTTTAAGACTGGTGGACTTCAACTCCCAGAGTTCCCCAGCCAGCATAGCTGGCTGGGGAATTCTGGGAGTTGAAGTCCACCAGTCTTAAAAGAGCCGACTTTGCAGACCCCTGCAATACGCCATACGTCTGCACGATTTTTGCCAGTAGTACGAGAAACTTGTCCACAATGGCACGGAAGCCACAATGCAAAGAAAGAGGTTTATTGCTCCGCGACTGATTCGTGCAGCAGCCCCCCCCCCCTCGTTCCTTTACGTGCAATCTTTCTGTCCCAGCTGTCCTGCAAGCAACGCAACGAGATTTCCTTCGCTAGCGATCTATAAAGGGACGTTCCCTTTTTTGGTAAGCAGTCCTAGAGCGAGAGTCTGTTCCGCCATCCAAGAAGGAACCACAAAAAGCAATAAAACCTTTGAATAGGATCTTTATTATTCCGTATTTTCATTCAACGCTTAGGAGGGCCAGGGGGCCTCCATACAGGCACAGAAGAACGAATCCCGCTCGAAAAGCCTTAAACGGAGATCTCCCGCTCATTAACCCGTTAGCGGTGCGCAACAGGCACAGAGGAATCCGATCGAAAAGCCTTAAACCAAGTTGAAAAGGCGTATAATAGAGTCAATCGATATAGAATCATGTTACACAATAGGGACACTCCCTCCCCTCTCTCCCTCCCTTTTGTTGCCCCCCCCCCACTCGCGCCCGCCCCCGCCCGCCAAGGCGCTTAACTCCGCCCAGCCGGCCACCAGGGCTGCTTTGCGCGGGAGGCCACCTCCGTCAGGTCCACGTGGAAGAACCGGCCGGCGCTCTCGCCAGCAGCGCCGCCTCCTTCAGGCAGAAGAAGAGCGAGTCCCAGCCGACGTCCAGGAACAGAACTGCGGAAGGGTGAGCGGGGAAAGGAGGGGGCCGGAGGGCGCTGCGGGGGGGGAGGAGAGGGGAGGAGGGAGGGAACGGGCGAAGTTGCGTTCCTGCGCGGGTGGCCCCGGGGGCCCGTCCGGAAGGGCAGCAGACTCCGCTTCACCGCTCCGGCCCTCACACGGTAGTTTCTGTGCGGGGGCAGAAGAGCGCGAGGGGAAGTTTACAGGTGAGTAGATTTGCGTTACGTTTACTACCTCCATTCCGTGCTCCTTGTAATGAAATCTTTTTAAAAAAAATATAAGGTATGTCTTTCATTTCCAGGCCGCCTCACTTCTCCCCACCTAACTTCTGTTCTATGACAAAAAGGGGTATAAAACTCAAGTCTGACCAAAAAAGGCTGACCTCCATGTGCCACAGGGCTAGGAGACCCCTTTGTCTAAAATCCCCCCTCCCCTCCACCTTTTCTAATCGCACTTTAGTGGCAAAGACAATACAATAGAATAGCAGAGTCAGAAGGGACCTTGGGTCTTCTAGTCCAACCCCCTGCCTAGGCAGGGAACCCTATGCCATTTCAGACAAACCGCTATCCAACCTCTTCTTCAAGCTTCCAGCGTTGGGGCATGCACAACTTCTGGAGGTAAGGTGTTCCACCTAATTGTTTTCACTGTCAGGAAATTTCTCCATATTTGTAGATGGCTTCCCACCTTGATTAGTTTCCATCCATTGTTTCTTGTTCCACCCTCAGGTGCCTTGGAGAATAGTTTGACTTCTTTGTGGCAACCCCTGAGATCCCGCAACACCGCTATCATGTCTCCCCTAGTCCTTCTTTTCTTTTCTTTTTTTATTAGAAGATTTTACAAAGATTACAAACAGTTTCTCCCCCCCTTCCCCCAACCTCTTCCCCCCTCCCCCCTCCCCAGACTTCCCAGAACAAGCACAGGGTATAACTTTCACGAACATAAAACTAAGATACATACACATTATCCCTAATTCTTTAACTATAACTCAAGACATCATAAACATAAACTACTTTAAAAAAATATTTCATTCATATGCTATATAAACCTTCTTATTTGGATATTTTTTTTGCATATAATCGATCCATCTTCTCCATTCTAATATATATCTTTCATTTGAATGATCTTTAAGATACGATTAAATTTTTGCCATCTCAGCCAGGTGCACAACTTTTAAAGTCCATTCCTCTGTGGTAGGTGGATCTTGCTTCTTCCAATACTGTGCCACCAGCAACCTGGCAGCTGTTATCAAGTTCAAAATCAACTTAGTTTCTATTGCTGTGCAATCCGTAACAATTCCCAACAGGAAGAACTGGTGTAAATTTAATTTTTTTCCTTAAGATATTTTGAATAATCCACCATATCTTAATCCAAAAAGCCTTAATTTTTTTACACGTCCACCATATGTGGAAGTATGTGGCATCTTCACATTCACATCTCCAGCATTTAGCTTGTACACTTGGATACATGCAAGATAACTTTTTTGGGTCTAAATGCCATCTATAAAACATTTTATAAAAATTCTCTCTTAAATTTTGAGCTTGTGTAAATCTTACATTACTAACCCATATCTTCTCCCACGTCTCCAACATTATTGGTTCACCTATATTTTGCGCCCATTATATCATGCAGTCTTTAACTCAGTTTCTGAGTCTATTTCCAGCAATGCACTGTACAACCTTTTTATGTGCATTTGACCTTTATCCCTTATCTGCTTTACCAGGTTCTCATCCTGTTGCAAGATACCAATTGTTTGGTCTTCTCTCCATCTGGCCTGCAGCTGTGCCCCTAGTCCTTCTTTTCATTAAACTAGACATATCCAGGTCCCGCAACCGTTCTTCATACGTTTTAGTCTCCAGTCCCCTAATCCTCTTCGTTGCTGTTCTCTGCACTCTTTCTAGAATCTCCACATCTTTTTTACATCGCGGCGACCAAAACGCAATGCAGTATTCCAAGCGTGGCCTCACCAAGGCATTATAAAGCGGTATTAACCCTTCACGTGATCTCGATTCTATTCCTTTGTTTACACAGCCTAGAACCGCATTGGCTTTTTTGGCAGCCGCTGCACACGGCCAGCTCATATTTAAACGGTTGTCCACTCGGATTCCAAGACCCCTCTCACAGTCGCTACTATCGAGCAAGGTACCACCCGTACCGTACCCGTGCATTTTGTTTTTCTCGTCGAAATGTAGAACCTTCCTTTTTTTCACCCTTGCCTTGAATTTCATTTCGTTAGATAGCGCCCAATGTTCAAGTTTGTCAAGATCCTCCTGTATTTTAAGCCTATCTTCCGGAGCATCGGCTACGCCTGCCATCTCAGCGTCATCTGCAAATTTGACGAGTTCCCCATTTATTCCCTCATCCAGATCATCGACGAAGACGTTGAAGAGTAGATGCAGTTACGTTGCGTGCGGTCAGTCAGCCAGTTACGAATCCATCTACTTTATCTAGCGGTAGGTTACGGTCTACTTTATCAAACGCCTCGCTGAAATCCAATTAAATTATATCGACAGCATTCCTCCGGTCCACCGATTTTGTCACTTTGTTGAAGAACGCAATAAAATTACTCCAGCACGATCTGTTTTTACCAACCCACGTTGGCTTTCGGCTATGACTTTGTTTACTTCTAGGCATTCGCTAATTCTTCTCTCGATTATCTTTTCCAGCATCTTCCCCGGTATTGAGGTCAGGCCGATAGGTCTATAGTTTCCCGGGTTTAACTTTTTTCCTTTTTTGAAGACGGGAAGCACACCAACTCTTTTCCAGTCTTCTGGCAGTTTCCCGGCGCTCCAGGATTTCGGAAAGATATAGTCCAGCGGTTCCGAGATCTCGTCTGCCAGTTCCTTCAGAACCCCGGGGTATAATCCATCCGGTCCTGGCGATTTGAACTCGTCTAGGGTAGACAGGCGCTCACTTACCATTTCTTTTCTATTTCAACTCGCGTTCCTAATCTGATTTTTGAGGTTGGTTATTTCCCCCCCCCCCCTTTGCATCAAGACAGATGCAAAAAATGAGTTAAATAGTTCTTCTTTCTCCCCGTCGCTCGTCACCTTCTTGCCATTTTCTCCCAGCAACAGACCAATTGTTTCCTTAACTTATTTTTCTTGCTTTTAACTAAAGGGAAGCAGGTCTCAACATTCCTAACACCTCGATTCTCCAATACAGTTCCTCACGCCTGGTGACCCCCAGCCATAAAATTATTTTACGTTATCCGTATTTTTGTTTTGAAAATACGTGTTTTCCAACGGTCTTAGGCGACGGCCCCGAAAGGCCCCAAAGGAGTCACGACCCACAGGTTGAGAACCACCGGTTTAAGAGTTTAGGATTCCTGAGCGAGCTAATACACGACGTCTTTGGTTATCGGGGATGGGGAGGAGGGAAAAGAAGAAAGCAGTCTCCTAACCCCCCTCCCTCTTCCGCCAATTTCCAATGAAAACCCAATCAAATTCCTAAGGGGGGGTGGAGAGAAGAGCTGTTTTTAAGGAGGAAGGCAGGGGGGGGGGGGGGAGTGACCGGGTAACAAACGGTTCTTTCTCCTTCCTTTCTCCTCCTTATCTCCTTCCGTCTTCATCTGTTCAAATCGCCTTCGGTACGTCCAACGGCCCTCCTCCTCTCCAGGAAAGTTGCTTTTGCAGGTTTTCTTTCGAAACGGGGGAGCGGACTTTAAGCTAGGGAAACCTCTGCACTTCAGTAGGAAGGGAAGCAATTTCAGATTTACAAAGGCTTCCCACCGATTTCCCCCCCCTCCAATTTCCCGATAGATTGAATAATTTCAGCAACACAGACCCCACCTTCCCCTCACACGTCACCTGCACTGCGTTGTCCAGGAAGCCTGTCCTTTTTTTTGCCTATAGAAATAAGAATGTTTAAAAGGGTTTTTAAAAAAATATCTTTAAAAAAAGACGATGCAGGTTCTGCAAGAGCAAATCTGCATTGCAGAGCAGTGGGAAAGACACAGCCGGGGAGCACGTGCGCTCGCCCGCCCGCCCGTTCCAATCTCGGCCACCCTTTTTCCAAACTCCACTCGTTGGAAAGTTGCCCAGCAGTCTCTGGCAAGGCGTCTTCTCCGCCCCGCTCTGGCCGAAAGGAAATAAAGAAATTACAAAATAAAATGCCGGTGTCGTTTCTTGGGGGTCGTTTGTTGTTTGTTTGTTGGGGGTTGGTGGGTTTAGTGGTTAGAGTTAGGGGTGGGGTTGCATATGGGGTTTGGAGTTAGGGTTAAGGGTGAAGGGTTGGGGCTAGGGTTATGGTTTAGGGTTTAGGTTTAGGGATTGGGTTAGGGAAGGGGTCTGCAAAGTCGCCTCTTTTAAGACTGGTGGACTTCAACTCCCAGAGTTGAAAAATAAAAAAAAAATAAAAAATATAGGGATGGCCCCCATTGTTAATTCACCTGCAGGGAAATCTGCCCTCCTGTGGGGAAAGCTGGTACTGCAGGCAGAGAAAAAATAATAATTAAAAAATATCTTTATTGGGAGGACCCCCACTGTTAATTCATTGTGAGAGAACTCTGCCCTCATGTGGGAAAAGCCGGTACTGCAGGCAGAAAAATAAAATTAAAAAATATATATTGGGATTGCCCCCTTTGTTAATTCACTGTGAGCGAAATCTGCCCTCCTGTGGGGAAATCAGGTACTGCAGGTCAATGTAAAATATTTTTAATGGGATGGCCTCCACTGTTAACTCACCATGAGAGAAATCTGCCCTCCTGTGGGGAAAGCCGGTACTGCAGGCAGAAAAATAAAATAAAAATTATCTTTATTGGGATGGCCCAGACTGTTAATTCACTGCGAGAGAAATCTGCCCTCCTGTGCGGAAAGCCGGTACTGCAGGCAGAAAAAAAAATATATATTGGAGTTTTTTAATTCTGGAAGTTGAAGTCCACCAGCCTTAAAAGAGCCGACTTTGCAGACCCCTGGGTTAGGGTAACGGTTTTATTGGGAGGGTCTCCACTGTGAATTGACGGGGAGAGAAATCTGCCCTCCTGTGGCAAAAGCCGGTACTTCAGGCAGAAAAAAAGCTTTTTAATGGGAGGGCCTCCACTGTAAATTCACCGGGAGAGAAATGTGCCCTCGTGTGGGGAAAACCGGTAGTGCAGGCCCAACATGAAAAAGCTTTTTAATGGGAGGGCGGGTAGTGTTAATTAAGCGGGAGACTAGGGTTACGTTTAGGGTTACCTTTAGGGTTCAGTTTACGTTTGGGTTCAGTTTACTTTTAGGGTTACGTTTAGGGTTACGTTTAGGTTACGTTTAGGGTTACGTTTAGGGTTACGTTTAGGGTTACGTTTACGTTTAC